>CM076584.1:704049730-704680909 GCA_034641835.2 Pinus albicaulis
ACTTCTGGGAAAATCCCCGAGACCATTGAGATCCAAGAGGCGCTAGAGGATCATGTGAAGAAAGCGAAGGAAAACAAGGAAACGACAAATATGTCACCCTCAGAGGATGCTCAAAGGAAAAAATAAGCAGAGGAAGAGCACATCAGCCTTGGCTCGGACATAAGGGGGAATCTGAAGATGGAGGCACTAAATCAAACAGCTCAAAAATCACCCCTATCAAGACCACCAGGGGACGGAAGTCTAAGAAAAAATAGAGAGAGGAAAAAACATATATGGATGTGCTCCAAGGCTCCCATAAGACCCTCAAAGGAATGATGAACACCAAATCCACACGCAAGCAAGGCCAGGCTCTAAAGGGAGCCACAACCTCCCAAGCCAGTAAATAATGAAATACATCTCTTGGAACTGCAGAGGTCTAGGCAGCAATCTGAAAGAAGAAGCCCTGAAAAACATTGTGATATTGTACACGCCTGAAATCCTTCTCATCCAGGGGACAAAAATGGAGGACCATGTCTTCCTCCATGCAAGAAAAGAATTCTGGAAAAAAGTTCAAGGGAAATTTGTCAGTGCAAGAGGCACATCAGGAGGGATAACTACCTTCTGGGACAACTCCAAATTTGACCTGATAACCGAAGAAAGAAACATACACTCGCTCTTCACCAAGCTACTCTACAAAGACTCGGGTCATCAAGTAAGTATGTTCAATTTATATGCTCTGGTTTTACTAGCTGAAAAAATAATCTGTTGGGACTCCCTATGTAGAAATTTATTAATACTGATGTATTACCAGATCCTTCTAATCTCACAATATTTATCTTCTTGCAAAATACAGAATTCTTCCACTGTTAAACTTGCGGAAATTTAAAACTCAATTGCAAACACATGTGAATAAATTCAATCGCACATAACACAGTTTTTTAACTGGAGAGCTTAAAGCTAAAAACCCCAATTATCATATATTATGTATATCAATGGAATCATGTAATAATATCATACAAATATTAATGCATCAAGCTCTCAGTACAATGTAGATTCATTACACACTGTCATGTATAAATTTGCATAGCTATGCACCAATTTCTTGTCTCCTGACAGCCTGCCTCCACTGTGCAATCCCTACTGAAGAAGACCCCTGAATGAATTCAAATTGGCCTTGCCTTGACTGCACAATCCTCATTGGAAACTCCAATGTGTGTCAGATGCATTGAATGCATCACTATAGTCACAACGGATAGTCCATCTCACCCTTTCACCTATCTCTCCACTGGGTCTCCACTGGAACTGACATGCACTGTAGTTAATTTTTGTTTATGTTCAGTTGCTAGTGAGTTATTAGTTGTGAATTAATTAACGAATTAATTCACTTAACTCTCACTAGTGTATCTTTCAGTTAGACTAGATACAACTAGCTCAACTGAGTTTAACTCCATTAACTGAGTTTAACTAAATAACAGCTCCATAAACTACTCTTCCAACTCTGTCATAACTTTGCCACTTTAGTTTTAACTGAGTCCTCATGCATGAGCCACCAATAAACCCTAGGAATTGTGTAATTCCTTCAGCTCACTGATTTGCCAAATTTTTTCACTGAAATAAAGTGCTCCAATAGAATAAGTTGATGTTTATTGTCGGATTATTATTAAGAGCTAATAATAATTGACATGCATCTATTTTTAGATCGACGATCTATAAATAGACTTCACCCAATATTCTAAAAATAGAATTTCATCTATTTTCCACATTTGACCAACCATCTACAAATAGCATCTTGCAACTTATAGCATATTCTCACCATGTCCAAAAATAGACATACACCTAAAAATAACATGCGGGCCCCGCTTAGTGAAGGTTCTTACTTTTCACTAAGCTCATCATCTTGTTGAATCTCAACACTCCCTCTCAACAAGATAGGGTTTATCCTTCACCCCGATCCTGCCTCTATGGTATTCGAATTTTCTCCTGCCGAGTGCCTTCGTCAGAATGTCTGCATCCTGATCTTCCGTAGGAATGTACTGAAGCAACATGATCGTTCACTGCACACAATCTCTGATATGATGATACCGGATATCAATATGTTTAGATCTATCATGAAACACAGGAATAATCGAGAGTTTAATGCAACTCTGATTATCATAATGTATCACTGTAGGATATAAATTTGAACAAACAAATTGACCAGCATCTTCCTCATCCAGATAGCCTCACATGCAGCTTGACTTGCTGCCATGTATTCTCCTTCCGCTAAACTGAGTGCCAAGAATATTTGTTTCCTATTATACCATGAAACTATTGTAGATCCAATATTGAAAACCCCTCCTGATGTGCTCTTTCTATTTGTTGGGCTGCCTACCCAATCTGCATCCGTGAAGCCATGCAACTTCACCTCATCCGTCTATCTGTACCATAATCCATACTCAGATGTGCCCCTGAGATACCTCAGGACATGCTTGCATGCCTTCCAAAAGATCTTGGTAGGCTTAACCATTGCTTTTGAAAGCCGTTTCACTGCATAGCATATGTCTCGTCATGTATTAACTAAATACATGAGCGAAGCCACCAATTGTCGATAGATAGTGGCATCCACTACCTCTACCAATGTAGCATCCTCTTTCCTCCAATTTCCTGGAAGAGGAGTATCCATGGGCTTGTAGTCTTCCATGTTAAACTTATCAAGTATCTCCCGAGCATACTTTCCTTGAGACACAAACATCTCACCTTCTCGCTACCATATTTCCAATCCAAGGAAATAATGAAGGAGGCCCAAATCCTTCATCTCAAACTTCTTTGCAAGATCTGCCTTGCATGAGTGTATCAACTGCTCATCACCTGTTAGTATTAAATCATCAACATAAAGAACAATGATTAAAAGCTTACCCTCCACCACAATTTGGTACAAGTTTGCATCCACCTCACTCTTGGTGAAGCCAAGTCCAGTGAAATAGTTGTCGATCTGTGTGTACCAAGCACGTGGTGCTTGCTTTAGCCCATACATCGCTCTTTTCAATCTGCACACATGCGACTTACTCTTGAAGATCTCAAATCCTTCAGTCTGCTCAATGTACACCTCTTCCTCAATGATCCCATTAAGGAACGCAGTCTTCACATCCATCTGATGAATGTGCCAACCCATCTGCATTGAGAGAGCAAGGATGGTTCTTATGGAATAATATCGTGCGACAGATGCAAAGGTTTCTTTATAATAAATCCCCTCGATCTATGAGAAGCCTCGGCCAACAAATCTTTCCTTCTACTTCTCGAAGCTCCCATCAGCAGCTTTCTTTACCTTGTAGCTCCATTTCGAATCTACCATTGATTTACCCACAGGTCTTGGAACAATTTCCCAAGCATTGTTTCTGAAAATGGAGTCATACTCCTCCACCATGGAATCTACCCATGTGGGCTCCTGCACTTCTTCTTCATAGAATATGGCTCTGTCATGATACACTTTCTCATAAGAGCCATGTATCCAGTAAATCGGTTAGGTGACTGTCTTTGTCTGCGTTGTGATGTAGGGACTCCTACATTCTCTGCCGCATCAAGCTTTAGTCTATCATCTTCTGTGGTACGCTTTCTGCCTGTTCTGATGTTTGGTTCTGCATGAGTAGACTCCTCCACTCCATGAATCTCCTCCTGTGGTTGATCCACATCTAGAGGCTCATCTTTGGGAACAAGTAGCTCCTCCTCTGCATGCAAGTGTAGCTCCCTCTCAAGCGACAACTTCATGGCTTTCACCTCATTGAATTTTATATCCCGTCGGACCACAGTCATTCGACTGTTTGGAAAATACAAATGATAATTATGGGGTGTTTTTGTGTACCCCACAAATATCCCAACTTCTATAGTCGGCTCCAGCTTCTTCCTAGTGTCCTTTGTCGCATGAATGTAAACAGATGAGCCAAAAATCTTCAAATGAGAAATATCAGCCTTCTTACCAGTAAAAGCTTCTTCAAGTGTACTCATGCCAAGTACTCTATGAGGACAACGATTTTGCACATAAACTGCAGTGTTACATGATTCCGCCCACAAGTGCATCGGTAGGCCCTGGTCATGCAGCATAGCTTGTGCAGCACCCACGATCGTTCTGTTCTTCCTCTCCGTGACCCCATTCTGTTGTGGGTTATGAGGCGCTATGATTTCTCTTAGAATTCCTTCTTTTCTACAGAATTATTTGAATTCGTTCGAGATATATTCACCACCATTATCGCTCCATAGAGCCTTCACTTGCTTCCCCAACTCCTTCTCCACCAATGCTTTAAACTCATAGAACTTTGAGAATGTTTCGCTCTTCTTCTGCATGAATAATATCCAAAATCTACGAGAATAGTCATCAACAAATATAACATAATACCTGTGTTTTGTTGTTGAAGCAACCGAGAAAGGTCCATACAGGTCTGTGTGAATTCTCTCCAGATCACCGAAGCACGGTTCTCCTTCTCATGAAAGGTGGTATTCACAAACTTACCCATAGTACATCCCTTGCACTGATTTGATTGTGGAAGAGTACCCTTGGGAATTCCAATAGAAATTTGCTACAAAATATTCAAGGCACCATGGTGAAGATGGCCCAATCTCCTGTGCCATAATTCGCCCTCATCTCGGCTCACCACTTCTTCTGCTTTTCCCATCATTGCAGCGCAGCCATCTACCTCCAACTTGTAAATATTCTTAACTCGAATCCCTATCCTCTTGGTTTTACCCTTTTTTTTTTGTCGCAAGAAAGCTTTTGCCTCGTTGAAAACAACGTCATAGCCTCTGTCTTCCAACATTGTGACCGAGACCAAGTTCTTTTTCAGACCTAGAACATGCATAACATCTTTCAACATAAATGGTTTACCTGACTCCCTCTCAAAGGTAATGGTTCCAATTTCGGTCACACTGTATCTGCCATCGTCGCCCATCTCTATATGCATTTGGAGATCCTTCTCCTCCAAGTCACTAAACAACTCCTTGTCTCCTGTCATATGGAAAGACACACCACTATAAAGATACCACATCGATCCCATTGAGATTGAAACCAAGCACGATCAAAGAGAAGTCAATTTGAAATTGCGAGGCTAAGGCCTCTCCAACTGCAGCTCCAGCAACCTTCTTGTTCTTCTTTTTCTGTGGGCAGTTAGTGGCGAGATGCCCATGTTCTTGACAATGAAAACACTTCATTTTGGACAAATCCAGCTTCTTGCCTTTAGCTTCGGATTTTGGATGGGATTTATTCCCCTTTCATTTCCTTGATTTGGAAACCAAAGCACAATTCTCTTCATCATAATTCTTCGATGAAGAGCCATCCCTGGTACTTCGCCTTATCTCCTCCTGCAAAAGATCCGACCAAAGTCACTCCCAACCCGGCAATTTCTCCCGTCCATTGACAGAGTCTTCATAGCTATGCCAACTCTTCGGAAGCCCAAGGAGAGCCAAGCTCACCAAGTCATAACCATCAACAATAATCCTCACACTTCCTAGTTCATCCCTACAGTGAACAAACTTCGTGAGATATTTTTGGAATATTGTCGCCCTTCTCCATTTTTATTTTTCAGAGCTTATCTTTCAGTGCCAACTTCCTCTCGTCACTGTTGTTTTGGAAAAGATTAGTCAAAGCCTTCCACATTGAAAATGGAGTGGCTTTCCCATGAAGACTTGAAAAAATATGGTCCTTCACACCTTCCAACAAAATTCTTCTTGTATTTTCTACCTTCTTTTGCCATGCGTCAAGTCCTGCAACATTGCTAGAAGCAGGCTTAGGAACATCGCTATCAATGAAATCCTTCAACCCATTATATTCAAGAACCGCCTCCATCTTATCCTTCCAGGCTATGTAATTCGAGCTACCATCAAGGGCATACTCCAATCGCAACCCATTGAAAGACATTTCAATGAATACTCAACTGTCGCACCAAGAAATTTTTGCAGCAAATTTGAATTGTCCACCAGCAAAAAACTCAGCAATTATTCACAATTGCAATCTCTAGTAATCAATACTGCTTTGATACCATGTAGAAATTTATTAATGATGTATTACCGGATCCTCCTAATCTCACAATATTTTTATTCTTGAAAAATACAGAATCCTTCCAATGTTAAACTTGTGGAAATTTAAAACTCAATTGCAAACACATGTGAATAAATTCAATCGCACATAACACAATTTTTTAACGGGAAATATTAAAGCTAAAAACCCAAATTATAATATATTATGTATATCAATGGAATCATGTAATAATCTCATACAAAGCTTAGTATATAAAGCTCTTAGTACAATGTAGATTCATTACACACTGTCATGCATAAATTTTCATAACTATGCACCAATTTCTTGCCTCCTGACAGCCTGCCTCCATTGTGCAATCCCTACTGAAGAAGACCCCTGAATGAATTCGAATTGGCCTTGCCTTGACAATCCTCATTCGAAAATCCAATGTGTGTCAGATGCATTGAATGCATCACCATAGTCACAACGGATAGTCCATCTCACCCTTTCACCTATCTCTCCACTGGGTCTCCACTAGAACTAACATGCACTATAGATAACTGTTGTTTCTGTTCAGTTGTTAGTGAGTTATTAGTTGTGAATTAATTAACTAATTTATTCACTTAACTCTCACTAGTGTATCCTTCAATTAGACTAGATACAACTAGCTTAATTAAGTTTAACTCCATTAACTGAGTTAAACTAAATAACAACTCCATAAACTAATCTTCCAACTATGTCATAACTTTACCACTTCAGTTCTAACTGAGTCCTCATGCATGAGCCACCAATAAACCCTAGGAATTGCGTAATTATTTCAGCCCACTGATTTTCCAAATCTTTTCACTGAAATAAAGTGCTCCAAGAGAATAAGTTGATGTTTATTGTCGGATTATTATTAAGAGCTAATAATAATCGACATGCATCTATTTTTAGATCGACGATCTATAAATAGAATTTTCCCAATATTCTAAAAATAGAATTTCATCTATTATCCACATTTGACCAACCATCTACAAATAGAATCCTGCAACTTATAGAATATGCTCACAGTGTCTAAAAATAGACATACACCTAAAAATAACCTGCGGGCCCCACTTAGTGAAGGTGCTTAATTTTCACTAAGCTCATCATCTTGTTGAATCTCAACACCCTGAAGTCCTATCTTAGCATGCACAACCCAAAAAATTTCATTATTGCAAGAGATCGTAATGTAACCCTCGTAGAAGAGGAGAAAAAGGGGGGCTCACCTATCAGAGACCTAGCTAGAGAATGGGTTGAAGATCTCATTTTAGGATGCGATCTGGAGGATATCAAGCCTCCCCGTGGAAAATTCACCTAGACCAACAACAGTTTGGGTCTCGGTCATATTGTTTCCCACCTTATCATATTTCTTGTCCAGTCCTCCTCCTTGGCCTTCGGTTTAATGGCCTCTTCTAAAATTCTGCCCAATTATATCTCTGACCACAAGCCCATCCTTTTGGAGCTATCCCTGGATACAAACCTTGGACCCATCCCTTTCAGATTCAGTCCCTTGTGGATCCAGCAAGAAGGGTTCCAGGAGGTGGTCTCAGCGGCCTGGAACCGGCAAATCCAAGGCTCCCCCTTCTTTGTCTGGGAAGAAAAACTGAGGGGTCTCAAAAAAGTGCTGAAAGCTTGGGCTCAGTCACTGAAATCTCCCTCCTCCAAAATAAAAGAGGCACAAGAGGCCCTAGAGATCCATCAATTGAACATGGAGGATTTCAAAGTAACTCAAGAGTTGTTACACAAGGAAGCATAACTTCAAAAATACTACCATAGAGTAGGCAGGGTGGAAGAAGAGTATTGGAGGCAGAAGTCTAGAAGTCTTTGGCTGCAAGCTGGAGACAAGAATACAAGCTACTTCCATAAACAAGCAGAGGCCCGCAAGCATTTAAAAGATGTAAATGAAATCCACTATCAAGGCACCTTGGTTAAATAATTTGAAGGCATTAAGAGAGCATCCCACTCCTTCTTCAAAGACCTTTTCTCAGCCCTGGAAGAGAATCCAATTGATGCAGACTCCTATCTGTTCGATCTTATACCTTAGCTTCTCCAAGATGCAGATAATCTTCTTCTGACAGCTCCGATTAGTATGATAAAACTAAAAAAAGCTCTGGACCGCATGGAACCAGATAAGGCACCTGGCCCTGATGGTTTCACAGCAAGGTTCTTCTCGACTTGTTGGTCTACCATTAAAGATGACCTGCCGAGAATGGTCAGGAAATCTCAGAGTTGCACCAAGCTAGGAGGCAGCACCAATTCAGCCTTCCTTGCCCTGATCCTGAAAGAAAAAGGAACCAACAGCTTCAGCAGATTCTGGCCCATCTCCCCGTGCAATACAAGTTATAAGCTAGTCACTAAAATCATGGCCAACTACCTTAAGAAAATTCTATCGGCAATCATCCCAGAGAACCAAGGAGGTTTCATTAAAGGGTGAAAGATTCTTGACAATATAGTTCTGGTGCAAGAAGAAATTCACTCAAGCTATCAACGGAAAGAAAAAGGCATGGTTATTAAGCTTGATTTGGAAAATTCTTTCGATAGGGTGAGACATGATTTTATGTTTACAGTTATGGAGAAATTCGGCTTTTCAAAAGTTTTCATAAGCTGGGTGAAAGCCTGTATAGCCTCTCCCTAGATAGCTCCTCTGGTCAACTGTTGCTCAATGGATTTCTTCCAAGCTTCGAGAGGGCTAAGACAAGGCTTCCCCTTGTCTCCTCTCCTCTATGTCATTCAAGCCTCAGTGCTTAGCTTCCAATTAGACCACTGCCAGCAGATCCGGTCTCTCTTAGGCCTTAGGGTGGTACACAATGTAAAAGACATCAACCATGCCCAATTCGCGGATGACACCTTGCTACTGGGAGGAGCAAGAATTATCTCAGCAAGGTTCTTCAAAAGGGAGCTGGGCATTTACAAGGAGGTCTCGGGTAGCAAGATCAGCTCTTAGAAAAACATGATTTATGGGTGGAACTACCCCATAAGGGAGATGGCAGACATTGCAATACTTTTAGAAATGGAAGGATCCCTGTCCTAGGAGTCTTTCAAATACCTAGGGATTCCTATCTTCAAATCAATCCCCAAATTTGCTCACTAGATGCCTCTATTGGACAAGCTGAAAATCAGAATTCAATCTTAGGGAGAAACATGGCTAAACATAGCAGGAAAGGTGATTCTCTGAAATCCATTCTCACAAGTCTTCCCATATATTAGAATTCAATTCTTCTTGCCCCTAAAACTTTCATTAGCAAAGTTGATGGTCCGTTGAGAAGATTTTTGTGGGAAGGTGGAAAAAATAATGAAAGGAGGCTTCATTTAGTAAGTTGAGACAAAATAAAGAAGCCTTTCTTGGAATGAGGCCTCCAAATTCGAGACATTGTAGCTCAAAACCTAACATTGGGCTCCAAGCTCCTTTGGAATCTAGTCTCTGGAAATCCCAACTAGAGCAAGCGAGTGCTGTGGAAAAAATAATTTCAAGGGCATTGCTCAAGATGCTTGGATAAGCCACGAAGAACTCTAAAAGGATCACCAGTCTTCAAGATTTTTCTCACAGCCATGGACCACTTCAAATCTAATATTTACTAGATGCCTAGCAATGGGAAAAATATTAGAATTTGGGATGACTCGATCCTTGGGGATTCGCCCCTAGGACAGAGGGAAGAGCTGGAAAATATCATAAATTGGCTTCAAAACAGAAATCTTCTAATCTTGTGGGACATTTCCAGTTGGACAGATGACACAGAGAAAACTTGGGAAAGCTGGAATCTGGGAGAATTACCAGAATTTCTAGATGGAGAAGCCAACACCTTGATAGAGATGCTTCAAGGGAAAGCTCCCTTAAAATCTACTTCAGAGGACAAAAGAGGGTGGGGTTCTACCTCTGGCTCGTATTCAGGAGAAGGATATAAAAACCTCTAGGCAATCCCCAATGCTCCTCCAGATCCTTCACAATGGAAATTTGTATGGTCCTCTACTTATATTCCCAAGATCGACTACTTTTTTTGGACTCTCGCTCACAAAAGCATCCTCACTGGTGAAAAATTAAGAAGGAGAGGGATGAAAGGCCCCTCTAGGTGCCCTATGTGTGTCTCAGAAGAGGAGAATGCAGATCATCTGCTCCTAAATTGTCCATTCACTCGTGAAGTCTGGAGGGATGTCCTGAAGACAGGGCCGGACAGATTCGCCATGCTTGAAAATATCTCAGATTTGCTAAAAACTTGGGCCACCAGATCTTCGTTTTGCCTCACCAAAAGAGAACTCCTCAAAGCTGGCTGGATGTGGCTTCCCAAATTCACTTGTTGGAAACTGTGGCTTGAGAGAAATAATAGGATCTTCAGGGAGGAGAGTTGCACTCCACCTAGAATAGCAACTAAAGTCAGAGCTCTCATGGGAGAGGCCTTAGAATCCAAATCCACCCTAAAAAATGCAAGGACTCTGGACAGTGAAGAAGATCAGTGGCTAAAATATTTGGTCCCAAACCATCAGGTCAGAATCACTTCCCCCACAACTTCTATTTCCGACTGGGAAATACGTTTGGAAGAGCAGGAATTCATTAAATGGAGGTCGGCCCTGGAAGACCATTGCCTTTTCTTTGATGAGGCCTAAAAAGGGAACCCAAGAGCGACTAGTGGTGGAGGAGTGCTCCTGGGCCCTGGAGGCACTATAGTTTTGGGCTACGCCTGGGGTCTGGGTTAAGATACCAACAATAGAGTGGAGGCTCTAGCGCTTTGGCAAGGTCTTAAATTAGCTCTTAGCAAGAATAACCTCTCCCTCACGGTCTTTGGGGACTCTCGGTTAATAATTCAAGCAATGAACTCGAAGCGGAATCCCTCCCAGTAGCACCTATCTACCATTCTCAAGGAAGTCAAACTCGCACTCTCCAAGTTTCAAAAATAAGGTTCTTTCATATTCTGAGAAATATAAATTCAATGGCTGATCTGGAAGCTAACAACAGCACACTCTTGAGCAGGAGTTCCCTGTCAATGAATGGATTTGGAACACTATGCAATATTCCTTAATCTTGGAGGTGAATGTCTTCGCTCGGTCAACCAGTCACCTCTTGTTTCTGCGACTACATCTGCAAAAAAAGAATCAAATCCCTGGCCAGATCTTCTGGCAAGGTCCATTATGGACTAGCATGTGAACCGGTTCTCTGTGTCTCCGTCAGGAATGAGTGCAACAAGAATTATTGGTCCCCCTCGTCAGAACCTCCAAAAATCCCATGACAATTCATCAGTTCACGGATATTATTGATGTAGAGAGCCCCCTGTAAAAGCAGCAAGGAACTTTCAAGGCCCCAAGATGCAAGGAACTTGCTGGATTTCTCAAGAGAACGGACCAGTCAATTTATTCCAAAGATGGCCTCCTTCACCCCAAGCTCTACTCCAGGACCTTCAGTGGAGGAATGCCTTGCAGTCCTCCAATCGGAGATGGACAAGCTTAAAAAGCAAGTCCGTGAGCAAGCCTGTTTCATGCAATCCACCAACATCTCCAGAGAGAAGAGCTGGGACCTGCTCATTCAAGATCTCCGCAAACTCCGGGAGGAATTTTATGATGCCAAGGAAGCAGGTGACGACTTCAAGGAGGCCACCTATGCGCAATTAAAATATGTTGCAAACACTCACGGGAACTTTGGGAATCATCTCTGAAACCTAGAAAACAAATTCAAGAAGCTGCAGGCAAATAAAGAAGATAAATAAGAGGCGATTATCCCCTTCTCAACTCATTTCAATTATGGTTCTAGCTTTCCTCCCCGTATCGACTGCTATTTTTAGTTTCTCTGAAAGTTTGTTAGCGCAAATTGCAGATGTTCTATGGAATCCCGTTCTCCTCACTATATGTTAGTATTCTAGTAATATCTGTAAAAATGAGATGGAATTCTGCTGTGTAAAAGTACTCAACGGCTTCTTTGCCGATCTATAAATCAAAACATACCCATTGTTGTCTAAAAAAATATTAACTACATTTCACTAAATTTTCTATATCTTAATATAATATAAAACACCTTTACATATAATTATCATAATTTAACACCTTTCCATATAATTATCATAATACTAAAAATTTTAACATTTATACGACAAACCACTATAGGTAACATGTATACACACTACACGATACAAAATTAAAATGCAAAGTGGATTTAGCCATTGTCATAAAATTGTATTGGCATCCCTCAACACCACTTTATTCACATTATTTGTTGGGATGTAAAACATGTGCGTTCATGAAACAACCAAGTTCATCAAGCAACCAATTTGCGAACATTCGTTTCAGCAATTTGATTTTAGGGCAGTTTTGACTTTTTAATCCAACACAAAATTTAATAACCCTATGCACATTATTTAGTCATTATACTAGAAACTACTCCCAAAAGGTGAAAATAGATCTCTTAGTTATTATATTAGCAATTACCCCAAAAATTCCAAAGAGACTATAGGATTGTTAAATTAAAGAAGTTGTACTTTGGGTTTCATTTAAATTTGTATGGTATGTTTTTCTATAATTTTTAATTTTTTGTGTTTTTATTATTTTTAGTAGTTCTAATTTGAGAGTATTTGTGTATTGATGAAATTGAGTTAGGGAAGTAAATTTTTGAAACATTAATTATAAAATGGAATATTGTAGTTTCGAAAAATTGGAAAACTGATTTTATGTCATTATGAATGAACATTTTATGAATAAAAATATTAAAAAGATTTCTAAATAATTTTACTAAATAAAATATTAAATTTGTCATAGTGATTATCTTATTTAAAACAAAACAATAATAGATTTGAGACAAAATACACTCATATATATATATATATATATAAACTCTAATCCATTTTTGATATTATTTTTAATATTTTCAATACTTGAGCGTATTTTTGTATTGATCAATTTGAGTTAGGAAATTAGTTTCTTCAAATATTAATTATATATATATATATACTCTTTT
This sequence comes from Pinus albicaulis, assembly GCA_034641835.2. Lineage (NCBI taxonomy): Eukaryota > Viridiplantae > Streptophyta > Pinopsida > Pinales > Pinaceae > Pinus > Pinus albicaulis. Next base: position 704,062,651 of record CM076584.1, read on the forward strand.
TATAATAATAATAATATCATATAATGACGGAAGGACAAGTAGAATGAAAGGTATGCTAATCCTGGTCATTAGACGAAGCTAGGGTTTCGGTCTGCAATCTGAAGACTGTCACAAACTCTGGCGGAGGGCAGTGCCCTGTTCGCAAAACTTCAGAGGCGTGGGCTTGCCTTGGCCCAAAAGATGAGGCGTGCGGGGGCGAATGGGGCCCCTTCATACAAAAAAGCAATGATGGATAAGGGAAAGGCCCCACTGAAAGGGGTGTAGATCTCTGGATCTGAAAATGCAGGAAAAGATGAGCTAAGCAAGAAAAAAAAGGTTGGTGGGAAAACCAAGGAAACCCAATATCAAAAACGGACAAATGGCATCAAGATTCTAGAGGGAAAAGACAACGGGAAACCCAACCCTGAGCAGGAACCATAAGGAGCAGAGGGAAAAAACAAAGAAATTGTGGAAACCGAGGCCCTACACCAGCACAGCCTAGATCTAGAGGGATCTGCCACAGAAACTAAGAAATAGGAGGACCTGGGGCACTGCAAGCCCAAAAAAACGGAAAATCTGCGGGTTGTTATCACCGACCCTGAAATTCAAGCTTACCGAAACCATATGTCAATAAATGTGGTGATTTGTAAGTTCATGGGCTTTTGGCCTACGGAAAAAGCCCTCTGTCTCTGGATCAAGCAACAATGGAAGCCTAAGGGAGATGTCAAGTTACACCTGGGGGCCAAAGGGTTCTTCATTGTTGTCTTTGCGAACCTGGAAGACAAGGATCACATTTTTTATGGTGGACCATATTTCTATGCCTCAGTAGGCCTCTACATGAGACCCTGGAAACCAAACTTCACACCAGAATAGGAAACATTCATGCATGTACCTGTTTGGATTTGCCTATTCTCTCTCCCCATTTATTACTAGAGACCTACAGCAATGGAACAAATAGGCAACAAACTGGGAACCTTCATCCAAGCCTCGGAGGGCACCCTGCAAAAAAGGTACACCTCTTGTGCAAGAATATGTGTAGAAATGGATGTTTTAGGTGCATTACATGAAGGTCTATGGCTAGAATTTAGAGATGAATTCTTATTTCAAGCCATATATTATGATAAAATCCCCTTCCAGTGACGGAAATTCCACGAACATGGACACCTGTTTAGGGAATGCCGAATGAATAAGCCAACCGAGAATGCCAAGGACAACACAGGCAAGGATCAGGAAGGTTTTTCCCATCCGAATGGGAGACAACGGGCCAATAGGAGAAACCAACACAAAACAGGCACCTCCATTAAAGGCATTGTCAATGCCTTTGAGGTTCTTGGGTCAGGATCAGCTTTAACCGAAAATCCCTAAGTACCAGACCTAACGCAGGAAACCCAGGATGTTCCCTCACAGGCAGCCAAAGATCTCAATCTTGATCCGACAAGGGAAATCCTACAAGGTTCTGAGTTGGCAAAAGACTTAGAAGGAGATGCGGATATGACCGCCAGTGAAATAGGAACAAAGGATATGGAACGTAGTGACATACTACAGAGCGAAGGCATGGATCTCAATACCATAGTAGAAAAATGGAAGCAAAAAGGAGTGGAACATATCCCAGAGGAGGAAATAGACAGAGTCAACTTTCTCTTTTTAACAAGGCAATATGTAGAACTAAAAGGGCATAAAAGAGGCTTTGGCGCCGCAAAGGTTTTGGGTGTCAAGGCCCAAGGTTTACACCAAAAAAACCACAATGTCAGACACCAGAAAAAGAGAGGCCGACGAAAAAACAACGAAGCACTCCACGAGCTAGGTCAGATACTCCTCAACTCAAGTAAGATGAAAGCCCTTGAGGCTTTCATGTTCTCCTCTTAAATCTTGTTAATTATGAAGATCCTTTCATGGAATGCAAGAGGGCTAAACAGCCAAAGAAAACAAAGAATTTTGAGGAAGAAAGTCAAAAATGAAAATCCTGACATGATTTTTTTACAAGAAACCAAGTGCTCTAGCCAGAGAATGAAAGGAATTAGCAGAAATTTAGGAAAAAGAATGGAATACACTAAAGTGGAAGGGAATGGTATGGAAGGGGGCCCAACCACCTTCTGGAATCCCCAATCCCTCCATCTCATAAGTGCAGAGGCTTTCAGATCATACATCTCCCTGGAAATGCAAATCATAGGGGAATCCAACACATACCTGTGCACTAATATCTACAGCCCCTAAAGACTAGAGGATAAATTGTTGATGCTAGATCGCCTCTCTAGGATGCAACTTAGACATTCCACCGCTAAATCCATCTATGGAGGATATTTCAGCATCATTACCTCGTTGTAAAAAAATAAAGGAGGGATAATAACTCTGAACAAAGATGCAGAGGCATTCAATAACTTCATTAGAGCAACAAATCTTGTTGATATCCTCCCCAAAAATGGTCTATACACCTGGAATAACAAAAGAGGAGGCGAAAGGCAGATCGCCTCCAGACTTGACCGTTTTCTTATAGCTGAAGCCATCCTCCTTGAGGGGGTCACTGTGGAATAGGAAATTATTCCATGTGGAGGCTTTGATCATTGGCCCATCACCCTGGACGCAGCCATCCTCGGAACTCTGAAAAACAGGCCTTTCAGGTTTGAGAAATTTTGGTTGGGCCATCCAGATTTCATTTCTAAAATCAAACTGTGGTGGCACGAACCACTGGAAACTAGAGGTACCAAAATGTATTGGCTGCAAGCTAGATTAAAGCACCTCAAAGCTCGGCTTCGATCCTAGAACCAAGAGGTCTTCGGGAATATTTTCAAAGACAAATAGGCCTTGGAGGAACAGATGGCACAGATCCATATAGACTGTCTCAAAGGGAACATCACCTAGGATTCTATTAGCACTAAGCGGATCCTCATGCAAAAATGGAATGATAAGTGTCAGCAAGAGTAAATATTATGGAGGAAAAAGTCCTGCATACAATGGCTCAAAGAGGGGGAAAAAACACCAATTTCTTCCATTGTTAGGCTATAGACTACAGGTGCACCAACAAAATCACCCGATTGAAGGATGAGCAAGGTACTCCCTTCCACTCTCATCAGGATATTTCCTCCATCCTCACTGACCACTTTAGCCATATAGCAACGGAACCAGACATTGATAGGGAAGAGGCTATCAGGGAAGTCATGACTTCCATCCCAAGGCTTATTACTGAGGACTAGAATAAATCCTTAGACCGCCCTGTCACCATGGAGGAGGTGGAAGAAGCAGTGAAGGAGATGCCTAATGGAAAGGCACCAGGGCCGGATGGCTTTACTATTGATTTTTTCAAAGCATGCTAGGAAATTGTGTGTCTGGAAGTGTGGGAGGTGGTGGAAGATTCCCGAAAATCTTCCTCCATCCTCAAATCCCTCAATTCCACCTTCATCGCCCTTATTCCCAAAGAGAAAGCAACTTGCACCCCTTCGAAATTTCGGCCGATTGCTCTATGCAATGTTCTCTATAAGATCATCTCTAAAGTAATGGCCAACATACTGAAGCCAATTCACCCCTTAATTATCTTAGAGGAGTCATCTGGCTATGTGGAAGGCAGACATATCATGGATAATGTATTGCTAGCACAGGAAATGGTTCATACTCTTCAATCCCAGAAAAAAGCAGGTATGATCATTCAGCTGGATCTCTCGAAAGCCTATGACAAGGTTAGTTGGAAGTATCTAAAGGCCATTCTAGAGGCCTTCAGGTTTGCACAATGTTGGATCAAATGGATTCTAGCCATAGTCAAATCCCCCAGCTTTTCTATTTTGGTCAATGGTGCTCCCACCTTCCCCTTTGCCCCCTCTAGAGGCATTCGCCAAGGGGATCCCATCTCCCCTTTTCTTTTTGTCATTTTGATGGAAGGCCTGAGTCGCATCATTAAAACTGGAAAGGAAATAAACAATATCAAGGGCCTCGAACCCCTGCCACACTGCCCAGCCACTACTCATCAACAATTTGTGGACGGCACCATGCTTCATGGAACTCCAATGGTTCGGGAAGCCCAATGATTCAAAGCTATCCTATATCTCGTCAGTCAAGTGACACGCATGGACCTTAATTTGGATAAATCCTCCATCTTGTTTTTCAATACTCACCTAGCGATCCAAAAAAATATCACGGCTATCCTTGGGTTCAGAAGGCAGAGCCTTCCCTCTAAGTATCTCGGGATCCCTCTCACTAATAAACCCTGGAAAAACCTCCACTGGGAGAAGCTGATATCCAACCTTGAAGAACGGAGCAATTACTGGACTACTAGGGTCCCTAACTTCATTGGCCAGCTCATCATGACTAAGGTTGTTCTACAAGCTATTCCTCAATATATGCTCTCCATCCTTCTGGCTCCCAAAGATGTTCTCCAAAAAATCAGAAACATTCAAAGAACCTTCCTTTGGTCTAGAAAAGCTGACAAATAGAAATGGGAGCTAGTGGCATGGGGAAAGCTCTGTAAACCCAAGATCCTGGGTGGTTTGGGGCTCCAAGACCCGGACACCGTGAACAAAGCCTGTGGGGCCAAGCTCTAGTGGAGGTGGGTCAAGGATCCACAGGCACCCTGGGCCAAGATTTGGAAAGCCAAGTATGCAGATAACTGGCGCCCTCATGATCTCATTAGAATGACTGACTCTCCAGTCGGATCCCCCATTTGGAACCTGGCTCGGGCTAATCGGAACATCATACATAATCACTGCTTTTGGGAAATCCGTAATGGCAGCACGACTCTCTTCTGGGAAGATGCTTGGAAAAAACTTCCCAAACTTGAGAGTCCTGATTATCTTCCCCTGCAGCGCAGGTATCAGGATCAAGGAAAATTCAGGGTGAACCAATACTGGACGGACAGTAATGTGGACCAGCAATGGAGACATTGGCACCTTAATACTCCCCCACAAGCAGAGGGGATGGGCAACCTTATATTATCCTTGAACTCTTGTTTGGATAAGAGGAAGATCCATTACTCTTAGGATGAGGATCAACTTAGGTGGGGAAAACTGGATGGAGGCACTTTCAACCTAAAGGAAGCCAGACTTTACTTAGAACACAGGGATCTGGAAGAGAAAGTGCCTTGGCACAATAATGTTTGGGATACCATAATCTGGCTGAAGATAAAGACTTTCTTATGGCTCCTAATTCATCGTAATATCCTAACTTGGGAGAACCTGTGCAAAAAAGGCTTCATTGGTCCATCCCATTGTCCCCTCTGTGAAAAAGAAGAGGAGTCTATGAACCATCTCCTCAACAATTCCGAATGGACCAATAATTTATGGGTATGGATGAAGGAAATTTTCAGACAAACAAACAGGAACAGAGAGTCCATTCAAGACAGCATAGCCAACTGGCGAACCAAATATTTTGACTATGACACTGTAAACATCCTCTGGAGACTAAGCCCTGGTTTTATAGTCTGGTCCACATGGAAAGAAAGAAATAGAAGATTTTTTTAGAAGGAATTCAGGCAATTAGATAACATTAAAACAAAAATTATGCAAAACATGCGAGAAACCGCTCTTACTAATAGTAAAGCAGAACAAGAAAACAGGATTTCTCCTAATGACAGCTGAATTCTATAGCTGTTTTGCATGAGTGATGCAACTGGCCTCAATTCTCCTACGCAAAGACCTATGCCCGCTCTATCTTTGCTGCCTTGGCAACTTCCTATCCCGAGGTTCCACAAACTAAACTTTGATGGATCCTCTCGGGGTAACCCTGGCCTGGTTGGCTTTGGAGGTGTCATATGCAATGATAAAGGGGAAATTCTTCATATCTACAACAATTCTCTTGGGGAAACCACTAACAACAAGGCAGAATTTTCAGCTCTGGAGCGAGGCCTGCAAATCCTAATCTGCCTGGGTAGTGGGGCAACTATCGTGGAAGAGGACTCGCTCCTAGCCATTAATGCAGCGAGGAAAATGAAAAATGGTACGCATTCTGAGAAAGTTACTAAGCATTGGCACCTCGCCATGGTCACCGCGCTCATTGCCAAACATCTCTCTGCTCTCAATGGAGTCGTTCTTCAGGCAATTAGGCGCAGTAAAAATTCAATGGCGGATAGTCTATCCAACTATGCGGTCGACCACCCGATTGATGACATTGACACTTGTTGGCAGAGCATCGCATGTGCCAATCTTCGGGATGAATGCCTTCAAATCTCAAGGCAAGACCTCACAGACGTGTCAGGGGAGGAGGACGCCTTACAGGGTACCGATCATCAATGATTAATGTGGTTTGTTCTAAATTTTTATTCCATAATCCTTAATGCCTGGTGGTGGCATCGTTGGCGGTTGTCCCATGGCTCGCATTGGAAAAGGTGGAAGATCTACAACAAGGATAGAGAACAGCATACCCTTTATGATCTGGAGTACGCGTGGCCTTTTCTCTTAAGTAATAAGTGTGGCAGTCTGAACACTATCAACAGTAATAATAGGAAGGTTGGCAGTCACCTGCTGGGAATCTAGGCTATTAGAAGCAGGGAAAGGACGGAAGTTTCAGTTCAAATCGCGGCCCCTCGCACTACGTATTTTACTATTAATACAGAGCTGTTCGGGAAAGATTTCACCTACTTACGATATTCCTCAAAGCTTAGCCCTGTGTTTATGGTTTCGCGTATAGGAATTCGCAATTCAATAGTCTGCATCTGAAATCTTGCCATGGCCGAGCGCAATCTCCGCAGCTCCAAAGTTGCTAGAGAGTTAAAGAGAGCCCAGGAGGATTATGAGGCTTCTGTCTCCAAAAAATGTAAACAAATTATCGAAGAGCTCCAGGTGGAGGTGGACAAATCCAGTGAAGGGATGCATAGTAAATACATCAGCGAGGAGGTCGATTGGATCATGGACCCGGGCACCCCAACTACCAGGGCCACCTAGTTCCTGAGGGCTCAGTATGTGGCTTGAAAGATGAAACCGATGCTTGCCAAAGCCATGAGCAGGCAAGGTGTTGCTTTCAAGGAGGCCTACCAAGCGAACTCCCTCACCTCTGCAAAGAATTCAGCGCGGCTGGACAAGCTGGAGATTTCCATCAACTCCCTCATGGAAGAGCTTAAAATGAATACTAGGTGCCTAGGACGGTTCATTCGGCTCTTCGAGCTATACATGCGCCACGTGCTAAATGTCTCTATTGAAATCCCTGAAGACAATTCCAAAACAACCATCATCAGACGCCACAGGCCACGCAGTGTTCCCAAGGGAGATGATGAAGCTAGTCCGAGTGCTGCTGGTACCCCAGGCATCGCCAATATCGACCAGTAGGATTCCTGGTGGGTGGTCGCTTGTTGCTGGTTCCTAATTATCCTATGTTTTTCTCATTTGCTATGTCGGATGTCTGTAAGCTTCGGCGGGCCTTTAAATGGCCTTCTTTGACAGTAGTTTCTCTCTCACTATCTGGAAACCCTGTGTGGTTGGTCGTTTTCTATTTTAAATTATGTTTGACTCTGGTTAAATTTGGGTTAGCTGATACGCAGTGTGTCGCTTGTCTGAATAGCGATCGGCTACAGGACTTATATAAGTGGTATTTTGCTTGGCAGGCCTGCATTTTCTCTTTCCCTCTGAAAATGGCAGGCCCCTTTTTGTAACCATATGTAACACTTTTGTGATCTAATATATCAGTTGATTTACAAAAAATATATATATATATCATATAATTAATTTTAAATTTTTTTTTAAATTTTAGCAAGTAGAAATATTAAAATATTTTTGAATAATTTTATTAAATGAAATATTAAAATTGTGGTGTGATTATCTTACTTGGGACAAACAATGCTAATTTTGATACAAGTTGCTCCTTTTTAAATAATTTTAAAACACACACATATATATTCTCAACCTTATGTGTTCATATATATATATATATATATATATATATATATATATATATATATATATATATATATAATTTCAATGTAGTTTTTGTCACTGATTCAACTTATGTATTTACATAAAACATTTTCTTTTCTTCATTTTACTCAGTTCACTCATTTATTTTATTGATGTTTCCATTGTAATATCAAATTAGAAGGTTGGAATTGAAAAGTTTGTTATTAATTCTATTTGTATGTATGCACAAAGAAATTTTTTCTTTTATTTAGCAATATGTGGAGTTGACAAATTTTCAAAAAAAAAATTGTGGCATGACCATTATAGGTAACTACCAATGGAATTGACAAATTGAAATGATATACTATTTTTTTAGACTTGAGGTCATGCAACTTGTTTGATGACATTGACCCCTATTTTGAAGACAATCAAACCAATCCAAGGAGGATTTACAGGGTCAGCTACTCCTGGATGGGAAAAAGAGGATGAATATGAAAAATGGTATGCAAGTATGAATTGCATTATTGTACCAAATGGGAGAATACTTACTTTACACCAATATATTATGATATATACATAATTGAAGAACTCACTCCACAAGCTTTGTCCCTTGATTGATAGAAATATGAAGTTAGGTGATGAAGCCATGTATTGCATTTTTTTATATAGAAAACAAATATAAAAAGTATATAGAGACAACATGTTCCATGAATATAATATTACAATTTATATCAATCAATGCTTGCATAAACTAACTTAAGGCATAAACTGAAAATCAATAACATAAACTGAAAATTTCCCTTAAGCATTTATGCATTCTGCGATCAGGTAAATGAGCTGACCATTTGTGAATTTATAAAATCAACCTCATTTTGATAAATAAAGGTTCCTACACAAGTAATATGATGAATTTCCACACAATATTGTTAGCACAAGGCATGCAGAGGAAACAAGTATATTTATCCTCATCCTTGTTTACATAGTCATGTAAACAAGTAGTTGCAACATAGGGCATACTAAGAGTTTTGAATGCTTATGCTAGGCAGACATAACATTTTAACAATTAAATTCAGTTTATTTACATTTATAATTATTCACTTCTTCTTTCTCTTTATGTTAATTTCAGTTCAATTCTACATGTATACCATTCAAATCATTTAACAAATAGGAAGACAAAATATAAATGAATGGAACTCGCAACACTGTAGGTGATAAGCCCATAAGGCTGACACAATACTATCTTTCATTGAATGAAAATTAAAAACAATACATATCTTATATAAGTGATTTAGTTAGGGAGATGAAACAACCTTCTAAGAAATACGATCTAATCCCTAATTACAACCACAATTAAAACAACCTAACAAATCATTTCTCCATTATTTTCAAGTTCCCCCCTTAATGGAGAAAGGATTTATTTCCACACCTAATATCTCCCTAAACAACTCAAATTTTATCTTCCCAAGGGGATTAGTAAAAATATCAACAACATTTTCACAAGTATTACAATATTCAAGAAACATTTATTTGGACTGTATCTTCTCTCTAACAAATTGAAATTGATCATCAACACGCTTTGTTCTTGCATGATAAATTAGATTGTTTGCCAACTTGATCGAGTTATGGTTGTTACATTTGATCATTGTAGCATTCCTTTTTTTTCTCCAACATCTTGAAGAAATTTCTTCAACCAAACAACTTCACAAGTTGTTTCACACAAAGCTTTATATTCTGCCTCAGTATATAACAATGATACAACGGGATGCTTCTTGCTACTCCATGAAACAATCTCAAATCCAATGCTAAAATCATAACATCTAGTAGATATCCTATCATATGGATTACTAACCCAATTTGAATCTGAGTAACCTGTCATATCAACATCAAATGAATTAGTATACTTAAGAGCAAAATTAGTTGTTCCTTTAAGATACCTGAGTACATCTTTCACTGCTCTCCAATGGCTTTTTAGAGGTCTTTCCATGAATTTACTTAACACACTAACATAGTATGCTATGTTAGCCCTGGTTGTAGTAAGGTAATTCAAGCTTCCCATTAGGTGTCTCTACATTGTACCATCAACCTCCTTCCAGCCATCATTAAAATGAAGTTTCACATTATGTTGCATTAGAACAAAAGAAACTTTACATTGATCCATATTTAACTTTTTAAGCAATTCTCTTACATAATTACCCTGAGAGACAAAAGTCTGAACAACATCTCTCCACACTTCAAGACCTAAACAATAATGTAATTCACCAAGATATTTCATCTCAAATACTTGAGACATCTGCACCTTAATTCCATTAATTAGTTTAACTGAATTTCATGGAATAATTAAATCATCAACATATAATGAGATCAGTATAACATGCTCCTTTGTATCAAATTTAGTATATAGATTTGGATCACTTTGGCTCCTCATAAAACCCTATTGAATAAAAAATGAATCTATCTTTTCATACCATGACCTAGGTTCCTACTTCAGCCCATACACAACTTTCTTTAATTTACAAACTAAATATTCTTGCCCTTTTTTCTCAAACCCTTCAGGTTGTGTCAAATACACCTCCTCCTTTAAATCACCATTCAGAAAAGAATATTTTACATCTAATTGGTGCAAGTTCCAATGGTACTTTGTAGCTAATGCAATTAGCAGTCTAATAGTATTTAATTTAGATAGAGGTGCAAATTTTTTTGCATAATCAATGCCCTCCTTTTGTGAGTACCCTTTTTCCACCAATCTAGTTTTATATTTGTCTATAGTAGCATCTGCAAAAAAAATGGCTTTGTACAACCATTTACATCCTATGGGATCTTTATATTTAGGCATTTTAGTCAAATCCCAGGTTTTATTTTTTATTATAGAATTATACTCTTCCTTCATTTCTTTTCTCCACTCTTCATATTCCTTAGCTTCATTAAAACTCATGGGTTGTGTGACATTCAAAATACTACTCATTAGGGCATATTCCTTCTACATTTTAGGTAGGTGAATCTTTCGAGTAGATCTCCTTAGCACTTCATTGTCTTCATCCCTTTTGTTTGAAGGTACTTTTCCAGCTCTAGGTGGACTCTGACTGTTGGTAATGTACATATCACTGGATTTTTCCTTAATGTTTTGTTGTTGACCATATTTTACTTCTTATTTATTTTCTTCAACTTCAGGAAGTATGTGCCACTTTTCATATATGTTGTCCTTGTTTCCTCCATCTTCATGTTCATGGAAAATTACATCTCTACTTGCAAATACTTTGTGAGTAGATGTATCAAAAATTTTATATACTTTAAATTATGAAATATATCCTACAAAAATACATTTGATAGCTTTAACATCAAGTTTCTTTTTGTTCTCCTTCGGAATATGTGCAAAGGCCTTACACCCAAATAACCTCAAATGATGAACTGTTGATTTAAAACCATACACGGCTTCGAATGGGGTCTTTAAATCAAGATCCCTTGCTGGAATTATGTTCTTTAAATAAACAACAATATTAATAGCCTATGCCCAAAAATGATTTGAGAAGTTCTTACCTTTGATCATATTCCGTGGACACCACAACAATGTTTCGTTTTTCCTTTCTGCAACACTGTTATGTTGTGGAGTGTAGGGTATTGTAAATTGTTGCATTATTCCATGATCCTTGCAGTACTTAATGAAGTTCCCCAATATGTACTCTCCCCCTTGATCTGAATGAAGGATATTTATGAACTTCCCTATTTTATTCTCTACCATGTTTTTGAATTATTTTAAATACTCAAAGATATCACCCCTTTTCCTAAGGAAGTACACCCAAGTGTACATTGTGTAATAATAAAAAAAAAACATAAAACTATAAGCACCTCTTAAGTATCTGGTCTGCATGGGTCCACATACATCAAAATGGACAATTTCTAATACATCTCTTTTTCTCCTATTAGAATTAGAGGGGAATTCATGTATGTGAATTTTTCCTAATGCACAACCTTCACAAGAAACATACTCATTCTTAACATAAGGAGTCCTTCAACCATTCTTTGTTTCTGCAACAACAACAAATCATGATAATCGATATGACCATATCTTTCGTGCCAAATTATTTCTGTTGAAATTGTCGTATAAGTCAATGCCTGATGACTTTGGTTGGTGACATCAAGTTTATACAGGCCTCCAACTATGACTCCTGAAATAACTATTTTGTAGTGATCCAACAAGTCCTTTACTGTGCAGTGTTTTTTGAAGAATTTAACCTTAAGATTCTGATCTGTGATTGTGGAAGAATATATTATATTTTTCTTAATCTTGGGTACATACATAACATTGTGAATGCATCTGACACTACCATTTGGTAGAGTCACCGAAATAGGTACATATCCCTTTATTTGATGTGCATGATCATCTCTAAGATAAATGTTGAAACCATTGCTTATTTCCTTGAAGTTCTCATACCAATACGTATTGCATGTCATGTGAATTGAAGCTCCATAATCCACAAACCATGCATCAAAATCATTAATTTCAGTAGACAATGCAACATTAAAAACAAACAACTTAAGGTTCTTAATATCATAATTCAGGACTTCTCCTACAAAGTGTCCTAAATGTCTTATGGGTTTATGCCTCGCTTCACCACTTTTATTCTTGTAAAAATATCTAACAAGATTCCCACTTCTACCAAAATAAATAAATAAATAATTAAAAAATAAATAAAATAAAAATAAAAATAAAAAAATGACAATCATTTATAGTAGATGGCATAGCTTGATTTGGCTTTGGAGATGGCCTTCTATGAAATTTACTTCCACCTTTACTTCCTTCTCCCTGTTTCCTTTGAATAATTTCTTCTTTTCCAAGGGTTCTAAGTCTGGATTCTGAGGCTTCTATTGGAACACCTAATCCTACATGGGTAGGTGTGGAATGCGAAAAGTCACAATGGAGTCCAAGTGACCTTGGAATATGAAACCAAGAGTCACACCATTGTACTATAAATGTACATCTTTGTATAATGAAAAAAGTGAGCTGCACTCTTATCCTTCATTGTGTTGAGTTTCTTGGAGTGTGTGTGTTCATCTTCCTCATACACCATGTGTGTGTCTTCAACATGGTGTTTAACATGGTATAAGAGCGGGCGATTGCTGGCCTTGCTCCAAATTGAGTGAGCCATTTGTGTTTATGGCCTGTGTATATCTGCGAAAATTGTTAGCATTTTTGCAGCATTTAGAGAGTTTCTGCAGCAGAGTTTTTGTCGTTATTCAGAGGTGTTTTGAAGAAGAGCAGCGTTGGTTTTGAGAGGAGCATACATTTTGCAGCATTCCGGCATTTGTTTTGAACAAGAGCAGCAGTGGTGTTGAAGAAGCGCATCTGAAGGTTTTCTAAATTCTGATCTTTTCTCTGCATTTTCTGCCTTTAATTCTGCTTTTGAAGAGCTGGTGGAATAGTGTTTTAAACTGGGTTTTTGAAGAAGAAATTTCTGAGTTTTTACTGCTGAAATTTTCTGAAAAATTCTCTGAGAAATTTCTGAGTTTTTACTGGCAAATTTCTGCCACATTCTTTGAGAAAAAAATTCTGCATTTTGTCCAATTCCGTGCTGCTGAGCTACTAGAAAATTCTGAGTTTTACTGGCGATTTCCTGCATTTCTTGAAAATTTTTGAGTCTACAAATCTCTGTGAATTCCTTCTACTCTACTCTACTGTTTTATTAATTTAAAAATAAATAAATAAATAAATAAAAATAAAAAATAAAAAATTTCTGGGCAAACTTTGCCCTCGACCTTCCTCCCTCATGCGCTAGCCTCCGCCCCTGCAAATACTCTACGCCCATCACCTGCTATACTCCACGCTCTCAAAACTTCCCTACGCCCTCTTCCACCTTCCAACGCTCTACTCCCCACGGCATTACACACCCGCTCTCCCCAAGTCACAACGCCCTCTCCACACTTGCGCGCCCCCTCATAACCTCACTACTCCCTACGCAGACTCCTCAACGCATTCACCTTTGAATACACTCTCTCATCTGCGCCCTCACCTGCAACACACTTCCTATTACCCTACGCTCCCCTTTATCTCTGCAATCTACAATTGACTCCCCCTTACCATTGCTCAACGCCTGCTCCCTACACCATACCTCACAACGCCTCTTCCCAACAGCAAACCCTCTTCCCTACGCTCTGCAACTCCTTATCTGCTCCAACGCCCTTCCCATGCCGGCCCCTCTTCTCTCGGCATCGACCCTGCTCACATACGCCGTCTCCCCATTTTCTATATGCCCTACCCATTCCCCTCTCCTCACACCACGGCCCCTTCTACACACCCCGCCCTCTCTAACACCTGCTCTACGCTACCCCTCGAGCCATGTCCCATCTCCCACTGCAAACGCACTCACCCTACGCCTATCAACTGCACACTCCCCTTCCCACGGCCTTTGGCCGCTCCATATGCTCTTTCAAATTCGGTTTTTTAATTTTTAAAACTTTTTAAAACCGCCCCCCACTCCCTTTTAAATTTTTATTCTCTCCCTTTTTAAATTTTAATCCCTTTTCCCTTCAAATTTGACTTTTTAATTCCCCCCCCACTAATAAAACCCACCACCATTTTAATATACACTCTCCCCTCCCCATATAATTACTCTCCCCTCTCATTTAAATTTCCCTCTCTTTTCCCTTTTTCGACTTTAAAATTTTTTAATCTCCTTCCCTTTTAATACCCCCTCCACCTTTTTAAATTCATTCTTAAATTTTTTAATAACCCCCCCTCACCCATTATCCCATTCCATTCTAATATTTCTCCTTCCCTAATTAAAACTCCCTCCATTTTTAATTATTCCCATTTTTTTAATTAATTTTTAATTAATTAAAAAAAAAAAACAGCAGAGAGAGAGGAAGAAGAGAAAATGAACAACAGTAAATGGAAAATGGCATATGAGCAAGACATGGACTAAATTAGATTTACATTTATTTGTATTGATTTGAAGGGTATTTTTTTCAAGAATTTACATTTGAAGACAAGTTTGCCATCATTGAAAACAACTATTTGAAGAGGAAAATTCAGATGCCATAAAAATATTCTTGCACAAGTATTTTCAGCTACACATTTACAAATATTTTGCAGAGATATGTATTGAGCTGACATTGTATTTTGAGTGGAATTTGTAGCTTTTTCATAGTTGCAATCAGTATTTGAGTTGTTGGATTGTTGATTGCCCTCCATCATTTGAGGAGCACACTTTGTACTTTGAGAGTTCTCTTGAGTCATTTGTATTTGTTGCATCACATTGTAAACAGGTGCATTTTCGGTTGAAGCCGACACCCTTTCATTTTTTGAAGCCTAAATTATTGAAATGGCTAAAATCAATGAGGCATTAGTGTTGTTGAATAACCTCATTCATTCCAATGTTGATGACATGATAAAAATGAGCAAGGATGTTTCAGATGATCAAAGCTATTGCAAAGATTTAAGAAAACAGCTTTGGCAATTGGAAACTCAACTCCAAGAAGATGAATCCTCTCAAGAAAAGAGTCACCATTCCAACCCGTTTCGTTTTAAGATTGAGATGGACTCATCAAGAAAGAAGGCAAAGCGTGCTTGATTCTCATTCGGCCTTTTGCACAAGAGCAGACATGCAGATGTTAGCCTCAACCCCTGACTTCCAAGCCCATCATCGTATCTTGGGAAGAGCCATCCACAATAAGCATTTAACTGTCTTGATATGACAAGGGGATGTGTCCTTTCATATTCCAGACCACACAAAGCCCATCATATTTCGCAGTGTCTGACTATGTATGACAGTTCACCTGCAGCTGTTCCAGATCCTGTTCCACTTCCACAACAGATTGAGAAATGCCAACACTGTGATCGAGTTGGCCATATGAAAGATCACTGTTTTGATCTTCATCCATGCAAGCAATGTGGTCGGCACACCCATTCTTCAGACAGATGCTTCAGACACAAGCCTCCTGCAAGAACCAAGATTCATCTTGGATGGATCGCTTCTTGGCAATGGGCATCAGCAGCCAAGAAGATGTTTACGACACATGTTAGAACTTGTTCACGCATATTGAGCAAACTTGCAGTTGAGTTTTCGCCATCATCTCACCTTGTCCCCGACAGGGGGGAAAATGGTGGTCATGTACAAGCTTCGACGACAGATCAAGCGAGCCTGAGCCACAATCTCTCATTCCATGTTTAGAGTTGTAGCCAGCAGTTCAAGCGAGCCTGAGCCACAATTCGTCATTCCGGATTCAGAGATGTAGCCAGAGACACGGATGCCCATGAGCATGCCTTCGGTTGGTGGATAACCTAAAACCATCATCTTTGGTTGGTGGACAACCGAAAACCACCACAGGTAGTAGACCTCCCTTCTTTTAGGTCGAAGGTCTCCCTTTCATATATGAGGAACACTTCCTCTAGCAGAAGCCTTCAGCTTAGCAGCCTTCAGCTTCTTGCCAGCATTGGTTGAGTTCCAGGAAATGCTTCAAAGCATTCTAGAGTTGTTGGTAATCCTAAAACCATCACAGGTAGTAGACCTCCCTTCTTTTAGGTTGAAGGTCTCCCTTTTTTATGAGGGACAATTCCTCTAGCAGAAGCTTTTAGCTTCTTGCCAGTTTTGGAAGAGTTCCGGGAACTGCAACAAGTTTTGCGTTCCAGTGTTTGTGGTCATCCTAAAACCACCTCTTTTTCCAACATTTCACAGAGTTGATTCAGCCAAGTGCTGCCATGCATACTTTGAAGATTTGTATTACAACTCTTTTCTTGGACTCACACATACCCCTTCGGATTAAGGGGGGATGTTGGAACACCTAATCCTACATGGGTAGGTGTGGAATGCGAAAAGTCACAATGGATTCCAAGTGACCTTGGAATATGAAACCAAGAGTCACACCATTGTACTATAAATGTACATCTTTGTATAATGGAAAAAGTGAGTTGCACTCTTATCCTTCATTGTATTGAGTTTCTTGGAGTGTGTGTGTTCATCTTCCTCATACACCATGTGTGTGTCTTCAACATGGTGTTTAACAGCTTCAAATTCCCATGCCTTTCTTATTCCTACATCAGTATACCTATCAACTCCTCAAAAGTAGGATATTTCTCCCTTGTTGCAAGACCTGTAATAAAAATTTGATAGTCCTCTAACATTCCATTTAAAATGATTGTCACAATATCAATACTAGGTATTGATTCTCTTATGTCTCCCATATTATTTTTCAAATCTTAGATTCTTGAAACATAATCACTCATTGATTCATTTTCTTCCATTTTAATATAAAGGGGCTTACTTTTCAGAAACAGAACTCAAATTTTATTTTTAGTCTCATACGGATCCTTAAGTTTAGTTTAGGTTTCGTTAGAAGTCTTGCAATCACGAATATGAGGAATTATATTATCTTTCATAGACATTCTTAATAGTACCTTTGTTTTGTTCTCCCGCTTCTCTCAGTCTTGAATCGATGCAATTGTCACACCTCTAACAACATATGGTTTTGCTTGTGATCCCTTTGTGATTTTCCAAATGCCATATCCTTCCATCAAATTCTGAAACTTAAATTTCCAATTAACATAATTTGAGCCATCCAATTTATTGGCCTCATTGAGGTAGGTTTCTGCAAGATGATTAGTCATCTTGACCAAAAAATCCCAATTTCCAACAACTCCCTGCTTCTTGCTCCACACTTCATGAGCACCACCCATAGCTCCACAAATCCCTTGTCAAAACTGTCAAGATCGACAGATCCACTTTTCCAAAAAGGACCAAGATGGGGCTCCACACTCTACTTAAATTAAATCTAGAGAGAGGCTCAACAACTTCAAACAAAAACAAATTAATCTTAAGCAATCTTTAAATTCCACACAAATGGATTCTCACAATCTTTGATATGGTTCTTAATTTCCGTAATAGTGCATCAGGTTGGTTATACCATAATATTGTATTAGTTATCAATTAAAGAGAATAATTGTCACTTATTTATGAATTATGTAGAATTTCAGTAAGAGTTAAGCATTTATGATGCAGGATGTCATTTCAGCATTATTGCACACAAGCTTTGTTAGAATTATAGTACCATAATAAACTACAAGAAACTGGTCTAGGAATTTTACACGCAATAGGTTGGTACTTCCATTTCCTGAAAAAAGAATAAAGAAAATTTTGAAATCAAATCCACTTTGGATGAGCATCAACATAATGGGAGTCCATGGGCTCTTTAGAAAACCTCAATTGGAGAAAATAGAAGCAACATAAAAAGCCATGTTACACTCACCCTATTACTTTCTTTAGGTTCTTATGATGACACATTGCAGTACTTAACCTCGAACTACTGTGTTGTCAACCAAAATTTATGATTTAATCTAGTTTGAATATGATATCAAAGTAGGCAATATGGTGAGAGGAACATTGTTCCTTCAAATGAAAGGTTTTTATATTCTTTTAGCCTTTATTGTTGTCCAAGGTTCTTTGAATGGAATCTGTAGCCTAAGCTACCTTAACCATTTGGTAAAAATGAGTTAGAACTTCTGACATTTTTGCAAGCACCCTTGATCAAAATACAAGAAAAGAGGATCCCTTAAAATGACTACTTCCTATTGATATACAACGTAGTTTTTGTATTATGTAGTATGCTAAAAATGAAAATAGAACATTCCCACTAAGAAGGTTGGGAAACTCCACATGTTAAAGTTCGATCAAAATTCTATGAGAGAGATGATTTAACTAAATAACATTTGACTAAATAGTATTATTTACATCTTCATACATACATACATACATACATACATATATATATATATATATATATATATATATATATATAGTTTTTATTGAAAAAAAAAATTCGTTGCACCTACAAAAACAAGCACACACTGCTACCAGTGTGTACTTGTTTATCACGCACCGCCCAAGGTGCGCATGAAAAAAATTCATGCACTACGCAAAAAGAAAATATTTTTGTGCAGTGTGTTGACCAAAGTATCCACCCCGAAGCAGGTTATTTGGGTCAACACACCGCCCGACAGTTGTAGATAATTCCTGGTGTGTTCCGGTAAACGATTGCACCGCCATACAACCGTACATAGTGTATTATTCTTAAAAAAAATTATATGGCCGGTGTGGCCCGAAAACGACATGCACCACACTATTTTAGTGTCAAAGCGGTGCACGTTTTCTCGGTACCGCATTGGAACCCGGTGCAGTTTCCATTAACACTGTTCACGGTGCGGCCTGTAAATTTACAAACAGCACCACAAACGGTGCGAGCCGAACAACTCGAATGCACCGTACAAAATTTTTTTTGTTTTCTTTTAAAAAACAGTAAATTTTAAGTCAATTTGAGAAATTTATATGCTAAAATGTTAAGTTATTGAGAAAAAAGTAGATTAACTACAAATTTGCATGTCAAGGAGGCGTCTTTGCTGAGGAATACTAAAAATAAATTTTGCCCACAATTTTCGAAAATTCGAACTCCACACAATGAGCAATGGATGGAAGCAATGCGAGCAATGGGAGCACCGATGCCAGGGCACCTCAGAGAAGAAAACCTCACAGTGGTGCTTGAGAACTCTATAACACTGAACAAGTAAAAAATAAGTTTTTTACAGGTGTTAATTTTTTTTAATTAACCATTTTTCGGTGTGCTCGATTATGAGACGCACCGGGCAGTTTTATCAATAGCGCACCAAAATTCTTTACAATGTGTTGGATCACTGAGACACGCCAGGTCGGTTTGTACAGAGAGCATAGTGTCTTGGTGGGCCATTTTATAGTATGCACCAGTGCGCTAGATTACTGAGATGCATCGAGCCGGTTTGTACGAAGAGCACAATGTCTCGGTGTGCCATTTGATAGTACGCACTGGTGCGCTTTATATAAAACGCACTGGTGCATGTTATGATTAGAAACGCACCGCAAAAAAAACATCCGCAAACGATTGTTATGTTCTTCCTCTCTGCGAACCCATTTTGTTGTGGGTTATGAGGCGCTATGAGTTCTCTTCTAATTCCTTCTTTGCTACAAAATTATTTGAATTCGTTCGAGATATATTCACCACCATTAACGCTCCGTAGAGCCTTCATTTACTTCTCCGACCCCTTCTCCACCAATGCTTTAAACTCACAGAACTTTGAGAATGTTTCGCTCTTCTTCTGCATGAACAAGATCCAACATCTATGAGAATAGTCATCAACAAATATAACATAATACCTGTCTTTTGTTGTTGAAGCAACCGAGAAAGGTCCACACACGTCTGTGTGAATTCTCTCCAGGATCATCGAAGCACGGTTCTCCTTCTCCTAAAAGGTGGTCTTCACAAACTTACCCATAGTACATTCCTTGCACTGATCTGACTACGGAAGAGTACCCTTGGGAATTCCATTAGAAATCTACTGCAAAATCTTCAAGGTGCCATGGTGAAGATGGCCCAATCTCCTGTGCCATAATTCACCCTCATCCAGGCTCACCACTTCTTCTACTTTGCCCATAATTACAGCACATCCATCTACCTCCAGCTTGTAGAGATTCTTAACTTGAATCCCTATCCTCTTGGTTTGACCCACTGTATTATGTCATAGGAAAAATTTTCCCTCGCTAAAAACAACATCATAACCTCTGTCTTCCAACATTGCGACCAAGACCAAGTTCTTCTTCAGACCTAGAACATGCATAACATCTTTAAACAGAAATGGTTTACCTAACTCCCTCTCAAAGGTTATGGTTCCAATGCTAGTCACACTGTATTTTCCATCTTCGCCCATCTCTATATGCATTTGGAGATCCTTCTCCTCCAAGTCACTAAACAAATCCTTGTCTCTCGTCATACGGAAAGACACACCACTATCAAGATACCACACCGATCCCATTGAGCTTGAAACCAAGCATGAAATCAAAGAGAAGTCAAGTTAAAATTGTGAGGCTAAGGCCTCTCCAGCTACAGCTCCACCAACCTTCTTGTTCTTATTTTTCTGTGGGCAGTTAGTGGCGAGATGCCCATGTTCGTGATAGTGAAAACACTTCACTTTAGACAAATCCAGATTCTTGCCTTTAGCTTTGGATTTTGGATGGGATTTCTTCCCCTTTCCTTTCCTTGCTTTGGTAACCAAAGCACAATTCTCTTCATCATCATTCTTCGATGAAGAGCCATCCCTAGTACTTTGCCTTATCTCCTCCTACACAAGATCCAACCAAAGTCACTCCCAGCCCGGAAGTTTCTCCCATCCTTTGATAGAGTCTTCGTAGCTATGCCAAATTTTCAGAAGCCCAAGGAGAGCCAAGCCTACCAAGTCATCATCATCAAAAGTAACCCCCACACTTCCCAGTTCATCCCTACAATGAACAAACTTCGTGAGATATTTTTGGAATACTGTTGCCCTTCTCCATTTTTATTTTTCTGAGCTTATCTTTCAGTGCCAACTTCCTCTCGTCGCTGCTGCTTTGGAAAAGATATGTCAAAGCCTTCCACATTGCAAATGAAGTGGCTTTCCCATGAAGGCTTGACACAATATGGTCCTTCACACCTTCCAACAGAATTATTCTTGTCTTTGCTACCTTCTTTTGCCATGCGTCAAGTCCTCTTGCAGCATTGCTAGAGGCAGGCTTAGGAACATCGCTATTGATGAACTCCTTCAACCCATATCTTCAAGCACCGCCTCCATCTTATCCTTCCAGGCTATGTAATTCGAGCTACCATCAAGGGCATACTCCAATCGCAACCCATTGAAAGACATTTCAATGAATACTCAACTGTCGCACCAATAAATTTCTGCAGCAAATTCGAATTGTCCACTAGCACAAAACTCAGTAATTATTCACAATTGAAATCTCCAGTAATCAATACTGCTTTGATACCATGTAGAAATTTATTAATATTTATGTATTACCATATCCTCTTGATCTCACAATATTTATCTTCTTGCAAAATACAAAATCCTTCCACTGTTAAACTTGAGGAAATTTAAAACTCAATTGCAAACACATGTGAATAAATTCAATCGCACATAACACAGCTGTTTAACGAGAAAGCTTAAAGCTAAAAACCCCAACTATCATATATTATGTATATCAATGGAATCATGTAATAATCTCATACAAAGCTTAGTGCATCAAGCTCTCAGTACAATGTAGATTCATTACACACTGTCATGCAGAAATTTGCATAAATATGCACCAATTTCTTGCCTCCTGACAGCCTGCCTCCACTGCGCAATCCCTGCTGAAGAAGACCCCTGAATGGATTCGAATTGGCCTTGCCTTGACAATCCTCATTTGAAACTCCAATGTGTGTCAGATGCATTGAATGCATCACTATAGTCACAACAAATAGTCCATCACACCCTTTCACCTATCTCTCCATTGGGTCCCCACTGGAACTGACATGCACTGTAGTTAACTGTTGTTTTTGTTCAGTTGTTAGTGAGTTATTAGTTGTGAATTAATTAATTCACTTAACTCTCACTATTGTATCTTTCAGTTAGACTAGATACAACTAACTCAACTGAGTTTAACTCCATTAACTGAGTTAAACTAAATAACAACTCCATAAACTACTCTTCCAACTCTGTCATAACTTTACCACTTCAATTCTAACTGAGTCCTCATGCATGAACCACCAATAAACCCTAGGAATTGCGTAATTCCTTCAGCCCACTGATTTTCCAAATTTTTTCACTGAAATAAAGTGCTCCAAGAGAATAAGTTGATTTTTATTATCGGATTATTATTAAGAGCTAACAATAATCGACATGCATCTATTTTTAGATCGATGATCTATAAATAGACATCGCCCAATATTCTAAAAATAGAATTCATCTATTTTCCACATTTGACCAACCATCTACAAATAGCATCCTCGAACTTATAAAATATGCTCACCATGTCTAAAAATAGACATACACCTAAAAATAGCCTACGGGCCCCACTTAGTGAAGGTGCTTACTTTTCACTAAGCTCATCATCCTATTGAATATCAACACCCTAAGGTCCTATATTAGTGTGCACAACCCAAAAAATGCCATTATTACAAGATATCTTAATGTAACCCTCGCAGCAGAGGAGAAAAAGGGGGGCTCACCTGTCAGAGACCTAGCTAGAGAATGGGTTGAAGATCTCATTGTAGGATGGGATCTAGAGGATATCAAGCCTCCTCATGGAAAATTCACCTAGACCAACAAAGGTTGGGTTTCGGTCATATTGTTGCCCACCTTGACAGATTTCTTGTCTAGTCCTCCTTCTTGACCTTTGGTTTAATGGCCTCTTCTAAAATTCTGCCCAATTATATCTTTGACCACAAGCCCATCCTTCTGGATCTATCCCTGGATACAAACCTTGGACCCATCCCTTTCAGATTCAGTCCCTTGTGAATATAGCAAGAAGGGTTCTAGGAGGTGGTCTTAGCGGCTTGGAACCGGAAAATCCAAGGCTCCCCCTTCTTTGTCTGGGAAGAAAAACTGAGGGGTCTCAAAAAAGAGTTGAAAGCTTGGGCTCAATCGCTGAAATATCCCTCCTCCAAAAGAAAAGAGGTGCAAGAGGCCCTAGAGATCCATCAATTGAACATGGAGGATTTCAAAGTAACTCAAGATTTGTTACACAAAGAAGTATAACTTCAAAAATACTACCATAGAGCAGGCACGGTGGAAGAAGAGTATTGGAGGCAGAAGTCCAGAAGTCTTTGGCTACAAGCTGGAGACAAGAATACAAGCTACTTCCATAAACAAGCAGAGGTCTGCAAGCATTTCAAAGCAGTAAATTAAATCCGCTATCAAGGCACCTTGGTTAAATACTTTGAAGGCATTAAGAGAGTAGCCCACTCCTTCTTCAGAGACCTTTTCTCGGCCCCGGAAGAGAATCCAATTGATGCAGACTCCTATCCGTTCGATCTTATACCTCATCTTCTCCAAGACGCAGATAATCTTCTTCTGACAGCTTTGATCAGTATGATAGAACTAAAAAAAGCTTTGGACCGCATGGAACTAGATAAGGCACCTAGCCCTGATGGTTTCACAGCAAGGTTCTTCTCGACTTGTTGGTCTACCATTAAAGATGACCTACTGAGAATGGTCAGGAAATCTCAGAGCTGCACCAAGCTAGGAGGCAACACCAATTCGGCCTTCCTTGCCCTAATCCCGAAAGAAAAAGGAGCCAACAGCTTCAGCAGATTTCGGCCCATCTCCCTGTGCAATACAAGCTATAAGCTAGTCACTAAAATCATAGCCAACCACCTTAAGAAAATTCTGTCGGCGATCATCATAGAGAACCAAGGAGGTTTTATTAAAGAGCGAAATATTCTTGACAATATAGTGCTGGTGCAAGAAGCAATTCACTCAAGCTGTCAATGGAAAGAAAAATGCATGGTTATTAAGCTTGATTTGGAAAATGCTTTCGATAGGATGAGACATGATTTCCTGTTTACAGTTATGGAGAGTTCATGTATGTGAATTTTTCCTAATGCACAACCTTCACAAGCAACATACTCATTCTTTAACATAGGGAGTCCCTCAACCATTCTTTGTTTCTACAACAACAACAAATCATGATAATTGATATGACCATATCTTTGGTGCCAAATTATTTTTGTTGAAATTGTTGTATAAGTCAATGCTTGATGACTTTTGTTGGTGAGATCAAGTTTATAGAGGCCTCCAACTATGACTCCTGAAGTAAATATTTTGTATTGATCCAACAAGTCCTTTACTGTGCAGTGTTTTTTGAAGAATTCAACCTTAAGATTTTGATCTGTGATTGTGGAAGAATATATTATATTTTTCTTAATCCTGGGTACATACATAAAATTGTGAATGCATCTGACACTGCCATTTGGTAGAGTCACCGAAATAGGTCCATATCCCTTTATTTGATGTGCATGATCATCTCCAAGATAAATGTTGAAACCATTGCTTATTTCCTTGAAGTTCTCATACCAATACTTATTGCATGTCATGTGGATTGAAGCTCGAGAATCCACAAACCATGCATCAAAATCATTAATTTTAGAAGACAATGCAACATTATACATAAACAACTTAAGATTCTTAATATCAGAATTCAAGGCTTCTCCTGCAAAGTGTCCTAAATTTCTTACGGGTTTATGCCTCACTTCATCACTTTTATTCTTGAAAAAATATCTGACAAGATTCCCACTTCTACCAAAATAAAAAAAATAAAAAAAATAAAAAAATAAATTTTATATATATATATATATGACAATCATTTGTAGTAGGTGACATACCTTGATTTTGCTTTGGAGATGGCCTTCTATGAAATTTACTTCCACCTTTACTTCCTTCTCCCTATTTCCTTTGAATAATTTCTTCTTTGCCACAAGTCTTAAGTCTGGATTCTGAGGCTTCAAATTCCCATGCCTTTCTTCTTCCTACATCAGTATACCTATCAACTCCTCAAAAGTAGGAGATTTCTCCCTTGTTGCAAGACTTGTAATAAACATTTGATAGTCCTCTGACATTCCATTTAAAGTGATTGTCACAATGTCAATACTAGGTATTGATTCTCTTATGTCTCCCATATTATATTTCAAATCTTTGATTCTTGAAACAGAATCACTCATTGATTCATTTTCTTCCATTTTAATATAAAGGGGCTTACTTTTTAGAAATAGAACTCAAATTTTATTTTTAGTCTCATACGGATCCTTAAGTTTAGTTTAGGTTTCGTTAGAAGTATTGCAATCACGAATATGAGGATTTATATTATCTTTCATAGACATTCTTAATAGTACCTTTGTTTTGTTCTCCTGCTTCTCTTAGTCTTGAATCGATGCAATTGTCACACCTCTTACAACACTTGGTTTTGCTTTTGATCCCTTTGTGATTTTCCAAACACCATATTCTTCCATCAGATTCTAAAACTTAAATTTCCAATTAACATAATTTGAGCCATCCAATTTATTGGCCTCATTGAGGTAGGTTTCTGCAAGATGATTAGTCACCTTGATCAAAAAATCTCAATTTCCAACAACTCCCTGCTTCTTGCTCCACACTTCACGAGCACCACCCGTAGCTCCACAAATCCCTTGTCAAAACTGTCAAGATCGACAAATCCGTTGCTCCAACAAGGACCAGGATGGGGCTCCACACTCTCCTTAAATTAAATCTAGAGAGAAGCTCAACAACTTCAAACAAAAACAAATTACTCTTAAGAAATCTTTAAATTCCACACAAATGGATTTTCACAATCTTTGATATGGTTCTTAATTTCCTTAGTAATGCATCAGGTTGGTTATACCATAATATTGTATTAGTTATTAGTTAAAGAGAATAATTGTCATTTATTGATGAATTATGTAGAATTTCAGTAAGAGTTGAGCATTTATGATGCAGGATGTCATTTCAGCATTAGTGCACACAAGCTTTGTTAGAATTATAGTAAAATAATAAACTACAAGAAACTGGTCTAGGAATTTTACACGCAATAGGTTGGTACTTCCATTTCCAGAAAAAACATAAAGAACATTTTGAAATCAAATCCAGTTTGGATGAGCATCAACATAATGGGAGTCCATGGGCTCTTTAGAAAACCTCAATTGGAGAAAATAGAAGCAACATAAAAAGCCATGTTACACTCACCCTATTACTTTCTTTAGGTTCTTATGATGACACATTGCAGTACTTAACCTAGAACTACTATGTTGTCAACCAAAATTTATGATTTAATCTAGTTTGAATATGATATCAAAGTAGGAAATATGGTGAGAGGAACATTGTTCCTTCAGATGAAAGGTTTTTATATTATTTTAGCCTTTATTGTTGTCCAAGGTTCTTTGAATGTAATCTATAGCCTAAGCTACCTTAACCATTTGGTTAAAATGAGCTAGAAGTTCTGACATTTTTGCAAGCACCCTTGATCAAAATACAAGAAAAGAGGATCCCTTAAAATGACTACCTCCTATTGATATACAACATAGTTTTTGTATTATGTAGTATGCTAAAAATGAAAATAGAACATTCCCACTAAGAAGGTTGGGAAACTCTACATGTTAAAGTTCGATCAAAATTCTATGAGAGAGATGATTTAAATAACATTTGACTAAATAGTATTATTTACACCTTCATACATATATATATATATATATATATATATATATATATATATATATATATATATATATATATATATATATATATATATATTGATATATTGAAAAAAAAACATTCATTGTGCCTACAAACGCAAGCACACACCACTACCGGTGTGTACTTGTTTATCATGCACCTCTGAAGGTGTGCATGAAAAAACTTCATGCACTATGCAAACAGAAAATATTTTTGTGCGGTGTGTTGACCAAACTATCCGCCCCGGAGCAGGTTATTTTGATCAACGCACCGCCCGACAGCTATACATAATTACTGGTGCGTTCCTGGTAAACGACCCCACCGCCATACAACCGTACATAGTGTGTTACAAAAAATTTATATGGTCGGTGTGGCCCGAAATCGACACACACCGCACTATTTTAATGTCAAAGCGGTGCGTGTTTTCTCGGTACCGCACTAGAACCCGGTGCGATTTCCGTTAACACTGTTCACAGTGCGGCCTGTAAATTTACAAGCAGCACCACGAACGGTGTGAGCCGAACAACTCGAACGCACTGCACAATTTTTTGTTTTGTTTTAAAAACAGTAAATTTTAAGTCAATTTGAGAAATTTATTTTCTAAAAGGTTAATTTATTGAGAAAAAAGTAGATTACCTACACATTTGCGCGTCGAGGAGGCGTCTTTGCTGAGGAATACTAAAAATCAATTTTGCCCATAGTTTTCGAAAATTTGAACTCCACACAATGAGCAATGGACGGAAGCAATGCGGGCAATGGGAGCACTGATGGCAGGGCGCCTTAGAGAAGAAAAACTCACAGCGGTGCTTGAGAGCTCTATAACACTGAACAAGTAAAAAATAAGTTTTTTACAGGCGTTAATTTTTTTTTAATTAACCCTTTTTTCGGTGTGCTCGATTATGAGACACATCGGGCGGTTTTATCAATATCGCACCAAACTTCTTTACGATGTGCTGGATCAGAGAGACACACCAGGCCAGTTTGTACGGAGAGCACAGTGTCTTGGTGGGCCATTTGATAGTATGCACCGGTGCGCTGGATTACTAAGACGCATCGAGTTGGTTTGTATGGAGAGCACAATGTCTCGGTGTGCCATTTGATAGTACGCACTGGTGCGCTTTATATAAAATGCACAAATGCATGTTATGATTAGAAATGCACCACAAAAAAAACATCCACAAAAACCTTCACCAGCAAACCTCCTCTAGTGACCTCCACTACAAACAGATATCTGGGTTATTTTTATAAGGGCTTCCACAAAAACATCCGCTAGAGGGTCTTTTCCTTGTAGTGTGGGATTTTTAAAGAAGCCCTCTACATGAGTACATAGATAAGGCTTGCAATACTACCAACCCACCTTTATACATTGGGAAGAGCAGGAAAGAGTTCTCCAAATGCAACATGTTGGGTGACTGAGTGGAGCAACATGAATTGAGCATCGAGCAACATCAAGATAGTATATTTGCAGATATTCATCCTTCCCTAAGTATGGATTGGCGATATATTATGAGTTGGTATTTTATTGATGGGTTGATTCCTAGGAGGATACTCACAGCCAAGGGCGGATTTCGGCTTGGGCCCTTTGGCACGACCAGTGATGGAGGGCTGAGATGGTACCATAACCCATAGGTCCCAGGATTTAGGTGGCATTGGGATCTAGGAGAATCCATTGGGGGTAGGATTGGCCAAAGGATTGTTTGGGATCCAAGTAAATCTATCGATGGAAGGATTGGTTAGAGGATTTTTTGGGATCTAGGTATCGAAGGATCCATTCAGGACCACTCAGCATGGAGGAATGGAATAACAAACTGGATTGTATGGGGTCCTGGTATCAATATACAGATTTTTCTGTTGTGGATAGCAATGGATTACTTGAGGACAAGAAATATTTTGGTGGGAAAATTTGTAATATTTCGTTTTTTTTAATATGTTCAAAGAGGCATAAACTAGCATGGTATTCACTCATGGTATCTTCCCACAGTTTTCTCCTTCGTTTTCGAGGGAAAATAGTAAAATAAGGCTTCTATAAAATCCACCAAGTGTATAAATGGGGGTAGGAGCTAAGCATTGAAGGAATTCGATTTTATCTGTCTTATTGTGTTTTGGTTGAGAACTTGGCGTGGCCAATTCTAGAATTGATCCCGAGACGAAAACCCCGTGGTGATGTTTGTGTGGTGGATCCATCCAATATTCACAAGTGGCCTCCAGTATCTTAGATTTGTCATTGTTGGACAGCCATGCATGCCATTTTAAGGGGTTCCCATATTTTTTTATGGGAATGTGTTAGTTTATTTTCAGGTAATAATATATATATATATATAGATATATATATATATATATATATATATATATATATATATATATATATATATATATATATATATATGAAAGTGCATTTCTGTGATTTTTTTTTTGTGTTCTTGTTCTTGATGGAAGTTTACTTTTAATCAAAACACTAAGTGTCCTAGATCTCTTGAATTTTTTGAGCTTTGGGATATTACACACTGATGTTGCAGGCTTTGTCTTTGTTAGTGCCTCCTCTGTATGTTGGTTCAAATGGGTTTTCTAGGTGTAGTAGCTAAGGTCTAGAGAGTTAGCTCTGTCGTCTATCTTTGAGATTTTGGTCTAGGTTCCCCCGTATTCCTTGTTGTTGGTCAGCTTTGTTTGTGCTCGCTCCTGTCTAACTACATATGTATGTAGTTGTTCTTTCTAGCTGGTGTAGTTGAACTCAATAAATGTCTCTGAAGACCTCGTCCTATCATCAATAACTGACTATTTTCGAGCTTGTATTGGTTTCCATAAGGTCAAGAAGGCATCAACTATTGGGATTGAGTACCAGCATGGAATCTATAAAAAAAATTGGCTTGCTTCTCAACAAATATTACTATTACCAGCTTGGGACTTGAAATTGAAGAGGTGTATCGATGCTCTCCAACAAAATATGGAGTCAAGTAGGAGGAATGTAGACTAGGGTGTTCAATGTTAAGAAAACTTTGGTTTGATTTCCCACCGAGAAAAACCAATTTTGCTAAACAATCATTCTGGAGATTAATATTTTTAAACTAACATGAAAATAATTGGAAAATATGTGAAACATACATTTATTTTGACAGAGTGTGCATTATGGTGGGCTAAACATATTTTTGAAACAAAATTCTAAGAGTGTGCATTATGGCGGGATAAACATATTTTTGAAACAAAATTATTTCACGGACTTCCATTTCTTCAAATGCAAACTTTAGGAAGTGCACAAGTGTGATTAGTGTTGACGGCCAGTAGTTTGGAGAGAAAAAACAAATATGATTTGTGGTCTATTCTTGTATATTATATGAAATTTTATTGCTCCAAATATGACCAACAATTCTTCTCCAATGCTTTTTCAATCTCACACCAAATATTTTAAGCATGAACTAGGTTAACTGTTTATATTATTTATTTTATTTTGGAGATGGGAAAATTTTAATATTCATAATGATATTTGTATTATTTATTTAGATCAATGAAATTATATTAATAAAGTGGTTGATATATATTGATATCATTTTTCACACATTTTAAATATGTATTAATTTAAAAAAATTGATCACCACCTAAATTAATCAAATAATGTTACATATAAATACATGTAGTGTTGTTTCAAGGTAGGTAGAATATCTTGGACACACAATCACTTTGTTGATAGAATAACTCAACCACACACCAATCTGGGAAACATCTAGATCTCAACAAGTCTTAACCATTAGGAACAAACTCCTGTAGATAGAATGAATCACAACAAAGACAAGTAGGAATTATATTTCCAAGTCGCCCCCTTAATGGCTACTTGTCTCGATCTCAATCAGCAAGATCTACATGTGGTCCAATCTTGCAATTACATGTTGTACCTTATTCATGCAGACATCATCAAATTTTCGATGTCCATATAAAGGAACAACCATCCACTAGAATGCATGGGTACATAACTGCTGCAGCTGCTGGTCTAATAGGAAGTCCTTCACATGCATGGTTCATCCAACTTCTTGAGGAACTTTCATTGACTTGGTCCTTTACACTCTAAGATTATTCCAACTCACAATTCCCCCCCTTAATCGAAGACTCAATTCTCCTATTACATATCAAACTTAGATACGATTACACCTGCCACCATCGTACCTACCAAGTGGTTGATTCCACAACTTGGTGTTACTAGGGAACACATGAAAAAGGGCTATGCGTGCCTCTTTGGGTCTTACAACCATATTCCCTTTTAATATACTCCAATCTTAAGAAGATACTAATTACATAAAACATTTCAAGGACCACAACAGACTATTACAAAGCAATAAATGACATGTAGATTTGTTGTAATTACAATGTGTGACTCATACTTTATCACGGTCATGAGCCTATTCTACAAACTCTAACAAACTTTCGCTATGTTTTCATTGCATCTGTTTCCACTCATCTTGGATACACCACACCATTCATATGTTGGTTTCTTTATCACTTGAATATTTCCATCATAGTATTCACTCATCATAGGCTTTGTGCTTTTGAGTCTTTGGCATATTCATTTTTTGCTTTGGCATGCAGATCTTGGATCTCCATGCTTTACCTGTCATCAATTAGAGTCCTAAATTCGAACAAAATTATTTCATATTGAGATTGTGAATCCCAATATATATACAAACTTCCAAGACATATTCACCTTCACCCATACCAAAAAAAATACCAAATAACAATATAACAATATAAACACAAGCAATGATGTAAAGATAACCATGGTTTTATGCATTTAAGGCAAAATCCAATATCCACTTTTACTATGAGTCAATTATTATAAAACACACCATGTGTCACTGCACAAAGTGAAAAACCTTTGAACAACAATCAAGCTTTTGAACAAACAATTCCCTGAAGATGTGTTATATGGATTTATAGAACCTCTGATTTGGTAGATCCCACTCGACACTTTGTTTCACGATGTCTCCACTCTAAGTCTTGTTCTAGCATGGTCAGCTTCATGCTAACTGGTACCAGTTGTCTACACGCAAGCCATGAGTTTTGCTTCAAACTCTCCAATGTTGCTCCACACTCCACATTTCAACATTACTCAATCCTCAGTTTTCCACATTACTAAATCCTCAGTGGGTTGTTCCAAGCCACAGAACTGAATCTTTTCAAAATAAAAAACACTCGACTCTTGCTCTTTACACAATGGTCAGCTGACTCTTGGCTTTATCACATAGGTCTTTGCGCTGGAAAATCTACACAAGTCTCCTCACTCAGTTTTGTCTTATGCTTCCATTGTTGCAGTCATCTGCAATGAACGCATTAAATTCTTCCAATCCATTCTCCACAAAACTTAGTTGAGTACTAAATCACTTTCTATCAACAAATTTCAGTCGATCAATTCCACATGATGAACCCAAATAGTCTCCTCAATTCCAGAGGCAAGACAACATCGATTATCCTTTGGTATTGAATCTCCACGACCAGTTTTTCATGCCTCTGCAACCACTGTGCACAGAATTGAAAAACTCCTGAACAAGACTAGATGCACAGAACGAAATGCTAGCACATTTACAACCCGGTAATGCACAGAATGGAACACTAGAAAATTTGGCAGTAATTTTTTTCATGGCCACAATAATTCTAGACAACAATATTCCACAAATCCATTTAGCAGTAGTGATCAAATCATGTGATCATCAACGATTTTCCCAATTCCCCACGTAAGTTCTCTACAGGCAACAGAAGCACCACACACAATCTAACCTCTACAAGTTCATAGGAATCTTACCGTTTAATGAATTGCTCGAAACGTCCATCTACTACAAGTTCGAGCAGTTACCTATCTCCAGAAAAATGGATCCCTCGAAGGAAATATGAAACAAGAATAGGATTTCGAGTCTTTTCAAAATCCCCAGTTTTGGAGATATTCTCCCTGAGCATTTTTTTTTTTTTTTTGCAACTGAAGGGACACCAAATTTGTCCAATCTACCAGAAATATCCTGTCGAGACTCTGTCATGGAATTTTTAGACATTCCTAGATCCATGATGCGATCCATAAAAGCTAGATCGAGTGGTATCAGACCCTGAAGATTATTCACTGGCAAGTCCATGAAATTTAGGTTTTAGCATTGTCCTAGCTCGTTGGGAATGTTTCCTTGCAGCCTGTTGTAGTGAATATCAAGTCTCTCCAACAACAATACCAGAGGCTCTCCAAACAAGTCGCTCTTCCACCAGTCATCTCTTCGCAACAGTCAGAGACAAAAATAAATTCCAGAAATCAACTCAACTTGATTCCACTTGAATCAGATCCACAATAACTTTAATAATCCGATGACGAAAGAAAAACCTAAAACAATACAAATATCCTCTCTTATTTGATCCCTCGACCCAAGCCCCACCGGGTCGAGGCCCATACTGGCTCTTATACACTATCTAAATTAATCAAATAATGTTACATATAAATACATGTAATTTTGTTTCAAAATAGGTATACTATCTTGGACACACAATCACTTTTTTGAGAGAAAATATCAACCAAAACGCTAATTGGGAAACATCTAGATCTCAACAACTCCTGAACATTAGGAACAAACTCTTGATAGAATGAATCACAAAGACAAGTAGGAATTATATTTCCAAGTTATTAATTATCTAAAAAGCACAAATTTTTTGTAGTAATAATTTTTTTAGGGAAATGAGCTCTGCTAGGGTTTTTGGAGAATACGCAAGAATCTGACTGCAATAGAATCAAGGTGCAGGTGAGGTGATTTGGAACAGTGTTGAGTGGCAGAATGACACCCTCGCTGGGGGGGATCCCCTCCTACCAGAATGTAACAACAGGAGAATATAGTGGAAAAAAACTAGGATCACAAGAAGTCGTTGACCCTAATCTAGGACCTGTTCTGGGTGCCCAATGGCAGGCCAAGATCAGAGGCAAATGCCTACCAAGAGCCACAAAGAAGCCACACTTTGTAATTCATTCAAATAAATTGGATAACTACCGAAGCTACATGAAGGAACATGCTTTAATATGCAAATTTATAGGCATTTGGCTGACAGAGAAGGACCTAATAAAATGGATACAACAAAAATGGCAGCCCAAAGGCCACATTGATCTGAAATTTGGGGAACGAGGCTTATTTACAGTAATATTCACCAGCCTAATGGATAAGGAACGAATCTTTGAAGGAGGACAATAATTTTACTTTAATGCAGGATTGTTCATGAGACAGTGGGAAGAATGTTATAACCTTGATTAAGAACAATTTCTGGCGGCACTGGTATGGGTTAGGCTATTCACCCAGTAATTGGTTAACTCACTGGGAAAATTGTGAAAATAGTAGAAACTACACGCAGAGGAAGGTACACCTCATATGCCAAAATCTACATATACATGAACATTATGGAGCCTTTACCAAAATAGATCGAGCTAGAATATCAAGGAGAAGTATGACAACAGTTATTATATTATGAGCACATTCCATTTAGTTTCCAACGATGTCATGAG
This sequence comes from Pinus albicaulis, assembly GCA_034641835.2. Classification (NCBI taxonomy): domain Eukaryota; kingdom Viridiplantae; phylum Streptophyta; class Pinopsida; order Pinales; family Pinaceae; genus Pinus; species Pinus albicaulis. The sequence goes on from CM076584.1 coordinate 704,096,966, forward strand.
TATGGCTATCTTTTCAAAGCTTGCCCACTAAATTTTCTAGATCAGATGGAGGGGAAACAACTAGAAGGAAAAGTGATAACAACAGATAAAGATGAAGGATTCAAGGAAGTAGCAATTAATATGAAAACAACAAACTGCAACAAAATCAAAACACAAACCTCACCAAGAAAAAGAGCAGTCAAAACAGGTTTGAAATATTACAAGAAATAGGAGAGAGCTCAAAAGAAGTTGAACAAACATCAGAAGCAAGACAGGGTCATATACCCCCAAAAGCAATGAAGCCCAAAGGGAAGGCCCAAGCAGAACCCTTAGAAAAGGAAGGGAAATCTAAAACAGTAGAACAATATGCCATGGAAATAGATGCAGCCAAAGAAGACATAAGTACAGAGGAGGTGGTATTAAAAAAAATTTGCATGAATGCAAAAACCTTGATGAGAGATTTATACCGGAAGACCAAAATAAGCTCTATAGGGAAACATTCCAACAATATATGACCAAACAAGGACAACGACAAATAGAGCTAGGAGACACAGTGTGCTCACAAAAAGGAAGTTCCCAAGAACCTAGCACAGAAGCAAAAGGAGAGAAGAAATGAGGAGGAAATAATTTACAGGAATCCATTCAAATGGTGGGAGAAATGTTAGTATATTCAGGAAGGTCAATACCACTATCAACGGTATTCCACAAACTCCACAAAGTTTCCCAATGAGAGTTCTCTCCTGGAATATAAGGGGCCTCAACAGCAGGGGAAAACAACGATATCTACAAGAAATATTGAAAAAATAGAGACCACAAGTGGTGTTCCTTCAAGAGACAAAAGTATCAAGGTAAATACTAGAGGAAATATTGAATTGTATGAAGCCTAAATATGAAGCAGTAGTCGTAGATGCCAGAGGAAGCGCGAGAGGTATAGAGATTCTCCAGAATCTGGCAGAGATGAGAGAAAAAGGTTGGATAGGGCTAATTTATATTCTATCAGGCTATTTTAGATAGATTGGAACAAGGGAATAGGTCCTCATTTCGTCGGTCTATGGCCTCCATATTTCAGGAGAAAAACCAACATTCATTCAGAACATAGGAATGTTGAAGAACCTACATAAGGACAATTATTGGTTGTTGGGAGGAGATTTCAATATGGTCACCTCCCTAGAAGAGAAAAAATGAGGAATTCGAAGAGAGGAGCCTAAAATGGAGATGTTTCGCGACATGCAGACTGGCCTACGACTAGTAGAATTTTTTACCATCAATGGCACGTATGCCTGGAACAATAGAGGAGGAGGCATCCATCAAGTAGCCTCGAGGCTTGATAGGGTTTTAGCTTCTAAAGAAATTATAAGTAGAAATGTGTTTTATGAAGCTACCATTCTCCCAAATTTAGGATCGTGCCACTGATCGATCTGTTTTGAAATAGATATGAAGCAAGGAAATCAAAAGAGACCATTCAGATTCGAGGCATTTTGGCCATGAGACCCTGCATTCTTAGAAAAAGAAAAATAATGGCGGGAAACTAGCAGAATACAAGGAAGAAATATGACACATACCTTCGAACTCTGTTTAAAAGATATGAAGCAGAAAATAAAAAATTGAACAAAAATGAGTTTGGCCACATCTAGAACAGCTACAAGCTTGCATGAAATAAGTGTAGCAACAAATGATAATACAAAGAATATTAGAGCCCCTCATAGTCAAAGAGGGAAGGCTTCTAATAAAAATAGAAGAAGGTAGGAAGCAGGAGGAGATCTTGTGGAAACAAAAATATTGAATTCAATGGCTTTGAGAAGGGGAAAGAAACACTAACTTCTTCCATAAGGTAAGGATTCAACAAAGACAACATGAATGAATCTTTTCCCTTAAATATTCATAGGGTAATCGAATATTGCAACATAGGGACATGGAGAATATCTTGGTGGAACACTTTAGCAATGTACTAACTGAGCCGGACCAGGACAAGACATAGGTTATAGAAAGGATACAATGACATATTCCTCAAACAGTCAGTCGAGATCAGAATTTGGCTTTACTGCGGGTGATCACCCTAGAAGAAGTTGAAGAAGTGGTTAAAGGGTTAGCAAAAAACAAAGTGCCTGGACCAGACAGTTTTACAACAGAATTCTATCAAGCCGCTTGGTCGTTCATGGGGAAGGAAATATTGGAATTAGTGAAGGAATCACGAAGAACTAGAAAGGTACATCCTACTCTAAACTCTACCTTCCTTTCTTTAATACCTAAACTGGATCACTCAGAGGAACTGGATGGATTTAGACCTATTGCGTTATGTAATTTAATATATAAAATCCTTTCTACTATCATGGTTAACTGCCTCAAGCCTATCCTCCTGACTCTTATCTCTCCAAAACAAACAGGGTTTGTAAAAGGAAGACAAATTTTAGATGGAATAATCACAACCCAGGAAGCCATCCATTCCCTCAAAAACCTCAAAGAAAAAGGAATCATGATTAAACTCGACCTGTCAAAAGCATATGACTGCCTCAGTTGGACTTACCCTCAAAGCATCTTCCATGCTTTCGGTTTTGACCAGAGATGGATCTAGTGCATTTTCTCACTTATCTCCTCCCCTGTATTCTCCATCCTTCTTAATGTATCTCCAATATCTAATCCTTTCAATGCCACCTGAGGCCTCAGACAAGGTGACCCAATATCCCCCTTCCTTTTTATAATTACAACATAAGGCCCGTGGCGATATATTAAAAACAAGGTGGTGAGAGGACAACTTAAAAGCCTGTATCTTTGGGGTAATGACCTCACTCTTACCCATCAACAATTTGTGGATGACATAATTCTCTTCTGCCAAGACACACTTAAAGAAGCTAAAGCTATCTTTTCCATCCTCCATGAATTTATGGATTCTTCGAGAACCCTTTTAAACAATGATAAATCCAATGTTTTATTTTTCAACACCCAAAACAAATCCCAAGGTTTTCTGGCGAGAACCCAACTTAGATTTCGTATTGGATCCTTGCCAACAAAATACCTAGGTATACCTCTCAGCCTAAACTCCCTCTGAGTATCTTGTTGGAAAGATCTCCTTAACTGTATTCAAGCTCATCTTCAAAATTGGTCCTTTCATGCTCTGAATTATCCTAGTCGAGTTATTTTACTAAAAGCAGTATTGCAATCAATCCCTATTTACCAACTATCGAGACTGGAAACTTCGAAAATGAGGTGTATGGAAATGGCTAACATCTTCAAGAAATTTCTATGGCAAGGGCATCAAAAAGAAAAAAAATGGGCACTCCTCTCATGGGACAAACTAACCAAAATAAAGCAAGCTGGAGGATTGGGAATGAGAGACTTGTACATGCTTAATCAAGTAATGGGAGCAAAGATCTAGTGGTGTTGGGTACATGGAGGAAGGGACCCATGGAAAAAAATTTGGGGAAGAAAATACAACATGCCAAATTCTATGGAAGGGAGATTAAGGTTATAGAACACATCGAAAGGATTTACAATTTAGAATTTAGCAGCATCAAACAGAGATTTAATCAAGGACCACAAATTTTGGGATATTAGAGGGGGAAGCACAACTCTGTTCTGGGAAGACTCCTGGCAAAAAATGGAGAATTTATTCAGTAGACAAGAACTAGCTGAGATATTTTTGTTCACAAACAGAACGAACAACAAAACATTAGCTCAGTTCTAGGATGGAGGGGCAGAACATCAATGGAGAATATCGAGAAAAAAAAGAGGAACACTGGCCTAATGCTCCTGACACACAATTATGGGAAACCTATGAGATATAGTTAAATTCAAGGAAAATAACCATATTGGAAGGGGAGGACATACTGAGATGGGGATATAGAATGAAATGGATGTTCACTATCCAAGAAGGGTACAACATCAAGACAAACAACATCTAATCTCAAGCAAGCACCACCTTTGGAAAAAAATATGGTTCATAAACCAATGGCCAAAAGTAGCATTTTTTCTATGGTTAGTAAGTCGCGGAAGGATACTAACCTGGGATCAACTCCATAACGAGGGATGCAGGGGCCATCAACATGTCGGATATGTGAGAAACAAACAAAAACAATGGAACATTTGTTAAACACTTTCCTAGTTGTTAATCAAATTTGGCAGAACCTTAGCCTTCTCTTTGGACAAACAGATAGAGATCGAGCAAGCATCAAGCACACCATAGAAAATTATAGGAAAGGGGGCTTCCAATGTCCATTCATTAACAGAGTTTGGTCTACATCCCTAGGGTTCCTAGTTTGGGCGGTTTGGAAGGAAAGGAACAAACAAACATTTAGAGATGAGATACAACCAATCAATGAAATATAGAAAACCATTCTGAATAATATTACAGAAACCATCCTAACACACAAAATGAAACAAGAGGATTTGAAAGTTAAAACCCATGAGGCTCGCATTTTGGAAATGTTGAATCTCAAACCACAGATGTTAGCACCTGGGTCATGGAAAATGAAATCCATGACAAGCTCCTTGCTGGATAAATTCATGAGCCCCCCGCAGTATTTTCTAAAATTGAACTATGACAGAGCCTCCAAAGGGAATACGGGGCAGGTTGGTTCAGGGGGAATCTTCAGAGACTCAAGAGGCCAAGTAATGAGGATTTATGCAATTGACTTGGGATATGCAAGTAATAATGAAGAGAAGCTCAACGTGGTAAAACAGGGACTCCTCATATCAAGAAGGGAACAATATAATAAGCTAGTAGTGGAAGGAGACTAGCTCTGGTTACAGGAATCCTTCAAAAACTTCAGTTGGGTTCCAAGTGGTATAAAATCAATAGAAGTTTGCACAAAACAAGGCTCACACAGGAAATTAAAGCTCTGACGGGGGTAGACTTGCTAGCAAAACGGGGGTGTAGCCACCCAGGGAAGTACCTAGATTGAAACTAGGAAAGAACAAAGCAGGTGGAAGGACTTGAAACCCTGCAAGAAATTGTTGAGAAAGAAAACAACCCAAACCGAGGTCCCTAATAGGGGTGTGAAGTGAGATGTGACGAATATGGTCATCATGAGGGGCAAGTGGCATAATGGGAGTGCCACGAGGCATCAAAGGTGGGCGACTCATCCCACACCGCCTTAAGCCGGCAGTTAATGCGGCTAGACGTGGGAAGATTCTTTCAGAGAATATTAGGGAAGTGTGCCATAGCTGGAGGGAAATAACAAGGGATAGAGGGAATTGTTTCAATGTGATGTTAGTTAGAACGCCTGCGGAGCTGACAGACCTGGAATTGTGGCCGAGGAAGGGGACGAAGCGGGAAGGTTCTCCGTCCAACGGGCAGTGTTGCACCTAGTATGTATCCTTGTCCCATGTGTTACCGCACCTGTCATCGTTCTTGTGTGTTTTTATATGGGAGGGTGGTTTTCTCAGAAACTGTTGCAAACTGGTATGTATCATGAGCCTGTGTGTTATCGCACATGTCCTAGTTCCTATTTGTTGTCGATATGGGAGGGTGGTATTCTCAGAAGCCTTTGGGAGAGGGAAGGAGACAGGAAGTTGTCCCTGTATACCTGGTATATGCCTTTGTCAATCACTGTGTTGAAAGGGCAAGACAGGGATGGAGGGAGGGTAAGGGTTCTAAGTATGGGTACGAAGTATCAATGAGGTAGTATGATTTTCTAAATTCAATTTCTCTCCAGGGTTGTCTGGTTAATTTCATTCCTTGGGGAAAGGGTGGGAGACAGGCCCAGAATGAGGTAGGAATTCCTCTGGATTTTTTCCCCTAAGAATCAAGTAGATACTGCTATGAATAAATATAACCCTCGCTCCTCGTGAGAGCTAATTCTTGGGGTGGTGGAGCGAGATGATGCTCAAAGGAGTTGGGTATGGCTCCTATGTCTCGACCTTGACTGTTAGGATGGTACTGCACGCTGATGTAATTGTTTTTCATTCATAGTTTGGGGTGATCATTTGATTTTTGTGGGTAAGGAGATTTCTAGATCAATTAAGGGTTAGCACCAATACTTTTGTTAAGCTCTTTAGCCTTGAAGGTGTCAAGCTCAAGGTAATGTATTATCAGTCCTCAAATTTCACGACCTCGAACTGGGCTGGTGCGAGGAAGAGGAATCCAAGCATAGCCAATAGAAGACTGGCATACAAACAAAGAATCGACACTAATGATGAGGTGGTGGGCTGGAAAGATGCAACAATCAATAAAAAGGGGAGGATTTGGTTTTGTCATATTCTGAACAATGATATGTTTGTTTTTGTCTATACAGGTCTTCCTAGCCTCTCTATCTCTCAGGTCTCTGCATGAAGGGTGGGAACCCCGGTGTGGATTCGGGTGAAGGTACAATTACTGGGAGACCCCCAAAAAAGAAAATGGTGAAAGCATAGGCAGGTAAAAGAAATGTAGGGAAGATCAACCAAGCCAACAAGGCAGGAAAAGTCAAAGGCAAATAGAAGGGAGGACCTAGCAAGCGAGGCAGGAAATATGATAAGGAGAACATGCAAAATCTATTACATGCCTACGATGTTGGGATGCCTTCTCAAGTAAAAGGTTTGATATCAGGTTGGGAGGGAAACCTCAATACTAAAGTTGAGGATGACATTTCAGACAATGAAATGGATCCAATGGTGATAGATCCGAGAAACACAAGAGGACGATTGACCCTGTTTAAACAGGCAATCCACCTCTACTGGAAAAGTGTATAATGACAAAGGCCATTTTGACAATCCAGGAGGCAGGAGGAAACCCCACGACAATTTCGACTTAGGTTGATATGCATAGAGACATCCAGGCAATACAACTGCAGGGACACCACCAGAATGTGTGTCTTAGACGCATTGAACGTTATCTCCAAAACCTGCATCAAGTGGATATGCCCGGATCAAGTGCAAAGTATCCGACACCTATTGAATCTTTAGATGGGTAGTCACAAAAGTTTTATTTTTTTGTTGAATTTATGAAGTGGGCGGCTAGCATTTACGTTTTTAATAGCATGTTAATAGATATTGTAGACAATATACCTTATAAGGCATTTAGAGACAGGATTAAGCTATTTCAATTTTGGTTGGCTTTTAACTCTTTGAGGTGGCCAACAAACCTGGTTTCCTATGGGTAGTTGAGGCTGCCAAGTATTGAATTTGCTAATGTAACCTGTTGATTTTGTTAAAATGAATGAATAGAGAGGTACTACTAAACTTACAAAAAAAAAAGTGCAAAATTATATCTAAGTGATATATTACTAAGGGTATCTAATGTTGATCGCCTTGTGCTTGGGCCACACCAACCCTTAACATGACTAAATTTTTTGCCTATGAAATTTCGAATCAATAACCTTCACATCACAAGTGCCTTAACAATACACCCCATCTCCATTTATTCTAAACCTTATCCACCAAAATATAATAATTAAAATCTTTAATATTAATATTAACTACATTTCACTAAAATATTTATACCTTGATATAATATAAAACACCTTTCCATATAATTATCATAATTCTAAATTTTTAACATATATATGACAAACCACTATAAGTACCATGTATACACACTACACGATACAAAATTAAAATGCAAAGTGGATTTAGTCATTGTCATAAAATTGTATTGGCATCCCTCAACACCACTTTACACATTATTTGTTGGGATGTAAAACATGTGCGTTCATCAAACAACCAATTTGCGAAAACTCGTTTCAGCAATTTGATTTTAGGGCAGTTTTGACTTTTTAATCTAACACAAAATTTAATAACCGTGTGCACATTATTTAGTCATTATACAACACAAAATTTAATAACTCTGTGCACATTATTTAGTCATTATACTAGAAACTACTCCCAAAAGGTGCAATAGATCTTTTACTTATTATATTAGCAAATACCTACAAAAAGTCCAAAGAGACGATAGGATTGTTAAATTAAAAAAGTTGTAATTTGGGCTTCATTTAAATTTTTATTGTATGTTTTTCTATAATTTTTAATTTTTAGTGTTTTTAATATTTTATTACTTTTAATTTGAGAAAATAATTTTCTGAAATATTAATTATAAAATGGAAAACTGTAGTTTTTAAAAATTAGAAAACTGATTTTATGTTATTATGAATAGATATTTTATTAATAAAAATATTAAAAAAAATTCTAAATAATTTTATTCAATAAAATATTAAATTTGTCATCGTGAATATTTTATTTAGGACCAACAATAATAAATTTAATACAAAATATTCTTATATATGCATAACTTTTTTTTTGAAAATATACATTATAAATTATAAACTATTCTTTAAAAAATAAAATTGAAAAGATACATGTGTAAACTAAATCAATATATTTCTTTTTGCTATTGAAATGTAACAGTTGACTATCCAAACAGGAAGCAGGAAAATGTGACCAAGATGTCAAGAAAAGAAAATTATATATATATATATATATATATATATATATATATATATATATATATATATATTTATATTTATATTTATATTTATATTGTAAAACTCTAGTTTATTTTTAATATTTTCAATACTTGAGCATATTTCTGTATAAACTATTGTTTAAGAAATAAAATTGAAAAGATATATGTGTAAACTAAATCAATATATTTCTTTTCATTACTTGTTTGTTGCTATAGAAAAGTAGCACTTGACTGTCCAAAAAGGAAGCAGAAAAATGTGACCAGGATGTCAAGAAAAGACAATGATATTGGATAGTGGAAAATTATATATATATATATATATATATATATATATATATATATATATAATTTTATATTGTAAAATTCTAGTTTATTTTTAATATTTGAACATATTTGAACATATTTTTTTATTCACCAATTTGAGTTAGGAAAATAGTTTTTTGAAACATTAATTAACAAATATTTATAAGTAGAAATAATAAAATATTTCTGAATAATTTTATTAAATGAAATATAAAGATTGTCGTGTGATTATTTTACTTGGGACAAACAATGCTAGTTTTGATACAAATTGCTCTTTTTTAAATAATTTTAAAACGCACACACACACACATATATATATACATTCTCAACCGTGTTCATTATTATATATATAATTTCAATCTAGTTTTTGTCACTGATTCAACTTGTGCATTTACATAAAACATTTTTTTTGCTTCATTGTACTCACTGCACTCATTTATTTTATTGATGTTTCCATTGTAAGATCAAACTAGAAGGTTGGAATTGAAAATTTTCTTACTAATTCTATTTGTATGTATGCACAAAGCAATTTTTTCTTTTATTTAGCAATATGTGGGGTTGACAAATTTTTAATTTTTTTTTGTGGTGTGACCATTATAGGTAACTACCTGTGGAGTTGACAAATTGAAAGGAAAGATTATTCTTTTAGAATTGAGGTCATGCAACGTGTTTGATGACATTGACCCCTATTTTGAAGACAATCAAACCAATTCAAGGAGGATTTATAGGGTCAATTACACCTGGATGGGAAAAAGAGGATGAATATGAAAAATGGTATGCAAGTATGAATTGCATTATTGTACCAAATGGGAGAATACTTACTTTACACCAATATATTATGATATATACATAATTGAAGAACTCACACCACAGGCTCTGTCCCTTGATTGATAGAAATATGAAGTCAGGTGATGAAGCCATGCAATGCATTTTTCAGACCTTTGTCCCATGACACCCCATCGATCTAGGTGTTTCTTAGACCTCCCCCCATTACCAGGAGGTGTGCCAAGACTCCTGCCATTTAGGCGTAGAGGACGTCACACTACCACCATTATAGGATCATCCTTTATCGGGGAAACTTTTCCCGGGACCCTTCCCCGACATAATACACCTTTCACAACCCCGCAAGGGTCACCAATTGCTACCCCTTTGGGGAGCCCACATACCACGCCTCTGGATAGGCCCAGGATCATCCGCTAGGGTAGTTTTACTTTGGCCTCCCCATAGAGGACCCCTTTGCATATAACTGTCCGAAATCATTTCGAGATGGCAAATAACTCGCAAATTCCTTTCTTAGCATATTTTAATCTACCATATCTCAGTAAGCTAACAAATGACCCAATTACACATGACCTTAATTGGCCAGCCATGCCCACCAAGCTCCCTTCAGAAATTCCAAAATTCAAAGGAAAGCAAGGTGAAGACCCAACAAACCATGTCATGACTTTTCACTTGTGGTGTGTAGTTTTTAACCCTGAACAGAAATTATCTACACACGAATCTTATAACATAAAATAAACAATAGCGAGAGCATAAAACATAAAACAGATAAACACAGAGATTTTCCCTGGATCCCAAATTGGGATGACCAGTTTGATTTTTCATTATATTCCTTTTAGTGTTACAACACATATATATACATGTTGAAGCATACATAAACCCCAATCCATTAACTTCTGGATGAACATAACCGAGTTCCTCGACCGGGATTCACAGGCCACTGTGGGCTTAAACCATCGTACCCTGAAACCAAAACTCATGCACAAAATATGGGTGGGTCCGGTATATGAGGTGGGGACCGTATACCAAAATCGCTGTATATCGTGCCTGGATGGACATAGAGAAGGTAGCGACGTGCAGAAAGAATATAATATACACTCACACTCTCCATCGAAATGTTTTCTTTCTGCATGTATGTCACGTACTTAGTCATTTGGCCAATTTCAACACCAATGTTTTCAACAATGAATTTCTATGTCATTATCATTCTATCATATTCAATATTTTCCACAAATGCATCTCCAACATTCTTCAAAGTGTCCACCTTTACCAGCAACACCCTTTTAGCCTCAACCATATCTCTAACAAAGTGATATTGAACATCAATGTGCTTTGTCTTTGAATGATAAGCAGGGTTCTTAGCCAAGAAAATTGCACTTTGGCTACCACAGTCTATCCTTATAGCTTGATGTACCAACCCCATACTTGAACACAATCTTTGCAACCAAACTACTTCCTTGCTCGCATGAGTGGCTGCTATGTATTCTGCCTCTGTAGTTGAAAGAGCCACTACAGACTGTCTTTTACTCATCCAACTGACTGCGCCTCCAAATAGGCTAAACACATACCCACTTGTAGATCTTCTTTGGTCCATATCTCCAGCCCAGTCTGCATCAAAAAAACCATGAATGTCCAACATTCTTTCCAATCCTGGTCTTCCCTGGTAGCACAAGCCATAATCACTAGTGCCACGTAAATATTTGAAAACCCGCTTCACTGCTGTCCAATGCTCCTTCCCTGGGTTTGACATAAACCTGCTCAATACTCCCACTGCATGTGCAATGTCTGGTCTAGTACAGACCATTGCATACATCAGGCTACCCACCGCACTTGCATATGGAACACGGGACATATCCTCCTCTTCTTCTTGTGTCTTGGGACACTGTTCAGCAGACAACTTTGCACCTACAGGAATAGGAACACTCACCGGTTTACTATCCTGCATATTGAACCTCTGCAATATAGTCTCGACATACTTCCTCTGGTTTAACCAGAGCTTCCTCTTTGCCCGATCTCTCTTAAATTCCATGCCCAAAATATAGTTTGCAGCACCAAGATCCTTCATGTCGAATTTGGAGAACAGTTGTGTCTTCAAATCTTGGATAATTTCTTTGTCATTTCCAATCAACAACATATCATCCACATACAAGACCAAATAAATAACACAGTCACCAATTAATTTAAAATAAACACAGTGATCCTCCTTGCTTCTCGTGAAGCCAAGTCCCCGTATATAGGTATCAAATTTCTGATACCACATCCTTGGTGACTATTTTAACCCATACAGAGACTTCTTCAACCTGCATACCAGTTCTTTCCTACCCTTCACCATAAAGCCTTCAGGTTGCTTCATGTAGATCTCCTCTTCTAGATCCCCGTGAAGAAAAGTTGTCTTCACATCCATCTGTTCTATCTCAAAATCAAATGCAGCAGCAACAGATAGAAGTAATCTAATAGAAGTAACCTTGGCAACAGGAGAAAAAATATCACCAAAATCAATTCTCGGCACCTGGGAATAACCTTTTGCTACCAACCGAGCTTTGTATTTCTCCACCTTGTCTTCTACATTCATCTTCTTTTTAAACACCCATTTTCTCCCAATGGGCTTCCTTCCAGCCGGCAACTCCACCAGATCCCATGCATTGTTTTTGTGCAAGGATGCCATTTCATCAACCATGGCCGCCTTCCAGAGTTTTCCATCTTCTGAATCTACTGCCTCCCTGACAGTTCTGGGTTCATCATCAGTTATAGTTAAGGCAAAACCTGAACAGAAAGCAGATGGACTATACCTTTCTGGTTGCCTTCTTTCCCGAACTGATCTTCTCAAAGCTGGAGTTTGTGGCTCTTCATCTTCTGAGTCTTCTTCTGTTGTAGAGTCCGATTCATCCTCCTTTAGCTCAAACTCTATCTTCTCAGGTTCCTTTGGTAGGACTTCATGTTTAACAACATCTTTCACTTCTCTAAACACCACATCTTGGATGTACACAACCTTCCTTGTTTCTGGGTTCCAAAGCTTGTAACCCTTTAAACCATCCTTATACCCAATAAAGATGCACCTTTCAGATTTATTATCCAACTTGGTCCCTTTCTCCTTTGGAACATGTACATATGCATCACATCCAAATACCCTTAGATGTGAAAGAGAGGGTTTCTTACCAGTCCATACCTCATGTGGAGTCTTATCCTCCAACGTTGATGAAGGTGATATGTTAACTAAGTAACATGCAGTCTCCACTGCCTCTGCCCAGAATTCTTGTCCTAACCCGGTACCATTGAGCATGCTTCTTGCCTTTTCCATCAGTGTTCTATTCATTCTTTCTGCAACTCCATTTTGCTGAGGTGTGTATGGAGTAGTCTTCTATCGTGCTATACCACACTTCTTACAGAACTCTTCAAATTCCTTCTTGCAGAACTCCCCACCATTATCTGTCCTCAACGCCTTTATCTTCTTCTCTGTCTGGTTTTCCACAAGAGCCTTAAATTCTTTAAATTTGTCAAAGACTTCAGATTTCTTCCTCAAGAAATATATCCATGTATTCCTTGAGAATTCATCTATGAATGAAACATAGTACACAAACTTTCCCAGTGATGGAACTGACACAGGCCCAAACACATCACTGTGCACAAGTTCAAATATCTTGTTTGCCCTCTTAGCACCAGAAGGAAAACTCACCCGATTCTACTTCCCATATACACAATGTTCACAGAAATTCAAATCCAGAGAACAATTAGACATACCTTCTACCATACCATCTCTACGCAGTATCCGAAGGCCCTTCTCTCCAATATGTCCAAGCCTTTGATGCCATAGCATGGTCTTTTCTCCAGAGACAGCTAGACTTTCCGTTCGTGAACCACAAAAAATCGTTAGACTTATCAATAAAAGTGCTACTCTGAAGCCTTGTGGCCATAGTTCCAAATTAACTCCCCGTATTAACAATGCGCGTTCTCGAACCATTCCTAAGGCATCTTTCTAACACCGTTTTTACACCTACATCATCCATCTTCGCTTACGTAAAATCGTATTTCTGCCAATGGCGAATACAGCAGAACACTGGAAGTGTTCTAATCCTCCTACCTTGGCAGCCTTCTGGGCCTGACCTTTCCACGTCTGAGATTCTGCCCCTTCCTATCATCCCCTAGGAAGACATCACCACCATCATATTTCTCATACTTGTAGAACCACTCCCTATGGGGAGTGAAGTGGAAAGGATGCACCTGAGTCAATCAACCATGACTCATGATCTACATGTGTATTTGAAGAAGAAGCCAAATACACATCCCCACCTTCATCTGAGGTGGTTTTTGCCTCTGCAGAAGGAGCTTCATCAGATCCCTTTCCTTTCTTAGGAGCTTTAGATCTACATTCCTTTTTGTAGTGTCCTTCCTTTCCGCATTTCCAGCACACCTTTACAAACTTTCCAGGAGATTTAGATCTCCCTCTAGATTTAGATCTCCCACTCGAAACCTTATTCTTGTTTCTGTTCTGGGACCTTCCTCGTACAGATAAGGCATCTCCATTCCGACCCTCCATATTTCTCCATCTCATTTCCTCCGACAGCAAGGCTGAGACAATGTCATCAAAATTCAAGGTAGTTGTATTGCTACCTATTGCAATAACCAGACTGTCCCATGAATCTGGTAGAGAACACAACAAGCGGATGCACTTATCTTCATCTGAGATTTTAATATCAACAGATGACAGCTGACTTACCATAGTATTGAAGGCGTTCAGATGCTCTGTCATTGAGTCTTCATCCTTCATCCTCAGGTTATACAGCTTTTTCCGCAGGAACAATTTATTCACCAAAGACTTAGATTGGTACAAAGTCCCTAGCTTGTCCCACAAGGTCTTTGTCGTAGCTTCCCCAGATACATTCAACAATACTGAATCTAAGACACACAACTGTATTGTGCTCTTAGCCTTCCAATCCAGTTTCTTCCAGCCTTCATTTGACATTGTCGTTGGTTTAGTACCTGGATCTACCGCGATCCACTAATCTTTATCCACCAGCAAATCCTCCATCTTGAGCTTCCACAACTCAAAACTCTGACCATTAAATTTCTCGATCTCTATCTTTCCGCAGCTCGCCATCTTCTTTCACCGCAAGAATCGATCCCGCAGATCTCCCACTGAAGAGGGTCCACCACAGGCCCGAGCAAAAAACCCTCAACAACAAAGGCGTTCCCTTGAAGCCGAAACAGCTCTGATACCTAATGTAGTTTTTAACCCTGAACAGAAATTATCTACACACGAATCTTATAACATAAAATAAACAATAGCGAGAGCATAAAACATAAAACAGATAAACACAGAGATTTTCCCCTGGATCCCAAATTGGGATGACCAGCTTGATTTTTCATTATATTCCTTTTAGTGTTACAACACATATATATACATGCCGAAGCATGCATAACCCCAATCCATAAACCCCGGATTAGAACATAACCGTAGTTCCCTTGACCGGATCTACAAAAATACCAGGGGCCGAAAACCATCGTACCCCAAAACCATGTGCAAACTCATGCACAAAACATGGGTGGGTCCGCATATGAGTGGGACCGCATACCAAAAAAAAAATCGTCGGGGCGCTGCCCCAGACCCCGACAAGGGGGGCTGCCGCCCCCCCTGTGACCCCCCTGCTGCGCCTGGCATGGGGCTAGTCGTGGAAAGAATATAACACATACCCAACATGGTGTTCATCAATAGTATTATAGATGATACCATTCAACTATGACTATTTAAACGCACCCTTACAGAGCATATAGGGAAATGTTATGTTGACCAGCCTGTTACGTCACGTGGAATCTTTAACTCCCTAGCTACAACATTCCTTACATTCTTCTAGCTCCTAATTCAGCACGACTCAGGACTGGAACTTCTCACACATTTCAAACAAGCACCCATCGTTCACATATTGAACCATATCCATGAATGGAAAAAACTTCATAGCTTGTGAAAAGTCAGTTTGATGGTAGAGTTCTCTTGTACTTGAATTTTAGATCCCTCACATCGTAAATTTATAGATATGTGTCAAATTCATCCCCGCGCAATGAGGAATACGCCATTAGTAAATCCCAACAACTAGAGCTCATATACACCCAGTATGGATATATCTATCATGTTCTTCCAGAAACCCCACACTTGCAAAATTATAAAGAGATGCCAGGCGCATCCAATACTGCTGATATATTGATAGGGTCCTTAACCCAAACTCAACCCAACAACAGTTACCAATATCTTGGGTATTCGTTTACTAATCAAACATACTACTCAAAATGTACCACACACATTATACTACCCCAATTAGCCTACACCATTGCAAAAAGCAACTAACAAGGCTAACCAATATCATCCCCCTCAAGGAAATTAATACTCATATAGGAATACCGATGTAAGAGAGTCATCCTAGAATGCATATGCCAATCAGGGACAAGGAAACCAATACTCTCCTTTACTCGCACAACAAAAAAATATACCAACATTGCAAAATAACACAGAGGTTAATTTAGTTCAACTTTCCTAAGCTCAAAAACAACAATCATTTGACCAGGAGAATACTACCCCTAATGTTGCTAATAATAAACCAAAGAGAAAACCAAAGGGAGCTCCTAGACAGGGGGCAACAATCAGCAACACCCCCCACGAACACAAGTTGGGGGAAACACCAACCGAAATTAGAACCAGGAACAAACCAACAACAACTCTCATAGTAAAAACAAGACTACCAGTCTAAGGAAAAATCATTCTTGTGCCATATGTGGGGAATATGGTCATTACACTACCATTGTCTTGAGCTCCTTGAGTTAAAAAGAATCTGGGAAATAGGGGACAACGGGGGTAGAGCCAACAACCTGTAGTAATGGAGGAACCTTTCCCCCATCAAGGAGTGGTTAATACTCAGCAACATCAACCACCCCAGCAAAACATTCAGGAGGGAACACTCATAACAACTCTCATCGCAATATTTACATGGCAGGAGAAGACATTATCCTGCAAACAAGAAACAAAAATTATGAAGCTCCCCTGACACCAACCCATATTCCTCAAACAAAAACATGTCCATAGCACCATTGACCATTCCTAGGGTACCTATGTAACCTATACCAAAAATGGGAAAAGGTCCCATGAGGCGCACAAGACATAATTCAAAGGTTTCTCATAGCTATAACATAGTGGATGACTTAGCTCAGTCCCCCTCGACTATGTCAGCATTAGAAGTCTTGCAATCTTTCCCAGGCCAACAAAAAGCCTTAATTTTTGCATTATGTGCAATCGACCCTTCTAATTCCTGCTTAATGGTTTTTGACCTAGATAAAGAGATACCAAGACTTCCTTGTCTAATCTCCTTTAAAGTCCTAGTTTCAATCTAGAACATCACCACTCATCGCTGCATCATGGATGAAGGATCATCCACACGTATTATGTCAAGAACAGTTTGGCAGAAGTTAGGATCTCTGAAACTAAAATTTTCTGACATCATGCTTAGAGCATATGATGGGTGCCCTTCCACCCCTATAGGTCTATTTCAAGATGTGCCAGCACATATCGTCAGAAACACTATGCTCATTGACACTGAAGTCTTAGATGCACATCTGGATTATCACATCCTTCTTGGATGAATTTATATGTACGCAATGATTGTGGTAGCATCCTCTGTATTCATAGTGATGATGTTTCCTCATGAAGGGAAATTATTTACTATCGACCAACTCATGTACTACGAGAATAAACCTGTAACTGCCCTTGACAACGTGCTACCATATGCAGATTATTATGCGGAGTTGGTTACAATGTACACAGAGTTCACCCCTAGTCAATTCAAACCATCCACTCTCCTCAAAACATACCCTAGAGAACCTCATGTATAACCAGGAGGAGTTCCAACAACTACAGGAGTTGTGGTGTGCATGATGAGTTCATCAAAAACTGAACCAAGTCAGGAACCAGAGCCCAACACAACAATTGTTGTCACTGCCGACTTGACGTTTCTTCCATATGCCATCACCCAAACCCCCTTCTTATATTCCCTGTAAGGTTTTGTCTCGCACCAAGTTGTGGCAACCCTTACATTGCCAAACATGGCTCTCGTGATGTCGGTCTAGTATTTGGCCCCATCGGCCATGTCAGGAAACTCAGGTATCACCTCTACAGGTGTCATTCCTATCACCTCCAAGGAGGTTGTCATAACTCAAGAAGCACCTATAGCGATACCATTTGGTGCCACTAAGAATGAGAAGGAAAAAGGGAAGAATATGGATACTCATAAAGTTCCTATGATGTGTACACCTTGTGCATTATGTAATGTATTTGGCCATCCTACCAACACTTTCCCAGAATTAGAGTTGAAAGCTCTTCTACATGTTGAAAAAATTATTGTAACCTCAACTACACATAAATGAGAAAATGTCACAAATGTCCAAAGTAAGGCATTACGTACCAACCACTCATTCATCATATGCGTGGAGTACGAGAATTATACACATCATTGCACCGAAATCCCGCGATATAGGGATGCATTTCACGCACTAGTGCAATCCAATTCCCATGATCCATCTATAACACCTACGCAGATAAGGGAGGGCGGATCCAAAACCATGTTATACATACGAGAAGAACCAGTGTCATGCTTGTACCCACCACACACAACCCCACAGGCACCAAGAAGGAAAACATAGGTTATACCTCATGTGTCAGTCTACACTTTGTGTGATGAACCTGATCACTTGATCACTCAATGCCCAGAATTAAGGGCATTTAATCACTAGTACCCAGTCACCCATGTTTCCTAAAGAAACTTATCTAGGCACAGATGACATACTTGTCAGATCTGTAAAAGTAACCATCATGTGCTTCATTGTCCCCACCTCTCTCGACTCCGCTCTATGTTAGATTTCATGTGACATTTCATTCTTGAAAACTCTGACTTAGTCATTTCGAACTAGAAACTTTCGGACAATACCACAAATCGAGGGAATGAAGCATCTAGTTCCATCTTGTGCGTGTTCGAAGAGAGAAAACTAACAGAAATCTCACCACCCTCTTTTCACCATCACCAACCTAGATATGGGAGGAAGACCAAACACCCCAATAAAGCATGGTATAAACCAAACCTCCCATGTGTCCTATGCGATTAACCCAACCACCTAGTTAACCAATGTCGGGAGTTGGATAGGTTTGCTGATATTTTCTGCATAGTAACCCCTATCCCCCAAATACATCTCTCCAACCAAGAGAAAATCACTCGTTTCTATTTTTGCATATGCTCCAAATTTCATCATACGAAGAGCTATCAATATCTTCAACAATTGCGAGTAGCTGAACAATTTTAAATTAAACCCACCCAAGGAATCCAAATCACACTAAAACTAAGACCCAGAGATAACAAGCAAGCATAAATGCTCCATCTCACGACCCCAACCAAGCATCGTCATTTTATGTCATGAGTAGTGTTGGCTCGCATACCATTTACTTAGTAAGTACCTGCCATGTGTTCGACATTTGCACCAAGCACTCTCAGGATACAGAAGTATGCCCTATGTTAAAAACATTTCGTAATATTAGGATTTAGTGCCAGTTTCCTATTCAGGAGGGTAGATTTTTCCCTTCTACACCAACAAGGTCATACGAACTCCCTCTTGCCTAGTACAAATCAATCATTATGAAAATTCTTCCACCACCTAATGATGATGACACACAACATCACATATGATTCATCTCATCATCCTTGGGAACCATGATTCGTGCTAGTTGCTCATCATTTTTTGGTGTTAATATCACTAAAACTACCATACTAGTAGTAGTACCATCGACGGTGCAGACCCACCCTATCATCACGGCCTCACACAAACCAATTCTCCCTTATAGCCTTTTTCACTCAGACAAAGATATCCTAAAGGCCATGGAAAAACTTGAATGTCCATGGGATGTCATGCATCATCATTCATTTTTTCTACCTAAAAAAGCATTCATTCCTAGTAGCACACCAACCCATGATATTTTTTCCATTGAAACTAAATATTTCTTGCCATCATGAAAAGTAGATTGGCTCAAAAACCCTATCCCAGCACCCGACGCATTTGAGGAAGGAAAAATGTCAAATATTTCATGACCTACCTACCCTATAAGTAGAAAAAATGAAAATTATAAGGTGCTAGCTCTTACCCAGGCCTCTCCACGCACATCCTGGGTACTTTGGCTGACCACAACAACAAGAAATTCTCTAAGGACAACCTCTCACCTCTCAAGCTCACTAGTGCAAATGAATTGAAATTGGGCCCCTTCTGCCTATATATCGCCTTTTTTGTCATTTTGTGGAGTCCATAACCAGATCTCAGGACCTTCGTTCTCAAAACCATGAGAGACACAAGGATTAGTACCTCATCATCTTCAGCCTAGAACTCTCAGTTCCAGTTACCACAAAAACTCATTTTTGGGCCCATCACGTGCCCCAAACTTCATCTCAGGTATGCCCTTTCTTGTTTTTTAATTCATGTCATCACAATTTATTCATATTTTTTAAAAATATTCTTTCACTTGGGGTATTGGCCATAGATATTGTAGGTACATCAAAAACACCATGCTTCGATCAACACCCCAACATAAAAGTACAAGAGAAGGTGTCATTCAAATTTCAGCATAATAGGCTTCTTTTTAAGCTTTGCATATCCTGATATCATTTCTCCAAAGTGAACCATAAGGTCCATCATCTCGACCATGTATATCATCACCCCACCTCGCACATGATAAGCACCCACGTCGGTAGATAGATCCTCCCCACTCATGGATCCCATCATATTCATAGACCCCCACCCACTATCGAGAGCCATGATCACCCACTCCAGTCCGAGAACCACCTCATTTATATGCCTTGATGATCAACCTCATTCTGCTTCACTCACCACACACTAAAACCCACTCACGGGCCACCACTAATATTTTGCAATTAATCAACAACACACATTACCATGTTTCACATTTGGCCTACCACAACCCCATGAATATATCCCAT
Organism: Pinus albicaulis; assembly: GCA_034641835.2. Lineage (NCBI taxonomy): Eukaryota > Viridiplantae > Streptophyta > Pinopsida > Pinales > Pinaceae > Pinus > Pinus albicaulis. The sequence goes on from CM076584.1 coordinate 704,117,414, forward strand.
CTATGTCACTTCATCTGCCTCATCACCCCCACACTGATACCAACCAATGGGTCCCAACCCTCAGCAAACAAATACCATTCTCGCATCATCATGCATAACCCACACATGTTAACGGGGCACCCGTCTCTATGTTTGTACATCCAAACCACTTTTACATTCTTTTGGAAAGTGTACAAATATTTTTTAGGAGAAATAATTCCACCCATATTTTTACATTTCATACCTGGTGATAGTATCTAGTCACCCTTTGTCAGTGATCTGAAAATGGAATTGTACTTGAAAAGGGTGCAAGGTATCCATTTTCATTTATGTAAATGAGTGCAAATACTCCAAATTTTAAATCTGAAAATGTGAGAACTTCTTATTTCTAATACAGAGATAGATTGTAGGCGCATTTACCGGATATGTCACCTTTCAAAGAAAGGATGAATCCAGAAGCTACCTGGCCCTCTTACAGACTCTGCCTAAAGAAATAATAGAAGTAAGCACTCAGACTTAATTAAAATGACCTTACTCAAACTTGACATTATGCGGAATTTTTGCTTGGAAGAGGTGTATGTATTTTCTTCTGTTTATGTGTTTTTTTTTTTTTTTTTTTTTTTTTTTTCTCTGAAACTTAGCATGTATATCAGCAACATAATTCAGCCATAGAATAACAAAACACAACAGCAATATAATATAGGAGTTCACCCCAACTCTTGGGCTACATCTCCTTTGAGCTTCATCAACATGACTAGACTCTTTGTGATTAAGGTAATTAAATGATTTTACAAGCTCCACACTTAACCATAATGAATACGAAAATTATTCAAAGGGCTGAGAATATCATTTTAAATCCCTTTAATGTTTTTCCAATTCCTGCAAATAGCTTTAGGCTTCCATGGACACACATCCTTCTGTCGGTGCACTAAGCTTCTCTGAGCTTCTAAATGGCACAAACTCCCTCAGATTTTTATTTCTGTCCCTGATACCACTACTGCTGCATCCAATAATGATCATACATCAAATATCAACTGATAAATTTCTTACATTAAGCACAACATCCCCAAAAATGGCTCTCCTCCACGGTTTTCCCAGGGCTGCCCACGACTTCATATCAACTTCTCGAGTTTTAGAAGTACTAAAAATGATCTGAAACCACTTCCATTGGTTCCAGAATGACTGAATTAGTCAATATAGAGTTTTTCTTCATCAAAAATGGCCTCCGGCTGCTCCGGTTTCGCCTACACACTCTGTTTGGAAAATGGCCTCTAGAACTTAAATGAAGCTTTTCAGCTTTCTAAATTTCTTAACAGGCTCTTAAAACCATATAAACAGATTCAAAAGGCATGAAATAGCTAATAATTCCTATTCATTTACCTTAAACAGAGAAACACAGTCCAATACACAGCCTTCTCCTTCCAGGCCCTGATGGTTCCTTCATCTTCTTCGATGCATAAACCACTGAAGATGACCTCTGTTAGATTTCAGACCTGCTCCATTGAGTCTAGAAGGTCGAAGAGACCCAAAATCAAAAAAAAAAATCACTCCAAAAGGATCTCCCATGTGAAAGATATCATCAAAACAGTGTTTGCCCAATGTTAGGCAAAAATCCCACTAATTATGGGCCAACTGTAGTTAACTGCAGTTAAATGTGGAGAATCTTCCTAAATTGGCGCGCTCCACCAATTTTCCCACCAGTTGGGTGGTTAGCATTTAATGTGACCCTGACCCGTCGGACATGCGAACGAACTGCAGCATTAAACGTAAATTGTTTAACGTAACGTCCGCCGGTTTGATTGCCGCTGGTCATGACGAGAGGTCATGTGGAAGGGGGGCTTACCCCGAGGCTTAAACTTTTAACTCTGCTCACCACGTAGCCACGTGCCTTTGAATGTAACATAGCCACTTTAACCTTTGACTTTTACATACCATGTGAACTTTCACCTTTTTCAAATGAATGTAAAGGTTTGCCATCTTTACTTAAACTTTAGAAATGTGTTTTGTAATAAATTCGAAACTTTTAATTATATGTGTGGTATTTTAATTTTATTTTAAATAAGGTTTTTAAGAATTAATTAAAACATATATAAAATAATATAATATATGATTAATTAACCATATAAAATATTAATCAATATATAATTTTAATTTATTAATTAAACCTTAATAAAAATTTAAAATTTTTCCAACACATAAAATTAAAAAATTCCCTTTCAAAATTGGAGGTTATTCGGCAATTTCCAAATGTAATATCTTCTTCATACTGTAACGGATTTGAGTGTCGTTCGTGGCACCGGAATCATATCGCCGAGGCATATCCCATCGCTCAGGTTCCAACCAATTTCGAGCAAATAAATTTCTGAGCTTTTTCCCAAGCTCAGATTTGAGCTCCTGATCACACCTCCAAAATGAGAGGCTTTTGGTCCCCAAAAGCTTACTGAAATGAAGAACTGAACTGTAGTACAGAAAATGAGAGAATAAAAATCCTCTTCTCCTCGGCCCTTCAAAAAAATTTCCTTACAAAGCAAGTGACTTTGAACCACAAATGAACAGAAATCAACATTTTCCTTTCTGAATGCGCTTGTCCACAACTGACCTTCTTGAACTCACACAGAAATTTTTGGCGAGAAATTTACAGAGTGAAACTATACAACGCAGCCTTGATCAATGATCTAAGGTGGCTCAAAACAAAAAATATATTACAACAAAATACATGCATACATCTGAAATTTGCATATGTACAAAAGGAGTACGTCTTACTGTGTCAAGAAGTCCATCCACTTCTCACCAAGCCACTTCCATGGTGACTTTTGCTGCTGCAACTTTTCCTCATGTGAAACTTCCCTTTCTACATTAATAATGGAATCCATGATTCCACCTTCGCCAATATTTTTGTCCTCTTGCTGCATGTGCGTGGGACGACGAGTTGGATGCAAAGTCCAACAATGAGAGACAACATGTCCCTTCTTTTGGAAAAAAGTGCAAATCATATGCACATTCTTTGAAGGTAGTCTTTGCTTCATCTGCTTCTTGTGTGCCTTCTTCCTCATCCAGCATCTCGAAACATGATGGTTAAATCGACCACAATATGTACAAGAAATCCTCTTATGTTGCTTTGCATGCTTGCCATAAGCTACATGTCTACCATCTTCTTGCTGCAACAAAGGCTTCAAACAATGGTAAGGAAGATTGCCATCATGACATTGATGTAATTGAGAACTTGGGAGAAATGTTCTCTTCAAATTTGCATCACATTCTTGAATGCATGTGCTCAAAGCTTCACCATTAAGCTGCTCATAGCCAAGACCAATATTCTTGGGATGCTCCACAACACAAATAGGCTCGACAATGCCTTGTGCATGCTTGCCCAAACCTTTGCCTTCTTGATAGCCCATTTTCAACATCAATTTGGACCCAATACCTCTTGTATGCCTTTCAAAAGAACCAACACACTTTTCAATAGAGGAAACTGAAGACAAATCATAATGATTTAGCTCATGATTTACATCCTGAAGATGAGGTATTTTCTTGGACAAAGCTTCTTGAGCTTGTAGAAGCTGCAACTCCATATCATGCAATCTTTGAAGAATGGCTTCTTTTTCTTCCTGCATAGCTAGAAATTGTGCATGAAGTTGAACACTTTCTCCTTGATCCTCAAGGAGAATCTGCACCATGTCCTTCACCTTAAAGAACTCATTCTTCATGTCATCATTAAAGAATCTAGTGAAGGATGAAACTTCACTTGTAGAAGAAGTTGACATTATGTAAATGGTCAAAACAACCAAAAGTAACTTCCAAAGAAAAGTCCTCAAAGTTTTCAAACAAACGACAAGCTTTTAGCCAAATGTCAGTAAAGACCCCTTCTCATTCAAGCAACCATAAAACACAAACTATTGGAGTTTGTTTTCCAAAGATAATCTTGAGGTAAATTGGGTAAGGAAAATAGTCTTAAATCCTTTCCAAGACTTAGCTAACAACAATTATCTTTCCAACTCAAGAAAACTCATACATGCAACCATTTTGCAACCAATAAAACAGTAAATCTCTTACACTGTTTTAAAACCTTTTGCACAATAAAAAATGCTCAACCCGAGAAGTGTGCAGTTCCAAAACAATCTTTTGTTTTATTTGGGAATTCTTACAAATATATAAGCGATCTTTGTACCATAAGGAATCATTTTTCCAACTAAATGTATCAGATGTACTAGGATCTTGTTGCAACTTTTGAACGAGTGTCCATACATCTTTGTCCTTCTTCCATTCATCTCTTGCTTCGGTTATCCAATCTGGTTGGATAATAGAAATGGCACAAAGCAATGCTTCCACCTCTTCATTCTTTCTTGAGAGTGAATCTACAACAACATTAAGATTTCCTTTTTTGTAGATTATTTCAAAGTCATAACCCAACATCTTTGTGACCCATTTTTGTTGCTCTTCTGAAGATAGTCTTTGTTCCAAAAAGTGTTTAAGACTATCATGATCGGTTTTTACCTTGAAGTGTCTTCCCATTAGGTAAGTTCGTCATTTCTTTAGTGCATGCAGTATTGCTAACATTTCCTTCTCATAAATAGGTTTTTGTAAATACTTTCCTTTGATTGGACGACTTTCAAAAGCAATGGGTCTTCCTTCCTGCATTAAAACATCACCAATTCCATTTCCTGAGGCATCACATTCCACAATAAAGGTTTTTGTGAAGTCTGGCGTAGCTAAGACTGGTGCTTGACACATTGCCTCTTTAAGATGTTCAAAGGCCTTAGTTGCTTCAAGAGTCCATGAAAATGCATCTTTCTTCAATAATGTTGTTAGAGGTGATGCTATTCTCCCATAATTCTTAACAAACTTGCGATAATACTCTGTCAACCTGAGAAATCCTCGCAACTGCTTTATGGTTGTGGGGACTTTCCATTCCTTAATGGCTTTAATTTTTTTAGGGTCTACCTTAACACCCTCTTGAGATACAATATGATCCAGATATTCCACCTCTTGTACTCCAAAGAAACATTTGGATGTTTTTGCATATAATTGTTTCTCCTGCAGTATTTTGAGCACCCTGTCAACATGTTCAACATGATCCTTCCAAGACCTATTGTAGATTATTATATCATCAAAAAATACTAGCACAAATTTTCTAAGGAAGGGTTTCAAAATGGAATTCATAAACCCTTGAAATGTAGAAGGTGCATTGGTAAGGCCAAAAGGCATGACCAAAAATTCATAATGACCCTCATGAGTTCGAAATGTTGTTTTTGGAATATCTTCAGTCTTCATTCTAATCTGATGATATCCTGAACGAAGATCCAACTTGGTAAAATAAATTGCTCCATGTAATTCATCCAATAATTCATCAATCACAGGAATGGGAAATTTATCTTTAATGGTGAGCTTATTGAGCTCCCTATAATCTGAACACATTCGCTATGATCCATCCTTCTTGTGTACAAATACTACAGGAGCAGAGAAAGAACTTTGACTAGGTTGAATTATACCCGCCTCTAACATTTCTGCAATCATACGTTCAATTTCGCTCTTTTGGACATAAGGATATCTATAAGGCCTGATGTTTGGAGGAACATTTCCTGGAATCAAATGAATAGCATGATCATAATCACGAATAGGTGGGAGTCCTTTGGGAGTTTCAAACACCTTGGAATGATTGTCCAAAACTTGTTGGAGATATGCAAAAATAGATGATTTTGATGTTGGAACTTCTAGTGAGCATAATTGTGCAATTATGCCTCGTTGTTCTTTCTTTAGAAGCTTTGTCATGACATTAGAGCTTATTATCTTTCCCGGCTTCCCCGCAATACCTCATAATTTGACTTCCTTTCCTTCTGAAAAAAATTTCAAGAAAAGTTCTTGAAAATTAAAAGCTACCATCCCCAAAGAATGCAACCATTGCAATTCTAGTACACCATCAGCACCTCCCCATGGGAATGGAAGCATCGACTAGTCAATACATATTCCCCCCATGGTTAGTTTTATATTATGCATTTTTCCGTGAGAAATTTATAGCTCCTCCATTTGCAACCATCACTTGACACTCTGGTGCTGGGTATAGGAAGCAATTCAGTTCCTTGGCTACCTTACAATGAATAAAATTATGGGTACTACCTTAATCAATCAACACTATTACATTTTTTTTCTTGATATGCCCTTCTATCTTGAGAGTTTGAGGAGTGGTAATTCCTACCAATGCATTACAGGATATGGTCAGATTCATTTCTTCTTCCTCTAGGGTTGGTTCCTAGTGTATATCCTCTTCTTTTGAAGTTTCTTGTTCATTTTCTTCCTTCTCTTCACAATCTATGTAAAATAATTTCTTCTTAGCACACTTATGACCTTTAGTGCATTTTCTATAACAACTATAGCAAAGCCCTTTTTATCTTTTTTATTCCCATTTTTGTGGTGTCAACTATGTAGGTTATGGAAGTCTAAGAGTAGAAACACTTCCATATTTATAGTTGTGAGTGGTAGGATTCCTTGTTGCCATAATTTTGCTTTCAATTTTTCTTTCCAACTCAAATTCCTTCTCCAATGAATCAGGTTCCAAAATGCGAACTTCATGTTTATTATCTTTTAAAGTGCCTATGAAGATATCAATCTTGTGTTCCTCTCTGGAATATGTTCCTTTGGAATATCAGTTACCCTTATATTCAATTTTTGGAAGTCCTCAATGTGCCCCACCACTGAACCCTTTTGTTTGAGATTTACTGTTCGGGCTAAAGAAGGTGTTGCTCTTTGTATCCTCATAATGTGCTATCATTTCCTTCGTAAAAATTGACCAAGTGACAATTTTTTTACGGAGCAAAGCCATCGATACCATACAAATGTATTTTTTCTCGAATGTAGTTGCAATGCGTAATCTTTGTGTGTTTTGCATGTTATGGAGATCAAAATATTGCTCCATCTCGTAGTATCCATGTTATAGGATCCTTTCCATCAAACTTCGGCTCATTTTTGGGAATATGGTGGTTCTTCCGCCAACATTATAGTTTATGAAATCATTATTAACATTTATTTTGTTCTCGTCATGAGTTTTCCTCACTATCTTTTCACCATTATGAAACATTTCTTGTATCAACTTTGTCAAACCTTCCATGTCTCGCTTCAAATATTCTTCATGTTTTCCATGTTGTCTTTCATGTCATCCATCTTAGCTTCCATGCCAGCTTCCATGCCATCCATCTTAGCTTCCATGCCTTTCTTCAAACCATCCATCTTCGCTTCCATGCCTTTCTTCAAAACTTCCATTTTTTGTTGCTCTTTGCGAGAGTGAAATTTGTTGCACTTGCTCTTGTAATTTTGATAGATCATGTTGCAATTCTTCATCTTCATGAGTCATAGTAGAGCCTTCTGAAGGCTTAATGGGTGTTGAATTATTTTTACAGGGCATCTTTTAGAACACAATACTGATATCTATTCTACAATATGCCCTTGGAATCAATTCAAATTGATTCTTCAAACAAGACTTATGCAATTCGGAAAAAAATACACACCTTTTTTTTTTCTTTTGAGGAGCTCGATATTGAAATTGGATTATCTCTGTGATTGCAGCGCTTCAATATTTTAATTTTGGTACCAACGTAGCCCTCTGAATTCTCTTTCGAATGCCACAGGTCTAACCTGATTTGGATTCTCCAAGACAAAGTTGTGTCCAATATCCCACAATGACCTAATTATGGACTGGTTCAGTAGAGCGAACTTTTACGACTTTCCACGTGTCCCTGTTCCATCCTTCGGCTCTGAAATTGATAGCCAAGAAACTACAGTCCTTTTACTTGCGACCACCTTTTACAACACTCCAATCCGATGCTCAGAGAGAGAGTTATGAATATTTGTCTACGATCACCTCTTTGAGATGAAATTCGGGAGCCTGCAAAAGCAATACCTTCCACAGATCATATCTCCAAAAATGTTTCAAACCAAGCTTTGAAATGTTTTGACAAGTTTCCTCAGGATTTCGGCTTCACACCCTAAAAATTTCAGATTCTGAACCTTTGTAGAAAAAAATTTATAGCGAAAATGCCACGATGACCTGTTTAAAGCGGCGAAACCCTAGAATCCAAAGCTCTGATACCAAATGTTGTGTAACCAGCTCCAAAAATAGAAGAAAAGAGATATCAACGCCTTATAAATAAGCCACTTAGAGGGGGCAACCTCCAATACATTACAGAAATGAACAATTCTTGGATGATACAATTTACAAAACCTCCTTTCTATATATAGGAGTCCATGGGGCCATAATGTAATCCTAGTGGGGCCACAATGTAATCCTAGCCGACCTAACAATAATAATTTAAGGGCACAATAATAAAAATATGGGAGTTACAATGGTACAATAATAAAAATAAGGGGGTTATACTAACAACAGTAAGGGACTATACTAGTAATATAGGGACCTAACACGAAGACCTATTCATTCCTAAGCATTCCTTTCAACAATGCTTAAGCCACAACGCACGGGAGGTTCCAAAAACTCGAAGACCCATTCATACATTACCACCTCATCAAAAAGTGCTTCACCCAGAAAATTCATGGGGGTACCACATTCAATCTATTTGTTTAAAGTAAAAATTCCCTTACGGGCATCAACAATCGTCATCACCAACTAGAACCAGGTAACTTACCACAATGTGACTTGAAAAAACCAATATTTGTCAAATTGTATTAACTAGTCATCATAATGAGCATGGGACATGCTTGCCTCGTAGAAACATTTCTTATTTTATCACTTAAGGTTTCATACAGCGCATGGCTACTCTTTCTCTTCATTCAAGGGGTTCCTCTACTCATCTTTGCAATAAGTTAATTTCTCTCTCTCCCAAAGTTGTTACACAGACTCTCAGGCATAACAGAAAACGTGATGCATTTCAGCGATAATCTTGCTCCTAGACCTCATACATTAGGGGGGAATTGTTAACACTAGAAAATTGTACACTGCAAGAGACATTATAAATTGTCCAACCAAAGGTACAAATCAAGATTTTCCAGCAGATAACGTCATGGAAAGATAAAAATTGAACTTTTCCTAAGGTTATTTGATAAAATATTGGACCACACAGTAGAGACAAAGGAGGTTTGTGCGGGCAATGCATATTTTTCTTCGAAATACGTGCGGTCCAGGGAAGTGAAAACTATCATTTTCTGGGACCACTTCTCACACTTGGGGAGTTGATTCCCTGACATGGCCAGTCAAGGAAAACTAACTTGAAGTTGCCCTAAAGATACGCATCCCTCAATGGAATCATCTTGTCCTACTCTTGGGTCACTATCACTCTTGGGCCAAGGGAGGGAAGATGGGTTCAAAATTTCTATATAAACAAGCCATAGGGAGAGAAAAACATAAGACATTGTTACGTTAGCCAAATTTCGATTATAGAAGCACCACATTTCATTTTTGAAGCAAAGGGAGTGAGAGCACTAGCATGTTGGCCATATTGCTTCTAATAAATTTAACATCTTAGTGAGAGTAGAAAATTCCACCATTGGAGAGTCTTCACACTTCTTTTGAGAGAGAGGAGAAACTTGCAAAGAGACCAAAGAAAGGGACCTCCTTGCTAAGGATATTTGAGCACCATATCTCAAAGAATCCTCTTCAAGTGTTTTAGCATTCTATTATATTCTTCTACCACCAGCAGTCAATAAAGGGAATCTTTCTCCATTGATATATTGACATGTTTTCTTTGTTGAGTATTTTGTTTTATTTATCTCTTTTGTTTAGGTTTATGTTTCTTCATGCATGACTTCCAATATTATTTATGCTTTTTTTTGTTTAAGTCTGTTCAATAACAACACCAACTATCTCTTTCATCCTTTGCAGGGAACAACCAACTGTTAAGGAGGTGTTATTTGGTACTCCATTGCCACAAAAACACTAACACAAGGACTCTTGTGAAACTCATCCAAAATTAATTGTCTAACATCCATATGATTAGTAACATATATCCTTCCCCTAAAAGTCAATAAATTATCTTTATTTATGCCATATTTAGACTTATTTTCAGAGTTGTTTGCTTGTTTAGCTTTCTTCCATAAGAATTTATATCATGGATCCTTTGAGACAACTGCTTTAATCTGATAAGAGAAATTAAATTATACTTGACTATAGGAATTTTCATACACATAATGTAACTTCCTACTTAATGCATCAACCAATTGATTTTATTTTCTTTTAAGATGCTTTATTTCAAAATCGAATTCTCTCAAAAAAGTGGTCCATCTGGCTTGAAGTGCATTAAGATTAGGCTACTTAAAGAAACTTGTGAGACTGTTATGATCAACCATTAAAATAAACTTTTTACCTAGGAGGTAATGTTTCCCTACCTTTAAGGTGTGTACTACGACGGTCAATTCTAAGTTGTAGGAAAAATATCTTTGATTGTGATCCTTCAACTTCTGTGATTCATAAGCTATTACTTTGACCTATTGCATCAAAACCGCTCCTACTCCTTGGCATGCATTTGTGTAGACTATAAATTCCTTTTCTAGGTCTACAATTTTCAACACTAGGGCTATAGTCAATAAATGTTTTAATTATTCAAAACTACATTGACAGTCTATTGTCCATTGAAATATTTCCATTTCTTCTGCAAAGAAGTTATAGGGTAAGAAATTCTAGAGAATCCATGTATAAAACGACGATAACACCCAGCTAGACCCATGAAATATCTAATGTCTGCAATGTTCCTCGGGACAGGCCATTCCATAATGGTTTTAATTTTCTCAAGGTCCACGACTATTCCCTTTGATGAAATTACGTGTCCCAAATACTACATATAATCCTTATAAAAATCACATTTACTATATTTAACATATAGTTGATGTTCTGGAAGAGTCTGTAGTATAAGTTTTAAATGTTCTTTATGCTCTTCCAAACTCTTTGAATAGATAAGAATTCCATTAATGAAAATTAGGACAAATTTATCTAGGTAAGGATGAAAAATGCCATTCATGAGCCTCATAAACTTTATTGGGGAATTAGTAAGCCCGAATCGTAAAACAACAAACTCATAATGGCCATAGAGGGTATTGAACATTGTTTTACATATGTCATCGTCCTTAATTCATATTTGATGATATCCTGACCGTAAATCAATTTTATAAAATACTGTAGCACCCTTCACCTAGTCAAACAAATCATCTATCATAGGCAATATATATATATATATATATATATATATAGTTAATTTATTTAGTTGTCGATAATCAATACATAATCACAGAGTGCCATTCTTCTTCCTCACAAATAACACATGGACTCCCCAAGGTGACACACTTGGGGGAATGTATCCTTTATCAAGCAACTCCTGCAACTCCATATTAAGCTTTTTTAGTTCAGGTATGCTCATGTGGTAGGGATATTTTGACACTAGGGTAGCTCATGGGACTAATTCGACAATGAAGTCAATATCTCATTTAGGAGGAAGCCCAGGGATTTGCTTCGGAAATACATCAACAAAGTATATTTTATAAAACAGTTGTCTTATCTTTAGAGTTAGTATATCCTAATTGTACAGCATATATCTGACAACCCTTCCTGGTGGATTTAATTAACTGGGTATTTGTAATGGGTCGTAAATTAATAGACCTTCTAACTCCCCGAATTTCTTATCTAACAGCCTCCTTAGTGAGGAAACTAAGAGTTTTATCCTTACAATTCACCAAGGACCAATGTCCTTCTAACTAGTCCATCTCAATTAACATGTTATAATATCCTAAATGAAACATATTTAAATTCACCTTAATTTGTTGTCCTTCTATTTCAACAAGACAATTATTTACTTTAGCAATTACTCTTATTTTAACCCCGGTAGCCAGTTGTACTAACCATGGATTTTTTAATTTGTTGGCTTGCAATTGACATGAATCAACTAATTTTGGAGCAATATAACTCAGACTTTCCCCTAGGTCTATTAAAATAGAGACAACATGTTTAACTATTTTACTTTCAAGTTCTATCATCATAGGTTGATATTCAGCCTGGTGATCCTCCAAAGCAGCATTAATTCTCAATATATTTCTCACCACCTCTCTAACTATAGAAGCTTCCTGAATATTAGCAGCTTGTTTTGTTCTGGTGAGGTGGGGGGAAATTTTTAATAGTGGGGTTCCCCACAACCACAACACTATAGTGGTGGTCTCTGCAGTTGGCTAGGTTCTAGTTTACTCGACACCCCACCTTGCTAAGGTTCATTTTGACATCTAGATTTTTACTGATTCTTCCCAAAATGTTTATTTTGCTCAATTATATGTACATTATTTGTACTAAAAACCCTTACATTCTTGGTATTTTGGAAAATTTTATGTCCTTTCTTGTCATTGCTTACCACCTTCCCCTTTCTGTTTCATTTGCTGGTAACAAATTTTGGCTTTCCAAATAATATCATCCATTGTTTCAGGATTACCAAACTCTATTAGTTCCTTCATGAGTATGGGCAAACTACTAATGAATCATTGCACTCTATATTTTTCTTCACGTATATAGGGAACATACCTTAATAAATATGTAAACTTGGTCACAAATTAATCCATAGTAAGTTGTTCCAATTTCAAGTCGTGAAACTCTTTTGTCTTTTCATCATAAAATAGTCCTGTTAAATATTTGTTCTTGAAATGTTTATGAAAATCATCCCAAGTCACCTCTTGTTCAACAATCCCTTGCACAATCTTAATTTCTTCCCACCATAAGGTGGCCTTCCCCTCTAGCTAGTAGATTTCCAATATAGCCCTTCAATTATCGTCATACTCATAAATTTGAAAGTATTTATTCATATTAATTAGCCACACTTCAACAACTTCCTCCACCTCTCCATCAAATGTCGGGGGTTTAATCTTCTTGAATTCTCCTTGCAATTCAGTCTTGTTTCGTTTTGTACTTCTTTTCATTAGAGGCATTACCCGATTCTTCTTCATTTTCATATCGATCTCCTTTTGATCTCTAAGTATGGCTCTTGGCCGACATATTTTCATTTCTTATCCTATGTTCTTCATTTATCTTCCCATTATCAGGGCTTGGTATAGAATTTCAGTGGTTTTTTCTATCTGAGAGACTCTTCATAATTCTCTCTTATACCCGCATCAAACTCTCATTATCAACCCTCAAATTTTCCATTTCCGTTTTTAATTATTGAATTGTTTTTAACAACATAACATTTGGATTTTCTGGATTCTTCTCCTATTTGCACCCACATCTCAAGATTAGCTTCTGCAATTGGCACTAGCCCGAATCCTATTGACAGATCCTATTGATGGTCTTATCGATGGTGTAATTTTTTCACCTCTCCTCATCATGCCTTCTTTGTGAACACAAATTAAATTTTTGTTATTCACTTATTTGCCCAAATAGTCCATAGTGTTGGAACGTGGATCTAATACCACTTGTAACATTGACATGTACATCCCAATTTTTTTTTTAATAATTCATTTAAAGTTATTTAATAACTTGTCACCTCAAGAATGTATAAAGTCAATCATAATGTTTATATGACATTTTTTATATATAACTTGGCATTATGTTACCGAGTAGTCTTTAATGCGACTTTTTGAAGGCTTTTACGGTGGCTTTTTCTAGTGTAATTTCTCTAAAATCCGGCCGGAATTTATTGAAAAGAGAAGTTTTATTGCTAACCTTGCACAACCTACGTGCCCTAGGGGTTTTTGACAGTGATGAATCCATATATAGAGTCAAAAAACGAGTTTAAATAACAAAAACCAAGATTTTACCTCAATTTTTTTCACTAGATTCCAACACCTAAAACTCCAAAAAGTCGCACAAACAACAACTCCTTATACTACTATGCAATCTATAATTGGGTAATTACCAAGCTCAAACGCTGACACTACATTGCAAGAAGTGTTAGGTATTCTATTATCACCGTCAACCAATATTTGACTAGCCTTTACTTTAAGGGGTAACTACCACCGCCCGGTACGTCGCATCCAACTCATTTGCAATTTTCCACTTTGGTGAGCGAGAGTTGAGCTCTGTAAGCAAACCCTGATGGGGTTTTGTAGATTGGCTGTATGGAACAAATGCTCCACGACACAAATTTTACTGAGACATAATTCCGAATGATTCTTTCTTTAATAACCAAGAAATTTCATTGTAAATGTTTCGATGATTGATCATATAAATTTTCTTTGCTTATTTCTTGGCAATGTTTTTCCCAATTCGAGCTAGCACTTTGGCCTTGCAGAGGTCTAGAAGAGCTCCGATAGATGCAGGGTTTATGATGATAGACTCAACCTAAATATTTTCTTCAAGGTAAATTTTGTTGACCTACTTCGACTGCAAATCATCTCTTGTTTTCCTTTCAGCGCTAGTCGTGGTATGGCCCTTGGAGGGTTTGATAGATAAGAGGGGAAAATGGTGAATGGAATACTTCACTACATAAATATCCTTCTAAAAAAAGTCACTTTATACAATTTTTTGCTAATGTAGTCATTCCCTAATAACTATTCTAAATATTTTTTTGCATGGTGAACCTTGCAGGTATTGGCTCGATTTTGGTTTGTCTATTGTTTGTTTTCACCTTACGAGTTTGGCTTCGGGTTCTTTATTTAACTTTATTATTTCTTACTTATTTTTTCCAGGTTCCATAAGCCTTATTACCTAATAAGGGTTTATAATGCCATCCTCAGTATGTGGGATTTTGGCTTGCATGTAATAGGATGTATTTTTTCCTCACTTAGAATGTGGCTCCAAAGCCTTCATTTAGCCAACACCGCTTGGGTTTTCCATTCTGGGAGTCAACTTTTCTCTTCCAGTTAAATGATGTACATTGCTACAGTACCAAGGGAGTTAGTAAGCCCTCGTTAGTTGTTGAGATTGTTATGATGGAAATCATATTAGGTTGAACCCTCTTAGTTAAATATTTTTAAGTGCTTTTCATAGTTGTATTAGACCAAATTTTGAGCACTTATGGTGCATCTTATTTTATTTTTCAAGAACTGGTTCTTTATCATTGTCAGTGATCGTGTATAAGTATATTTAGTAAATGGACTTGAATTAGTGATGATACTGTCAATAGTGAAGTGTTAACATTTTATTACATTTGTTTCTTACTAGAATTTCTTGTCTGTTATTATTGTTGAGGCCTTCAAAGGGTTTACTTCCATAACAACTTACTTATTCTATTCGAGGTCTTATTTTTTTTTAATATTATTGTAACCTGTCGAATTTGATCTAGCACTATATTGTATCTATGACTTGTTGGTTATGTGTTATTCACTGTATTTTTTTTGTTTTGAAAGTTATAATTGTTCATACAGTAAATAAATATATTTATGTCATAACTATTATAGTATAACCTCCTTGGAACCAAGGACTGTTTATGGGCTACTATTAAGTTAGTTGGGCCTAGAGACTAACCCAGAATCCCTTTGGTGTCTTAACACCTTTTCATTTTGAAACTTTTAGAGAGCATATACATTGTATGTTACTAGATTGCACCAAGAGCCACATCCTATAGGTATACATAATAATTTTTACCAAGTACTTGCAACATATGTTAACTTCCTTGCGAACAGTTTAAACATAATACATTCCAACTATCAATCCCAAATACAACAACAATCTTTGCAATCTTTCTCAAGTAGTAATAATAAAAGGTTTATTCCTATTTACAAGAACCGTTACTACATAATCAATTTAGTCCTTTTTATTCATATACAATCCAAGACCTTAAATTGATTTCAAGAATTAATAATGTAATATTCCATATACTAGAGTCCTAGATTTGATCTTTTCTGCTAAAATAACAAAGGAACATATATTCCATTGTTTTCACATAAACATTTCATCCAACATATAAACTATAGAGTCATTTCATACCATATTTACAAATCTGGTCATTTTCATTCAAAGTTCATCTTTGAACACTATATATTCTATATCATTTGCAAAGATTCTATTAATTTTGAAAACCATATACTTATCTACATATATTCAAGCAGCATGGAACTCAATTCGAGAAGAAGACCCCTCCTTCCAACCAATGAGATTGGAAATTACATCCAATAACCCTCCTAAGCCTTTTGAATTCTAGAATAGTTAAAAGACAATGACCAGCAAGATTTTTTCCCAGGCCTCAAGATTACACAGTCCAGCCAAGATCTCACAGACTCACATGTCTGTCTTAGGGCTTCCATTGGCTCTCATTCTAGCCCAAGAATACCCTTCTGACAACGTCATACCTCACCTTAACAATGTACTTTTTACACATAATTTTTTCACCATGAAATTTGACTCTTCATATGGATCTATCACCATCCATATCATGTTCCCTTAGAGGTCAAAAACACTCATGTTCCTAAATCAAGTCCTGGAAATTGGAGAAAAGCTTTGTAAAACCCTTAAAAGTCTACCTGTGCGATTTTTCTAGCCTTTCCTTGCACATGCGTTGATGTTCTGTCCATTAACTGCGACGACTCGCTTACTTTTTTCCACTAAAACCTGCGCTCTCCTGTGAAAAACAAGTAAAAGAAAAACGTAAATTCTAGAATCCTAGTTGGTCGAATATTCTCCCAACTGGAAGCCTCTAGAGTCACAACAGTTCGAGCTTTATCCCTCTACTCATGGAGATTATCCCTTGGTCCATGGAACTCAAATCCCTTTATGAGAGGAATCCATCCCCCTCTTCATGGAACTGAAACTACCTCCATTTCCCTATAAATTGAGCTCAAGTTTCAGGTTTAAGGGTAGATACCAATGTAATTAGAGACTAATCTATATAGTTTCTAAGCTGAAAAGAGTTTGTATAGTGCATACCTTATACACTAGTGAGTTGTTGTCGAAACACGGGAGATCAAAATTTTATGTCCATAACTTCATGCTGGGATTCTAGAGAGGAAGGCTTATCAAACTGAAGGAGAACGATTGTTTAGGACCTCGGGAGAAATCTGTACAACATCAAGACATCAGGTTGTAAGATTACTCTTTCTATTTAAGATAATACATATGGATCTCTTTTTCTCATTGTTTTGTTTCTATGCTTATGAGAATAATATCAATACTTAGACTCCTTGATCACTAAGTTGGATTAGTATTTTTTAATCTTATATATTGCAGATGCTTTGATTATTTTTCTTGTCTTTGATTGCAAGTTCTACTCATTAGAGAACTACTTTGGAGCGACGAGACAAAGAGATACATCAGACATTTAGATTTCAAGGTAGGAGCATGTCCTCTCTACTTTACTATTATAATAATCTTGAAATGCAATTAATATAGAGAAAGAGGTATTCAAATGGATCTTTGTTTCTCGTTACTCTCTGGAGTACCAGGGAGATCGCTCTTGTCCGCAAGAGGGATTAGTCCTCGTAACAAATTAGTGACCATAGTGGGGATCTAGAGCTTAGTTTTATTTGTTTGTAATCAGTTTGAAATTTTAGTTTTCTGATTTTGACTTCATTGAGTGTGGTTGAGTAGATAAATTTTAATAATCCCTGAAAAAGAAAGCTTGTTAATTATTTTTTCCTTTCCTATCTGGTTTTCTGTAGAAAACATAGCGGCAACCTGCACAACTTTTAGTTCGATCCAATGCGCATGTGTGTTGTATTCAACTGTAAGTTGTGCACCCCTTGGAAAATTTTGAAAAACTTAAATTTCTCTTTTTCAGAGCCAGATAACCTTATTTTTCAAGTTTTCCCTAATCCATCCTAGTTGTCAGGTCTTGTGTGAGAACTCCTTTTCAGCAAATTTTGAGTTTTGTGTGATTTTTCATCCTGTTTGCATTTTATAAGATAAGGTTTGCCCTGGTTTATTGATGCTATGTGTGGAAGATACCTTTATTTTCCTCAGCTTACTGGTTTTAAGATTTTGTCTTCTTGAGCCATCAGGATTGTAGCAAACCTTAATTTTATGAATATTTGTTCCCTATTCATTTGCAAACATAAAAGAGATTCTAGCTCACTGAAGTCTGATTCAATACCAAATCACTCTTGGATGATTTCATTTCTGTTGATATAAGTGGGAAATTTCTTAGTCTGATCACAACTAAGAAAAATCATCCTCAAACATTCTAGATAGACTTCAGAATTAGAATTTTGTTTTGATTTTGAAATTTATGTTTTTAGAGTTTTTTAGAAATTGTTTTCTTTTGGGAATTAATTGTTTGTTGAATTGTAGTTTTTCATTTGATTGTTCAAGGAATTTCATTTCAAAAGAGAAATTGATCATTCTTTCAAATTTAGTTCTTGATGAAATTATCTTCTTTTCAAAAAGGATTTTGTTTATGGATGAAAAATTTTGTGTTTTGAAAATAAATAAATCTCTCAACTCTCTCCTAAATAAGATTCATTGAAAATAAAGAGTTTCATTTCTCATATAGATGCATTTCGAGTATTTTGCGTCGGGTCACAACATCATCAAAGTTTCAACTCCATATGCTTTGTGTTAAATAACATCCAAATTAATACAACGCCTAATAAAATCAACCTAGACATTTTTACATTTTCTAGGGCTCATTCCACCAATATAGCTTAGGCTAGTGTTTTGAAATAGGTTGTAATAAATGTTCCAAAGCAACTTAAACAAACAACTAGAATCTTGCAGTAGGGAAATCCAATTGTTTCATATGTACTCTGGGAAGCTCTTTGTTACACAGTAATTTGTCACCGTCCCGCACATTGGAGGGCTCATTTTTTGACCTATGAGCAGTGACATGGCTTGAAAATACTTTCATAACATCCCTCTAAACAAGAGCTTTCAATGCCCTGAAGACATCTCCTTGTGAAAAACCCTAAAAATGGCCCTTTTAGCATTGGCGCGAGCAGCCAGTTCAGTACTCGCGCCAATGGGGAAAGTAATTCAAAGAGGCCGCGCCAGTTGGCGCTCTATCCCAGAGTCGCACTCGCGCCAGCCAATTTAAGGAATGTTTTTTAAAAATAAATGGCGGAAGTTTCGTCCTAACTGATCCAAGAACTGATATCCATCTTGAGTTGGGAAGTTTGGCTACAGATTTCCATAGAGAGGAAGTGGTTTGCCACCTCTCATGGAAGCTTCCTTGATGATAGAGCCAATCCCATGATTATAGGGATCCCAACTCCTCTTCCTCCATCTATAAAAGCTTGCCCATCTCCATGGCAAGCTAGTCTTCAAGTTCCCAAATTTCCAAGAACCTTATGCTGTAAGCCCCTCCATAATTCCCTTAAGGCCAATTTCAAGCAAGGAGACTATCGTCAAGAGCTGAAGAGAGAGGTTTGTCCCATCCTTGACAGGATTTTCAAGACGTGTTCCGCTAGCGACCCCCCGAAGGAGAATTCAGCGTCAGAACTATGGTTGTAATTTTCCTTTGATTGATTATTAATGAACGACTGTTGGTTATGGTTCCACTCTTGTTGTTATTTATGATGATGAGTTATGTACTTTCTGACTGACATATAGTTGCATCTACTGGATTTTACGCTTGCGTTTGTTTTGTTTCTCGCGTGTGCAGGTGTCCTATCACGGAGATCGTGGGGATTGTGATCTGCCAGAGCTAAGGAACGGGAGTGCTACCTCTTCTACAAGCAACAACGTTAGATTCCGAGTAAGCCTTCATCGCTAGTTGGTTTATTTGCAATTAGGAACCTGCACTATAGCGTGAATGATTGTTGTTAGACCCGATCTGGGCTAGTAGGGATCGCCTCTGTCCGCAAAGGGGATTTACCTCCACAACAAATTGGCGACTCCACTGGGGATTGTTAGCTTGTTGTTGTTTGTTTTATGAGCTATAGACGGAGCCTGAAGTTGGCCAGATAGCCTTCAAAACACTTTTTCTCTGCAATTGCGAAGAAGATCAAAGCTTCTTCAGTCAATCTCTGGTTTAGTTTGTAAACTGAACACTTGGAGCTTTGTCTTGTCTTTTCGGGTGATTCTTGATTCTTCTTGCTTGATCAGCTCTTTGGGCTGGCTCTTTCTGTGAATTTGGTTTTTGGATAGCTTTATTATCACTGGTCTGCTTGTTGGATTGCTCTTTTTTATTTTTGACTGGTAAACTCGACTGGCACGCTTTTCAGCTTGACAGACATGCCCATTGGCGCAGGTTACTAGTGTATTACCCACGCCAATTCTATTCTGGCGCTAGTTTCAGCCTTACAGTCGCGCCAATCCTGTAAGGTACTAGGGTTTACTCTGTTTTGAGTTTTCTGAGCTTGATCTGTGTCTGTCTCACTTTGAGCCTAGATCACATGGTTCATTTGAGTCTTGGAGATTCTGCTTGAAGTGGTGAGTCTGGTCTTGGTTGGGAGAAATTCTTTGTTTTTTTTCATTTTCAGGCGTTGGCACTTGTTGACAGTTAGCAACCCGCGCCAATTGGCCATTGGCGCTAGTTTTCAGTGTGCAAGTCGCGCCAGTTGGCGCTAGTTGTCAATGTACAAGTCGAGCCAATTTCAAGGTGTGTGAAAATTGAGACTTTTTCCCTGAATCCTTCACTAGTGTGTCTTTCCCTTCCTGCCTTTCCTCTATATGAGCATAGATTACATTGCTCATTGTTTGGAATGTCTTCTTTCCATGATTGTTTGATGTAAAACGGAATGAATGCCTTGTTTTTATCTCTTGCTTTGGAAGTCCTCTTTGTGTTTGACCTCATATGTCTTGTCGCCTTTTGAGGGATTTCGTGACAAAGTGTTTGAAACAACGATTTCATTCTTAGTGTTTGTTTACATCTATTTTGCATTCATCCTTCATTAAGGAGATTTGCGTTTATTTAGTTTTCATCTCAAAGTGTTCTTTTTGTTAAAATGCATTAGATCACATTGCATTGAAGAGTATTTTGAGATTTATCATTGAACTTAGATCACATTGTTTAATGTTTGAAAGCTAAAAATCGCTTTGAGTGCATTCTCTTTCATTAAAAGCATGCATTAAGTAGATTCTCATTTCATCGAAAAATGCATTGAGTGCATTCTTATCATTTGAAAAAGAAAAGGAAATTGTGCATAGATTACAATTGCATAGTTTTCGAAAAAGAGGATTTTGCATAGATTACATTGCATTATTCGCATCGTTGAATGTTTGAAATTACTTTTGGATAGTGAAAGTCATCTAGTTTGGAAAATTTTCATTTACAGTGTTGTTTTTTGTTGCATCATTGTTTGAAGCTCTTCCCTTAGCTAGATAGCATTCATCGATTGAAAGTTTTCTTTTCTCATATAGCTGCATATAGGAGATTGTCAGATGACATGCGGTAGGGCCTTGAAACCGAAACATAATTGAAGATAAACTTTAAAATTTGTTCAATTAACCTAAGGAAGCATTGAAACATTAACGAAATATTTAGAGGTCTAGGCTAGAGACGTGTTCCGGCATCTTTAAACCCAGTAGCTGTCGTTCGCCTCTTGGCTTTAGACAGCACTAGTACGGACTTGTGCTCCCCGTACCGTCGCGTATATAAAGGGAGACCCCACTAGGTTGCTATCCTTTATCCATAGGAAGCCGAGTCTGTCGCCCTATATCCGTGATACACCAGACACAGCATTCGGGGAGATTGTCTGCACGTACGTTAAGTCCTTGGTTGATTTCTCTTTAATTTTTTAAACCAAGGTGTATTTGCAGTTCACGGTTATTTGGTACACCCTTTGCCTAGAATTCCTGAGTAGTCATTTCGATCTTTTCTGACTCTTTAAATTTGAAAAGGTCATCAAGCGCTTGTCCTTTCACGCTTGTTTCCAATCTGAAAGTGATAGAGTCACCTTTTGCCTGTTTCTCGACTCTTAAAATATGAAACGGTAGAGTTTTGTTTCAATGTCATAAAAATTAACTGCCCACGAAATATGCCTGGTTAAAGTTAGTTTCCTTAGGGTGTTGTTCTCAAGATCGTTTTTGATGGCAACTTTTCCAGAGTTCACCAACCAAGGAATCCCCTCCGATGGGAATCCGGGTCCTTTTCCTCCTTTTGGAAATGTTGGCGCTCCTTATATGGCAACGTTGTCCCTTCCTGGGTTAACTATTGGGTTGCCTGTTTGGTTGTTTTCAACCTCTGTGGTCCCGAATGTCCCGACTACTGTTCAATCAGTTCCTCCACCTGAACAACATCATGTTGATTCCAAGGTGGACCTCTCCCCTCCTTCGCCTGTTTCTATGTCCTCATCTTCTACTTCACCTAGTGAAAGTCTGGATTCGAGTAACCAGGTGCCTAAGAAGAAGAAGAAGAAGATAAAGAAGAAGAAGTCCCATAAAAGAGAGGCTAAAGATGCCGCTGCCGCTTCTGAAAAGTCTCCTCTTGATAAACCTTCCAACCCTCCGCGGAAAGTCAAGTTCCCTTGCATGTTGTGCATGGGAGACCATCTTCTTCGAGACTGCCCTAGCATTCCCAAGGTACTTGAAGAATGGTCCAGCGGTCGTCCACCGTTGCCTTTGGCTTCCGGGAGTCAGGTTGGGGGCACGTCTTCAACTGGTGCTGGTAAGGCTCCTAAGAAGCAGGGTAAGATTACCAATCCCTGTAAGTTGTGTGAAGGGCACCATGCCAGTCACCTTTGTCCATATATGGATGAAGCCAAGCGAGTTTTGGACAACTCAGTTATTTCTACACCATGCCTCCCGGCTGGTTATAAGAAGCTGTCTTTCAGTCCTCTACCAGTTGATCCTACGATTGGTGAAGAGTCATCCTTGGTCGATCCTGCTCCCCCAGAAATTCTGATTCAGGAATCCGTTCCTGCCCAACCATTGGTTGTGGGATCGGTCGAGCTGGCCCCGTCTACGGTGCACCAGGTCTTTTCCGTCGAGAGTGGACTTCACACCCCTCAGGTTCTTCTTGTTTCTTCAGATTCCTCAGACTTAGAGAAAGATTCTCCTATCCCCGTACCTCAAGAAGAAGCTCCTTCACCTCTCGTGATGGAGGTCCCTGAGGATACTCTTCCTAACTCCGTGATGGAAGTCGTGGAGGATGCTCCTTCTTCTTCCATAACACCAGGGGAAGACCATCTCAATTCGATGGTAGCCCCTCCAAGTAGTTTGGTCGCTTCCTTTGACTGGAATCGATTTGCGGGATACCGCCTTCTGTCTTATGTGCCTTTCGAGATAATAGTACAGGCCTTTGGTCTGGTTGTACCCAGCACCATTATAGACGAACGTGCGTCTGTTAGTATTTTATCCTCAACTACTTGGCAAGCTTTTGGCTCGTCGCCACTTACACCTGTTAAGCAGAATCTGTTGGCATTTAACAGAAGAAAGAGTCAACCATTGGGGATCCTTCCAAGGTTACCTGTTACTTTGGGAGGTAAAACCGTCCATATGGACGTGATGGTTGTTCCAGGCACCTTGGATTTTAATATGCTTTTGGGGCGCAATTACACCTATGCCATGGGAGCGCTTGTCTCCTCCCTTTTTCGTGTGGTCTGTTTTCCGCATGAAGGACGGATCGTGACCATTGATCAGCTTTCGCTCTTTGGTCCTGATA
The DNA here is from genome assembly GCA_034641835.2 of Pinus albicaulis. Lineage (NCBI taxonomy): Eukaryota > Viridiplantae > Streptophyta > Pinopsida > Pinales > Pinaceae > Pinus > Pinus albicaulis. The sequence goes on from CM076584.1 coordinate 704,140,774, forward strand.
TGGCAGCTGGCCCTCCATCATCCCTTCCTGGTTTTTATCCACCCATTGTATCTGCCCCACCACAGGTCAACTATGTGGCTACCTACCCCGTGCTTGTACCCAGTGATAGTGCCATTGTGCATCAGGTGCTGGAGGCATTGGGTCCTGACTTCCAGGATGTTTTCCTTCCATCGCGAATGGAAATATTGGAAGCGATGACTTCTTGTTCATTATGATGAGATTGTCGGAGAAGAGTTCGTTTTCTTGTGTCAAGCTCCTTAAAAAATGAAACAAGGTTGTTGGAGCAGAGTTCCTTGTCTTGTGTCAAGCTCCTTAAAAAATGAAATAAGGTTGTCGGAGCAGAGTTCGTTTTCTTGTGTCAAGCTCCTTAAAAAATGAAACAACCTGGCTGGAGCACAGTTCATTTTCTTGTGTCAAGCTCCTTAAAAAATGAAACCAAGTTGGGAAGCAGAGTTCCTTGTCTTGTGCCAAGCTCCTTAAACCATGAAACAAGGTGTCCGAGGATAGTTCTTTTAATGTGTCAACCTCGTTAAAATAATGAAACATGTTCCTGTTCAATTCGAGTCTTTGATAAGTTCTCGTAAAATCCCAATCGAGTCTTTCTCAGATCTCGTAACTTGAACCTTCACTCCATCTGCCTTTCATATGGACTGAAGCTTGGGGGGCATGTACCTTGAATTGAGTCACCATGCTGGGGGCATGCTTACATTTTCAAGCATAGTTTGTTTCCATTTCAAGCTTGTGTAAAAATGAAACCAGTTTCAAGCATAGTTTATCTTTGTTTCAAGCTTGTGTAAAAATGAAACCAACTTCGAGCAGAGTTTCCTGATTTCAAGCTTGTGTAAAAATGAAACCTTTCCCATTTTACCTCTCGTGATTGTCATTTTATCAGCCTGTTTTTTCCAGATGAGCCTTGGTTTTCTCACTCCATCGTCACTATCTGCTTGGCCGATCATATGCCTTCACTTGGTTGTTTTATCCGTTCCTGAGGAACCGCTGCGATGAGTGGTCTTGTTAGCCAGCCTCTTAACCTTTACTTGTTTTGAGTAGTTCCACCATTACCGGAACCAGTTGCTACCCTTTATACGACTCATTCCTCTAGGAGGAGTCATCTTTCAGCTCTTTTCTGACTCTCTAAACATGAAAAGATTGCCGAGTCCCTTGTCATTTCGAACTCATTAAAGTGGACACGAAATGACATCTACCCAGTATACGTTTAACCCTTTTTCGGGTTGGGATAGATTATTTACGAAAAAGGAATACCCTAGCCTATCGCGACTAGGAGGTTTTCTCAGACAAAGTTTTCTACCTTTTCGGATCTGAGGAACTATTTATGAAAAGGGACCGTTGGAGTTTACTTTTCTGCTGTCTTTTCAAACTCTCTAAACATGAAAAGACGTCGAGCTCTTCCTTTTTCAGACTCGTTAAATCCTGATGACATTGGATTTAGTCGTGATGACGGTATTCGAGTCGCTCCTTCCTAGGGCTTGTTAAATGTACTAGGATGGATTCGTCCGAAGGACGGATTTATATGACAAGCATATGGTATCCTCTTCAAGCTTGTGTAAAAATAAAGAGGTACTCACCGAAATGGTGGGGAAAATGGAACCAACATCATTGTCGTGTCGGCATTATGTCGCTCTTGAACATGGCACTTGTCTGCATTCGTGTCAGGTTGGGGACATCTCATCTCGTTTTTCACTTGCCTCCGTGGGTTTGGGTGATCCCTTTTGACCTCTCATCTTCTCTTTGCCTCGTCACCATGAACTCTGATCTTTTGATGTCAGATACTGCCAAATCCACTGTCATGCCGCCAATATGTTCAAGAGAAGTTGACCTCTGCAAATATCAACCTCCCTCTGATTCTCATCTGATCGTGATTCACAAAAAAAATTATGTTCCTTTGTCTCGTGTCGATGATGTGGGAAACATTATGGCCCACCTTCGATCAAGGTCACTTCCTGTCGACTCCAGCTCATTATCCAGGAAGCTGATCTAGAGACTCCCTTCTGGTGCCTTGGAGCCTGCATGCCTCAATGGCAGGTTCTTCGCATTCAACGCGAGGTTTTCATCATTGGCCTCCGATCGACTGATTCTGCGGGTGTTCGACGTCAACTCACTGATTCACATGCCGTAGATTGTACCTGTAATACCTTGAGGGCCATCGTCATTATTGGTGGTACCTCTCGCATCTGTTAACAGCTTTCATCATCGGCTGGTAATCAGACGATGTTCTTGCATGTTCGACTTCAGCTCACATATTCGCATGCTCGAACTTGTACTCTGTTCAGGTCGAGATGGAGTGCAAGACCCTGGATTTCTATCTGTTATAATCCAGGCTGCGATTTTGTGGATTATTATACATGACTCACTGATTGGATGGCTGCGACCATACCTGAGTCTATTTATCGATCCTCACTGGATGGCTGCGCCCATACCTTGGATCTGGATTATTATATACTCTGTTATGGATGGTTGCGCCCATACCGCATATATATCATGTATCTGAGATATCAGTTGTATTTCTTCACGCAGGTTTTTCGACGGCGGAGTTTTCAGTTGGACACGTTCTCGTAAAGCATTTCACCCCTCTCTCTCTCGGGCCTCATGCTTTAGGGGGCATATGTTACACAGTAATTTTTCACCATCCCTACAATCCCCGTCCCGCACATTGGAGGGCTCATTTTGTGACCTGTGAGTAGTGACATGGCTTGAAAATACTTTCATAACATTTCTCTGAACAAGAGCTTTCAATGCCCTGAAGACATCTCCTTGTGAAAAACCCTAAAATGGCCCTTTTAGCATTGGCGCGATCAGGCAGTTCAGTACCCACGCTAATGGGGAAAATAATTCAAAGAGGCCGTGCCAGTTGGCGCTCTGTCCCAGAGTCGCACTCGCGCCAGCCAATTTAAGGAATGTTTTTTAAAAATAAATGGCGGAAGTTTCGTCCTAACTGATCCAGGAACTGATATCCATCTTGAGTTGGGAAGTTTGGCTACGGATTTCCATAGAGAGGAAGTGGTTTGCCACCTCTCATGGAAGCTTCCTTGATGATAGGGCCAATCCCATGATTATAGGGATCCCAACTCCTCTTCCTCCATCTATAAAAGCTTGCCCATCTCCATGGCAAGCTAGTCTTCGAGTCTTCAAGTTCCCAAATTTCCAAGAGCCTTATGCTGCAAGAGCCTCCATAATTCCCTTAAGGCCAATTTCAAGCAAGGAGACTATCGTCAAGAGCCGAAGAGAGAGGTTTGTCCCATCCTTGACAGGATTTTCGAGACGTGTTCTGCTGGCAACCCCCTCCGAAGGAGAATTCAGTGTCAGAACTATGGTTGTAATTTTCCTTTGATTGATTATTAATGAACGACTATTGGTTATGGTTCCACTCTTGTTGTTATTTATGATGATGAGTTATGTCCTTTCTGACTGACATATAGTTGCATCTACTGGATTTTACGCTTGTGTTTGTTTTGTTTCTCGCGTGTGCAGGTGTCCTATCACGGAGATCGTGGGGATTGTGATCTGCCAGAGCTAAGGAACGGGAGCGCTACCTCTTCTACAAGCAACAGCGTTGGATTCCAGGAAAGCCTTCATCGCTAGTTGGTTTATTTGCAATTAGGAACCTGCACTATAGCGTGAATGATTGTTGCTAGACCCGATCTGGGCTAGTAGGGATCGCCTCTGTCCTCAGAGGGGATTTACCTCCACAACACTCTTCTTAAAAGAGTTAAGCACGAGATCATGTCGGACCCAGTGAGGTAATCATCCCTATCTCATTGTAAAAGATAGAATATGTGCACGTAATACAAATGGTAAACCTCGAATTAACCATTGTCGAGGAGCCTAGGGTCACTTGTTGGAAAACCTCGGATTTACCATGTCGAGGAGCCTTCAAGGGGATTGAGCTTGAGACGCTGCCCTTACGTGTATATCAGATCATAGATTGTTCCCCCAGGGGAATTTGTCTCCGTTGGTGACCTTAGTGGCCATAATATTTAGGATTTTTCCCAAGGTGACAGTGGAGGGAAGGTCCCACTATACCTGGAACAGGCGTCGGCTAGACTCACTTGGACTTTTCGGAGGGTACTCTTCACTTCAAGATGGCATAAGTGGAGGGACTTGCACCGGACTGTTTCATTAAGCAGGTTGTCGGGGTAACTGTTCCAACCGCTAATTTTTCCACATTAAACTTCTACGATGTTGGATTTCATCACCAACTAGTGTTTTTAGTGTGGAAACATATTGTTTGTGTGTGGTTTTTCTCTTAGATTTGGTAGGTGTGTGTTCAAATTTCTTGTTTTCTTAGCGTCCTTAGGTCTATTTTGTTGAAACATTATTTTTTGATTTCGTTCGTTAAACATTAACCGTGACTGAATTACCGAGACATTCTCGTAGAATTCAAGGGAAACCCCCTGAGTACACACCAAGTCAATTATAAAAGCTTAAATCTGAAAGAGGTAAACAATCAAGAATCGGATCTACTAAACAAGAGGAAATATCAGTAATAATACATCTTGATTATGAAGTAAATCAACCTTAGACAGTAAGAAGAAATCAAGAACAACCAGAAATTTTAGAATTAATCACAATTGAGTCTGCAACCGGTGAATTATCAGATATTCAACTTATTTAACCCGAAATATCTAAGCCTAAATCTGAATCTACTTCGTCTGAGTCAACTTTGGAGTTCATAGCCCTAACCCCTGGTCGTCCTCATTCACCTCGAGTGAAGCTTTTCATTATTGAGAACCTTCCTCCTGGCCTGATTAGTATCGAAGAAATTACTGACATGGAAGAAGAGATCACAATTATTTCGTGTCAATAATCTTTAGATCTAAGGTATAGTGAACCAATTTATCCTTACAAACCTTTTAAATTGGACACTTGGTATCAAAATTTCACCGATTTTCTACATAGTGCTGGTCTCAATTATTCACCACGCCGCATTCTTTTTTACTCTATACCCAGAGGTAGTTACATGTCTTCATCAAGCATTTCAGGTGAGTCATCCATGTTTTCTTCATCGCCATAAACTTTTTTGTATGGTCTTCCATCAGTTCCTATTGGATACTAGTCGCTCTCTGGTACTTTCTCAGGAGCATCTCCCTCTTCCGAAAAACTTACACAATCAACTAGTCTTAATGAATTAATACTGAAAATTTGACAATGGAACAAATCTATATGATGACTAGAAATATTCCTTCAACTGACCCTCAAGGTAGAAATTTACCGCCTGGGGGCATTATACTCCTCAAGGATAACCTGTTCAAGGGTAGTACCCTATACCAGGGCCATAGCCTTTTCAAGGAAAAATGTCTCCTCAAGGGCAGCAGTTCCATCAACAGCAACCGTCCTTTCAAGGAGACCAACCCTTTACTGGAAATTATCTGGCAAATTATCAAACTTACATTCCAATACCTCAAACCGGTTATGGTCAACCTTATGCACCGCAACCTTTAATGGGAACTCCTTATCCCGGCGTTAATACAATGTGGAACCCGCCATTGAACCAACAGAATTCTCAACCTACTGTGCAAGTACCTTATAATGAACCTGGTTAGCCAACTGGTCAATTTGATTATACCCAAGTCTAGCAACCTGACCAACCTACACTTCAAATTTCACCTCAGGTATATGAACCTAGTAGTCAGAAAGCTGGTATGAGTACCCCAAGAACTCATGTCCAATCTGTTTTGCAAACTTTTGTTCGACGACCAAGTACACCTATCCCTGGAGTTTCCCATGTCTCTGTTGCTACAACCCTTCAAACAACGACATCGACATAGGAAATTCCCCAAGTCACTGCTCATTAAATTGGAGCTCTAGTTCAGTCTATTGTTCAAACCTCTGTAGGAAAAACTGGTGCAGCTACAATTCCAACAAGCCAACCTTTTGTAGGTCAGTTTGTGAATCAACATTTTCAAGGGCAGTTTCAATATGGACCAACAGGATAAAATCTAGTCTACCAAGGTCAACCATACCCTGGTTATACATATCAAATACCAGCTCAACCTCAGTTTGGTATGGCTAACCCTGGATACCTCAGAGGTATTCCAATCCCATCTGCACAGGCTCTTCCAGGATATCCTAGATATCCTCCTCTGGGTACTGGTATTGTTCCTCAAGGTTATCAGTTTTCTCAACAAGACCCTAATTGTCGGTTACCATTTACTGCAACTTTAGACTTGCCAGATTTTCCATGCCTCATGAATGATCTAATTTATTATCTTCCATATTGGTTGGAAATTCCAAATAAGTTACCCATTGATATACCTAAGTTTGAAGGAAAATCAAGAGAAGACCCCTCAAATCATGTGATGACTTATCATCTTTGGTGCACATCCAACTCCCTGATCGATGATTCCATTCAATTGAGACTTTTTCAAAGAACATTGATAGGCTCAGCTGCAAAGTGGTATATTGAATTTCCACGTGGCTCTTTCAATAATTTCAACACATTAGCAACATCTTTCCTAACAGAGTACGTCTACATACATTTCAAATCACATAAATGAATGGAGACGTAGACGAATTTTAGTGAAAGTTTTCATTACGGATCAAAACTTGAAAAATGGTTCATTAAATATCTACTTCCAAATATCACTGAAGACGTATCCAAGGGAGGTGTTGTTACAGAAGAACGGGTCATAGCTCAAGAACAGTACTTAGACCTTGTATATACAAAGTCTGGTACCTTATACGAAAAAATTCCTAACTTTCCATGCCCAGGTAAAATTATTGCAACTCCTTGTTCTTATTCTGCAGATGGTGTAATTGGTATAGTTAGTGCTACAAAGAGTAAGAAGAAGTCATCTAAACCTACTTCTCCCATAATAACTTTACCAGACTCACCTAAAGGAGATTCTTCCCTTGAAACTTCTGCCAACATTCAAGTTGTGGATTCATCCACGACTAAAGCTAAAACCGAAAATAAGAAGAAAGGAAAGAAAAAAATAAACAAAATACATTTGCTAAAGAGAAAACAGTAAAAACCGAACCAGCTGATGAAAAACGGAAACCTCGTTATCCTTGTCCTATCTGTGACGAGGATCACTATACCAAAGAGTGTCCACATTGGTCTGAGGTATCCAAATTTGTCAAAATTTTACCCACACATGTTGTCTTGAAGGATCATTTTCCCTCTCAATATAGTAAAATGATCATATCTTCTTCTAATTCGTCGGTAGATATTATAATGATGTCTCAGGTTTTGGTTGCGACACGATCTCAAGACTATGGATCTAAGAGTCCTGTAACTGGTAAAGAGGCTGAAAATTCTAATCAAACACCAGCCATACCTCCTTCAGTTTTCGAACCACTTCAAATCGGGAAACCTAACCCTGATTTAGTAATTAAACCGCATGCTAAAGGTGTACTTCGAAAATTGTCTTTCAATCCACATGCAAGAGATGATCAGAATTACAACATTGTTGAAGATTTGGCAATATCCCCTTCAGCAATGTCAGCCTTAGAAGTGCTACAATCATTTCCAACAAAAATAAAATTACTACTATCAGCTATCAGAGCTATTGATCCTCAGGACTCGAACCTAATGGTCTTTGATCTCGAAAATTTTGTACCTAGACTCCCTCATCAAATGACTTTTAAAATTCCAGTATTAGTCAAATCAAGATGACTTTTTCGTATTGTAATTGATGTGGGGGCATCTACGTGTATAATGTCGTTAAATTTTTGGAAAACCCTTGGTTCTATAGCACTTAACCAATCATCGACTATCCTTAAAGCCTTTGATGGAAGAGGTTTTCATCCATATGGAATACTCCGGGATCTGCCTATAGAAGAAAAAGGAAAAATTGTTAACCTAGAGGTGGAATTTGTTGATGCCCCTCTTGATTACAACCTTCTTCTAGTTTGTAGTTGGTATTACGCCATGATTGTTATTGTTTCATCAGTCTTTCGGGTAGTCATGTTTCCTCACAAAGGAAATATTGTTAAAATCGATTAGTTGTCATATTTTTCTTCAGACCCTACTTCTATAGATAGCATTCAACATGTCAAAAAATCGGTTATCCCATACGAATATGTTGGTGTAGGATTAATGAAGGATTCTACGCTCATGGGAACTTTCGCTATACCCCCACCCAACATACCGCGAACAATTTCCAATATCAATATGATCTCATCAAGCACAATACCATTTGATGACACATGGATTGTGCCTTTAGAATCAGAATTGGACTTTTTCAACGAGAGATGTGTTTGAGTCCTTTTGAATTGGCATATGTAGTAGTACAATCGTATTCAGACACCCCATCAACTTTTCCCAAGAAAATGAATGTGATCAGAGAAGAATCGTCTTCTCTATCAAGCTCAACCTTGACATCATTTTTGGATCCCTTTCAACATGTATTTGAAACTTATGGAAGTATTAGGGAAATTTTGTCATTGGATGAATTACCATGGGATGATCTACATTATCGATCTTCTTTTTTGCCTGATCTTGATAAGCTTGAAAATAATTTTTCGTTTATTTTTACAATTGATTATGTCAAGGAACCACATAATCCCACATTGATTACACATTCAGATTCTGAGACAAATTTGGGAAATATTTCTACAATGATTCCTTTTGACATATCGATTAAACCTAGAATTATTGAAAACATTCATATAGGTTCTTCTTGTTCGATGGAATATATTAACACTTACAAAGCCCTATTTCAAGAATTCTGAGACATTTTTTCCTAGTCTTACGAAGAGATGCCAGGTATTGATCCTAAGATTGTAATTCATGAATAAGACACACCTGGATGTTAAGCCTATTAGAGAGAGATTACATCCAATACATTCGCAGAAAGTTGCAGCAATCAAAGATGAAGTTGAGAAGCTATTACGAGTAGGATTTATTTATCTTATTCCTTTGACGAATTGGGTATCTAACATAGTTCCCGTCACAAAGAAACAAGGGACTATCAGAGTATCTGATGATTATCGAGACATTAACAAGGCATGTCCAAAAGAAAACTATCCTACACCCTATATCGATCAAATTTTTGATGATTGTGCCGGAAACAAAATATTCTCATTTATGGATGGTTTTTCTGGCTACAATCACATCAACATACTCCCTGCTAATCAACCTAAAACAACGTTTATATGTCCTTGGGGCACATTTGTATATTGTAAGCTACCTTTTGGACTAAAAACTGCTGGTGCAACTTTTCAAAGAGCTATATCTTATGATTTTCATGATATCAAACATATTGTACATCCTTATTTGGAAGACTTACCTGCTCATTCCTTACGCAAAGAAGATCATCCTATACACTTACGAGCTATCTTCATGAGATGTAGGCATTACAAAATTCGTTTGAATCCACACAAATGTGTTTTTTGTGTACAATCAAGACGATTACTTCGTTTCATCATTTCAAAAGATGGAATTTGTGTCGATCCATTGAAGGTTGAGGCTATCATCAATTTACCTCCTCCTTCTACTCTTTGCTAACTCCAAAATTTGCAGGGGAAATAAAACACTTTTACGTAGATTTATCCCGAACTATGTTGAGTTAACAAAAGGCTTTACCTGGTTTTTGAAACAAAATGTTCCATTTATTTGGGATGAGATTGCCGTTAAATATTTTGATGCACTTAAAAACGTGTTGACCCATGCGTCATTATTTCATCTGCCAAATTACCAACAAGATTACTTTTTATAATTAGTTGCCTCTGATTCCACGATTGAAATGGTTTTGGTTCAGGAGGATGAATCTCACAACGAACATGTGATCTATTACCTAAGTCGGAATCTCAACCCGACGAAAATCAAATATTCACATGTGGAGAAATTGGCCTTGGCGGCAGTTCAAGATGTCCAACAATTATTTCATTACATATTGTTACGCAAAACCACAGTGATATCTAATTGCAACCCAATGATGTACATATTGACAAAACAATTGCTCGAGGGAAAATACTCCAAATGGATTGTCATCCTGCAACAGTTTGACTTGGAGTTTGAGAAGTCCAAGTCAAAGAAATCACTAGTGTTTGTCGAACTTATGTGTGACTTTCCCAATACTGAGTCTGAAACGGTGGCAGAGAATCCTATCGGGGATGAATCTCTATTTCAAATCAGTACTTTAGATCCTTGGTATGGAGATATCATTATATATCTTCAGAGCAAAACCTTTTTCCCAAAGCTTTCACGATCAGATCGACAGAGAATCCGATACCAATTCCAGCGATACAATATTTTTTGGGACACTCTTTATCGTCGTGGTGCGGATTCTATTTTTCGACATTGTATAACTCACGAAGAGGATGAAAGGGTTTTGAATGATTGCCACTCTAGAGCATGTGGTGTTCATATGTCTGGGTTTGTCACAACCCAAAAGATATTACGTGTTGGTTATTTTTTGTCGTCTTTTTTCAAAGATTGCATCATCGCGGTTCGAAAATGCCACAACTGCCAAATTTTTTATCGAAAGATGTGTGCACCTCGAGCTCCTCTTCACCCAATCATTGTTGTCAGTCCTTTTGCGAAATGGGCGTCGATTTCATTACATGTAACCCTCACTCGGCTAAGGGGCATGGGTATATTATTCTCGCCGTAGATTACTTTACCAAATGAGCCAAGGCGATGCCTACATTCACAGATGATGGAAAAACTGCAGCTACTTTCATATTCAACCATGTGATTGATCGATTTGATGTCCCTCAAGCTATTATTATGGACCATGGGAGCCATTTTCTAAATATTATGATGATCGCACTTTCTGATCAACTTGTCCTACACCATGATAATTCTACTCCGTATTACCCACAAGCTAATGGTCAATTTAAGGTCGTCAACAAGGTTTTAACCACCATTATTAAACAGATTGTCAGGACTCATAAATCTAATTGGCATACCATGTTTTTTTTAGCATTATGGGCATATCGTACTTCTACAAAAACTGCTACAGGGTTCACTCATTTTCAACTTGTCTATGGTTTAGAAGTTGTGTTACCTATTGAATGTGAAATACCATCACTCAAATTAGCCATTAAGTTGTCACCAACTACCTCTAAAGAGTAGAAGCACTTTCTATACTTAGCACAATTAGATGAGACTCGACGCACTGCTGCATTGACTATCGAAGCTCAGAAGAAACGTATTAAAGCTCAGTATGATCAAAGTGTTAACCCTCGCATTCATTCAGAAGGTGACCTAGTTTTTGTATATGATCAAGCTAACAACAAGTTAGGCACTGGTAAATTCGAAATAATGTGGCATGGTCCCTATATTGTCAAGTGTTTACTTGCAAAATGAGCCTATGAATTAATTTATTATGACGGGGTCTCTTTAGATAAACCCAGTAATGGTCTTTATCTTAAGAGTTATTATGCATGACTTTTTGTGTGAAGATCTCTCTTGTACAATAGTCACATTTTAGAACAGTGTGCCTTAGATTAGGCAAGTGTGCCTAGATTATTTTTTGTTGTTACTACTATCGTTGCTTATCTTGATTACTCTTGATATTGCATATGTTGACATCCCTTCAAACTTACATTAGTTTTGCTGATGGTACTTGTCATAGTACACGAGACATATCTTCTATGGTTTGGGTTGTCTATTCACCCACCGATGAGTTAGTTTCTATTCATGGGATATGCCTTGGTCAAAAAACGAAAAATATTGCAGAATATAACACAACCATTGAGTTATTATCTGATGCCATTAAATTTGGTATTCGACGGTTGATTGTTAGGTTAGATTTGCAACTCATTGGATTAAATTTAAACAGAGTTTATGCTATTGGAAATCCATTGTTGTTAAGATTATTTTTGAAGATTCGTCTCTTAGAATGACAATTTGATTATATCAAATATCAGCATATTTCAAGAAATTTAAACACATTGGCTGATGCATTAACTAATCGATTTTTAAATAGACATTTGCAACATTAACAAAGTAAATCAAAACAACATTCAATACATTTTGAACAAGATACTCAGAGAACGAAAGTAGTAATATCATTAGGATAGATAAGCTTTTGCCCAAAAAATATTACATCGTCTATGATCATAGGTTCAAACACCTTATGATCTAAAAGGTATTGATACAAATAAAACAAAATGTCGATCTACATTTACCATCAGCTATCCATGATGATGGTCATGATAAAAAACTATAGCATGTGCCACCTTGCACAGAAATCTCCTGAGTGGACCTGGAACACCAGTGACGTGTCTCTGGAGCCTAAGAGGGATATCATCGGTTCCTGTCTCAAGAATATCAATGGTAAACCTCTCAAGGTTTTGCTCCATATCTGCTGCATCATCTTGTGGAGGTGCTACGGGTTGTGCCTCTCACTTGTCAAAGCGACGAAGCATTGCTAGTCGTATCGGACCGAAATCTGCATTTAAAATTTTTGTCAGTATTGGACGATAAAAAATTAGATTAAAAAATTCAAAATTATTCACAAGGATGTTTCAAGATCACCTCAATAGTCCATTCTCGCATAAGGAAAATCTTCAATAGTGAATACCTGGTTCCTGAGCCACATGAAATAATTCGAAAGTGATCTGAACCACTGAACCACTCTCGCCACCATGGCGAGCCATCAGTGCTACCCATCGCACCATCTGAGGTTCCTGAGGAGTTCCAAGATCCACTGGAATCAGTTGAGAAGCAAGAAGTGGAATTCTATCTAGAGCAAATGAGATAAGAATGGCACCATATCCAAAGTTTTTTAACTTCCCATTTTTTGCTCTAGTCGGTTGGCCTTTCATATTAGCCAATACTCCTTCACTCCAGTTGAATATTGTCCCTCTGAAGCACTCAACTGTATTTTTCATTTGTGCTTTGGTAGCCACATGAGGAGCTGCACTCCCACATAACCTGGTCACTATGAATGCTATGATTTTAAGTTTCAGTCGTAAGATAGTTTTGATGTCTATGCGACTGTCCTTTAACTCTGAAGTATTGCTACAATACAGAGCCTTGTAGCTAGCAGTGGGAAGACCTCCTTGTCTAGTCCCAAATAAGGAAATGTTTCTCCCTCTCCGAGGTAATCCAGTAAGGAAGTATATGTATTTTGGCTCAATCTCAAGCCAGTGGTCACCAATTATGAAACATTGATCTTGTACATCCCATGCATTCACAAGCCAAGTCATTAGCTCAACTTGTTCCTTCATTCCCTGAATTGACTAGAACTTGTACAACTCACAGTTTTTCAATGCATGCATGGTTGCTTGATCATCCATGGCTTCATTGTCCACGAGCTCATGTTCTCGTTCCCGCCATTCCAAAATGATTAAAAGGCCTACAAATCAACAAATTAAACAATTAAAATCATTTGGAGCAAACTTGAACCATTTTTTATGAAGAAATATAAGTTTTCAAAAAGTTCATGGTTCCTATGCAGGTTCTGAGTGCGGATAGTGTGATTGTGATCCGCACGCACTCCATATAGAACCCACAGTGGCCAGATGATTTTTCTTTTAAAAAATCGTCGAGCTGCGTGGTTTTCACATGAAGAACCCGCGCACCCTCAATGGCGGATTTTGAAACATATTTTTCTCTGAAAAAATGCAATGAATGCTTAAAACAAGAAATTAAATGGATGAAAACGTAGACAAGGATGATGTGGATTACCTAGTTTTGATGGTTTGTGAAATGAACAGTCAGTTCTTCTGATATAAGCTCCAGAATTTTTTGGTCAAAAGCTCTCTATGCACTATTCTGAAAACAAAAGGTGAAAATGATTTATTTTAACTCCTTTTTATAGTTTTTAATGAATAAAATATTATTATTTTATTAATTTTTATTTTTAAAAGGTCAAATCTAAATATTTTTACTTTTTGCAAGCAGATATTTGTAATTGTTTGAGTTTTTGTGCAGGATACAAGATTTTGGTGAAAAGAATTATTTTGACATCAAGTACACTTTTATCACTTTTTCAGGCTATGTAAAAATATGAAAAATCGAAACCCTAGAGTCCTCTTTTAAGCCCTTTTCAGACTCTCGAAACATGAAAAGATCGTCGAGTACTTGACTATTCGAAATCGTTAAAGTAAATGAACAGTCATACATTCAGCATAAGTTTACCCCTTTTCCGAACTGAACTGGACTAATTACGAAAAAGGTATACGTTGACTAATCATGGTCAATAGAGTTCTCTGATGCATCATTTTATCCTTTTTCGGGCTTGAGAGACTAAAATTACGAAAAAGAACAAACCAAGGAGTTTACTTATTTTTTTTCTTATGACTCCCTAAACTGAAAAACTTCGAGTTATTCCTATACTAGACTCGTTAAAATTTAACAATACAAGACCTGTTGATCACAACAGGACCGAACCACTCCTTCTTAGAGTTTGATTTTAATACTAAGATAGACTCATCTGAAGGATGAGCTTACACAAACAAGAAAATGTTATCCTCCTCAAGCTTGACAAAAATAAAGAGGTACTTGCCAGTAATGGTGGGGGAAAAAGAGAGAAAAAGAATCTAGTTGTCGTCCCTATTATAGAAAATTAGAATGTCGCTCTTGAACATGACACTTTGTCACACTTGTATTTGGGTTGGGAAATCCTTTGTCTAACAGTTAATCAAACCACATTGAAAGTCTTCAGCCAGTTTCTGGGTATTAGCTTTAGGTCAAATGTTTCCAAGCCATCTATAGTGTCTTTATGTGTTCAAGAGAAAGTTTAATAAACCATTCATTGCAAATATTTGTCTACATTCGCGTCGACCATCCCTGAGTCAACCCTTGCAAAATATTTCTTCAAAACTTTATCTAATGGTTTCATGTCATAGGCTTTCCTACGACGGATCAATTTCTATCGACATCAGCTCATTATCTAGAAATTTGATCTAGAATCCTATCAGTACCTTGAGATCTGCATGCCTTAATGACAGGTTTCTCGCCTTTGACGATAGGTTGCATCATTGACCTTTGATCGGACGATTCCATGAGTTTTTGAATGAAAATTATTCATTCACACTTCATAGATTGTACTGGAGTACTTTGAGAGCCATTGTCATTATTGGTGGTTTCTCTCACACTTATTAATGGTTCACATCATTGACCGGTAATCAAGTGGTTTCTACCATGTTTGACTTTGACACAATCAATCACATGGATAGATTCGTACTAGTTCAAGAAGCAGAAATCAAGACCCTAGATCTAGTTTCCACAATCCAGGCTACGAGGAGTTTTATTATTCATGATACAGTAGACTACTTATGACAAATGGTTGCATCCATACTGTGTCTACTTTTGATGTAATATTGAAACCATATTTGTACCAGAGCATTTAGTTAGTTTTGATCTGAGTATGGGAATGCCTACCTAAGAGATAATATATATATATATATATATATATATATATATATATATATATATATATATATTTGCATTGAATGTTTTAACAGGTTTTCAATCGGTGTCTCCAATCCAATCCTTGGAATGATAAAGCACTTCACTCTTCAGAAAAATTCTCAGACTTCGCACTTTAGGGGGCAATTTGTTACACATCATTTTTTCACCATGACATTTGACTGTTCATATGGATCTATCACCATCCATATCATCTTCCCTTAGAGGTAAAAAACACTTATATTCCTAAATCAAATCTTGTAAATTGGAGAAAAGCTCTGTAAAACCCTTAAACGTATACCTGTGTGGTTTTTCTAGCCTTTCCCTACACATGCGCTAATGTTCCATCCATTAACTGCGATGACTCCCACACTTTTAGCCACTAAAACCTGCGCACCCCCATGAAAAGCAAGTAAAAGAAAAAATTAAATTCTAGAAGCCTAGTTGGTTGAATTTCTCCCAACTGGAAGCCTCAAGAGTCGCGACAGTTCGAGTTTTATCCCTCCACTCATGGAGCTTATCCCTTGGTCCATGGAACTCAAATCCCTTCATGAGAGGAATCCATCCCCCTCTTCATGGAACTGAAACTACCTCCATTTCCCTATAAATTGAGCTCAAGTTTCAGGTTGAAGGGTAGATACCAATGTAATTAGAGACTAATCTATATAGTTTCTAAGCTGAAGAGAGTTCATAGAGTGCATACTTTCTACACTAGTGCGTTGTTTTTGGCACATGGAAGATCACACTTTTGTGTCCATAACTTCATGCTGGTATTCTAGAGAGGAAGGCTTATCAAACTGAAGGAGAACGATTGTTTAGGACCCCAAGAGAAATCTATACAACATCAAGGCATTAGGTTGTAAGATTACTCTTTCTATTTAAGATAATACATATGGATCTCTTTTTCTCATTATTTTGTTTCTATACTTATGGGAATAATATCAATAATTAGACTCCTTGATCACTAAGTTGGATTAGTAATTTTTGATTGCTATATATTGCAGATGCTTTGATTATTTGTCTTGTCTTTTATTGCAAGTTCTACTCATTGGAGAACTAATTTGGAGTGATGAGACAAAGGGCTACATCAGACGTTTCAATTTCAAGGTAGGAGCATGTCCTCTCTACTTTACTATTGTAATAATCTTGAAATGCAATTAATCGAGAGAAAGAGGTATTCAAATGGATCTTTGTTTCTAGTTACTAGTTGGAGTACTAGGGAGATCGCTCTTGTCCGCAAGAGGGATTAATCCTCGTAACAGTACTGTTCAAGGTTCTCAATTCTCTTTTCTCCTTCCTCCAAGATGCCTCCAACCTTCTTCTCCTTCCTTCCTTGGCTTCTTTTCCCACTGAGATGTTTTATCTCTAGGGAGAGGGGAATTAATTGTCTCTAATTGTCTGGTTAATTGAAAATTTCATCTTAGGTCTTTTCTTGTAAATTCTAAGACTTAACATAACTTTTTTTAAACAAAATAAATTAAACTAAAACTTTAAAACACTAAAATTTCACCAGGTTTTTCACTAAGCCCATAAGTTTTTGAGTCTGGTGCAGTACAAGTATATAACAAAATATTTATAGTACCTGGGGGTGTTATAATTAAGCTTCGGGATTTTTGGGTGGGTGCCCTAGGGGTTCTTGATGGTGTTGAACCTATTTCCACCATAAAAAAATGATTCAAACACTTCGGGATTGAATTTTTTCAAAAAAAAAAAATATACCGGATTCTGGTGAAAATTTCACCGTCCAAGCATTGTGCCCTCGGTAGACAACACCTGGAAAAATTTGGTAGAATATCTAGGAGCTAGAGAAGACTACAAACTGGGATTCAAGGAAGCAAAAAATAAAAGGAGACCAATCGTAGAAAGCCCAGGAACATACATCACCTCTAGACAACCATACACCAATAATGATAAGGCAAGTGTGCTAATGAAATTTGAATGTAGCTCCTTTATAGAAATGAGAGACAACGACCAATGTTAAGTGGAGAAGGGATAAAAACTCCTTAATTGAGAATAAAGAAGAGACAGGGTGAATAGAAAAGGGGACCTGATGGCCAATCTCTGTAAATATTGAAAGCAACGCTACTTGCCAAATAACCTGTAACCAATAAGAAGCTCACCCCATAAGCTCATGCCACATGGGGGAGTAAAGAGTGCCCAGCTATGGAAATCCATGGAAAATCTTGCCTCAAAGTGAAAACCAACGACCAATATGTATTCGCAAAACAACCCCAGTTAAGAAAAAAGGATTCGACCTGCAAAAACCCCACACAATGTTGCCAACCCGCTCAAATCACATATAGACACAATCAACACAACACCAACATCATCTGCACCAACTCCAACAACAACAACATTTCTAGCCAAAACTCACCATCTTTAAAGAGATCGAGATTACTCATGAAAAAACAACTATTAGAGCATGTCTTGCTACTTCACCTTGGCTCACATACTCTGAAATGCCCCACTCTGGAATCCTACTATGCTCCAACACAAGTCCCCAAACAAGAGATTGAATTTAAGTCTCCCAATTAGCAACCTCTTGGGCATCGAAGGTTGACCCTGGAATAACCTCTGATCCACTAGAATGGGTATTCACCATCTCGACACAAAAGTCTATTATTGACAGAGGTGCTATGTTTATCATTTGAAAAAAATTAAGTTTGCCTTAAGCTAGAAGGGTTCTTTTTGTCTCCCAAACATACTCAATTCGGACATAGGCCACCCATATTTATCTATCCATATACTCTATTTAAATTTGATACTCTAATGAAATTTTACTTTCTTAAAAAAAAACTAATAAAAAAATCATTATTATATATATGAATTTTATAAAATATGATTTTTGAAAACAAAAGGAAAAAAATTATTTTATAAGAAAAATAATGAAAAAGTTATTTTAAAAGAAGAAAAAAAAAGATAATTTTTTCGGTGAAAATCACATAGGAGAAATTTGTGTCGACGCGTTTCGAACCAGCTAGTGTGGTTCATCATCAAAAGATGATTTTCACCGAAAAATCTTTTTACACATATTTTATGGATCACAGAAGCCAAATTCCTAACAAAAAAGATAATTATTAAACATGTCATTATTTATGTAAAAATATTTTATTCTCATAATTTAATAATAATAATAATAAAATGGTTAACCGAAGAATATAATGTATATGATTAAAAATTGCTAATATGAAAATGATAAAGTGTATGAATTCTAAGGTTGTTTTATTATAATGTGTAAGTATCAAAACCTATGAACAACATTATAATGTATATGATTAAAAATTGCTAATATGAAAATGATAAAGTGTATGAATTATAATGTTAGAAACAATTTAAACAATTTATTTTCATTGTGTTAATTTGAAACATAAAATAAAATTAAAATCAACGTCGTCGCCTGAGAGATTCGAACTCTCGCGGGGAAACCCCATGTACTTAGCAGGCACACGCCTTAACCACTCGGCCAAAGCGACAACTGTGAGATGCCTCTACATACATTTGCATTAAGTCAAAATATCAAATAAGATCTGTAACTTCCCAAAATTAAAATAACATGAATATTTTAGTTGGTTTAAAAGCTACTTTATCAATTAAATTTAAGGGTATGATCTCACTTATTTTTCCAAACCACTTCCGAAAAAACCTAATTAAGTAAATCTAATTTCCCATAATTATAATAACATGAATATTTTAGTTGGTTTAAAAGCTACTTTATCAATTAAATTTAAGGGTATGATCTCAATTATTTTTCCAAACCACTTCCGAAAAAACCTAATTAAGTAAATGTTTAAATTTATTTAATGAGCATAAACTATAACTGAAATAAAATTAAACTCTTATTGGAGAGCTGCAAAAAAGAAAGTGGCCTTTATTTTTATTTTTATTTTTATTTTTATTGGCAAATGGGTTATTTATAGTCGCCGGGTACGCTTATTTTGTTATTTTTATCATCGAGTTACCTTCTCCTCTCGTGTCAGGCGGAGGTCAATTTTAATTGAAATTTGGTCAGAATTTTTTGAAAATTTAAGTTTTAGTGATGTAATTTGTAGAAATTTGAGTGGTTGCTGAAATTTTCACAATTTTATTTTATATATTGAAAAAAAAAAAATTTAAATAATTTATATTGATTTATTTTGCTAAAAAATATATTGCTAAATTGCAATTTAAAAAACAAAAATGTCTGACAATTGTTATATATATTACTAAATTTCAATAGAAAAGACAAAAACATCCAATGATTAAATTTTATATATAGCAATGTAGAAAAATTGCAGTATACACTATCTTTTTAATATTATTTTAGTAACATTCACCCAAACACATGAAGCAATCTATGTTGATGCATGTTGCATCCATTCAAACACAAAATTTAGTAATATCAAATAATTTTATCATATTTATATTTATATTTATATTTAATAAAAAAATTGAACAAATGATAGGTTTTATGGTTGTGGTTTTCCCTTATTTGCTACTTGGAAAATCAGATCAATGATAGTGTAGCATAAAGCTAACATGAGTCCAAAGGCTCCACCTAAATTGACTCTCTGCCATGCTTATGGGAGTTTCCTGGGTCAGATGGGAGGCCCAGATGCATCATACAAAGTTAGAGATCGCCCAGCATTAGCAATGTTACATGTTTGGTTGTGTTCTTGTGTAACATCACGCTTGCCAACAAAGACTTCATGTGCCAATATAATTCAACTATGTGCTCATACTAGTTGTGCCTTCCCTTGGTATATCCCATGTCCAATATCTACAAGGCTACTTCCGCTTTGATATCCATGTAAGAAGCACCCACACTCACCTGTGATATCTCATTTTGTTTTTTCGAGTTCCTCATGTATGCATTGTAGAATCTACTTGTGATAATGACATAAGGAGGATTCCTCTCGTGAATGAGTGCAAGCTCTACCTTGATTTCCATAATACACCTCCCCTCAACAGTATCACGCTCGCAAAAGTGCCATTGTAGTAAGTTTTTAGCTCATGAGTGCCTAAACCCCTATACATTTCTACCTAAACCCCTATGCATGACTACAAATAAACTTAAGACTCCAAGAGTGAAATTAAGACCAAAGCAGTTAGCCTGAGTTTAAGTATATGAAAAAGTCCATTGGCAATGGAGGAGAGAAATGTATGGAATGTCAAGGACCTAATCTAAAGATTTGATTGCCAACTTGCTCAAAGATGAAGGTGTAAACCATAGAGATAAGCCTCCAAACTATGAAGAAGTTTTGGGAGGCAATCCCAATGCTCTATTGTATCTCTCTTCCTCGAAAATGGAAAGTAGAGGCCTCTTAATGCAAAAAATTGCCACTCCGTCCTTATCACCCATAGATTCATATCAACATAATCCCCTAGTGCATGGTAAACGCTAGTGTCATTAATCAAGTACTTAATTCCATCATTAACATATATAGAGAGGTTGGCATTGGTGGTGCCCCCATACCTATCTAAAAATTGAAGACCATCAACCATTAAAAACACACTCCATTCCATTATTTCTCGTACCATTTCACAGTGATTACAGAGGTATCCAGGGTGGTGCGGTGACATATAT
Organism: Pinus albicaulis; assembly: GCA_034641835.2. Taxonomy (NCBI): domain Eukaryota; kingdom Viridiplantae; phylum Streptophyta; class Pinopsida; order Pinales; family Pinaceae; genus Pinus; species Pinus albicaulis. The sequence goes on from CM076584.1 coordinate 704,161,665, forward strand.
CCATTAAAACCCGTGGTGAAATGTGCTTCTCATCAAGTCCCTCATCATACTCTAGGGAGGGTGTCATGGTAAATCATTGCCTATATACACTAGGTCGGATGCTACCATGTGCCATCCCACCTAGCACGTCACGTCTCATCCAATTTGAGGATTTAAAATTGAAGGACATGGGGGTGGACTTTGATCTACTTATGTGTGTGTGGGTCGAGAAAGAGATTATTTAATATAATCTCTTTTGGTATAACAATATGTTTAACCATTACCTCAAGGTGCCCCATGAATTTTGTGATGTCCCTTTTTCTATAAGTGGGGAATGAAGAACAAATCAATAGCGTAGTAAATTCTCATGGGATACAAATTGGAATTAATTGAAAAATACCAGGGAATAATTAATTAAAGTGACTATTAAAAAATAATTTCATAAAAATAATTTTAGTAAATGGAGAAAAAGTGACCCATGGTATTCATATGACCTATGGTATTTTGATGGTCACCTCAATAAAAGAAAAGGAAGAGCTCATTCATGGGCATGATTGAATATTTTGATGAATTGATATTGGAGCTCTAGTAACTTACTATTAAGGGGAAACCTTTGTGGAGATCCCAATTTCGGTGTTGAAACTATACACTCTAATTGGTGGAAATTAATTTCGATGGTGAAACATCCACCCTATTAGACAAGAGAGATGCAATGTATCCCAAAATTGACCTAAAAATTTGATTTTCTTTGTGTGAATACACACTTTTACTTGATTCATCATAGTGAATGTATGCATTTACAGTTTACTTTACTTTTGCATATATATATATATATATATATATATATATCATGTTTTTCATTTTGGCTTTACATTTCTACTATTAGATCAATTTTAGTTCAACATTAATTGAACGGAGTTTATTCCATGCCATTTCTCGTAAAAAAAATTCTCTATTTTATGGTAAAAATATGATTAAAAGTAATAAGGTGGTTATGCCACCCTACCATCATACCAAGCATAGATATCATAATGTTGGTATAGGAACCTTGCATCATGGAGGAGTTTATTACCTAGCTCGTGTTAAAAATTTTGAAACTTTTTTTATTAAAATGGTTTGTAAACAATTGGAAAATGTGACCATACCCTTGACAGTGAATGTATTTTACCAACACACCATTTCTTAACCTTATGTTTTAAAATCATTGCATCTCAACCCTATGGTGTTGTGCCATGTGACTATGGCTATGTGGTGTGATTACCTTGTTGGTCATTGGCTTGCCTGTGTGACGTGTCTATCGGGGAACGATTTGGATTAACCGAGGAGATATGATGATGGAAGAGCACTCATCAAACAGTTAGGGTTACTACCCCCCCACCCCCCATTACCATTCTCCTTTTTTATTTACATGATTAGGATTGGATGTCAAGCACTTTGCAACTTAATGATTTTTTTTCTTTTCTCCTGGGTCTCATAACCTTCTTCTCCATATGCTATTGCTCCCAGAAATTGTACCATTTCACCTAGAGGCAGGTTGGTCCAAAATAGGTGACACAGGGTTTTCTAACAAGTTATTTTCTTGAAACCTTGATACAACCATGGTGGTGATAGCATGTAACGACCATCCCTCATTGTAACTTGTACTTGTTGTATTTTATCTTACTCTTTGTGTTTCTTTGGGGTTTTTAAACGAATTTACTTGTTGGTTAAGCTAGACTCCTATGTAGGTTTCAGTAACTTTGAAGGGAACCTAAACCCTTCATCCATTACTCTTAGATTTTTTCCCATCAATGATGGTCGGCATTCCAACATTATTTGGTAGAATCTCATCCTCAAGGAATTATTTTCTCATGGCTTTGTGGTATGGTTCAAACACTTGTCATGTGAGGGTTCTTGTTCAAATAAAAACATAGGGGTTTTTGTTCATTCCCTTAATTTCATTATGTTCTACTTGGTTACTCTGAAGTTCTTCCTTTTGGTTATATATTACTTTTAACTTTCCCAATTTCTTTGTGCGGAGACCTAGGTGGAGTTATCATGAAATTCTTATTTTCTTTTCCTAATACGAGCCTCAATGGTGAGGGTTTTTCTACACTTTCCGGTAATTGTTAGTGTAGGGTTTTATGCTTTTTCAATTCGCATAAATTCATCAAGATTATCAAGTAAACTACTATGGTTTTTTACTTACTGTAGCAATATTTCTACCTATTCAAACCCTTTCTCAAAAGTGAACTGAGTTTATGATTTTTTCCTTACAATTTCTTTAACGGAAACCACGAAGAAAACCCAATTTTAGGTTACCCTGAAGCACGGGTAATAACATGGTTTTTTTTTTCTAAAATTCACACTCAATTTCTTCATTTACCGAATAGGTTTAATTATTCGTGCTTACAAAAAATTTCTTCTAATAGGTGCTATAAGTCTAAGAGGTAAGGAAAATTCTTATTAGGTAAATAACTGAAGATAAATTTTACTTTAGGGTTTAACTAAGGATTTTTCCTTTATTTTCTCCACGTTAGAATTGATAATGTCACTAGTTATTGTAAGATGAACTTAACACTCCAAGTATACTCTAGGTACCCTATTTTCATTTGAACTCTTTATCTTTTTGTTGCAGGTTATGTCTAGCTTGGAGATTTTCACCAGCTTATTATGGTCGTAGCTACAATTGGCAAGATTTTACCTTTGGATGTTTTAATTGTTATTTTAACATTGATTTTGTTAATTCCCAATTCTGTCGATGTATACATTGTATTTTCACTGCTTAGTTTTGTTGATTTTTATATATACAAATATGTGCACACTAAGTTTTTAACACTCACATTGAATCTTTCATATATATATATATATATATATATATATATATATTGGATCATTATATTTTTTTTCATCCATCTTGATTCATTTGGAATGGAAAAATTAGAGGAATCATATCACAAGACCGTTTTTTATCGGTGGGGCCCAGTTTGGCGAAACAATGTCTAAAAATTTTTGGGAGCGTTTTGAGACATAAAATGAATTTTTTGGGGGATAAAAAATTTCCTCTTTAATGTGCCACCTTTTCATGCTATTATACACACATAGATCTTTCCAACGACAGAAGAAGCACGTCAATCAAAGTCTGTATGGAAAAAATATGCCACTCAAAAGTTGACCGTCATCTTTTCACACCTATAGTTCGGGAGGATGTTGCGTAAACCCCCATTATTTATGGACAATGGTCTAGCCATGTGTTTGTGATGTGAAAGACTCTAGAAGATTCTATATTGTAACTCTAGTTAAGAGTTGATGTATATTAAATTAACCACTAGTATGCTATTAGGTTGTGTTATAACCGAGCCACTAGGACGAAGAGCCATTCCATTCTTTCAAGAGAATTTTAATATAGCCATGAGAGTTAGGAGGTAGAGCACACATAGAGGCTTCGTGCACTGTAGCATCCCACGAGCCACTTGCATTACTTATTTGTACCTATATCCATATTTCCATACAGAGAAAGAAAGCGAATCTAACTCACCTTCCAGCTCAGTTTCCTCCTAAAAGGGTTTCCTAGAGAGCATTTCTTGTGTCTTGTGTGTGTGTGTGCTTATTTTTTCGTTCTCTACTTTTCTGCATAATTTCCATTCACATGGATGCACTAATTACAGTTAAATCCATAGATATTAAATTTTAATAAAATGTAATAGTGTAGAATTTTCATAGTTTTAATATAATATTATTAGATCTATTGTGACAAACTGTCCAGTGGAATATCCATGGAAGTTTATAGATCATTTGGTAATAGAGCAGGTTTCTTTGGGTATTTGTCGATATTTGCAGGGGATCTAGGTCAGCAGGGTCGAAAATCGTAAAACCCTAATCATGGCCGATGAATTTGTAAATGAACCTCGTGGTCCTGCACAGGTGAGGTTTTCGTGTCTTGAACAACAATTCGTGCACATAAACCACAATTGAAACCTCCTCATGGCGGCCCTAAGAAATAATTTGGGGATATTTGGAGAAGATGTGGGTTCGAATGCAGAGGAAAAATCAGAAGGGGGATCAGGAGATCGGAAAAACACGGAGAACCAATCGAAGAAAGAACCTGGAAAATTTCAACCCAATTCGAGTGTCATGAATCAATCCCTGTTCAAAATGGAAGAAAATTTTGATATCAATCCGTACCACGGCAATATCGACACTAAGAAGCTAAACCATTGGTTGCAGCAACTGAAAGTTTATGTCAGTGTCCATGAGATCGAGGAAGGGAAAAATATCTCATTCGCATGGTTGAAATTAAAGGGACATGCACTGACTTGGTGGGAGAGCCACAAAGAAATCCCTAGGTTGGAGGGAGGAACTCCAGTGACTAAGTGGGAGGATTTCAAAACCCTCATTAAGTCACAACTTTATCCCATTGGGTATGCGGAGGACTAGCGGATCAAGTGGCATTACTCCAGGAAAAATTCGGGCCAAAGCATGTAGGAGTACACCACAGAATTTGGAAATATGGCTATAATGTTGGGTATCTCTCCAAAGAACCTAGATGTACTCCTCAAGTATTTGGGGGGCCTGCACCACCATTTGCGTGAGAAAGTGATGTTTTTCAAGCCCAAATCAGTGGATGAGGCTTGTGTGCAGGCACAATACCTGGAGAACATAGGCCTAAAAAGATCACAATCAAGTGGATTGAAGCAAAAGGAGAAACAAGAAGCTTCTAAGGAGGGGAAGAAGAAGAAAAATGGGAGAAAAGATAAAAATATGACAGCCACATCACACCAGTGAAAAAATACCAGCAACCATTGCAACATTGATGGCCATAAATAGGAGAAGTGTTGGAAGTTGCATCCAAGGCTAAACACGAAGAACAAGAATAAACATAATAATAAGAATAATAACATGGCCACTGATTCAAGCAACCATGTTGAAAGCAATGCATACGTGGAGGAGAAGATAGTTTGCACATTAGTGTAGAAGGAGGTGAATCTGCATTAGAGAACTTTTCAGGCCTAAAATGGGCTTCCTAAGAAAAATGTACAGCCAAAATAAACTTTATAAGAACCAATAGGATTCAAGATGATGATGTCAACCATGGGGATGATTCACTATTTTTGGGGTAAAAAAGTAAAAAGATTAAAAAATAATAAAACTACTTTTTCAACTTGTATTTTCAACTTATCTCCCCAACGTTTTACTCAAATTTCGTGTGAGAGTACTCATTGAATGCAAAATTTAATTCCACATCCAAGGAGTACCCATTTTGCATAATTTCGATAGACCCTGCTACACGAAAAACGAGAAATACATGAAAAAACGTTATTGCAATAACGTTTTTCATGTATTTATCATTTTTTGTGTAGCAGAGTCTGTCGAAAGTATGAAACATGGGTACTCCTTGGATGAGGAACTAAATTATCCATCCAATGAGTGTTCCCATTCGAAATTTGAGTAAACCCATAGGGAGATAAGTTGAAAATACGAGTTGAAAAAGTAGTTTTTTATTTTTTTCCCTCTAAAATTTAATGATGTAATCTAATCTTAATTTATTATGTCCACTATTATTTTATAATTTCCTTAGAAGGCCCATTTTAGACCTCAAAAAGCCCCTAATGAGTATCCTTTAGCAACAGGAAGCGAAATAAATGACCAAACTCTTTCATATCAAGATACAGGTGAAGAAGACAAAGATCGATGCCTTATTTGACTCGGGATCACAGGAAAATCTCATTGCAACAGAATTGGTAAATAAGTTGGGGCTGGAAGTTTGTGATCATCCAAAACCATATCCATTGGGATGGGTAAATAAGGATTTATAGATGAAGGTAACAAAATAGTACAAAATTAGATTTTCTCTCAGTGTTGATTTTATTGATTAAGTAGATCTGGATGTGGTTCCCCTTGATGTATGTGGAGTTTTGTTTGGGATTCCATATATGTACATTTGTGATGCAATATTCATGAGGAGATCTAACCAGTATCAATTCATCAAGGATGGAAAATAATTCATCATCAACGCGCATAAAGTAAAGTAAAAAATTTCACTGGTAAGTGCCAACCAAGCCAAGAAATTGATCAATTCCAAAAAGAAGTATGTTTTATTATTTTTAAGATAAATTCGGTATGAAGAGGTGTCAATAAGAGGCAAGGCATCCCTGGAGGGGTGTTCTAAGAAATAGAAACACCAATTGGACGAGTTTTTATAGGCATACAAGTATGTGTTCTGAGAGCCTAAAGGGTTACCACCTAAGAGATAAGTGAAGCATGAGATCCAACTATTTCCAGATTCCCCATTTCCAAATATTGGGTTGTATAGGTAGTCTATTATATAAGCAAGTGAGGTGAATAAAAAGTTGCAACAGCTGCTAGAACAAGTTGTCATTCAACTGAGTACAACACCATGTGGGTCACCCATCATCATTGTTCCAAATAAGGATTGGACTTGGTGGATGTGTATAGATTACAAGACGTTGAATAAAATCACGCTAAAGAACAGATACCCCCTGCCTAGGATAGATGATCTGCTAGATCAGTTGTAGCAAGCAAATTATTTCACCAAGCTAGACTTGAAGTCTAGATATCACTAGGTTCGAGTCAAAGAAGAAGATACATGGAAAACCACCTTCAAAACTAAGCAAGGTTTATATGAATAGTTAGTTATTCCATTTGGCCTGTGTAATGCACCAATTATGTTTATGAGATTAATGAATGATATGATGCACCATTTTATAGATTCATTTGCTATATTCTATCTGGATGATATACTAGTATATAGTGCTCCATGGGAGAAGCATATTTCACATTTGACGCATGTGCTGGAAACATTGAAGAAGCACCAACCACTAGAAAATATCAAGAAGTGTGAGTTTGTGCATCAGTATTAAGTGTATCTTGGGTAAGTGATCAGTGGAGGAGAGTTGAAGATATATCCTTCCAAGATGGATGCCATCATGAAATGGTTGGTGCATACTAATGTTTCTGAGGTCAAAAGTTTCATTGGGGAAATATAATACCTGAGGAAATTCATAGCCTCATTTTCAGCAGTAACAACTTTGTTGCATGCCATAACAACAAGTGGCAAGAGTTTTCAATGGGAAAAATATTAGCATAAGGCTTTCGAGGAGCTAAAGAAGAATATTAGTCAAGCACCAATTATAGCATTACCAAACTTGCAACGGTCCTTTGAAGTGGAGACGAATGCAAGTGGGTATGCTATGGGAGCTATCTTGATGCAAGGATGAAGGCCCATTTTATACCATTCTGAAGTATTTCATGGGGAAATAATTAACTACCCTACCTACAATAAGGAGCTCTATTCCATGGTGCAAGTTGTGACGAATTTGAAGAAATATCCGATGGGAAAGGAGATAGTATTCCACACAGATCACCAGTCATTACAGTACTTGCAGGCCCATAGTAAGCTGCAGCAAACCAGGAACTACCAGTGGATGGTGTTTTTACAACAGTTTCAATTGGTGATCAAGTATAAGAAGGACAACACAAACAATTTGGATGATTTTGTTTCAATTAAACCCACGTCAAATATTACAACTTTGGGGACAATTATGCACATGGAGCCATTCACCCATGATGCATATAGAGAGGAATATTATGAGGATGAGGACTTTAAGGAGGTTTATTTGCAGTTGCTGACTTAGATTCATGTGCAAGATGGCGAAAACACGTTTGACTACCATCTCTAGGATCGGTTACTCTACATGCTAGATAAGTTATGTGTTCCTAAAGGCGAGCAATTGCAGCAGATTAGAGAGGTTGACACCTCCAAGGTTGTAGGGAATTTTGGTGCAGGGAAGACAATGGCTAACTTGAAGAGGTATTTTTATTGGCCCAAGATGCAAGAGCATGTATCTAGGTTCATATGAGGATGCATGATTTGTTGTACCAAGAAACCTAGCAAGAAAACAAGGCCTATATCATCCTTTACATGTACCTGCACGTCCTTGGGAAAGCATTTCCATGGACTTTGTGGGAGTTTTATCGACAAATAGGAAGGGAAATGACTACTTGTTCGTGGTAGTTGACAGGTTCAACAAGATGTGTGTTATGATTCCCTGTAAAAATACCATCAACAGTTAAGAAGCAACAAAATTGTTCTTTGGACAGGTCTGGGTGCACTTTGGGAGGATACCAAGGAGAATCATTTTAGACAGGGATACAAGACTTCTCATGCATTCTAGAGTACATTGTGGGAGAATATGGACACAAAGTTGAACAGATATACAACATTCCATCCATAGACAGATGAGCAAACATAAATAGTCAACATGACTTTGGTGCAGCTTTTGAGGGGATACAACCAGAAGCATTCGAAGACTTGGGATGAAAACATGGTATATATACAACATTCTTATAACAACAGTCCACACTTCTAAAGGAAAGTCCCCATTTGAAACTTGTTTTGGATATTTTCCACCTTCACCTTTTCATACTGCAAATGGGCAGCAAGGAGGAGTGAGGGAAGATATTATAGGAGATATTTTGAGGGTTGAAAAATTTATAGATAATATCACGCAGATACATCTACATGTACAAGAAACACTACAGAAGTCACAGGAGAAGTATAAGGCCAGACATGATGAATACATAACATAGAAGTCACTCAAGTTGGGAGACAAAGTATGGTTATAGTTGAACAAGGAGAGGTTGTAGGGGCCTGATAAGAAAATCAAGGATCTAAGGTATGTTCCCTTTGAGATACCATAAAAGGTGGGTGATAATACCTATCGGCTCGGTTTACCACCATATGTGCACATTTACTTAGTTGTGAATCTAGATAATTTGAAACTCTATGAGCCTTCCATGCTAGATCAGGAAGAGGAGCGGGTCCTACCTTCTATGGAGGATTCTACACCAGATACTCAGGAAAAGTTGACAGAAGATAAAATTTTGTAGAAGAGGTCTAGAACTACAAGACAAGGGCAGCATGATCTTTGGCAGATTGGGTTGAAGGGACAACTTCCAGGAAAAGCTAAATGGTACACCAAAGAGCAGGTGGAGGAAAACTTTCCTCACCTCATTCAGTAAAAGCTTTTAGGGACCAAAATCCTGTAAAAATGGGGAGTTTTTATCCAAATTGGATCATTGTATTTATTTTCATCCATCTCAATGCATTTGGGATGGAAAAATTGGAGGAATCAACTCACGGTTAATTTTTTACTCGTGGGACCCAGTTTGGCGAAACAAGGTTTGAAACCTTCCAGGAGCATTTTGAGGCATCAAACGATGTTTTGGGGGTAAAAATTTTTCAATTTAATGTAACACATTTTTATGCTATTCTACACACAGATATTTTTCTAATGGTGCAATAAGAGCATCAATCGGATTTTGTATGAAAAAGTTGTGCCACTCATAAGCTCACCTTCCTGTTTTCACACCTATAGTTCAAGAGGATGCCATGTCAGACGCCATTATCTATGGAAAAGGGGCTACCCATGTGTTTGTGATGTAAAATACTCTAGAAGAGTCTATATTATAACTCTAGTTAAGAGTTTATGTAGTCAAAATTAACCACTAGTAGGCTATCAGGATGTGTTATAACCGAGCAACTGGGAGGAAGACACATTCCATTATTTAGAGAGAATTTTGTTCCATCGTTGAGAAAATATAGCCAGGAGAGATAGGAGGTAGAGAAACAGAGAGTATTTGTGCACTGTAGAAGCCCACATGCCACATGCATTACTTCTTTTTACCTATAGCCATATTTCCATACAGAGAAAGAGAGCGAAGCGACCTCACCTTCCAACTGGGTTTTCTCCCGAAAGGGTTTCCCGTAGAGAAAATCTTGTGTCTTATGTGTATGTGTGCTTATTTTGTATTTCTCTACTTTTATACATAATTACCATTCGCATGAATGCACTAATTACAATTAAATCCACATATATTAAAGTTTAATACATTATAATAATGTAAAAATTTTAGAGTTTTATTATAATATTATTAGATCTGCTGTGACAAATTGTCCAGTGGAATATCCACGACATTTTACAAAAAATTTAGTATCATAGTAGGTTTCTTTGGGTATTTTTGGATATTCGTAGGGGATCTAGGTCAGCAGGGTCTACAATCATAAACCCTAATCATGGGCGATGAATCAATAAACGAGCCTCGTGATCCCGCAGAGGTGAGGTTTTTGCGGCTTGAAAAATGGGTCATGGATATAAAATGAAATTTAATCCTCCTCATGGCGACCCTAAGCAATAATTTTGATATATTTGGAGAAGAGGTGGGTTCAAATGCAAAGGAAAAATCACAAGGGGGATCGGGAGATCAGAAAGACACGAAGAACCAACAGAAGAAAGAACCTGGAAAATATCAACCTAGTTCAAGTGTCGTGAATCAATCCTTGTTCAAAATGGAAGCAAAAGTCGATATCAATCCATAACATGGCGAGATCAACGCTCTAAATATGAACCACTATTTTTAGCAACTAGAATTTTATTTCAGCATCCATCAAATCGAGGAAGGGAAAAATATCGCTTCGCACGGCTGAAATTAGAGGGACATGCACTCACTTGGTGGGAGAGACACACAGAAACCCTAAGGTTGGAGGGAGAACCTCCAGTGAATAAGTGGGATTATTTCAAAACCCTCATTAAGTCATAGTTTTATTCCATTGGGTACATGGAGGACTAGTGGATCTGGTGGCAATATTGCAGGAAAAAGTCAGGCCAAAGCGTGCAGGAGTACACCAAAAAATTTAGAAAGATGGCTATAATGTTGGCTATCTATCCAAAGAACCCATTTGTACTCCTCAAGTATTTTCGGGGTCTGCATCACCATTTTCATGAGAGATTGATGTTGTTCAATCACAAATTGGTGGGTGAGGCTTGTGTACATGCACAATACATGGAGAACATGGGCCTGAAAAGAGCGCAATCAAGTAGATCGAAGCAGAAGGAGAAACATGAAGAATATAAGGAGGGGAAGAAGAAGAAAATAGGGAGAAAAGATAAAAATACGACAACCACAACATACCAGTGCAAATATCCTAGCAACCACTATAACCAATGCAACTACTGCAACATTTACGGGCATATAGAGGATAAGTGCTGGAAGTTGCATCTAGAGCTAAACCCGAAGAACAAGAAGAAATATAATAAAAAGAAGAATATCATGGCCACTGATTCAAGAAACCAAGTTGAAATAAAATTGGATGTGGATGAGAAGATCATTTGTACATCAGTGCAGAAGGAGGTGAATCTAGGTATCCTTGAGCAACAGGAAGAGAAAGAAATGACCAAACTCTTCCATATAAAGATACAGGTCAAGAACACAAATATGATGCCTTGTTTGACTCAGAGTCATAGGAGAATTTCATTGCATCAGAGTTGGCAAAAAAGTTGGGGTTGGAAATTCGTGATCATCCAAACCCATATCCACTGGGATGGTTAAATAATCATGCAGAGCTGAAGGTAACAAAACAATGAAAAAATAGATTTGCTATCAGTGTTGATTTTATTGATGAAGTAAATCTGGATGTGGTTCCCCTTGATGTCTGTGGAGTCAAGTTTAGGAGTCCATACATGTACATGTGTGATGAAATATTCATGAGGAGAGCTAACCAGTATCAACTCATCAAAGATCGAAAATTTTTCATCATCAATGTGCATAAAGGCAAGTCAAAAATTTCACTAGTAAGTGCCAACCAAGCCAATAAATTGATCAGTTCTAGCAAGAAGTATGTTTTACTATTTTGAAGAAAAATTCAATCTGAAGAGGAGTCAATAAGAGGCAATGCATCCCTGGAGGCTAAGAAACAGAAACACCATTTGGAGGAGTTATTACAAGCATACAAGGATGTGTTTCAAGAGCCTAAAGGGTTACCACCTAAGAGAGAAGTGGAGCACGAGATCCAACTATTTCCAGAATACCCAGTGCCAAATATTGGGTTGTACAGGTAGTTTGTTATAGAATCAAGTGAGGTGAAGAAATAGTTGTAGCAACTGCTAGAACAGGGTGTCATTCGACCAAGTACATCACCATGTGGGTTACCCATCATCATTGTTCCAAAGAAATATGGGGCTTGGCAGATGTATATAGATTACATGGAGTTGAATATAATCACACTCAATAACAGATACCCCCTGCCTAGGATAAATGATCTGCTAGATTAGTTGCAACAAGCAAACTATTTACCAAGTTAGACTTGAAGTCTAGATATCACCAGGTTCGAGTCAAAGAAGAAGATACATGGAACATCTCCTTCAAAACCAGGCAAGGTTTATATGAGCGGTTAGTTATGTCATTTGGAATATGTAATGCACAAACTACGTCTATGATATTAATGAATGATATATTGCGCCATTTTATAGATTCATATGTTATTGTCTATTAGGATAATATACTAGTATATAGTGCTACTTGGGAGGAGCATATTTCACATTTTACGTAGGTTCTAGAAACATTGAAGAAGTACAACCGCTAGAAAATATCAAGAAGTGTGAGTTTGTGCAATATTCCTAAATTAGCATACAGCTAATTGGAATATTAGTTTTTTATTTTTCTTCTTAGATAGAAGAATAAGAGGGTATGGAGACGCATAAATATCCTTAGAAGGAATAAGAACACTCCTAATGTGAATGGAGGTCATCTAAATAACCGGACTAAAGACCCTTATGTGTGAAAAGGGGATGGAGCATGTAGACTACGTAAACTTTGACCAAATCAACAGCGCTGGTATGGAAGGAGTGGAATTCATTGAGGGACAACGTAGTTTTGGAGGGAGATTCCATGCATTGAAGTAGTGGCTTTAATGATTGGGGCCCAATGTGAGGAAGCTCACCAAGCATATAAGGAAGGGGATGGCAGCCATAGAAGGCGTGATTGGATTATTATTTTGTTTATGTTCTGTTAGGACTTGTGTCTCTCTTCAGTTGTTTAGCTAAGATTGCAGTGTTATTTAGCACAAGGGTGTTCCCGAGCAGAAATCTCACCTTCATCCTCGGGGGACTTCGAGTGCCCACTCAGGAGAAGTATTTGGGCTACATTTCCACATTCCGGCATAATTCCAAGCTTCATCTTTCTTCAACGGCGCAGTTTCTGCTTAGGGTTGTGTTGTGTTGTAGGTTGCAGTAGTGGAGGATTGTATTGGGCTATTTCTGAGCTAGCTTTCAGTGGAGGAAGGTTTCCTTCCATTAGGAGGCCAGCAAGGAAGACCCTTGAGCTTTATTGCTACATTTGGCACCAGGCCAAGGTGATATTATCCCCTACAGCACAGTTTCAGTCTGAATCTGCGTATTTAAGGGAGGAGTTGTAGGGGTGGTTGTAGTGTATGATTTGGGAGGTGATTTCTTCAGTGAAGGGGAAAACCTTTCATCGAGACGATCTATTGGAGAAGAGCTACATAATTCTACATCACCTTCAGCCATATCTTCTCATTTATTTTGTTGCAGCAAACCTTCAGCCCAAGGGTTGCAACTCACATTGTATATTTTATGTATTTTCCGGAAACCCTCTTGGGTTGTCTTGGAAGGATGATATAGAGCCTAGATCTGTATGTGTAGCATCTATTGAGGCATGTATCATTATTTTTACATCATTGTATGATCTCTAGCTGTATTTATGCACACTATGACTGCGTTGTAGTAGATCTCCGACACTTTGTATTGTAGTAGCAGCTCATTTTGGGGGTGATTGTTTATGGGAGGCTTGTTTGCTCTTATCGTATTATTGATGCCTCACTATTGTGTATGGATTTACTGTTGACATTCATAATATAATGGCTCCATATTGGTCTCATATATTTGTACATTGATTTACATTTCTATTTCCATTTTTATGTCTTTTATTACTGCTTTCCCCATTTTGGAATATTACAGTGGTATTAGAGCATAATCTTGGCTCGGCCTGTGGATCTTATCCATTATGCTATCAAGAGAGTAAGAAGAAGAAGAAGAGATCAGAATCATGGAAGGAATGAGTTTTATCTCATCTCTTTTCAGATCTATGAAGGACCTCACCAAGGAGTTCAAGCAAATGAAAATGGAGAGAAACAAGGAGACCCCGTTAGGGTTTCAAGATGAGGAAGGTCCATGCACTTCCTATCAGCAGAAGAAGAAATCGATATTGCATAAAGCTCCAATGCAATCTACTATGTCTACTTTCTTTGAAGAGGAAGGTGAAAGACACTTAGATCATGAGATTCTAAGTGAGTATCTTGCGGAATACAAATCTCAATCAAGAGCTTTCAAGGAGAATCTAACTTTCCCCCAGTTTATTCAGATTAAAGAAGAAATGATACCTTGCAGCCATAGAAGAAGAAAGCACAATAGATTCCTATTGTGTACTTTTGATGGGTCATCTACATGCACAGCAAGGGCTTGGAGGAGAAAGCTAGATGCATTATTTCTACTACATCCAGTAGTATAAAGAGAAGTTGTTGAGATTGCAGCGTTGCACCTTGAGGGTGAATCTAATATTTGGTGGTTCAGCCATTTGAGTCATGAAAGAGTGACTGCTTATGAATATTTTACTCAAAGGTTGATCAAGAAGTTTGACAAAAGAAAGCATGAAGAAAAGAAACTTCCACCACCACATGTTGTAGGAGAACTTGCATTAGGAGAAGGAACACTTACATCATTGTAAAATGGTCTTGATATCTTGACATTTAGAGTCCCCTGCATTATTCAGGAGATGCATGAGAAGGAGGAGACTTATACCAACGCTGGTGCAACAGTAGAGGAGCAGCCATCATCATCGCCACTATTTGGGGAAGTCATCACACCGGTAGGAGGAACCCTTGTAGCAGTACAAGATGTTCCCAAGCTAAACCAAGGTATGAAAATGTTTCCACTTTCTATTATTTCAGTACATCATATGGAAGGTTGTGGGGACATGCCATTGCATGACCTAGGGCCAATAAACGTTGTTGATTTGGAGCAGCAGACTATCACTGCGCAAAGGACCCTTGATTGTTTCAAGAAGATATACATTCATCCTAGTATGTCATTATTGAGCTGCACATAACTCTTGGGGTTGGAGTGTAGATTATTGGAGGATAGGATGAGTATTGTCCTAAACAATCCAATGCACAAATATATGTTCAGCATTGAGCATGATCATGAGACAACAAATGAACCATCATGGAGATCAGCAATGCTGTCATTGAGAAGTAGTGATGGGTTGGGGGCCCAACCATTATTGGGGCATTACAATGACCATTCTACATGTGTAGCAGGGGATAGGTGGATGGTAGATGAGAGGCATCTTATCTCCCATTACTATGATGGATCCTTCTTGATGAGCACTTCACAGCTCAATGAGAAGACTTTTCCTTAAGCATACTTGGATCCTTATGGGTCCAACATGGTCATTGATGAGTGGTCTTCATGTGGAGATCTCCAAGAGGCTGCACTTCAACATCCCATGAAGTGTAGAGATAGTGATTTGGTTTGGGAGGATGGTATTCTCCATTGGAGGAATACCCATTTGGAGCATGATAGTATACACTCACCATTGGTTGGATGGGTGATGTTAATAAGCAAGAGGTTGGTGAGCCACTTGCAGATCTATGACAGAGGGCAACAAGAGGCAATGCTGCGCTGGCTACTCTTGAAAGAGTTTGGCCATCATGGGAAATATCCTATTTTAAAGGGTATGTTGCTGGTTGGGACTTGGCATGACACTTACATCATGTGGCAGCAAGGAGATTGGTTGTATTGGGTTGATGTGACACCTTCCATGTCAATCATCATGTTTTCACTCCATGGCCTATATGATGGAGATGTGAGGAGGCAGCAAGAACTATTGTTGCTCTGGTTAATCTTGGGAGAGTATGGGCTGATTTTCTCCCATACATTGCACTATGATTCAGAAGTGGTGGGTGGAAACATCTACTACCGGGATATGATCTTCTTGACTTGGACCTCCACGCACAAGAAGAATAATTGGCATGCATCACATGGGGATTTTCTCTCTACTCATTTCATGAGGACATACCGTACTATCATGGAGAGATTGACTTAGGAAGGCATCAAAGAGGATATGCACCATCACATGAGGAGATGCATGGATTATTTGGAGGAGGGAAATAACTCTTTGATAGAGTTAACACAGCCACTTCCTTCCTCATTGGGGATGAGGAGAGGTTCATCTATGAGCCACTTCACCAACTTATTCAAGGTACATGGTAAGGATTGTGTTTATGTGCATCATGATTCACTTACTATGTGCTTTCATTTATTTTCTATCCATGTATAGGTCATTGGTTCAATAAGGGGCATTCTTTCTTATATACCTCATGGTCCATTTGGGGCCATAAGCAGTGATGGCGATGGCCACTCCCTAGGAGATTTTAGGGAGATGATTTGTCATTTAGGGTGTACTCCATTGGCACCAAACATTATTCACCTTCTCCAAGCATGTGAGAGGATTGGGGCAGAAAGCAAGTGGTTGGGGAACCACTCATCATATCCTATTCTGAGGCAGTTAGGAGTAAAACTACACTGGTTGCACTTAAGGGATCATTATCCTTCTCCAGTATTATATATGGCAACCAGTATGACTCTAATTAAGATCCCATATGTTGATGATGTCCTTATCATTGTTGTGGGCATGATTGGAGAGATGACACATGGATTGGATATTCCTATTAGAGATGAGATTCTCCACATTTCTTATGTTTCATACTTTAGGGAGAACATTAGACCATCCATGATCACTACAGTGGACCTCTTGTTTCCTTATGGGATGAGCCATTTGGGTAACTTGAGCACTCGAGAGGTGCCTCTCATAAGCATTTGGGAGGAGTTTTTTCATGAGTTACCATTTTGGAGGGTGACTCTCTTTGTGTGGATGATAGCTTGGGGTTTGGAGCTTCACATGGGAATGAAGGTTCCCAATAATTTTATGATTCCATGTCTCAAGAAGGCATCTAGACAACATATATTTGCCTCCATGGATATCCCACTTTTTCATGATGAGAGCCATTTGGATTTATCACCAAAGGCTTACTTATACACTTGGGAGGAGCAACTTGGGGACATATTGATGAGAGAGAATCTTGTTCATTGGAGGAACTTATCATATGAGGATGCTACAGGAGGAGGAGATGAAGCTCTTCAATTCTATCCTTGTAGTTGCTTGAGGACAAGCAACATTTGGGAGGGGAGGATTGTAATATTCTTAAATTAGCATACAACTAATTGGAATATTAATTTTCTTATTTTGCTTCTTAGATAGAAGAATAAGAGAGTATGGAGACCCATAAATATCCTTAGTAGGAATAAGAAAACTCCTAATGTGAATGGAGGTCATATAAATAACTAGATTAAAGACCCTTATGTGTGAAAAGGGGATGGAGCATGTAGACCAGGTAAACTTTGACCAAATCAACAGCGCTGGTATGGAAGGAGTGGCATTCATTGAGGGACAACACAATTTTGGAGGGAGATTCCATGCATGGAAGTAGTGGCTTTAATGAGTGGGGACCAAGGTGAGGAAGCTCACCAAGCATATAAGGAAGGGGATGGCAGCCATAGAAGGCATGATTGGATTATTATTTTGTTTATGTTATGTTAAGACTTGTGGCTCTCTTCAGCTGTTTAGCTAATATTGCAGTGTTGTTTAGCACAAGGGTTTTCCCGAACGGGAATCCCACCTTCATCCTCAGGGGACTTCGAGTGCCCACTCAGGAGAAGTATTTGGGCTACATTTCCACATTCCGGCATAAGGCCAAGCTTCATATTTCTTCATCAGTGCAGTTTCTGCTTAGGGTTGTGTTGTGTTTTAGGTTGCAGTAGTGGAGTGTTGGGAAAAATACTAAGAGGGGGGGGTGAATCAGTATTTAGGACTTACTCAAATATTTTTACATTTTCTTACTTCAAAACCCATACGCTACTTTACTGAATCAGACTCGCGTATACACGTGGATATCCTTCATAAAACTCGCGTATACACAGAGATCTTATTATGCCATTAATTCTTCACTTAGTTCTATGCAACATTCTTTCTTCTGATGATTATATAGCAGTAAGCATGTGCAGTAATAACGGAATAAACCATCACACATAAGCATCACACATGAACACCAGGATTTTAGGTGGAAACCCAAGTCGGGAGAAAACCATCGCTGTCGTTGTCTCAGCCTTCAATATTTTATTATAAAGAAAACATATTACAACTATGTGCTGGCGCAGACTCATACCAGCACGCAGGCACCCACCTACGCTCGTTTACCAGCCTCTCCTGGAAGGGAGCTACGACCCCCTGCTCTTGTTTACCAGCCTCTCCTAGAAGGGAGCTACGACCCCCTGACTAAAGGCTACAACCCTCAACACCACCATGGACCACGTTTCATCAATTTTCACACTGGATCCAGAAGCATCCTTTTGAACACAACTTGCAAGCCACTTTTCATCATATTTTCAGACTGGACCCACTTCACACATTTAAGCTCAATCATACATCAAAACTGATACTTATCAATTCATACAACCCAGATCTGTAGAATTCACTATTAACAGATAGAAGCAACACAGCAGAACAGATCAGACATTTTATACTTCATACTTCAGCAAACCCTAGTTTTCATACACGATTTTCCTTTCACTGATCCGGCATATACGCGCTTTCATGTATACAAACCCGCGTATACATCTGCACATCCTTCAGAACTGGTTTCACCTTCCATACGCGCTTTCGCTTTATCCAACCCGCGTATATACGCGCTTCCTCTGTAACAGACTAGCGTATAGATCTTCAAACATTATAGAGCAGCATACTTCATCAGATCAGATATTCAGTTCAGATTTTACCCTTTACTTCAGACAGATGTTCACCTCATCTCAAATCTAAACATTCCAGATCTAGAAGATACAGATACATTTCAGATCTAGATTCCCTTCTTCATCATTTTCTTCATAGGTGCTTCACAGATTCAGATCTATCATCAAACTGTTACCCTTTCCATACAGACATACTTCAGAGTGAAGTATCCATTCAAACTCAAACTCATGCACACGATTTGCACAATGATTTTCTTCTCCTTATATAGGTTTACCCTTTTTCAATACCATGAGCCAAAACCATGGTATTCCTGGACGGGATCAAATAGACAACTCAGCGCTCAATACAATGGGTCAATACCATGGTAGTAACCCCTGGTTTTACACATTTAGAGCGCAATTGACCATACGCGACTTGTCACGTACTTTTCCGCGTACATACGCGACTTCCCTTTACTAAATTCGCGTATTCCTTGTGACATACACTTTTCATCATTTCTCTTGCACATACTGATATTTCTTACTTCTGCAACTTCTGTACTACTTGTAGAACATCAGATTTACATCGTTAATTAGTATATCAGGTCAGTTTCCATCAAGTACAACTTCATCAAGTAGGTTGTCATCATCTTCATCAAGTGTTGCCATCATCTTCATCAAGTGGGTCGCCATCAAGGACAACACATTGCATCATATTGCCAACAAACTCCCCCTTTGGACTTGATGGCAACCACGATAGTGTTTTATCACTACAACAGATACATTAAGCATAACCATATTCTCCCCCTATTCAAACACCATGTCACTCTCCCCCTTTGACATCAAGGGCAAAGGGCGGATCAAAACCAACACAAGGTTTTTCTCCTTATGTAGAAAGAAGAGCGATGTAGATCTGATGTGCATTGAAGTTACCATGCTCCCCCTGAGTTCATGCAACATATTTTTCATTGAATTACATGACTCTATGACCTTCCTATCACCAAGGACTCATACTTACATCAAAGATCCAACCAAGTGGATTTACATATGAGAATCAAATACCCAACCAAGAGGGTTTACATATTCTGACTCAAGTACCCAACCAAGTGGGTTTACACATTTTGACTCAAGTACCTTACATGATTGAATATTACAATTTTTACATCATAGGTCTCAACATGACCGTTTCATCAAATTACAAATATGACTTTTTATGACCAATACCAGAAATACCTCAAGAGAGAGATCATATTATAGAACCATCATAATGCCAACAATGCATTATACTCAGCAAGGCTAATGCTCCCCCTGAAAATGTGCATCCAAGCATCCTTTCCATATGACGAAGGCTCCTCCTTAGTTTGTGCAACCTGAATACTTTCAACAGCAAGTTATCAGCAACAATCTCTGCATGATCTGTCCTTATCTCTGAATCATAAGACTTCCATCTCATCCATGTGTGAAAGCAAATAATACTCTTCAGCAAAAAAGCAAACAGGGCTCATCCATAATCACAAGAAACCATGTAACATGTCATCATCATTTAGAACTGAGAAATAAATAGATACAGTGCCAATAATACAATCATTAACAGTCAGACTGATGCTCCCCCTGAACCTATGCTCCTGATCTTCAGCTATCATACAAATTTCCTTGTCATAAGTGCATACGCGACTGTCTCCACTGTAACTCGTGTGTATATGCGGCTTTAGTTCACAGAAACCGTGCATGGAAAGTGAAACATAGAAAATTTCACATTCCTTCATCTCCCCCTAAAGTTGTACCACTTGTACCTGTCTTCTTCACATCAGATGCTCTGTCAGAAATAAACATAACCATAATAACCAAAACAATCATGGGAATCATCATACATCGCTCCCCCTGTGATGATACATTACTAATCTCCATAATGTATCTCACATCATTCCTGCAGTCATTAAGAGAAGTAAGCTTCAGAAGCGGATGACTGCAGTAGGGTCAATATTCCCTACGTTTCTGACCGGTCTTCCTTCTTTTTCCAGCTTTGCTTGAACTTTCTTATTGTGTGCTGGAAGTTCTCCAATTTCTCAGATCAATTCATCCTGCATTCTTTTTCTACATGTCCATACTTGTTACAAGTATAGCATCTTATGTGACCAGAAAAGTAAGCATAAGGATCATACTATGTTGTTCTATTCTTCCTTCTATTGCAATCAGCTGCTTTGTGACCATACTTGCTGCATGAAAAACAATATCCTTTGAAGAAACCAGAGTACCTTTCTGTGTAGAATCTGTTTGTTTGTGATTGAAAAAATCTGCTTCTGCAATTGGCTGCAACATGCCCATAATTATGACATTTAAAGCATTCAACATTATTGAATTATTTCCTTTGAGTGTTCATGATTTTCGGTTGACTTCTTGTTTCTTTCAACTCTTCTGGTTTTGCATTGACATCCTTTGAATATTTAGCACTTCCTTGTGAACTAGATTCTCCTTTAACAGTTTCATGAAAGCCAAGACCAAGTTTAATAGCAGGAGACCTTTGATTACTAAGAATATTGTCCAGAATCTTAGTACTATCTTGAAACCTCAAGAGTTTATCCTTTTCTTCTAATTTACCTTTGAGAATGTTTACCTCAACCTCCAATTTTTGGCATTGATTCTTCATGCTTTCTTCAACCCTTCTTCCTTCTTCTACTTGATCATTCAAATTTAAAATCTCTTCTTTCAACCCATTTTCTTGCTCTTCAAAGATTTGTAAAAGTTCTTCACTCTTCTTATTTGATTTTTCCAGATCTGTTTTGAGCGAGATGATTTCTGCTTCATGTCCTTCCTTTTCACATGATTGTAGAAGTTCTTCATTCTTCTTATTTGATGCTTCATGGTATGCTTTCAGAGAGATGATTTATGCTTCAAGTCCTTCACTGTGATTGGTTACTTTGTCCTGTAGTCTTTGATACATTTCTATCTGTCCCTTCATTGTTTCTATCTGTTCATTCAATCTAGAGATCACATCCTTGAGGATAGATTCCCTCCTTTTAAATTGATCCCAAAAATTACTGTCATCATTGATCTTGAGATTTGCTTCTAGACTTATACTGTTACTTTCACTATCTTCATCATTGTGGCAAAGTGTTTACATTATAAAGAATACCAATCAATAATTGCTTTCTCTATTTTCCTCAAAGACATGTTTTATGAGAAATCTTCTTTCCTTGAGTAGCCTTCTTCTTTTGCTTCTTTGCCATGAGCACTAGTAGATCTTGATCGGAATCTTCTTCATCCTCACTTTACATTTCATTATTATCTTCATTTGCGTAATAACTCTTTCCCTTTACAAATTGTTTCCCTTTATCATGATTTTCTTTACAAGGACATTTAGCAGCATAATGACCCACTCTTCCACAATCAAAACATTTGAATGGAAGCTTACCTCTGAATCTTCCAGTACCTGGTTGGAGTCTTCTCACAAAGTTTGCTTCTTCTTCTTCTGATATATAACTTGATTCCTTGACAACTTCCTTTTCTTTTCCTTTTGTACACGCCTTAAAAGCAGCTTCTTTGATTTGAGAGGGACCTCCTTGTCTCATTTCATAAGCAGTTAGAATACCATGTAGTTGAACAATAGTAAGAGTTTGCAGATCTTGCCTTTCTTCAATAGCAGATACTTTTGACTCAAATTTTGAAGTTAAATATCTTAAGAATTTTTCCACCAAAGTAGTATCGGTTATGGTTTCACCCAAACTTCTCATACGATTTACAATATCATCTAGACGTAAAAAGAAATTGGCAATACTCTCATCACTATGCATCCTTAAATTTTCATATTCAATTCTGAGAGTTTGGAGTTTTGCACTTTTTACCTTTGTATCTCCTTCATAGCTCAGAATGATTTTGTCCCATATTTCTTTTGCTGAATTTAGCTGCATCACTTTAGCAAATTCTGGTTCAGACAGGCTTCCTAATAAGACATTGACGGCTTTGGCATTGATTTCATATTTCTTCCTTTCTGCTACATCAGTAGGAATATTTACCGGATACTGATAACCTTCTTCCACGATTGCCCATACTTCTGCACCAAGACTTTGCAGATATGCTTTTGTTCGTATTTTCCAGAATAACAGATTATTTCCATTGAATAGAGGTGGTCTTATAGACATTATCCCTTCATGACTTCCCATTTCGACGGATCTCCTTCAAGCGATCAAGCTTCTACAGAAGGACCTTGCTTCGATACCAATTGTTGGGAAAAATACTGAGAGGGGGGGTGAATCAGTATTTAGGACTTACTCAAATATTTTTACATTTTCTTACTTCAAAACCCATACGCTACTTTACTGAACCAGACTCGCGTATACACGCTGATATCCTTCATAAAACTCGCGTATACACAGAGATCTTATTATGCCATTAATTCTTCACTTAGTTCTATGAAAAATTCTTTCTTCTGATGATTATATAGCAGTAAGCATGTGCAGTAATAACAGAATAAACCATCACACATAAGCATCACACATGAACACTAGGATTTTAGGTGGAAACCCAAGTCGAGAGAAAACCACCGTTGCCGTTGTCTCAGCCTTCAATATTTTATTATAAAGAAAACATATTACAACTATGTGCTGGCGCAGACTCATACCAGCACGCAGGCACCCACCTGCGCTCGTTTACCAGCCTCTCCTGGAAGGGAGCTACGACCCCCTACTCTCGTTTACCAGCCTCTCCTAGAAGGGAGCTACGACCCCCTGACTAAAGGCTACAACCCTCAACACCACCATGGACCACGTTTCATCAATTTTCACACTGGATCCAGAAGCTTCCTTTTGAACACAACTTGCAAGCCACTTTTCATCATATTTTCATACTGGACCCACTTCACACATTTAAGCTCAATCATACATCAAAACTGATACTTATCAATTCAGACAACCCAGATCTGTAGAATTCATTATTAACAGATAGCAGCAACACAGCAGAACAGATCAGACATTTTATACTTCATACTTCAGCAAACCCTAGTTTTCATACACGCTTTTCCTTTCACTGATCCGGCATATACGCGCTTTCATGTATACAAACCCGCGTATACATCTGCACATCCTTCAGAACTGGTTTCACCTTCCATATGCGCTTTCGCTTTATCCAACCCGCGTATATATGCGCTTCCTCTGTAACAAACTAGCGTATAGATCTTCAAACATTATAGAGCAGCATACTTCATCAGATCAGATATTCAGTTCAGATTTTACCCTTTACTTCAGACAGATGTTCGCCTCATCTCAAATCTAAAAATTCCAGATCTAAAAGATACAGATACATTTCAGATCTAGATTCCCTTCTTCATCATTTTCTTCATAGGTGCTTCACAGATTCAGATCTATCATCAAACTGTTACCCTTTCCATACAGACATACTTCAGAGTGAAGTATCCATTCAAACTCAGACTCATGCACAAGATTTGCACAATGATTTTCTTCTCCTTATATAGGTTTACCCTTTTTCAATACCATGAGCCAAAACCATGGTATTCCTGGACGGGATCAAATAGACAACCCAGCGCTCAATACAATGGGTCAATACCATGGTAGTAAACCCTAGTTTTACACATTTAGAGCGCAATTGACCATACACGACTTGTCACATACTTTTCCGTGTACATACGTGACTTCCCTTTACTAAACTCGCGTATTCCTTGTGACATACACTTTTCATCATTTCTCTTGCACATACTGATATTTCTTACTTCTGCAACTTCTGTACTACTTGTAGAACATCAGATTTACATCATTAATTAGTATATCAAGTCAGTTTCCATCAAGTACAACTTCATCAAGTAGGTTTCCATCATCTTCATCAAGTGTTGCCATCATCTTCATCAAGTGGGTTGCCATCAAGGACAACACATTGCATCATATTGCCAACATGGAGGATTATATTGGGCTATTTCTGAGCTAGTTTTCAGTGGAGGAATTTTTCCTTCCATTACGAGGCCATCAAGGAAGCCCCTTGAGCTTTATTGCTACATTTTTCACTAGGCCAAGGTGATATTATCCCATAAAGCACAGTTTCAGTCTGGATCTGCGTTATTTTAGGGAGGAGTTGCAAGGTTGGTTATAGTGTATGATTTAAGAGGTGATTACTTCAGTGAAGGGGACAACCTTTCATCCAAAGGATCTATTGGAGAAGAGATACATAATTCTACATCAGCTTCAGCCATATCTTATCATTTCTTTTGTTGCAGCAAACCTTCAGCCCTAGGGCTGCAGCTAAAATTGTATATTTTTTGTATTTTCCAGAAACCCTCTTGGGTTGTCTTGGAAGGATGATATAGAGCCTAGATTTGTATGTGTAGCATCTATTGAGGCATATATCATTATTTTTGCATCATTGTATGATCTCCAGTTTTAGTTATGCACACTATGACTTCGGTGTAGTAGCTCTTCGACATTTGTAGCAGCAACTCATTTTGGGAGTGATTTTTTATGGGAGGCTTGTTTGCTCTTATCATATGATTGATGCCTCACTATTTTGCATGGATTTGTTGTTGATATTCATAATATAATGGCTCCATATTGGTATCATATATTTGTACATTTATTTACATTGTTGTTTCCATTTTTATGTCTTTTATTGTTGCTTTCCCCATTTGGGAATATTATAGTTTGTGCATTAGTCTTTGGTGTATCTGGGGTATGTGATCGGTGGAGGAGAGATGAAGATAGATTCTTCCTAGATGGAGGCCATCATGAAATGGTTGGTGCCTACTAATATTTCTGAGGTAAGGAGTTTCATTGGGGTAGCATAGTACCTGAGGAAATTCATAGCCTCATTTTCAGCGATAGCAGTGCCGCTCCACGCCATAAAAAAAAGTGGCAAGTGTTTCTAGTGGGGAAAAAGTCAGTAGAAGGTTTTCAAGAAGCTAAAGAAGAAGATAAGTCAAGCACCAGTTCTGGCATGACCAAACTTGCAGCGAACCTTTTAAGTGGATACAAATGTGAGTGGGTATGCTATGGTAGCTATCTTGATGCAAGGAAGAAGTCTCGTTTGCTACCATTCTAAAGTATTTCATGGGCTAGTTATTAACTACCCTACATCTGATAAGGATTTATATGCCATGGTGCAAGTTGTAAATAAGTGGAAGCACTATCTAATGGGAAAGGAGACATTAATCCACACATATCACCAATAATTACAGTACTTGCAGTCCCATAGTAAGCTACAACAGACCAAGCATTATAAGTGGATGGGGTTCTTAAAACAATTTCATTTAGTGATCAAGTATAAGAAGGGAAACACAAACAAGTTGGATGATATGCTTTCAAGACACCCACATCAAATATTACAGCTTTGTGGATGCTTATGCACATGTAGCCATTCACCCATGATGCATACTTTTATCACTAAATTGAATATTTATGGGTTGCTTCAACAATCAACCTAGAGTAACTATTTCAAACCTAATTTTAGTAGAAAATTAGCCTTTCCAGCCTGAGAGGGCTTTCTCAAGGATATAGAATGATATTATCTAAATGAAGCTCAACATATATCCAACTCTAAAATTGGGTTTTAAGTGTGTTTTTTATGCAGGTGAAATATGTGGAAATTTTTCTACCATTGGGCATATGGATTCAGTGTAAACAACTCAATGACATGTGAAAATCCTCTCATGGAAGCTGAGGAATATATATATATATTCTGATGAAAAGATAACATTCATAGTAGACTAAGTATTTGAAGGAGGTTATAGCATGTAATCCATGAATTCTAAGTAATCAAACACTAGGATACTGAAGATAAAATTGCAGAACATAAAAGACAAAAACTCATGAGAATATCAATGAATCTCAGGTAAACAGAAGTAATTTTCCATTGTATATTATTAATGAAAAGTTTTACAATATTAGTCTGTAGTAAACATCAATCAACCTCCTCTCCTTCAATAATATTCCTATTTATAACTTTAGGCATATTTACATTGAGTCTGCCAATAAGGCTAGACCTTCGAATACTTTTGTTGACACCTAATCTAACCAAAATCATATTACAAGGAGATAAAATAGACAACTGTTATTTTTAGGACTTAGAAACCTAATAGGACTCTAAAACACCTTTATTACATTAACAAACTTTTAAAGCTGCATATTTACATCGAAAAGGTCATGTGCCTGAGGTGGCATTGACCATGACTGAAAACATAAATACTCCCATCAAGTTAGGAGACCTGTCTTCCGAAATATTAGGAAGTGGTGTCATAATTGTTGATGTAGCTTCCATGATGAGCTGTCAATTTGAAAGGCTTTTTTGAAGAGTGTGTCTTCATCAAAACATTCAAATGTTGACCTTCGACCTTTCCATGTGGCTAACTTGTCTCAAAAAGACAATCAAGACTTGAAAAATCTTCAAAATCCTCTTCACTGCAGAAAAAAGGGACTTTTAGGCAATTCCATAACGAGAGTTCGTAGCACCTTTGACTTTGACCATTTATGCAAATTGTCTGTTGCTTTTGCTTATTTGAGGTTTTTTAATGAATCAAAATAATCAAATACAAGCCTTTACCTGCCTCCTTCATGACAAAATCTGTGACATATAGCCAAAAAGAATCTACAGCGAGTTCGTAGCGTTTTCTAGGCTTCAAGCCTAAGACATGCTACGAAGTTTCCTAATTGACAATAGACTTGAAAATTCTGCATTTATTCTTCAAAATTTTCCCATGGCTCTATAAGTGATGAAATGAAATGATGAAAAAAATATTAAAAAGGTATTTTATCCCCTTTTCAAATATTAGAAGCTTCACCCTTGGCAGCAAAGGCTTCAGTCTCCTATTATGGGGTGGGATCATAGAATCATGGGGTTCATTTTATTTAATAAGAATAAAAACTATAAATAGATTCATGTTTGGGTGAAGATCAATAAAAATTCATGAAATTCGTTTGTTGAAAACATTGTAAACAAGTTATTAGTCGGCGGGACCCACCAGATCGGGGTTCGTAACTCGCAACTTGGCCCAGGTTGGGTAGGTTATTGTTCGAGACTATTAGGTGGTCGACCTGGATCAAATAATTAAATCAAGCAAGTTGGGTTGGACCCACTATATCGGGGGTCGTATGTCGGGACTTGGCCTAGGTTGGGCAGTGTAGAAATTTGATAGAAATTGTAGTTGCTCAAGATTTCAAATTGAAAAACAAGAGACACAATGCTACTCCTCTACTGGTCCACAAAATTAAATTCACAAATTATAACAACATGCATAGACATTCAATATGAAAAATCACAAATACACAATGATTTTTAGGGGAACGCAACTGGGTAAACCCCATCAACCCTCTTTGCATTAATTAGATTAAATGGGAGAAACTATTATAATTGTCTGCTCCAACTCAGAGCTCAACCTGCAAAATAATAATTGTTCTCTCTGATCAATGAACACATATGGCCAACACTTAGCCAAATATCATCTCACCTATCCTCCTATTTCCTTGTGCAAAACTTGAGGAAATTATCCCCTATTTTTAGGAATTCCCTCCAAATTAATTGTGCAATTCCTAAGCACTGATCATCTGATCTTGGCAACACTTGCACACTCAAACTAGTTTACAATTGCTTGTTACACTACCTTGGCATCTACACTTTAGCTTAAGAACTCAAATTCATTGCATGCACTAGATATTTTGAGTTGATTGATCAGTTAACTAACAGATCTTTGAGTTAGACTGTTGTCCCACTACACAGTTGACCTTCAATTG
The DNA here is from genome assembly GCA_034641835.2 of Pinus albicaulis. Taxonomy (NCBI): domain Eukaryota; kingdom Viridiplantae; phylum Streptophyta; class Pinopsida; order Pinales; family Pinaceae; genus Pinus; species Pinus albicaulis. Next base: position 704,190,064 of record CM076584.1, read on the forward strand.
ACTCTAACAATAGTTAGAGGTCAATTAAATGAATACAACTAAAATAATTGAACTAGATTTCTAAAATTTAGTAATCACACATGCATAATTGAACTCCAAGCCCTCTAACTCGAATTTACTGAGCTAACTAAGTGAAAAGAGCCATGTCACGTTATTTAACTACCTCCAAGTTGTCCTACTGGTGTGGAAATTTTATCTACTCAATTTGACCAAGTCAAAATTAAAATTGATCCTTTCTTTCTACATTTTTTCAACGCTCCCTCTTAGCAAGAAAGGGATTTTCCACCACCCCTATCGTGCACCTATGGAATTTGAATTTACCTCTTGAAAATTCCTTTATCAATATGTCAACATCTTGCCCCTCAGTTGAAATTTATTGTAGCAACACAATTCTCCTCTACACATAGTCCCGCAAATGATAATACCAGATATCAATATGCTTGGATGATTAGGTGCTCAAAAATGAAAGTTTTCATAATCGTGTGGAACCTGAACTACCACATAGATCTCATCACTCTCAATCCAGCACAACTTGTTTTGCAGAAAATCGACATCGTATGCTCCCATAAACGCATGTTGTCCACTTTGTCAAATGGACAATTTTTTGTTAAAAAAATGTAGGACAGCCCAGTCAGTAGTCCGTACAGCTAACTGAGAATTCCTACGTGGCAGGGTGACTGTGCAGGTTTACTTGGTCAATGGTTTCCTCTGGCAAATGGGATCGTGCCAAGTGGAACTTTGTTATTGGTTTGATATGGTGCATTTTAATTGGTTGATTTGGTGGCCAACCACAGGCTACCATGTGGCCCAGCCAGGGGCTACCACGTGGCATCTCAAGGGCCACCAAAATTATGTTGAAGTCCAAGCAGAGTAGACAGGGGTCGAACCTGTGACCTCCAAGTACCAAGCATGAGCCTTTACCAATGTGCCACGTATGTGTTTCTCGTAATTTTGTTTGCGCATTGGGGGGAGGAGGTCGGGGTCTAGCCCCAGCCCTGGTCACTGTCAGGGGAAAGACCATGGGCAGGAGGCTAGCCCCACCCCCCCTCACTAACCATTACATAACTATTATGTGTTAACCGTCAACGGATGTGAATGCAACGAGACCGTTAGGACCGCCAACTATGGTAATCGCCTACTCACTGTAACCGTAACACTTAATGTCTCCAATGTGACCACCATGCCGACGGCTAGCCAAAAAGTCCGGCGGGTTTTTAATAAAAAATATTTATGCACCCAAAAACATTATAGTTGGAATTAATATTTTAAGCCTTATTGGGCAAATTAATGCCCTGACAATTTCGCTCGGTTTTTGGCAAAATTGGCGCTTCGTTAGCGTTTTTGGGGGAGAAATTGTGGGTTTAGTGCCAAATTTTGAGGATTTTGTAAAACGAATAGTGGAGGAACTAGGGGAGATCATAACTTGATCAGGTTTTGGACAAATTCGAGGCAGAAAGAGGCTACACAGCAATTTTTGGGCATTCTGGAGCTAATGGAACAGGTTTCAGAGCTATTTGAGCATTGTAAACATATGTAATCACAATTTTGAGAAAAATAGAAGAGGGCCAAGCCATTGGAAGTTGGACCAAGGAGACGTAGCCCAGGCAGGGTGAACTCCTTCATCATGTGATGTTGAACTCCTTCATCATGTGATGTTGTGTTACTATTTATGATGATGTTCATGTTTGTTAGATGTTTTTGTTCAGTGTTTTTTTATGTTAATTTTCTCAAGAAATTCACATAGTACACACATAAAACTCATGAAAAACTTGCAATTTACCTCATAATTATCAAGCACTTTGTTTATATTCTGAATTGGATCTTAGCATAGAAACACTAATATTCTCATTCAAATAAATTTGGTATCAGAGCACTAGGTTTACTTGTGTAATGAGGATTTAATTATTTTGCAAGTGTTTAAATTCTTACAAGGTTGAAGCTCAAGCGAGGAGAAGGAAAGCTTGTGGGTGCAGGTTCTCTAGTTGGAGCAAGGAGGGTAGAGTTGCCACAATTTCCACCACAAGATTCACCTCCTATTGTACTTGAGGCTTCAGTAAGCATGTATTATGATGGGGGAAATGATAACATGACAGAGAATAAGAAGGCTTTTAGGAAGGCTTTCTTTGACATGACAGAGATGGTGAAGGTCCTCTATGAAGAGAGGAACACAAGGTTGCAAGGTGAAAGTTCAAGGCCTCCAAGAGGAGAGGGTTCTCCAGGAGGATGAGGTAATGGAAATGGTGATAAGACACCATCTACTCCACCATCATCCTCACCACCATCTTCACCTTCATCTTTATCCTCTTCCACTACTACAACCCTTACTCATACTCATCAACATACCTCAAAAATAATTGGTAAACAATACTTGTTAAAACTTGATATTAAATTTGAGATTGCTATGTATAATGGTGAAGTGAATGCAGAGAAGCTTGAAAATTGGGTTCATCAGTTGGAGGCCTATTGCAAAATTCAAAACCTTCAAGATGATGACACAAAGATTCAGCTAGATTCCTTGAGATTGGAGGGTGTAGCACTAGTAAGGTGGGAATCCAAGACACAATAAGAGGTGAAAAACAATGGAAAGATATCAATATTTTGGTTTGATTTCATTGCTGCAATTAGAAGGAAGTTTTATCCTCTAGAATATATACAGAAAGCCATAATGGACTCGCAGAATTTTAGACAACTAAAGGGACAAAGTGTTCAAAATTATACGCAAGAGTTTAGGAGAAGAGCATTGGTTTTGGGTATCAATTTATCTTCTCAAGGCACTTTGTTAAAGTATATTGGGGGTTTGCACAACTATCTTAGACATACCATTCGCATGTTCAATCCCATAAACTTATATGAGGTTTGTGTTCAAGCCGCACATCTAGAAGCAAGAGGGAAACATAGTGCAGATGAGAAAAGTGATAGTTTCCTTGAGTTTGAAGGTAAAGGAAAGGGTAAGTTTAATGGAAAAGGAAATAAAAATGGTTCTATTAAGATAGAAAAAGAGAAACTCACATGTAACATTTTTCTAAAAATGGCCATGATGAAGACCATTATTGGAAACTCCATCAAGAGTCGAAGCCCCACAAACTTAAAACCAAAGAGAAGGAGAAACCAACTGCAATCATTGAACATGACTTAGGTTCAGATTCAGGAGATGAAACCAAGATTACAGAAATGGGTTTGAAAGGTAAGAACATAGCAAGAACTAGTTCTTCAAGTTTTTCTAATGTAACTTAAGATGATGATACAAGAATTGAACTCTTTCATATTAGATTTGTTTCAAAGCATACGAAAATAGACACACTATTTGATAGTGGTTCTCAAGCCAATTTGATTTTTGAATACTTAGTTAAGAGGTTAAATCTAAAAACTATTACACATCCAAGACCTTATCCTTTAGGTTGGATATGCAAAAATGAAAACTTGCAGGTAACAAGGAAGTGCATCCTAAGGTTTGCAATCAATTCAAACTTTCTTGACAAAGTTGAACTTGATGTAGTTCCGCTTGAGATTTCAGGTATCATTTTGGGAAGTCCTTATCTTTCTGATAGGAGGGAAGTATTTCATCTCCATGAGAATAAGTAACACTTGTTCAAGAATTGAATTGAGTACATAGTTAGAGTGCATAAGAATAAGACAATTTTGTCTCTTATACTTGTAGGATAAATGAAGAGAATAATGAATGCAAGTCAAAATTTGGTTTTGTTAATGTTCAAGCATAATGATGTTTTGAATGAGACTTTTCAAGAAGATGAATCAAATGAAAAAAATGATTTCATTTAAGTTTCTAATGTTTGTAATAAGATTTTTTAGGGCTATAACATGTTGCCTTTGAAAAGAGGTAAACAAGATGTGAAATATTTGTTGCAGTCTACATCAGTGTTGAACAGTGATGGGAACAAGATGTCGGTGTTGAATGGTGCAAAAATCAAAGAACAAGTGCCAAGGAAATATGAAAAAGAAGGCATAGGTTCCACAAGTACTTCTTTTGGGTTTCAAAATGGTACATGTCAATGGCGAAAACACTTGGTCAAAGGTCGATGCTAATACAAGGCAAGACAAGCTAAAAATCGCCATGTCGACAGTGTTTGAGGTGAGAAAGTTTTCAAGTTATTCAAGTTTCCTTTGATTGATGACCGCGATGGGAAAAATTTTGTTTCTTCAAGGAAATTTTGTTGTTCTGTAAATTCTAGGAAATTTCAGCAGGATGGTATCTACAACAGCAAGACAGGGTCTCCAGAATCAAGGAAAAAGATCAGTTTTTATGAAAAGCTCAAATTGTTGAATTCGGGAAAATTATAGTGGATTAAGACTGGAGGGGTGATGGGGTTGTACCCTCATCCATATGTTCAGTAATGAAATAGATTTTGGGGTCCAAAATATTCCAATGGGGAGGTGTGATTAGGTGCTCAAAATTATGCTTAAAAAATAAATTTGTCGGAATGGTGTGGAACCTGAACGACCGTGTAGATATCGTCGTTTGGAATCCGACACAACTCGCTTCGCGGAAAACCGACGTTGTATTCTCCCAAAAACACATTCTATCCACTTTGTCAAATAGGAAAATTTAAAAAATATATATATATAGGACAACCCAATCAGTAGTCTGTACAGCTGACTGGGCATGCCTACGTGGAAGGGTGATTGTGATAGTTGTCTTGGTCAATGTTTTTCCTCCGACAAATTGGATCATGCCAAGTGGCACTTTGTTATTGGTTTTAAATTGTGTGTTTTAATTGGTTGATTTGGTGTAAAACCACAGGCTATCGTGTGGCCCAGCCAAGGGCCATCACGTGGCAACCCTAGGGCCACCAAAATTATGTTTAATTTTGAGCAGAGCAGGTGGGGGTCGAACCCGCGACCTCTAAGTACCTAGCACGAGCCTTCACCAATACGACACAGATGTGTTTCTTATTATACTATGGCTTCTATTTGATTTTGTTGTAATGTTGTTTGCGCATTGGGGGGAGGGGGTCAGGGTCTAGCCCCGTCCCTGGTCACCACTAGGGGCGGGACCATGGGCGAGACGCTAGCCCTGCCTCCCCCCTCCCTCCCCCACAAAAAACTTTTACATAATCGTTATGTGTTAACTGCCAACAGATATGAATGCAATGAGACCGTGGGCTACGGTAACCGCCTACTCACCGTAACCGTAACACTTAATGTCTCCAATGTGACCACCATGCTGACGGTTAGCCAAACTGTCCAGCGGGCTTTTAATAAAAAATATTTATGCACGCAAGAACATTAAGCCTTATTGGGAAAATTAATGCCTCGAAAATTTCGCCCAATTTTTGGCAAAATTGGTGCTCCGTTAGTGCTTTTGGGGGCGAATTTGTGGGTTTGGTGCCGGATTTTGAGGGTTGTAGAATAAATAGTGGAGGAACTAGTGGAGATCATAATTTAATCGGGTTTTGGCCAAATTCGAGGAAGAAAAAGGCTACACGAGCATTTTTGGGCATTCTGGAGCTCATGGAACAGGTTTCAGAGCTATTTGAGCATTGTAAACATATGTAATCACAATTTTGAGCATAATAGAAAAGGGCCAAGCCATTGGAAGTTGGACCAAGGAGACGTAGCCCAAGCGGGGTGAACTCCTTCATCATGTGTTGTTGTGTTACTATTTATGGTGATGTTCATGTCTGTTAGATGCTGATGTTCAATGTTTTGTTTAATAATGTTAATGTGCTTAAGAAATTCACATAAAACACATAAAAACTCATGAAAAACTTGCAATTTACCTCATAATTATCAAGCACTTTGTTTATATTCTTAATTGGATATTAGCACAACAAACACTAATATTCTCATTCAAATCATTGGACCTATCATGAAATACAGATTCTCAGAGAGCTTAATGCAACTATGATTATCACAATATATCACTGTCGGATCCATCTCCTGCCTGAATATTCCCACAAGTATTTTCCTCATCCAGATTGCTTCAGATGTTGCTTGGCTTGCAACCATGTATTCAACCTCTGCTGAGTTGAGCGCCACAGAGCTCTACTTCCTACTGTATCAGGAAATAGATGCAGACCCAACATTGAAGATAACACATGATGTACTTTTCCTGTTGGATGGACTCCCTACCCAATCTACATCGATGAAGCCTTGCAGCTTCACTCCCTCTATTCGTTTATAGCATAATCCATACTAGGTAGTGCTTCTAAGGAATTGTAACACATGCTTTTCTTCCTTCCAATATAATTTGGTAGGCCTCGCTATATCTTGGCTAAGTTGGTTTATTGCATAGCACATGTCAGGTTGTGTGTTCACAAAATACATCAGTGAACCCACAAGCTGCCTGTAAATGGTATCATCAACTTCCTCATCTTAAGAAGCATACTCCTTCCTCCAATTTGTAGCTAGAGGTGTGTCCATGGGCTTAAAATTCTCCATGTGAAATCTCTAAAGTATTTTAGAGGCATACTTCCCCTCAGATACAAACAATTCACCATCACCTTTCCATACTTCCATCCTGATGAAGTAATGTATTAGGCCCATGTATTTCATCTCAAATTCCCTTGCAAGAGAGGATCAAATTCTCATCACCTGTCAATATTAAATCATCAACATACAAAACAAGAATAAGCAACTTACCATCTACCACAATGTGATAGACGTTCACATCTACTTCACTTTTGGTGAAGCCCAATCTAGTGAGATAATTGTCGATCTTAGTGTACCATGCTTGGGGGGGCCTATTGGAGGCCATACAATTCTCTCTTGAGTCTTCAAACATGCGACTCCTGATCATATGTCACAAATCCTTCCAGTTTCTCTATGTAAATTTCCTCGTCAACAACTCTATTGAGAAAGGTGGTCTTCACATCCATCTGGAGGATTTTCCACCCCATCTGCACAGCCAATGCTAGAATGAATTTGATTGAGGAATATATTACAACTAGTGAAAATGTTTCCTCATAGTCCATTCCCTTTATTTGAGAGAAAACTTTGGCCACAAATATGGCCTTGTACTTGTCAATGTTCCCGTCAGCTGCATGCTTCACTTTGTAGATCCATCTTGAACCAACCATTGATTTCCCTTCTAGTCTCGGCACTACCTCCCATGCTATGAAATTCGAGCTACCCTCCAGGGAATACTCCAACCTCAGTCTGTTGGATGACACTCTTCCGATCCTGAAGAAAAAATATTACACTGAAGCTGCAAAATTGAAATTCATGAGAGATAAGTTCGAAAAACTGGTTCTGATGTGAATTCTGAGGCTCTGATACCATGTAGAAATTTCAACTGCTCAAGATTTCAAACTGAAAAACAACAGACATAATTCTACTTTGCTGATCTGCGGAATGAAATTCATAATTTAGAACAACATGCACATACATGCAATAATCAAAACCACAAATAGACAGTGATTTCTAAGGGAACCAAACTGGGAGAAACCCCTCAAGCCTCCTTGCATTAGTAATATGAATAAAGAAACTATTACAATTGCCTACTCCAACTCATAATTCAACCTACAAAAGAATAATTGTTCTCTCTGGTCAATGAACACCTCTGTCCAACACTTAGCCAAATATCATCTCACCTAACATCCCATTCCTTGTGCAAATCCTGAGGAAATTAGCCCCTATTTGTTAGGAATTTTTTCCAAATTGATTATGCATTTCCCAAGGATTGATCATCTGATCTCATGCAACACCTGTACACTCAAACTAGTTTACAACTTATTGTTACACTGCCTTGTCATCTCCACTTCAGCTAAGGAACTCGAATTCCTTGCATGCACTAGATATTTTGGGTTGATTGATCAGTTAACTAACAAATTCTTGAGTTAGATTGTCGTCCCTCTGCACAACTGACCTTCAACTGACTCTAACAATAGTTAGAGGTCAGTTAAATGAATACAATTTAAAATGATTGAACTGGATTACTAAAATTTAGCAATCACAGATGCATAATTGAACTCCAATCCCTCTAACTCGAATTTACCGAGCTAACTAAGTGACAATAGCCATGTCACACTAATTAACTACCTCCAAGTTATCATGTTGATGTGGAAATTCTATTTACTCAATTTGACTAAGGCAAAGTCAAATTGAGCCTTTCTTGCTACATGTTTTCAATGGGAAGGTCGTTTTTCGGGACGAGTAGGTAGTCGAGCGGGACTAGCTAGGTCAAGGTCAGGCCTCGGTGCAAGTTTCTCTTTTCGCATTTTTCTACGTGGGACGACCACTTGATTTCTCGCCTATGCTATTGTACGAGAGTGTGCCTTCCATGTGGACCCGTCCATGGTGGCAAGGTAACCACATAGGCATCTCGTTAGGTGACATGTGGATGCAAGATGGAGATGTTATTATGAATAAAATAAAGATATAAATAATGTAAATATAAATGATAATAACACATCATAAATAATGATTAATTAGTAATTAGTTAATGAAGAGGTATGTCCCTCAGGACATGATTATTCATAATGGGAAACTTGCTTAGGGTATATAAGCATGCCCTTACTCTCATTTGTAACATCATTCTCATTCATACAGTTCAATATATATTTTTGTATCTTCAATGGAGATCTTCATATTTCAAGTCTTCTGGAATGTTTAGCTTTTGAGTTTACGAACTTTGTTCATTACATTAGTATCAAAGCATTCCTCTAAGTATACAAACTTTGTTCATTACATTGGTATCAGAGTTGTTCGATCCTCTAGCCACTCCACTGTTGCAGAGAACTAATCTGATGTGGGCCTTGGCCATCAAAATTCAGTCAACCTTGTTGTTGTGTAATTGAAGCATTTCACTCAGAGTTTGGAGTTTCTCCATTTCTCCATTTTGTTAGGCCTTTAGCAGTTAAAATTAAAAGAAAAAAAAAAAAAAAAATATATATATATATATATATATATATATAACAATAAATAAAGAGATTCAAAATAAATAGAAAAAAAAGAAAAAGAGAAAGAATAGAAGGGAAAAAAAAATCAAATAAAAAAACTATTATATATATATATATATATAATAAAATAAAAATTATTATTATTATTAAAAAAATAATATATTAAATAATAATAATAATATAAAAAATATATATTTTTAAAAATAAATTATTATTTTAAATGAAAATATATTAAAAAACAACTTTCTTAGATCGTCCGCAGCCATGGTCGCCTAATAGCAAGATGTAGCCACAACTCCAACTGCAGCTCCCACAGCTAATATATGTTGCTAGCCAACGACCCGCGACCAAGTCTGGCAACTAGTCGTGCCAACCTACGTCACCAGTCATTAACAGACCTGTAATTCATATGTTTCCCCTGTTATTTTCTACATTTCTAGCACCGCAAACAATCTCCACATCTAATCTGCCCTCAGATTCCATAACCATTGTACTTATCACCATCCTTCAACATCGTACAACCACTGTACAACCGATTGTTGCCACGACCCACGTAGACTTGCCTACCTATAACATTGTTATCGAGTTCCCTACCATTGTCCGTGAGTGATGGAAAAATGACTTTCAAACAAAATTGTACCAAATGTTCCCTCTTATGCATACACGATTGCATGGTCACATCTCATGAATTAAAATTAATAAAAAGGGTTTATTATATGATTTATATGATAAATTATCTTGCCATAATTGTATGTTAAGAATTTTTAAATTTTTCATTAATATTAATAAGTACAATTGTGGGGTTTAGAGATACCCACAAAATTACAAGGAAAAATGGGTCTCATAAATGATATTTTTAGTGATTGCAATAAAATCCAAATCCATTATTATTATTTTTGGAATATATTATCAAAAACGTCTTAAAAAAAAGAGAATAATAGAAATACTATTTGAAGCAAAGGAATTTTAAAGTGAGATATATATACAGAGAAAATATAAGGAAAAAAATAAAAGGTATTACCATAAAGCTTAAAAGGGTTATTATTAAACCCTAAGTTTATCGACAAACACAAAATAAAATCCATTTTCGAAGAAAAAAAAATGGAGACAAGTAATGAAAAAATTCTTAAATCTTTATTAAATGTATTAATACACTATTTAAAATCAAAGTATCACTCGGAGGAAGACATATTATAATCTCTATCAGTCCTATTGAAGATAGTAATTATGTTAGTACTAAATGTGCTAACCAATTATTGATACCTTAATTGAATATAATTGAAATGAATTGTCTTGACACAAGTGACAAACAATACGACATAAACAATCTGCAAATAAGTATTGGGGATTATACTTTTATCTCGCAATTCACTATGAAAACCTTATTTTTTGACGATAGTGACATTGTTTTGGGCTCACCCTGGATGCAAACTCTAGGGTCCTTCATCCTAAATACGAAAAAGAAGTTTTGTCATTTTCATAAAAAAGTAAAAAATAACACTATGGGATGTTACATTGAAGCCAAATTCAATAACACTAGAAGACATACAAGATATTCAAAAGTAATTTTTCAAAAAATTAAAAAAATACTACAAAATATGCAAAGAGAAGTTGATAAGATCACTGCAGACAAAAATGAAGAAGCTTCTCAGTTTAAAGACCATAGTGAAAAATTACAGACGCAAATTAAGAAGCTTAAGAAGGGAAATAAGTCGTTGGAAAACAAGGTACAACAACTTATGGAGAAGGAAGCATCGAACGTAGAAGTCCAAGTTGAAGAAAAAGGAATAAATATTGATCTAGTGAATATCAAAACTCAAGAAGAATACAAGTCAATTGAAGAAAATACACACTTAGATGTTGTAGTTCAGACGATGAATATCCCAAGTGAAGGTTCTGTAACCAACTCAAAAACATCATCACTTGAAGTAAATCATACTATTTCCATACACATGATAAGGGAAAGAAAAACCAAAATAACTCTTTATATGCATCTAAATCACAAGAACAAGCATCTCAATCTATCTATGAATCAATATCGTTTAGATCAGAAACAACAAACTTTTGTTCTGAAGACTACTAATATCAGTGAAATCAATCTTGTGATAAAAGTTCACATGAAGTATCCAGTAACCGCAAGATTCCGCAAAAGATTGATTTAGGATGGTTAGATCCTTTCTCAGTTTGACAGTCTTGTTTATCAATCATAGGATCATATCAACTTGTATCAACAAAGATGGCAGTTCAGAGACGAGAAGACATTCAAAATAGAAAATAGATCAAGCATTTTCACTAGTAAGCTTTGAGGACAAAGCTTTTTGAGGAGTAAGGCAATGTCATGAATAAAATATAGATATAAATAATGTAAATATAAATAATAATAACACATCATAAACAACGATTAGTTAGTAACTAGTTAATGAAGAGGCATGTCCCTAAATACATGATCGTTTGTATTGGGACACCTACCTAGGGCAAATAAGTAGGCCCTCACTCTCATTTGTAACATCATTTTCATTTATACAGTTTAATATATATTCTTGTATCTTCAATGAACATCTTCATATTCCAAGTCTTCTAGAGTATTTAACTTTTGAGTTTATGAACTCTGTTCATTACATTGGTATCAGAGCATTCCTACAAGTATACGAATTTTTTTCATTACATATGTTGATGATGTCGCAGAGTGTTTTAGCCAAAACTTCAAATCATCATATATTTTATCAGTGTTATAGGTCAATTTGGGCATCATTCCCAATGATTTGGTTAACTGGGCATCATCTCCAGGACCAATGTATAGGGTCTATCATCCCCTAACATTTCAGTTGCTACATGCCCTAAGACAAAGAACAAGACAAATCAACCAAAGACTTTCATCTGCAAAGGTTTCCAAAGTTTGAAGTTTATAATATATCATATGAGAGCTCACCAACATTGCCTCTAAAGGGACTAAGGGTGTTTCATATGCAAGTAGCCCTATGCAAGGCTGCTCTGCAAAGCACTTCTCGACATTCATGGGTGTGTTGGTCACACTGGGAGAGAAATTCTCATTGTTCTGGAATCTCCACCTGGCCAGTGCCTTCTAGAAGAGTGCACATGTGTCAAACTTTGAATCCATGTGTCCATTTGACATCTACAAGATTTGGAACATGTCTTGCCTATTACTGGAAAGTCATTGATTATGAAACTACCCTCAGCTCCTCTATAAATTGAGCACATATCTTAGTGTTTGATAAGGAAGAATTTGTGTAAAGAAATGCTAGTGGAATTTCAATTGAGGAGATTGATTTGAGTGACATATTTTTGGAGATATCTGCATTGTGATGAGGCTGGGATGCTGCTGGAGATGGTGACACTAAATCAATCACTGGGTTGTAACCTCCCCTTCTATCATCAATAAAGATTACTGCTTATTTTTCCCTATATGCATTTGTATAATCTTTGATTTTCAATATCATGATTTCTTAGTTGATGTATATAGTTTATGCTTTATTGATTTAGCTAAATAACTTGAATAGACATCTATATTATTGCTATCTCTTGTTGTTTAGTGTTCATTCTTGCAGAAAATATTTTGCATAGCCAGCTAGAATTTGAAGCTACAACAAAAGTGACATAAGGAGACTTTGGAAGCACTTGGATCCCAAGTAGGTTCCTTATTTCATTTTACGTGTCTATTTACAGTTAGGAAAGATAGTTGTAAAGTCTTTGACCTGTTGTTTTAGATTAGCACCTGTCTAGGGAAGAATGATTTATCCGTAATTCATAATTCCGCGTAACAAATTGGTGACTCCGCTGGGGAAATTACTCTTTATCCTAGGTGTTTTAGCCTCTGGTTTTCTCTGTTTATTCACCCAGTAGTTGTTACTCACAAAGATTAGGCTTTTTAAGATCCAATTTGAAAAAGAAGTGTGTTAAGCAGCTGTGTTTTTCCTTATACATTGTGCCCAACGCACTCTTGGACAGGACACAGTGCTTTGCATAGCACTGCCTCCCTTTCAGGCCTGCGTTACAAAGCACTGTCTCTATTTAGAGACTGCGTTGGCTCCTGAAACCATCCAAATTCCCTTGAATTTGTCTTTGCAGTTTGTTTCAGTTTGTTTGTTGTTGTGTTTTGAAAAGCCTGAGCCTGATATTGACCAGTGAATTCATCTACCTCTTCCTCCTTTGAAATAAATTTTTTTCAATATTTGTTTAAAGAATTTTTCTCTATCATTGGAAAGTTAATTTCAAAGTATTTTTATTGTCGCATTAGATCCATTTTCTTTTGAAAAACGAAATTTTTGTAAATTCTTCGTTTCCTGATAGGAAAAATTGTTGTTTAATTCCTCATTTTTTCTTCAAAAGAGAAATTGTTGTTTGTATTCCTCATTTCTCAAAAGTAAAAGGCATTTCTTCTTGTTGATTTAGTGCACTTAGTTTCTTTTCTGCATTCATAACATTAAATGAACTGAAAAGAAAAATCTGCATTTGCATGTAGTGGTTTGTATGTTTTGCAAAAGGAACAATTAGGAAATCTGCATTTAGTTTGTGTTCTTTGATTTGTTTGCTCACAAACTGATTGTTCTTTCCCTCTAATAGCTAGGATTTTCATTGAAAAACTAAAAGTGAAATATTGATTATTATTATTAGTTTCATTTTAGGAATTTTCCAATACATCATCGTGGTGAACCTTTGAAAGGCAAATTGTTAAACAAGATCAACATAAAATTAATGTCAATTTACCTAACAAAGAATTGGAACCATAACGATAACATTTAGAAGGTATGGGCTAGAGACATGTTCTAGTGTCGTAAAACATAGCAGATGTCGTTAACTTGTCTGTGATACATTCCGAGTGTGATACCTCACTCCACGTACGTAATTATATCATATCTCGTCCACGTACTTTCAGGTATATCGAGCAGTGTTACAGTACGATAAGTATAAAGGGGTGCTCTCACTGTGTGGTTTCGCATCACATAACACTAATACAGACTTGGGCCTCCACGTACCTTCGGGTATATTTGGGAGGAAAAATTTTAGGTGCTATCCATCCATAGTGAACCGATTCAACCACCTTGTAAATTGTGATACACCGAACACAACATTCGGGGAGATTACCTGCTCGTACTTCTTGGTACGCCTGGAGGTATTCTGCAGTTCACGGTTTTCTGGTAAACCCTTTTGCCTAGCATTACCCTTTTATTTTGTTTATTTGTTTTTGGTTAAAATAAATCAGTAATCATGGAAGAACAAAATCCTTTCCCCTGTCGTTCGCGTAGACTAGCGTTAAAACCACCTTTACCACTAGAAGTTACTTCTGCTAGGCGAAGGCGATCACGATTTTCCGAATCAAGTACAATTCGTACCTCTGGTGAAACATCATCTTCCCATAAACTAGAGTTATCTCAAGTTGTTTCTACACATCCCGGTTCATCTACTGTTGTTGAAACAAAGTCTTCACAGCTACCCGTGGTCATGATCCATCCAATCAATGAGACCATACCTCCTGGACCCGACGTTGTTCAACCAGAAATTGATCTAGATCTTGTCTCTTCTTTGCCAGAACATCTGAATCCTGAAGTTGTACAATCAGAATTTGTTCCTACCTTGGTCATCCCACAAATTTCTGTAGCTATTGAATCTCCAATATCACACAGTCAACCACCTGAAATATACTTTGGGCCTGACGGTGAAATACTTCCACCTGTTTTATTTGTGATTGAAGAAATCCCACAAGACAAGACACCTTTAACTCCAACCCATTTTGGGGAGGACCTTTACTTGTATGAGCCTTTTCCTCAATCGACACCATCTGCTTTGGTTGATCTTGTTCCTTTCTAAACTCTCATAGATTCAAAAGGGTATAAACTTGGTCAAGTAACCATGCCTGAACCAACATCTTTGGTTGGGCCATCTGTTCCAATTACGTCAACTCTTGCCCTAGCTACCCCGTCGATGTTTACAACTTCACCAGAGTCATATTTTCATGGTGGCCCTTTAGTCCCATCAGGTTACAAATCATTATCTGAAATTTTCTCTGGTGCATCTTCAAATCCATGGACTTTACCAATGCCATCATCCGGTATTTTAACTGGTAATCCTATAGTGAGTACTGAATGACTTGATTCTTTATACACATCTTCAGGTCAATATCAAGTCGGTCCTTCTGGGTCTATTCCTTCAAGTACCATATCAACTGGACTCCTAGCATTTGGAGAACAATATTTTTCGTCTTTTTATCCTCCTCATGCTGGGGGGCAACCTTTGGTCACCCAATAGGACAGTACTCCATAACTTTTTGGTCAACCTAATGTCGAAATGAATGTTTGTCAATGGCAGCCCACTCTGCCTATCCAACCACAAATGGTTGTACACTCGTATCAACCAGTTCAACCTATTACACCAACATCATTTCCACTTGTCAATACATCTTTACCGTTTTTACAGAATCAAAATGTTGTACAACCTTATCAAATGGGTCCTTCAACTCAATATCATCAAATGTTGGGTCCACAGACTCCAAATCATTCGGTCAATTTACAACATCTTGTATCCGGAATTGTTTATTCACAAGCTAGTTTACCATTTATGGGAAGTCACAACCGCGAAATGGTTATACCTATCAACCGAATCCAAGTTATCCTAATTTAGGTTATAACATTGGTGGAAAACCCCCTTGGAAGCCACAGGCGCAAATGCCTCAAACTTCATTTCAACAAGTATCATATCCAGGTTTTGGTCAACAGAATCCTTAAGCGTTTGCTTTTCAAAACTACCCCTATCTGGGTTACTAGCAGCAGATTCCTTATGCTAGTGCTCAAAGACCTGTTGCTCAAGCAATTCCATCTTACCCTGGCTATGCTCAACCTGACCTTAATAGACAGTTGCCCTTTGTCGCAAATTTAGAGTTACCAGATTTAAACCGGCTAACTAATGATCCAATAAACTATGTTCCTTGGTGGTCGGTGATACCTCATAAATTACCCTCGAATATTCCTAAGTTCAATGGAAACCCTGGAGAATATCTGTCAACTCATGTTATGACTTATCATTTATGGTGTTCATCAAACTCCCTGAATGATGATTTTGTTCGACTACGTCTTTTTCAGCATACGCTCATAAGTCTAGCTGTAAAATGGTACATTGAATTACCTAGAGCTTATTTTGATAATTTCATTGCCCTAGCTACTATATTTTTGACTCATTTCCAGCTATCCATCAGATATGAAACCGGAACATAACTCTACCAATTTCAAATAGTCTAATGTTACTCACATCTCTAATCATTTTCATGAATGGCATCATCGTCGTAGAATGGTTAAGACATTTGTTCTAGATCAGCTCCTTGTTGAATGGTTCATTAAGTCCCTGTTACCATCTATAACTGAGGATGTGGCTAAGGGTGGCGTCGTCAAAGAAGAGCAAGTTATCGCTCGTGCCCAATATTTAGACTTGATTTATACTCAGTCTGGAACGCTTTATGAAAAAATTCCTATTGCGCCGAGATCTAATTTTACAGTTCCTCCTCAATTAAAGGACTCTCATGCCAGAGACAGCTTGATTGGCACTGCAAGCACACATCGCACTACTGCATCTAATCCTACTCCCGCTTCTGAAATTAATGTCGTGTCATTTGACAAGGGAAAAAGTGACAAGCAACCCAAAAGTAAGAAAAAGGGGAAATCTAAGAAAAAACAAACTTCTAACCCGCAGGAAAGATCATCTGATCAATCGTCTAGACCTAGTAAACCTCATTATCCATGCATAATCTATAATGAGGAACACTTTGTTAGGGATTGTCCTCACCGCGCTGAAGTCTCAAAAATCATCAAGACTTCCCATGCGTCAGCTGTGTTGACAGATCCATTTCCAAATATGGACACAAACATGGTTGCTACGGATCCAGTTCCTAGTTCCCAAGTGTTAATGTTATCTGTCACAAAACCTTCAACATATATTTTGGTGTCAACGCGTAATAAAGATTATGGTAGTCAGGCCACTGATCAACCTACTACCTCGACAACGAATCCGTCTACGGAATCAGTACCGCCTACTGTTATTCCTAAATTGACAATCAAGCCACCAAAGGGAGTAATTCACAAATCGACATATCATCCTCGAGCAAGAGCTACTCAAAATTATAATATAGTTGAAGATTTGGCTCAATCCCCTTCAGCTATGTCTGTTCTTGAGGTATTACAAAATTGTCCCTCCCAAAAACAAGCTTTATTGTCAGCTATTGGTGGAATTGATCCGAATGATTCTAATCTTGTCATCTTTAATCATACGGGCTATGTTCCACAACTACCATCAGAATTGGCATTCTCCATACAAGTAAATGTTCTCAATCACCTTGTTCATCACACTATTATTGATGAGGGAGCATCTACATGCATTATGTCTCTAAATTATTGGAAGTCACTTGGCTCGCCACACTTATCACAATCATCAACGACGTTGAAGGCATTTGATGGACGTATATATAAACCTTGTGGTATTATTAATAACCTGCATGTTGAACTAGAGGGAAAAATAGTGAATATTGATGTTGAGGTTGTTGACAGACCCCTTGACTACAATATTCTACTTGGAAGGCCATGGGTATATGCAATGACTGCAATTTTTTCTACATATTTTAGAATTATTTTCTTTTCACATAAAGGTACTATCACAGTCATTAATCATCTATCATTCTTTGCCTCTACTTCGCAGGTAACTAGAAACGTTCTGTTCGTTCACATACCCCAACTAGAACTTCAGAACATTGGTGTAGGACTCTTAAAGGATTCCACCCTAATGGGAACCTTTGCATTACCGCCACTCGTGACGTCAGTAGAAATTGCAAGTATAGAGAACTGCTACATGATCTCTTCCAATCTATCTAGCTTAAGGAAGAGTACGGGTGATTATAAAATTACTATGATGGATGAATTTCTGCCACCCAACCCTATTGAGCTGGCATAGCAATCAATCTATCTGGCTTGGGCGGCAAATCCAAAATCAGCATTGCCGAGTGTTTGGGTTGATCGTTCCTTAGATTTTGGTACTCCCTCTTATCCTTTTTCCTCAATGTTCTTGACAGATGAGAATATTTTGGAAGCCATGATGTCAGAAGGAGAACCATGGGAAGATTATCATCATCATTCCCATCTTCATAATTATGAAGAAACTTATCTTAGTGAACTATATCACCCATCAACCAAAAATTTCTTTTCGAATTCTTTACCCATTAATGCAATCGATTCTAAGCGAAATCTGTCAAATATTGAAGAAACCATTTCTATCGATATTTCGACCAAACCTGGCGTTGTAGAAAATATTCATGTCGGTGTATCTTGTTCTCCATCAGAACTCGAATCATATCGCTCTCTATTTCATGAATTCCGTGATGTATTTTCTTGGTCTTATGAGGAAATGTTGGGCATAGATATTAGTATTGTTGAACACACTATTAATATGTATCCTGATGTCAAATCGGTGCGTCAACGGCTTCATCTTGTTCATCCAAAGAAAGCCACTGCCATTAAAGCAGAAGTTGAAAAACTTTTGCGTGTTGGTTTCATATACCCTGTTCCGCTAACTGAGTGGGTTTCCAATATCGTTCCTGTCATGAAAAAGTAAGGAACCATTAGAGTGTGCGTCGATTATCGAGATGTCAAACTTGGTTGTCCAAAAAAAAACTATCCTACTCCCTTTATCGACTAGATAATTGACGATTGTGCTAGATGTGAAATATTTTCGTTTATGGATGGATTTTCTAGCTACAATCAAATCAATCTCCGCCCAGAAGATCAACATAAGACAACATTTATCTGTCCCTGGGGCACATTTTCATATAGAAAACTCCCGTTTGGTTTAAAGAACGTTGGGGCAAGTTTTCAGAGAGCAATGGACTATGCTTTCAATGACATCAATCACATTGTTCAACCTTATCTAGATGATTTACCAGCGCATTCACGAAATCAGACTGATCACCCGATGCATTTGAGAGCCATTTTCTTACGCTACCGACACTACAAATACGCCTCAATCCACATAAATGTGTGTTTTGTGTTGGTTCTGGTCGTTTGCTTGGATTCGTAGTCTCAAAAGAAGGAATTCGAATCAACGCATTGAAGGTTCAAGCCATTCTTGATTTGCCTGTGCCATCAACCTTACTTCAGCTACAAAAACTTCAAGGAAAGGCTAACTTCCTAAGAAGGTTCATTCCAAACTACGCCGAAATGGCTAAAGGATTTACTCGATTCTTGAAAAAGGGGGATCCCTTCCATTAGGACCAAGTTGCGCAAGCTTATTTTGATGCTGTCAAGGATACTCTTGTCCGAGCTTCATTAATGTATCCCCCTAATTATCAAAATGATTATTTCCCATATATCACCGTAGCCAAAACGGCCATTGCTATGGTATTGGTCCAAGTAGAAAATGGAATTGAACATCTGATCTATTATTTGAGTCGTAATCTCAATGATATGGACGTTAAGTATTCATATGTAGAAAAGCTTGCCTTGGAAGCTGTTCAAGTTGTCCAAAGATTTCGCCATTATATCCTGCTCCGAAAAACCACTATCGTTTCATATTGTAACCCCATGACTTATATCTTATCACGTCAATTTCTGGATGGAAATATTCAAAATGGATTGTCATTTTGCAGTAATTTGATTTGGAATTCATCAAATCCAAGTCAAAGAAGTCTTTAGTTTTGGTTGAGCTTCTATGTGACCTTCCCTCTGATAGTATTGCGGTTACGTCGGAACCATCAATTCCTGACGAGTCTTTGTTTCTAATCGAATCATCTGATCCTTGGTATGGGGATTTCATCATTTATCTCCAAACTCAAACTTTTTGACCTAATACCTCTCGCTCTGAACAATGACATATTCGATTCCAAGCCAAATATTATCTGATCATCGGCGATACACTTTATCATCGTGGTGTTGATACCATTTTAAGAAGGTGCTTCACTCATGAGGACGTCGAAAAAGTGTTAAATTATTGTCATGCTGGGGCTTGTGGTGGACATTTATCTGGATATGCTACCGCGCAGAAGATACTCTGCGCTAGTTACTTTGGCCTACTATTTTTCGAGGCTGCATCCTTGCGGTCAGAAGTTGTCATGTGTGCCAGATTTTTATCGTAAAATCCACAAACCACCAACGCCAATGCATCTTGTTGTCTCTGTAGGACCATTTTCGAAATGGGTTATTGACTTCATGACTTGTAACCCTCGTTCGTCCGAGGGGCACGGTTATATTATTGTCGCAGTCAACTATTTTACCAAATGGGCCAAAGCGATGCCTACATTCAACAACACAGGACAGACAACTGCATTATTTTTCTTTAATCATGTTATCGCACGGTTTGGGGTCCCACAGGCTATAGTTACAGATCATGGGAAGCATTTTCGCAATCACATGATGGCTGAATTGACTACCAAATTAGGATTTTCACATGATGATTATACTCCTTATTATCCACAATCAAATGGACAAGTTGAAGCTATCAATAAGATTCTTAAACGTATGCTTCAATGAATGATTGGAGTTCGTAAAATAAATTGGAATTCGATCATGTACTCCGCCTTGTGGGCGTATCAAACCTCGGTGAGAAATGCAACTAGATTTACTCATTTTCAATTGGTGTATGGTCTGGAAGCTATCTTACCAATCCAATGTGAAATACTGTCGTTAAAACTCGCAATCGACTTGTTACCTGACACCTCAGAAGAAGAAGCACGTCTCCTTAACCTCATCCATCTTGATGAAATGCCTCGTGAATCCCAATTGGGCAACGAAGCGCATAAGAGACATATAAAGGCACAATACGACAAAAATGTCTAGACTCGCATTTTCTCAGAGGGCGACTTGGTCTTTCTTTACGATCAAGACGCTGACGTAATAGGTACAGGAAAGTTTGAGCCATTATGGCATGGCCCCTATATTGTCAAAAGAGTTCTTTCTAAGGTTTCCTATGAGTTGGTTGATTACGATGGAATTCCGTTGGCGCAGTCTAGAAATGGGTTGAATTTGAAACGTTTATGCTTAATCATGAGCGTAGTAATTTTTTGTATTATATTGTATATATATATGTTGTTGATTTTCATTCACTATCTTAATTTGTTTTTAGAGTTTTCGTAACATTAGTAATCCGCTTTACATTTCATCGTAGATGTCTGAATATTCGGAACCCTTTGTTGGATATGCTGATGGTGCTAGTCGTAGTATGCAGAATCTATCCTTTGCAGCGCGGGCCATTTTCGCTCTGAACGGCGAGTTAGTGATTTTTCAAGGGATTTGTATTGGTAGATTGACAAACAATATCGCTGAGTATAGCGCATTGATCGAACTTCTCTTTGATGCCATTTCATTTGGTATTAATTGTATCATCATAAGGTTAGACTCACAACTTGTGGTATTACAACTTACTAGTGTTTATACTGTTAGAAATCCAACATTGCATAGATTGTTCCTAAGAGTTCGACTTTTGGAAAGACACTTTCATTTTATTCAATATCAACACATTTCCAGAAATTTGAACATTGACTGATTCATTAGCTAATCAAGTTTTAGACAAAAATTTGCAACATATGTAAAGAAAACATTCATCTCATTGAATAGGATTGCACAATAAACATAGGAAAACACTGAAATCATATAGATAGATAGTTACAGGTTTTTACAAAAAAATTTGCCCAAGACACATTGGTCATCTAACCTCAAAATGTATGCAAAATGTCACAAGTAAACTAGTGGTGCTCATGGTAACATGCTATAGATCTAGCCATCCTACGTAGTAACCGCATCCAGTGGTTAGGAACCCAAATAGTGTGTCGTTGCAGTCACATGGGTAGCTCCTCGATCTGGAAATCCGGAATCCTGAAATTCAAACCCTCTATGTGTTGCTGAAGCTCAGCTAGAGTCTCAGCCATATCAAGATCCTGAGGGAATGCTCTCCCGACAGCCCTCTCTGCTAGCACATCTGCTTCGCGCTCCAGTTCCACTACTGGTTGAACACGAACAACATATGCATTATATCAAACATTTAGTTTAGTCTTGGGAAAACATCAAAATACAAAAACATTGTATAAACCTTAGGAAAATAAAAAAACATGGTCAAAACATTCTTACCTATTGCACCCCACTTAGCGCCTTTTGGTAATGCTAAATCTGGATCCCCTCAGAAATCAACGCCTGCGTATGCATACTCATCGATGGCGAAAATCTGTCGCCAGAACCAGGCGAAGAACGCAGTCGAGAACACAATGGTAGATTGGTCTGCATGCCTACCCATGAATTCCACCCATCTCTGCATCCGCGGATCTCTAGGATTAGACACATCCAGTGTCACATGTTGTGGCTACATCAGTGGAATCCGTTCCAAGGCGAAGGATATAATGATAGAACCATAACTAAAATTCTTCTTCCTTCCTCCCTTTGCTTTATTCAATTGTTCCTTTATCTGAGAAAGAACAGCTTTAGACCAGTTGAAGACTGTTGACTCCATACACTCTAGCGTGTACTGCATATACGATCTATTCGCTACATGTAGTGTAACGATGTCGGAAAGTTTTGCGATCGCGAAAATGAGAGTTCTCAAAGGCAAATCTCTAACATATTGGATGTTTATCTTTCCAACTTTTCTTGGCTCTGCTCCTAGATAACAATGTTGCAAAACATAATCTCTCACTATCTCTCCTCCAACAATAGACCTTGAGAGCGAAATGGGCAAGCCTCTCCTCGACAAACCTGTAAGAAAGTACACATCCTCAACTATTATGGGAACCACTTGGTTCTTAATATGAAATGCCTCAATAGTTGGATCCCATGCTCGAACTAAGAACTCCAAGAGTTCTATTTGTTGTCTCATCCCTAACAATTTGAAGTACTTAAGCAGTCCACAATCTCTTAGGGCTCTTACTGTACTTGGATCATTTAATGCAATCATATCATGTTATTTATGTTCTCTTTCCATCCATGTAATCGTCCATTAGATTCCAATCAATGCAAAAGGCAAATTTTGGGCATAATGTGAGAAACAAAAATCTAGATTGTGCCCAACGCACTCCCTAACAAGAGACAGTGTGTTGTGTATACAAGTAACCTTCACTGTACTTTCTATGCAACGCAGGTTTCGACATTCAGGGGTGCGTTGCCCTCTTTTTTGGCAGAATTTATCCTAGGGGCCTTAAAACCCTGAAAATTTGCAGAAATTGGAAATAAAATGACTATTGAAGGAAAGAGGAGGTTTATATCACTAACCTAGATCAAACAACAACAAAAACCGTCCACAGAAACGATCACAATCAGCAACTGAAGTTCGGGGGTAAAATCAGGTTCAGAGCTCCAAAATGCAAATGGTAACTATGGAATGGTAAAAATGAATAGTGAAACTACTTTTAATATTCATTTAATTATTTGTAAATTGAATTTATTTCTATGACTATAGTTTTGTTATGTTTTTTATCATGAAACGGGTATTTAATCCATTTGATGTTGTTCTCAACGGGTCTTACAACTGATGAACAGATTAGTCGTAAAGATTTATTTCAAAGAATGATTTGACCACAAAGCATACTTTTTCTCCTTATTTTTCGAGCTTTGTTAAAAACGAAAAAATGATTTGAAGCGCACTTTTATCTCTTTTTCGAGCTTCGATAACAGCAAAAAAGGAACCCCTGGAGTCTTCTTTCAACTCTTTTTAGACTCTGATAATGTGAAAAGATTGCTAAGCACTTGTCTTTTCGAGCTCGTAAAAGTAAATGAATTGATATATACTCAATATAAGTTTAACCATTTTCTGGACTGAGATAGATTATTTACGAAAAAGGAATACCTTGGTTAAACATGACCAAAGAGGTTCTCTCAAATATTATTTTACACTTTTTTGGATCTGAGCGACAAATTTCCGAAAAATTACTTATGGAGTTTTCTTTCGTCCTCTTTTTCAAACTCTCTAAATATGAAAAAATATCGGGCTATCACTATCGTTAAGCTCGTTAAAACATAAAATAGCGACAGGCTTGTCGATCATGACAAGAATCGAGTTTCATTCATCACTAGACTAGTTAAATTATTAAATAGCGATATATTGTTCGCCCGAAAGGTTGAATTATAGATCAAGAAAATGTTATCCTCGTCAAACTTGTTAAAAAATAAAGAGGTACTGGTCGACAAATGACCGAGAAAAATTTGGAAAAAGTGAGCAAAATTCTTTATGATAGCAAGTCGCTCTTGAACATGACACTTCCTTCACTCCATGTCCGTGACTGTTTGGGTTGGGTAATCATCTTGACGGTTCATTCATACCTATGGTTCATCATACCTTCACTTCGGTTTTGGGTCAATGTTGCCAACTCGTCTTAGTGTCGTCGATATGTTCAAGAGAATTCATCCAGTGAATAACTCATCCTTCTGCAATACTCATAAACCTTTTATTCGCATGACCGTCATCCCTGAAAATTGTTATATCAAGTCATATCCTTGTCTCCGAAATCAGTAACTCCCGTTTCACAATATGGTGACTTTCTGTCTACAACAAATCATTATCTAGGAAGTTCACTTAGAAACATCATATTCCAGTACCATGAGGCTTGTTACAGCATCAACAAAATCCTTGCTTCCAGACTTTTGACCGAAATATTTTGTTTGGCGTTCGACATCAAATCATCTATTCACGCCTTACGAAATGTACTGCAGTACCTTGAGGGCCATTGACATCAATGGTGGTTCTCTCACGTTTGTTAACAGCTCACACCATTGGCTGGTAATCAAACGATGTCTTTCCTTGTTCGACTACAAATCATATATTCGCATGGCTATACTTGTACCCGAATGATCGAGTGAACGTGATAAGAAGACCCCGGATCTAGTTTCAGCCATCCGGGCTACGATTTCAGGATTGTTGTACACATTATCTGTACGGTGACTTTACATACAGATCGTCATCCAAACATGGGCCTATATTTGTAGGCATGTCTGTATTGGGCAACATTCCAATGTAGACGACTTTATTATTTATGTACATGTTATTAGATTGTTTATGTGTTGAACATGGGAATGCCTACCCTCAGAAATTATGATCAAGAGGATATATCATGATGTAATGTATTGTAGGATTGATGCAGGTCGCCACTCCGTTTCATCTCCAGCCATCACAGTGTAAAGCATATCAATCAAAATACTATTGTTATTATTCTGACTTCATGCTTTAGGGGGAAATTGTTATAGGTCAATTTGGGAATCCTTCCTAATGACCTGGTTAACTCGGCATCATCTCTAGGACCAATGTATAGGGCCTATCATCCCCTAACATTTCAGTTGCTACATGCCCTAAGACAAAGAACAAGACAAATAAATCAAAGACTTTCGTTTGCAAAGGTTTCCAAAATTTGAAGTTTATAATATATCATATGAGAGCTCACCAACGTTGCCTCTAAAGGGACTAAGTGTGTTGCATATGCAGGTAGCCCTATGCAAGGCTGCTCTGCAAAGCACTTCTCGACATTCATGGGTGGGTTGGTCACATTGGGAGCAAAATTCTCATTGTTCTAGAATATCCACTTGGTCAGTGTCTTCTAGAAGAGTTCACATGTGTCAAACTTCGAATCCATGTGTCCATTTGACATCTACAAGATTGGGAACATGTCTTGCCTATTATTGGAAAGTCATTGATTGTGAAACTACCCTAAACTCCTCTATAAATTGAGCACAGATCTTAGTGTTTGATAAGGAAGAATTTGTGTAGATAAATGTTGGTGGAATTTCAATTGAGGAGATTGATTTGAGTGACATATTTCTGGAGATCTCTACATTGTGATGAGGCTGGGATGTCGCTGGAGATGGTGACACTAAATCAATCACTGGGTTGTAACCTCCCCTTCTATCATCAGTAAACATTACTACTTATTTTTCCCTATATGCATATGTATAAGCTTTGATTTTCAATATCATGATTTCTTAGTTGATATATATGGTTTATGCTTTATTGATTTAGCTAAATAACTTGAATAGACATCTTATTATTTCTATCTCTTGTTGTTTAGTGTTCATTCTTGCAGGAAATATTTTGCACAGTCGGCTGGAATTTGAAGCTATAGCAAAAGCGACAGAAGGAGACTTTCGAAGCGCTTGGATCCCAAGTAGGTTCCTTATTTCATTCTGTGTGTCTGTTTACAGTTAGGAAAGATAGTCGTAAAGTCTTTGACCTATTGTTCTAGATTAGCACTTGTCTAGGGAAGAATAATTTATCCGTAATTCATAATTCCGCATAACAATCAGTATATTGAATTAAGTTAAATCTTATATCATCAGAAAGGTCTCGACGAGATGAACACAATAGCGTTGTTTATTCTGGGTTTTGAGAAGTTTGAAAAGGTCAAAATTTTATGACCCCATTTCCATAACTGGACCTTGGAGGTTTGGTCATCACAGTAATTTCCTCTTACCTTTAGTATGGGTTAGGAATAATAGGGGGTATGTTACATGACAACCTATATCCAAAGGAAAACCTTAGATAATCTTACAATTTTTAGTTGACTCAATATGGACATTATTTATAGAGGAAAACCTTGGAGAGTGTTACAATGAAACCAATTTTCGTTACATCTATGAGGAAGATACCTACCAAGTTATTAAAAGTTGGATATGGTGTATGAAAATTGTTAGAAGGGCATATTTTTAATGATTTGTGTTTAAAATAAAGGGTGTTAAGTGACAAAATATCCTTTGAATAACAAGTTCATAGAACTATTACATGATTACTAATTGTGATTGATGGTGTGGTACCTTGGTTTTTCATGACATTAAGGTGTTGGTTTTTATTAGAATTGTATATGTGATATAAGGCATGTACATGTCTATTTATTTATTTATGGGTGATACATTTATAATAATCATGATAATTAGAATAAAAACTGAAAAATTAATTTATGCATTGAGTTATTCATTTTTTATAATTATTAATTAATGCATAGTAGTAATTTGGTGTGCAAAATTGGAAATCATGGCCACATTGAGGCATCAAAACCCCCCAAGTTGCATAAATTTATACATGTCTCAGCCTAATATTTGCTTAGATAACACACAATAACAAAAATCGTCAATCCCTTCATCACCCTTAGTTGGCACTCCCTTTCCCTTTGTCTAGAAACTACAATGAGTATTCAATAATAACCTTTCTAGGGTTGTAGTTGTAGTTGGAATATAATTGTTGCTTCTCCTACTTTTCTCTAAGATAGGGTCACTGTAAACACACCCCCTTAACCTCAGGAATGTATTCATTATAGTTAACCAACTTCCTTGGTACAGTTAGAGAAATGGGGTAATAATTTTTCTTTTTATACTTTGTTTTGAGTTCCCAAAAATCACTTTGGATGTATTCATCGTGTCTATCATGTTGAAAATGCGGCAAGAAAATCTAGTTTTGACTTTGCCTTGGTCAAACTAGATTACAATTCGAAATTCAATTTCAGCAGAATACTTGGAGGTAGTTAACTGAGGTGACATGGTTTTTGTCACTCAGTTAACTAAGGTGAAATGGATTTTGTCACTCAGTTGGAGACACTTGAGTTCAGTTCTACATGATTGATTGCTAATTTGTAGCAATATAATTCAGTTAAGTTGAGTTATTGTCAGTTAAACTATTTCCAATTGTTGGAGAAATTAGTGGAGGTTCAAGTTGTGTAGTGTAACTTTAGTCACACTCAGTGGTCATCCAGTTAACTGATCAACCAATCCAAAATAACTGATGCATGCAGAGAATTCATGTTACCCAGTTGAGATTGGAGTACAAGGGCAGTGTACTATCAATTGTAAACTAGTCCAAGTTGTATAGGTGGTGCATATAGTGAAAGGATGGACCTAAAGGAATTGTGCAATCCAATTGAGGAATTTCCCTAAAAAATAGGGGCTAATTCCTCAATGAACAACGCAAGGAAATAAGAGCTTGGAGGCTTGACAATTTGGCTAGGTATTGGTTAGGTTTAGTGAGTCAGGCAGAGGATAGAAGATACAGGTGCAGATTGTGCTCAAACTTGAACAAACATATTGTATTCATCCAAATTCTTTGATTAATGCAATACAGATAGTAAGGGGTTTTGAGCAGTGGCTTTCCCCTAGATCAGTATTTATTTCCGCGGATCAGTAGAGTAGCTTCTAGTCTTCTGATTTAGTAAATTTTATGAGCAGTTTAGAATCTACACATTAATTTCTACATGGTTTCAGAACTAGATTCATAGTAGAGAAGATATTTTGAAATTTTCATTACAGGAGGTTCAAGTTTGAAGACTAGTGTTGCAGGTTTTCTCCAGAACTGAGAAGATGAATTTCAATGGACTCGGGCTCAAGTATGCTTTGGAAGGAACCAAAAACTTTGTGGCATGGAAGATCTGCATGGGGGCAGCATTGGATGAAAATGAGTTGTTAAAATACAACAAGACAGATGTAATAAAACCCCAAGCATCTGATGCCCAAAACATTGCTCAATGGAAGAAGGATGTGGCCAAAGCGAGGAGAATCACATTGGTGGGAGTACGTGATCATATTTTCTTGAATCTCCATGGGAAAGAGACTTTGTTTGCGCATGTGGAAAACACTGACAGAGTTGTTCAGGAACAATAGTGACCACGGGAAGCTGGCACTCAAGGACAAGCTTCGAAGTATTAAGATGCAAAAGAATGACACAATTCCGCGGTACCTGAGCAGGTTTACACAGTGTAGCGATGAAATTGGTGGAGTCAATGTTAATGTCAATGAAGAAGACTTGGTAGCTCTAGCCCTTTTGGGACTTCCCAAGAGCTGGCATAGTTATCAAGATTCGATAAATGGTAGAGAAAAACTACCAAGATGGGAGCAATTATGGTCTAATCTAGTACAAGAAGAAATAAGGAGTAACAGAGACGGGACTTCATCCAAAATCGAGGATGAGGAGAACGATTTCTTGGCTGGAAAGAAAAAGAAATGAAAAGGGAAGAAATCTCAATCCAAAGCAAAATCTAATCAAGGGGGAAAGAAGAAAGACTTGTCCAGAATCAAGTGTTTTCACTGTCATGAATTCAGGCATTATTCCATGAAATGTACACACAAGAAGACACACGAGAAGACCTTAGGAGGAGTGGCAGGTGGAGCTTTGGCTTCACAATTCGAGCTTAATTTTACTCTCATTGCATGCATGGCAAGCATAGTGATGGGAAGCATGTGGTATCTCGACAACGGTGCCTCGTTCCATATGACCGGGAAAAAAGATTTTTTCAATGACTTGAAGGAGAAAGATCTCCATATGCACATCGAGATGGGAGATGATGGAAAGTACATCCTGACCGAGATTGACACCATCACCTTTTAGAGGGAATCAGGCTCCCCTCTCAAGCTCAAGGATGTGATGTTTATACCAGGTCTAAAGAAGAATTTGGTTTTTGTCACGGTGTTGGAAGACTGTGGCTATGATGTGATATTCAGCAAAGGAAAGGAATTCCTGAGACACATCGCCATGGGACAAGTGAAATAGATCGGGGTTCAAGTGAAGAACCTCTATAGGCTGGATGTGGAATACTATGCTACTTTGAGCACAAAGGCGGAGTTGGTGCGGAATCGAGATGTCAGCGAATTATGGCATAGAAGACTTGGCCATTTGCATCATGGAGCTTTGAATATCATGCAGCAAATCACCACGACCCTCTCCAAAGGAGCATTAGAGCAGCAGAATACATGCAAAGGGTGTACCTTGGGGAAGTACACAAAATCCACCTTCAATGATCGGGATAACAGGGCGCATGCAATCCTTGAAAGGATCCACTCTGATGTCTGTGGACCTTTCTCGATAACCTCCACTACCAAACACATGTATTATGTTATATTTGTAGATGACTTCTCACAGAAGTGTTTGATTTTATTCATGCAAAAGAAATACCATACATTCTCCAAGTTTGTTGAATTTAAATCACTTGTTGAGAAAGATATTGGCATGAAATTTAAGGCTCTCATGAGCGGTAACCGTGGTGAGTACATGTCGAATGAGTTTAAATTTTTGTATGCAAAGGCAGGCATTCGACAAGAGTTGACAGCACCCCGCAACCCACAATAGAATGGGGTGGCTGAGAGGAAGAACAAAAGTATTGTGGGAGAAGCAAGGGCGATGTTGCATGACCAAGGCCTACCTCTGCACTTGTGGGCTGAAGCATGCAACGCAGTTGTATATTTGCAGAACATGAGTCCTCATCGGATTCTTGGTATGAGTACACTAGAAGAAGTTTTTCCAAGGAAGAAACCAGATGTGTCACACTTCAGGATCGTTGGAGCATCAATATATTTCCATGTCTCTAAGGAAGCAAGGAAAAAGCTAGATCTAACAATAGAGTTGGAGATATTTGTGGGGTACACTAATACACCTCATAACTATCATGTGTACCTGCCATCTCTCAAGATGGCAATTGTTCGTAGAGATGTGAAGTTCGATGAAGAAAAGGTAATGAATTGTTCCCTTGAGAGGGAGCTTCAGTTGCATGCAGATTAGGAGCTTTTGACTCCAAACGAAGAACCTCAAGAAGATGTGGAGCAGCCACACGCAGAGGAGCAGAGAATGGAGATAGTCACTCAAGAAGAGACATCTAAAGAAGGAAGGAAATGAACCAGGGAAGCTGACAGATTATTTCAAGATGCTAGAGAGAATGTGGGAGCACCCACATCACATCAGAGGAAGAGGAGGTCATCGGATCGGTACACTGACTACATGGCTTTGATGACTAAGCTAATAGAGACAGAATCAACCTCATTCAAGGAAACATTAGAGCAACTTGTATGGGTTCATGATATGGTAGAGGAATATGATTCCATTGTTAGAAACAATGTTTTGGAAGTGGTCCCAAGACCAGCATACAAATCAATGGTAGGTTTGAGATGGCTTTACAAGGTAAAGCATGCAGCGGATGGAAACATAGAGAATCACAAGACCAGATTCGTGGCCAAGGGTACTCTCAGGCAGAAGGGATTGACTATGAAGATACCTTTGCTCCTATAGCAAGGTACTCTTCCATCAGATCAATTCTTCCTCTGGCTGCACAGATTGAGTGGAAGATCCACCAGATGGATGTGAAGACAACATTCCTCAATGGAGTTATTGAGGAGGAGGTGTACATTGAACAACCTGGAGGTTTAGAGACCTTCAACATAGAGTCGCATGTGTGCAAACTCAAGTGAGTGTTGTATGGGTTGAAGCAAGCACCCTTTGCTTGGTACACCAGGATCAATAGTTACCTCACCGGGTTGGGCTTCACCAAAAGTGAAGCGGATGCAAATCTTTACCACATTCTGGTAGAAGTTAAATTGTTGATTATAGTCTTAAATGTCGATGAATTGATTTTCACCGGTGATGTACAACGTATCAAGTCTTGCAAGGAGGACCTTGCAAGAGTGTTCGAAATGAAGGACATGGGTCTAATGCACTATTTCATCGATTTGGAAGTATGGCAAGGAGAAGGGGAATTGTTTGTCTCTCAAGGAAAGTATGCCAACGAGATACTTTAGAAGTTCCACATGGATGGATGCAAACCCATGGAGACTCCTCTCGCGACCAACTGGAAGGAGGAGGATGCCACTTCAGGTGAGGAAGTGGATGCTACTGTGTACAGGCAGTTGGTCGGTTCACTCATGTATCTGGTGAACACATGGCCAGATGTGTTATGTAGTCAACCAGTTGAGCCAATCCATGGTTCGACCGACCAAATTATTTTGGAGGGTTGTTAAACATGTTCTACGGTACCTCAGAGGAACCACTCAGTTTGGACTTTGGTACAGACGGACAAAGGGAGTGAAGCTATGTGGCTTCACGGATGCAGATTGGGCGGGAAGTCCATCAGACCGAAAAAGCACATCAGGAGGAATTTTAAGTGTTGGGTCTGCAACAATTTCTTGGTTCAACAAGAAGCAGAGATATGTGGCACTCATCTCAGCAAAAGCAGAGTACATGTTTGTCAAACAAGCAACATGTGAGGCGATCTGGATGAGAAAGATTATTGTTGGGTTATTTGGTCAGATGATGGATCCTACTATTATTTACTGTGACAATCAGAGTTGTGTCAAACTCTCTAAGAATCCAGTTTTTCACGATTGATCCAAGCACATAGATATATGGTACCACCATCTACGAGATTGTGTGCAGAGGTGTTAATCATGTTGTTGTAGCATATTCCAATAGAGGAACATGATGCATACATTTTGACAAAAGCTTTTTCAAGAGGTAAATTCGAGTTCCATAGATGCATGATTGGGGTGGAAGATAATTCCTTTCTCGCTGAGAGGGAGTGTTGAAAATGCAACAAGAAAATCTAGTTTTGAATTTGCCTCGGTTTAACTAGATTAAAATTCGAATTTCAATTTCAACAGAATACTTGGAGGTAGTTAACTTAAGTGACATGGATTTTGTCACTCAGATAACTCAGTTAATTCAACTTGGAGACACTTGAGTTCAGTTCTACAAGATTGATTACTAATTTGTAGCAATCTAATTCAATTAAGTTGAGTTATTGTTAGTGAAACTAGTTCCAACTGTTGGAGAAACTAGTGGAGAGTCAAGTAGTGTAGTGTAACTTTAGTCACACTCAGTGGTCATCCAATTAACTGATCAATGAGGCCAAAATAACTTATGCATGTAGAGAATTCAAGTTACCTAGTTGAGATTGGAGTTCAAGGGAAGTGTACTATCAGTTGTAAATAAGTCCAAGTTGTACAGGTGGTGCATGCAGTCAAAGGATGGCCCTACAACAATTGCGCAATCCAATTGAGGAATTTCCCTAAAACAATAGGGGATAATTTCTTAATGAATAGCGTAAGGAAATAGGAGCTTGGAGGCTTGAAAATTTAGCTAAGTATTGGTCAGGTTCAGTCAATCAAGAAGAGGATAGAATATACAGGTGCAGGTTGTGCTCAAGCTTGAGAAAACATATTGTATTCATCTAGATTCTTTGATTAATGAAATACAGATAGTAAGGGGTTTTGAGTAGTTGTTTTCCCTAGGATAAATTTCTTCGCATGTGTGATGAATATTGATACATGTTAATGATTTGTGTTCTCAATCGTGAATTTGCTTTCGCAAATCAGTGAAATAGCTTCTAATTTTGTGATTTAGAAAATTTCACGATCAATTTAGAATCTACACATTAATTTCTACATATATTAGTGAAACAATTCTAGTAATACATTTTTTTTTTTTTTGTCCAAATTGAACTCCGAAATCTCAAGTTCTACTCCCTCAAAGTTTTCTTCACTTTTAGATTGTCATTTTTCTCTTCACTGCCATGTAGCACCCACGTCGCATATTGCCATATTGTAGACTCTAGGGAGTCCAAAGACATGCCTTTCTCGAATTCATGTACAAATATGGTTTTGTTCTTTATATATATATATATATATATATATATATATATATATTATGTGTTTAAATTTGTTGAGGTGTCTACAACCCACTCACATAACCTTTGCCATGGCCCATTACCATATGCTCTATGTATATAATGCATATATAATATATATGTGCAAATATATGTGGCTAACCATATACATTGGTTTCGGTATATTCATATGTTTAACGTGGGACGTGTATATATATTATAGGAGTTGTCTTTAGTGCGACTTTTTGAAGGCATTTCTGGTGGATTTTTCCGGTCTAATTTCTCTAAAATCTGGCAAGAATTTATTGAAAACAGAAATTTGATGGATAACTTGCACAATCTAGGGATTTTGTAGGGTATTGAATCTATATTTACAGTAAAAAAACTAGTTTAAATAACAGAAATCAAGATTTTACCTCAATTTTTTTCACCGACACCAAAAACTCCAAAAAGTCGCACTAAAGACTACTCCTATATTATATGTATCAATCAACCCACAATTACCAAAGCGCGCGGAGCCACTCTTATCATTCGACAGCCCATCTGACGGAAAAGGGTCCACATGGCTTGATCAATGGTGGTGAGCGGAAGTGCTACCCCGCTCCCCCTCTTATCCGACGGTCCACTGCTGCGTTGTTCATTCCACAGTCCGATATTCAAAAGTGTTAAGCCCCCCTCCTCCATGACATCACACAATTATTTTTGGCCATCGATCTCTAGATTGAATCTCCACCGTTCAAGCGTTTAGTCAATGTTTTTCCACCATTTGCAAACGTATATTGCATGTAATTGGCTTGGGGTTAATATTAGGGTGTTATGTGTTATATATAGGAACTCATTACTCGTTTTATGTTGTGAACATTAGGGAATGAAATATGATCTAAAAATCCCCTTAAAGACATGATTACTGTGATGTGAAGCAAATGCAAGTCACTTATACCAGGCCTGCCACTGAACATGATGGCTACAATTACAGGTTCGTTGTTGTAGTTCGGGTTATTATTGTTATTAACACATTACAAAGACTATCAGTTATTTCTATCCAGAACGATAAATACACATCCCAGACCTTGAAAAATAACATCTGCCAAGACTAAAAAAACCCAAAGTCTATTATCACCACAACTCCTAGAGTATTTATAGTATAGAGTACTTATCCATGAGTAAATAGATCTCAGCATGTATGTGGCATAGAAATATTGTCATGTCTAGTACAAGGAACATAAAATCAAGTTATCATGGATTATGAGGCAGTCTCGTCAAGAACACAATGCAAGGCTTATTTGTGCGTGGGCTTGAGAAAGTGAAAATGCATACCCAAGAACCTGGGTGTGCTTCACTGGACGACCCTGGATGGAAACCATACGAAGTAAATGGACCAATATGGCTTGAGAGTGAGGAATCTCCATTATTCCTACTCAGAAATATAGACAAGAGCTAGCAAGGGTTTGTAGTAAAATCAAGATTATGTCACTGTAAGTGTGAAAGGACTTTCATGTTGGTTTCTATTAAAAGATAACCAATGCACACACACGGTTGGAATATGATTTAAGTTGAGCACCATAATTATAACTAACTCCTCAACATGAATTTATCACATCGTTCCAGCACCTTTTAAGATCAATGTCAACAACATAACAGTTAGTTGTGTCAACAATAATATTACATATCATGTCTCATACATCAATGGCACCATTTCAAATCAGAAATGTAAACATATTTTCATTGTGAATAAAGAGCATAAGAAACACTTATCTCAAAAGCTAATGGGCAACTGAGTCTGGGAAAACAACTATTCACCCAACCATAGAGAAGCTGCAGCCAGTCCTTACTTGCAACTGTCACTTTCGAGTGAGATTCCAGAGACTAATAGGTATTTTTCTCAAGGATTAAACTCAACTTTCAATCAAACGAGGGATTCTAGAGGTTCTCCCACCTCCACCCACCAATTGATTTGCAGTCAAACAAAATACACAGGGAATCCAGAGACTGTTGTCTTCACCCTTCAGGTTACAACACTGTGATCCCACCCAACTTGGGGACTCCAAAATCCACAATAAAACCAAGCTACAACAAGAAGTCTCCAGAAATCCTCCAGGAATTTCCACGAACAATTCCCCTACCCCATCCCTTAGGAACTCAGAGAAAACCCATCTCCTTCCATTGCCTATCAAGAAATCAAGAGGTAGTGATTCTCTCATCTAGAAGTGATTCCCTCCTAACTTCTTTCCAACCGAGAAATCATTTTCTCTGCTACTCAACGTTCTTCCTGACTTGTTCGACTTCCCTTCTCTGGGTTGCTGCCTGCGTTCTATTTTCCAGATCTGCCTCTTTTTCTTCCTTCTGCTTTTTTTTCTCTGCTCTCCTTTTCCTTGTTGTTCAAATGAATCTACTCCTCTCACAGTTCGAATGGATTTTCTTATCTTCTCTAATGCATTGTCCTCGGTTGTTCGAATTGTCTCCTTTAGACAACGACCTATGCCACTAGAATCTTGTTATCCAATGAGAAAAGTGCCACCTGCTTGCATGTTCCCAAGTTGTTAATTGTTTTTTAGTTTGCTGTAGTGGGTGGCTAGCACACCTTACTAGCTGGCAGCTTACCCACTCTCTTTTTTAAAAAAATTGTCCATGTTTCCTTGTCCACTGCTGCAAAGAAGCACAACTTATAAGAAAATACAATGCTTCCCTTTTTGCACAATTATCAGCTTCATATACCAGTTCATATTCCTGTTGTAAGGAAACCTTAAAAATTATCCCTAGCAAGAAACCTCCTCAACCTTTGGAATCCACGTCTCATTACTCAACCCATTTTTTTTTCCAAAATATTTACATTATATACATAAGTGTAAAATAATTGTCGTTGTCACAATCAGGACAATACTGAGAAGTATGTTTTGTTTGGTATTCTAAATGAATCACAAGATGGAGATTGAGAACAAGTTGTTAAACATACAAATGGATAAAGTGCTATGATTTCCATTGTTATTTGTACAAGATTTTTTCATTGTCTAACTCTTATAGCATATAAGTGGGATTCAAATTGAAATCTCTAATGCATATAATTAAAATTACTTGAAATTCACTGTCAATCAAAAGATTGACATAATCACAGCATTAGGTGCTCTCACGTCTCCTATTTTTTTATGAATGCATGCATAATATCTATCAATATGAAAATTGTCTAAGAAAAGAGGAGCTTTTATAATTGTAGAAACAACTCCAAGATGCACATCACACACATAAATCACATAACCACAAAGGAGGGGAGCAATGTGAGCAAAAGGCATATACACCCTATACATCGCTAGTGAATAACAATATGTTTGTAGTAAAACCAACAACCACTATGAACCACCTCCATCGGTATAAGCTTCATGGCATGAAATGACTTTGAACCTCAACAAATTGTTACAATTTTGTAGTTTGTATAATGGAAGACAACATTTAGGAAGGTCGGCGGATTTTTCTCTACTAGTAATTATTTTTTGGATTGTTCCATTAATACATTAAATTGCAATGTACAATGAGAGTTAAAGGAAATTGTTAAAATGCAATGTTCAAGCTAGGATTCGTGAGTGCCAAATGACATGACCAAAGAAAGCATATGTCAAAGACATACTAAAGCAAAGGTAGTTATGTGTTCAAATAGTGGTCATAAAACTACAAACAACTTCAGAGAATATTTAATTAACTTGCACAAAAGTCCTACCAAAGAAACGAAAATTGTCACTAAGTGGGTAAAAGAATAAAAATAAATGAAAGGAAAAATGACTTAAACAACCTTCAAAGTACCTGTTAATTCATTAATTCTATTCTAATCCACCAATCCTATGACTTAAATATCCTTCAAAATACTTATTAATTCATTAATTCTATTCTAATCTACTAATCCTATCCATCTATCTAAAAAGAAGGATTAAGAAACATCATCACTAACACCTCCCAAAGAAAATTTTAGTCATTGATCCTAAAAAGATCATTTCTAGCCTTGACACCAATCAACTAATATAAGAAAAAAACCCTCATCTTATCATTCAAATATGTTTTATGCTATTTACTAAATAAATTAATAATTACATGTGAATAAATGTAAAATATTTTTTTTCGAAACAAATGTTTTGGACAGCGTTAAATTCAAACCATCTTTAGGGAGATCCCAATGTTAGGATTGGAATGAAACAAGAACCATAATCTATTATGGAAAGGGTTAAGTTTAAGATAACATTGGAAAATTGATATAGAAACGATGTTTTAAAATAGTGTAAATCATTAAAACATAATGGTCCAGGATTTTTTTTTTCAAGTAGAAAAACTCTAGAATATATTATGTCCAGTTCAAATGAAATTCTACAGAAAAACCTTATATCTAATACAAAATCTTGCATTTCATTTCAAGCCTTTTTTCTATCCGAAAAATCTGGAAAAGTCCTTAAAGTCTGCCCATAAAAACATAAGATACAGTAAAGTTCAATACTCCAGTTCTTCCAGAAAAGAAAAAACAGTAGTATACTAAGAAAAAATATCATCCTGGCCTCCCAAATAGTACTCTGCCAGTAGTCATCCAGCAATGAAGTCGTCACACCAAAACTTGAAAGGTGTCATTCGTTGTGGCCGAAAACACCTGTGACCTACCAGAAAGCGTTGAAGCCGTCACTGTGTGGTCCAAAACGTCCATGAATAACCCAGTGCTCCCTACAGGAAGCTCATCGATTGCAAAAAACTCAGAAATATAAACGAAGCAACATCCTACCACCAAAGCCTGTAAGGAATCATTGTCTGTGGCCAAAAAACCTGTGACCTGCCAGAAAAAGGAAATAGGATGGTAAAAAGTGAAAGAACATTATGAAAAATTGATCATACCTTTGGCCTCTTCACCATCTGGATCAATAAATTCATAAAACATCTGTCCAAAATGGCCCTCTAGGCCCTTTTTGGAAAGTCTATCAGCCTGAGAGTTCTTTTCACGAAAGATATGATGAAAATGACTGGAATTGAAGGAGTTCACCATCTTCTCAATGCAAACCAACCATGTCTCATGCTGTACCGGAGCAAGTTTGTTACCTCTATTGACATAATCCATTAATACCTTTGAATCCCCAAACACCCAGAGATCATCAATACAAAGTTGAAAAGCTATCCAAAGTAGACCCCAAAGAGCGAGGATCTCTGCTCTCATGTTGGTACCATAACCCCCGACCAGTGTATTTTATAGTGACAAGTAGGAGAGATTCTCAACCAAACTCCACATCCGCAATTAGAAAGTTGGGATGCCCCATCGAAGAACCCAGCAGGGTATTGAATTTCCACTAGTCTCATACGACAAGAGAGATCTTGAGTAGGAGTAGGCTCAGTTTTGAGGCTTTCCCAGAGGAAAATGATGTTGTCAACAGTCCCCCTCAAGTTACCATTAATTCCCCTAAAAATCCTATAATTCCTGTTACACCAAATAAACCAGTGATAAAGTGTCGGTATGTTCCTGTAGTTTTTATTTTTCTTACTCCACCAGTTTATAAAGTCCTCGGTATTCTCCGTGATAGGTCCTGGCATCCTAATATACTCACACATCAGCCTTAATACCTTCTTAGAAAAAGTATATTTATAAAACATATGAGTATTATCTTTGTCCTCCCTCATGCACAAACAACAGATTCTAGGACCATACCTGCCTCTCTGTCTCAGGTTCTACCATGTAAGGGTTTTATTTCTCAAAACCAGCCAGAGAAAAATTTGCATTTTGAGTGGAGTCGTATTCTCCCATATACCTTTAAACTGTCCTGTAGTGTTGAAACAATTTGATTTCATGATAAGGCCACTGTATATCGAATCTACCGTGATCATTCCCTCCTTATATGATCCCCTCCAGTCCACCCTGTCCCCCCTATTGTCCCGGATTAAACCATAACTTCTAAGGTCCTCCGTGAAGATCTCCCACTGCTCCTTAAAAGGATCCAACAGACCTAACTCCTCCGCAAATAGCCAATATGGAATATCCTTTTCAACCTTCTTCATGATTTGTGATAGATAAAAATAGCCTTTGTTGTTCAGATGTTGTATGAGGCTGTAATCACATCTTATAATAGGGGAGATACCGCATAGGCCCCGGAAGCCTATCAAGATCTTGGCCCCATTACCGAATTTCCAGCTCAGAAAAATTTTGATATCCGGCCAAACCTTCCTGAAGCCATTCCAAATGGCTGATCCACCCCTTATGCAGTCCCACCCATTCAAGAACATATGTTCCAGGTCCCCCGCTTCAGGATATTTGTAAAGAATGATCTCCCTCCAAATCCCATTTATCCTCATACCATGCCAGAAAGATTTAATAAGTAGAGCCTTCCCAAAAATATGTATGTCTTTTAATCCCCAACCCCCATTTGATTTAGGCCACATGATGTGTTCCCATCTCACCAGATGGTACCTACCACGATCCTCCTTACCATTCCAAATGAAATTTACTATCACCTTCCTGATATCTTCCAGAATCTTCTTCGGAATAGCGTAGATATGAGCCCAATATACCATAATGTTCTGGATCACTGCCTAAACCAGAATAAATCTCCCTCCACTGCTTAGCCACTTAGAAGTCCAACTACTGATTTTCTTTTTCACCTTCACTGCCAACCAGTCCTAGTATTTTATCTGGTAATTGTTCGGCTTCATGTGGAAGCCCAAGTATTTAAAACCCTGGCTCAATGGAGCAGAACTGACCCTAAACATAGTGGCTATTTCATTAGCCAAGACCTTCCCTGCCTCCTCAAAGTAAATACATGATTTCCCTAGATTTGCCTCCATGCCCAAGGCTTTTCCAAATCTTACAAATATCTCATAAAAACTTTGCCAAATAGTTCTGACAAGCATGCCAAATAGCATTACATCGTCGACAAAAAAACTATGGCTGATCTGTCGATGATATGACAATTTGATCCCTTCAAACCTTCCCATCCTAACCTCCTTGTTTATCTTCAAGCTAAGAGAATCCATGACCAAAATGAATAATAGTGGAGATAGTGCACAGCCCTATCTTAGTCCCCTTTCAGGCTTAAAGAAACAAGATGCCACACCATTAATGATGATCGCCACTGCTGTGTTAGACACACATCCCATAATCCAGTTAACTGAAGCTCGGTCCAAACCAATCTTATAGAGAATCAATCGCAGTAACCCCCATTCAACCATGTCATATGCCTTACTGAGGTCGACCTTCATGACCAGTGCCTGTAATTTCCTAGTATGTATAGAATGTATAATTTCCTGAGTAGCCGCCACAGCGTCTTGAATGCTCCTATTCTTGAGAAAACCAGATTGTTTTGGCGAGATGTGAGTAGAGAGTACTCCTTTTAATCTATTAGCAATAGTTTTGGAAACTATCTTATACAGTGTATTACATAAAGAAATCGGTTTGTAGTCATTGAATGAAGACGGGTGATCCTTCTTTGGAATTAATACAAAGAAAGTAGAATTTAGAGCTCCGTTGACCTTACCGGTGATCCTCGTCTCCTCCGCCATCCCAGTGATATAATCAAGGAAAATATCAGCAAAATGTATGAAAAAATCCAGGGTCCAGCCATCCGGCCCGGGACTTTTGTCCTTCTTGAAGGATTTTAAAACAGTCAACATCTCCTCTCTCCTGATCGGTTTGAAGAAAGCAGATCATTCCCTATCGTTGAACATTGTAGGGAAATCTTGCACCGCCCAAAACTGCTCCTTGAAATTTCTCTGTTCACTGGCTTTTAATAGTCCATTATAGTATCTGACAGCACCATCTCTAATCTCATCAGAAGTAGTGAGTGTGGAACCATTATCATCAATCTGCCATATAGAGTTAAGGTCTCTCCTTCCTTTGGCAAAAGCATGGAAAAATTTAGAATTTTTATCTCCTTCTTT
Source organism: Pinus albicaulis (assembly GCA_034641835.2). Classification (NCBI taxonomy): domain Eukaryota; kingdom Viridiplantae; phylum Streptophyta; class Pinopsida; order Pinales; family Pinaceae; genus Pinus; species Pinus albicaulis. The sequence goes on from CM076584.1 coordinate 704,231,167, forward strand.
TAACCAGACAGCCCTGCTTTTTAGCCGCCAGATATGTTCTTCAATAAGGAGTATGGATCTCTTCTCCTTTTCAATATCCTTAAGACGAGACCATGTGCCCTCCCTCGGGTTATCCGATGCCAGTTCTTTGATAAGTCTCGCAGACTCCCTCATAAAAGCCATGTATCGAGCCTTTAAAAGAATTTTCTTAATACGCTCCCATCTTTTTACTCTTTCTTCAGCCCCCTGAGAGTATCCATCGGGAAAACAGAAAAACCAGTCCCAGCCTTCCTCTTGTTCTTACTCATATACTCCTCTACCAATTTATTGAAATCTTGTTCCTTCAGCCACGTTCGGTTAAACTTGAAAGGAAATCCTTCTTTTTTGTTTTCAAAATTCCACTGAATTAAAATAGGCCTATGGTCCGATATCAAAACATCGCCAATGTAAGCGGACCAATCCACCATCGAAGACAGTAAATGTGATTTGATCAAAAACCTGTCTAATTTCTTGCAAATCGAGGAACTCCACTGTCTCCCATTGAACTAGGTAGGCCCATGATTCTGCATTTGAATATCAACAAGGTGCACAGAATTTATGATCTTAAGAAGGAAGTCGGCAAGAGGATCACCTCTTCCTTGTCGTCCCCATATCTCTGAGTCATGTAGAGTGAAATTAAAATCCCCCGCCAATAACAGGTTCTCCAACTGAAGGATACCGCTGCCAACCATTCTGCTCCAAAACCTAGCCCTATTGTGGTAAGGAGCATATAAATTTACCATATGTAATCTCCGCTTACATCCTCTTATATGACCCGAGAGGATGATACCCCCGTAGAATCCAAAAGCCTTGAAAGTGGCCACAGCAGGGTCCCACATCACCAGTTCGCCCCCAGAGAGACCCTCCGCATCCCTGGCTGCAATGTGCCACCCCGGGAACATAGCCCGGAAAACAAAGATAGACCTGTCAGCTCTGTTCATAGTTTCTTGTACAAAAATAAACACAGGAAGATTCTTGCTAAAATAATCTCTCATAGACAGAAATTTAGCCTTACCCCCCAACCCCCTGATATTAAAAGAAATGAGTTTAATCATGGATCACCCTTAGACGGGTCAATTTCTCTAAGTAATCGGTTTAGTGCTTGTGTAACAAGAATGTCTCGGAAAGCGCCCTCATCCTGTATCCCCTCCTGTGACACTAGAGATAAGTTCTTCTTCTTTCCCTTCAATCTTCCCTTCCCTTGTCTTATGGTAACATTTGATAGAGAAGATGGGCTAATGTTCACCGGTGGGGTTGATTTCTGACCTCTATCAACTGTAAGAGGGACCAGATCAATGCCTGGATCAAGTAAAAGGAGTTCCAGGTCACTGCCCACCAAATTCCGAGGTGTCAGTGGTGGCCAATCCTCCCGAGAAGAATTCAGACACTCCTCCCCCAATGGGGTCTCTTCCAGGGCCTCAGAGGAGATAGGGATAATATTGGCAGTGTAAGTCTTGATTGGGCCATCCTCAGCACCATCTAGCCGATTCACCATTCCAAAAATAGGAGACACCGTCTGGGGTGTATCAAAACCAGGGATATCCGATGTCTCAGCACTGGTCCGAGGTTCCTCAACCTATGACATACTGCCCATAGTGGTAGTCACCTGACCATCCCCCAGCCCACCCAACATGCCCACCCAATTCTCCATGTTATTTGAAATAGTTTTTGCCTTTGGATCCAGGGCAATTTGACCCAAATTAACAGGCCCGATAGGATTAGAACCCGGCACCGACTGGGTAACCCCTCCCACATCAAAAGCCCCCTCATTACAATCCCAATTATACCCAAAACAAGAAACATCATGATAATTCGAAGGGCTCCCCCCACTCGAAATCCCCATCCTGCCCCCGACATTATCAATAGACAATGAATTCTTCGTAAAATGGTTATGGGAGGCAAATGGCTTACCCATGAGATGTCGGTCCCCTGCAGGAGTTTTCGGTCGCGTAGTGGTTGGACAGACGAGGCACCCAGGTTAACCGTCATTCCTGGCTTGTCGACAAATGTTCTCCTTCCATAACGGCCAATTCCGCATCAGATGCCCCGTATCGTGGCAAATGTGGCATCTAAATGGTATGTGCCAGTAGTCAATTTTCTGTCTGATGGTCCTGCCTTCCCATTCCAAGTCTATCTCTGCCGAAAGGCCTCCCGCATAGTGCACCTTGACGAGGATCCAGGCAGTGCGCTTGTCGAATATCCCATTACACTTAGGGTCGACATACCTACAGACTCCAATACTATTTCCAATCAACTGCATAACCGCCACCGACCAAAACTGTATGGGTAAACCCATGAGCTTAACCCATACCATCCTTGACTTTGGCGCATTTTCCGCTGGATGAAAATCCACTGACCATCTGTACAGAGGCAGGAATGGCTGGCCATACATCCATGTCCAGAGAAGAATCTCAGGAACGTCCTCCTCCTTCAAAAAATGGAAACAAAACCACCCATTCGGTAATTCACTGATCCTTGGTTCGTATCCGATGAGCAATTACCACACCCCCATGAGCCAAGATTGTAAATTCACCGAACTATGCGAGGCAAATTCCAACTTCCCTATCAATGATCTTTTCAGCAAACTCGTAGCTTTTTCCCACATAATATCGAAGCCAAAACTAAGTAGTCGCCGCCCTACAACCGGTTTAAAGGGCTTGGACTGTCTCCGACATCCCGATGTGTTCTTGTACTCAGACTCCTTCCCAATTCCCTTAACAGTCTCCAATGTCTCTGATAGTTGTGTCTCCCCTTGATACAAACCCGGCCCCTCCAAAATCCTCGGCCCAGATAAGGAAAACCAGCCAAGTGCATCCGACCCCGAAATCTGGTCCCCAGGCAGAGAATGGAGAGCAGGTGAAAACCTCAGTGAGGATTCACCACCCTGTTTTGTGTTGAGAGCCTCGGCTTCTGGCAGCTCTAACGCATGCAAGAACGCGTCGTCCACCAGTGCCAGCTCGGAGGTGCCAGCTGTCGTCATATGTCAATTCGAAAACACCCCACCAAATTCTGACACCTTCCTTAAATAGAAATGGTACTCCGGAACAGTAACCCATCCAGTCCACTACGCTTCGAGAAAAGCACCACCCACTCTCCCTATACTAGGTCTCAACGACCCGTCCCGATCCCCTGCCGAAATAAAGAGGAAATCATCTGAAGCCAACAGGAGGATAATAATCGGGATCCCCAATGTATGTCATAGTAAATGTCCCAACCTCGCCCAAGTAACTTTCCACTGGAAATTTTTTTTGAAAAAATCAGTGAGAAATCCGTCTCCCGGAAAACCAGTTGGAAGGAAAATGATGCCAAAAACTCTGAAACAAAACTCCTTAAGCCTCTGTACAGCAGCAGCAGATACAAGAATCTAAATTCCACCACCTCGCGCAACTTTATAATACCAGGATTATCATAAGAGAAGTATGAAATCTGAGGCGACGAATGGCACTGATAACAAAAGATGATTGAAATGGGCATCTGAATATCATGTAGTCTAATTCTTTCAAGTTTTGAACTTGTTTTGGGCATACGTTCTAGTCAAATTTGTCTAAAATTTAGTAAAGATTTGTAAGATTTGGATATTTGGCTGTATAGACTTCACAATCAGAATGTTTAAGAAAATTTTCAGGGCACTACATCTATTCATACATTAAAAATTATGCTTTAAACAATTCAAAATTACAACCTCACAAATAATTGTATCTCCAAATTCTGACTAAAAATACCAAAATCTAGAAAAGTTGGACTACACTAATCATAATCATAATTAAAAATAAAAATAATGTTTAGGAAAAATCAAATTGCACTCACTCAATGTAACTATAAGAATTCGAACCTGGAATTTGTAAACAGTAAACATGACATAAATAAATTTAATCAATAAGAGCATAAGCGTACACAGGTCAAGAATATCAAGTATCAAGATGTAAGCTTGGCTCAAGAAATTGTTTAAGCTGTTGCATTTGCTTAGTGTTTTTACAAGGGATCATTTCGTTGCTAAGCTCCTAAAATTTCTATGCAAAGTTAAAATTTCCCCAACAATAAGAAGGATTATGTGAACCCGCACTTGATTAGCCAATGCCTTTCATAAGGAGCATTACAGCTGACAAGACCAAGAGAATGCATTTCAAAGTGATTGGACTGAATCCTACTTCAACCCGAACAGGACAGCATCACTTGAGTGGGTACATGATGTATTTTAACATTATACATTTGGCAACATGCTTAAGTCTGCGTTAATAACAAAATTCACATACTTCGTATATAAATAAATACTTTATGTTTATCCTGTCGCAAATATAACATCTTTATTCACATTATTTAGGGGACTGCATGTGCTTTGTATTTTCAAGCTGGAGTCTCTTCCCGGTCTGGTAGGTTAAACTTTAAACGATATGAAATATCCTCTGCTACTATAAAAAAAAAAAAAAAAAAATCCAAAATTCGAGCTTATGCAACCCTAAAACTTTCACCTCTTTCTTATAGGTTTCCCAGATCTAGCCCTAGTGGTGAATTTACAGCCTTGGAGCTAATTTGAAATATAATAAAACAAACATTGAGAAGTGGACAATATTTCATTTCTAAACAACCTCAAGCGACTGGGCAATTCAAGAGAAAAAAATATCAAAACTTAGGCCATAATTTTCAACCCTATAGGGCAACCTTATCGTGCATAAACCCTCTCTGAAAATCACTTTATAGCCGTGATAATTACAGCAGTAAATTCCGCCTGTTGTCTTCAATATCAATGCTAAACTCTTAACAATTTCAGCATCAATATCAATGTTAACCGTCAAAAATTTCAGCGCTATAAGCGCTAGAAAGTGTTGTGAACATCTCGATAACATCCCGATTTTATCTTGAAATCATGATTTTTTGGCGTAGTCAATGTTTGCCGATTTTTACTGATATTTTCCCGATTTTTACGATGTTTTGGTTTTCTGGACTCTTGCCAATTTTATTCCAATGCCGATGTTCGCAACATTGCTTAGAAACTAGCAAAACATGAAAACAATGATATCTAAGATCAATCTGCAATAAGTCAATTTTGAAGTTTGAACAGCTATAAACCATATATATATATATATATATATATATATATATATATATATATATATAAAGTTCAAGTACACTGATACAACCCTCAAAGCTCTCTAAAACCTTAGCTAGATAAAAATATAATAAACACTAGTTCCACCAAAGATACTTCAAGTGATAGTCACACTGAGAAGTCTTCATTAGTGTTGAATTGTGTAGTTTGGGAGGTACTCCACAAGCTTAGGAGTTGGGTTTGTGAGGAGTTTGGTCACAAAAGGCTTTGTTGGCAAAGAACCCAAGTAGAGGGGTTTCAACCCCAAGATGGGGTTTAAAATCCAAAAAGAAATTTAAAATAAATATAAAAAAATCCCAAGGTCCAAGTGGACAAAACCCCTAAGATCTAGAGGGTTCCTAAGAGGCCTAAGGGATGGCTAGATAATCAAGTAGGAAGAGCTCATTTGATGAAGATGCTGGTCGAGATGCAGTCCAAGAGGAGGCCAAGTTGTAGACCAAGCATGGGCTACTAGGGAGGCCGAGTTTAACCATCTAAGGACATTCAATCATGGGCTAGAGTCAAAACAGAAGTGGCCCCAGACCTCATGGCTGATCCAGCGTGAACAGGAGGACAAGATTAGGTCTTATCTCTTGAGATTTGATAGGTCGGGCTAGGGAGAAGGCAGGACGAGTTGACAAGGAGAATTCTAGGCATGTGTTAGGGTGTTTCCTTCAGAAATCTGACCGCAGGGTATTTCTGGTCCCAAATAGGAGAGCCAAGATCCCTGTTAGCAGAGTTTTAGGAAGGTCGTATGCCTAGTCTACTACAGGAAAGAAGGCCACATGCATTTGTGGATCAGCGATGGAAAGAAGGTCAAAAGAAGGGTCTAACACAGGGCTTGAGGACAGATTTGAAGGTCTAGACTAGGGTTCTCCTGTAGTTCTTCAAAAGACCTAAAAGCAGCCTGAATCCTCTGAAATATATGCCCAGGACCGTGTAAGATTTGCCCCTCAAGTTGATTGATGCAAGAGATGGAGGGGTTTGTCCTATAAGGATTAGGACAACGTATTATGTGCCCTAGATGAGTTCAGCTCCTATGTTGGTCAGTCCGTGAAGATGTTCCCTAAAGTCTGTGCTTATATTGTTCTAGATCTATGTAGAGGAGGAAGGGTCGAGTCCCTTAGTTGGTGAAGTTATCTCTATGAACAAGGCCACAGACCTTGAGATGGAGAGCATGGGCATTTGTAGGATAACAAATCCAAAAGAAAACCATATCTGGAGAAGATATATGAGACAGAAGTAGGGTGCCGAGTGAGGATGGAACTGTCATGAAGAGAAGCAGATTATTGAAGGGTTTTGGAGGATTTGTTCCAGGTATGAACAATGGTTTTCGTTGTGCAGGATGCAGTGAAGAATGCAGTGCAAGATGCAGACCTCAAGTACAAGTTCATGAAAGGAACCAAGTGCTGTTAGGAGGAAAATTTGGAGCCCTAGTTCAAGAGTTGCAGATGGGCATACATCAGTGAAAAGTGGGCAGTTCCAGAAGACCCAATGAACAATCTTCTTAATGGAGCTAGAAGGCTGCTAGTGGGCAGATCAGAAGGCCAAAGTTCAATGATACTAAAGGAGCAGTGATCAGTGACATTGGAAGATTGGATAGGTTTCAAAGGACCTGCAGATGTGTTTAGGGCATGTAGACTAAAAGGGCTATGGGGCGCCAGATCAGCAAGTAAGTCAAGTATGTCTTGTTCAGGGTAGATTGGTAGTCAAAGTGGCTGACACCAAGCCCTAGTCGTATCCTTGTATTTGTGAAAATTCCACAATGGGAATCCCTACTGCAGCAATCTGATGTTATTTCTTCTACTTGTTAATTCTGATACAAGTTATTTACGGTGTTACACAGTAAATATCGAAATAGTCTTCACAACATAAAAAATATTGCGGAAACAAGAACTGAGTAGGAAAGAAATAAATACACACATATACACCGTTATTTTTGGACAATGTCCCCGGAAAAACCCAATGTGGTAAAACCGGTGCAGCAGCTGAGGGTTTGTATTATTATCCAATAGTTTATGATTACAAATCTTTGGATGCCCAAACTGGCAATCTGATACAGAGAATCAATTGGTGAAAAAATTAGTGAGATAACCTCACACTGGTACAGGAAGATCCGGTAATGATATCACTGGAGATGAGCCCTTTGCACTGTCTCTCCGTAGCTCTGTGTCACACTTATGCAGTTACAGCATAATTGTTGTTGGGACTGCCTCACACCTCCTCGCTGATCTTTTGCTAGCCGGAAACTCGATCCTCTAACCTCCTGGTCTCACACCCCAGCTTCCGGTACTGGATCTCAACTCCTCCTCAACAAATCTTCAAACTCCCTCTGAAGCTCTGTGTTGCCTCTGCGTGGCTCTATGCTGCCCAGCGTGGCTCTACATTGCTTCTTCTGCACCTCTCTCTGCCTCCTCTGCAATGTATTCACCGGATCAGGAATACTTCCTCCGGCAAACTATCTCTGCCCCTCTCTGCAAGAAATCACTTTGATCTTCCTCCGACAACTGTTGCGTTGCTCTCTTGAGAAATCAATCTCTTGATCTCTTACTCGATGTGATTTCCAAATGCCCATCAAACTCAATCTTTTAATCTCTCGTTGACATATCAACGGCCAAGATTAAAACATAATCAAAGGGTAAGATTAACTAGGAATTGATCTGTGTCTTTATCTAGAAGATTCACACCCGATCTAATTAATACACTTTAATTAATCACATTTCCTAAGTTTAGACTTAGGAATACATTAAAAATGATTAATTATTTTAATTAAATCCTCTGCGAGTGGAATTTCCCAAAACGCTTTTAGAGTATTGTGGAATACATGTGTCTTAGCCTCTCTGCAAAATCTTGAAGTTAGAGCACATCTGATGCTACAAAAATCAACACTCCCTCTTAGCGAGGAATGTGCTCAAGTGTTGCAACCTCCTGAAGCATCATTCTAGCTTTTGCACCATCCTGGCTGTGTTGCTGATGTCTGGCTATTGTTGCCCACCAACTACTGCATAGCTCTCTCTGCGTTGCATCTGTGTTGTTGTTGACTCTGCATGTTGCTTTCAACTGTTGCATTTGCACTGCAACATCCACAACTCCCTCTCATTTGTTGCTACTGCAACTAAGAGATGTCCATCAACTGAACCAACTGTGTTCAGATTGATGCATCTGTCTACCGAGTTCTTACTGTTGCTAGCCTCTGCACTGTCACTGAAGCCTCTGCATTGTTGTTGACTCTGCACTGTGTCAACTGCATTGTTGTCAACTCTACTCTGCAGTGCTCAGTTCCTAACGCTACTAACCACTACATCTGCCACTCTGGCACCTGATTGCACCATCTGTCACTGGTCCATCTTGCTACTGTTGCTAGGGGCTCCCGTAGCAAGGTGATGATTCAAGAGGTGGACTCCTCAAGGATCCTGCCCATCCTATAGCTCTTTGAGGCTACAAAACCATATCACCCCACCTCTCCCCTGGAGGTATATGGGCAATCATGACAAACTCCTCCTCCAATTTGGAGGATAGCCTATCGATCTCTACGGTAGCAGCTTGCAGATCCTTCTCCTTCACCTTCTTCCGAAGAGGACACTGAGAATTGAAGTGGCCCATTTCACCACATCGAAAACACTTGATCTTCGAAATATCCTTCTTTCGCCTACGCTGCTCCTTTTGCCCCTTTGATGCAAGGGTTGCATTTTCCTCTTCCTTCATATATGTTTTTTGCTCGCTGTTGTTGCTGCCTTCTAGGTTGCTCTTCACTAAGTAACGCCTCATCTCTTCTTGTTGGAGATTGGCACACATCCTCTCCCACTCAGGCAATTTTTCTCTCCCTAGAATGCTCTAGACAAAAACTTGCCATTCTTTTGAGACGTTATTCAAAGCTAATCTCGCAAACTCCGTAGGATGAGGCATTGACCCTATAGCTGCCAGCTGATCCCGGACATCCTGAAGCCTCGTAAGGAAGGGATCTATGCAGTCCCCCTTATGCGTCCTCGTGCATCTCATCTTCTCCTTCAAGTACATCTTCCACTACTTGGAAGATCCCTAATATAATGTGGCCAATGCATCCCACATCTCTTTGGTTGTGTCTTTGCCTACTATGTGAGATACAATGTGATCTCTCACTCCATCGAGGATTAGCGTCTTGGCCTTCGCCATCTCCTTCTTGTAGGCCTTAAGTTGATCTACATCTGTGGGCTCAGCTACCACATTGGTGATATAAGTTTTGAGATCATGCTCGTCTAGAAGGAAGAAAGCTCTTGCCTTCTAGATAACATAGTTGGAGGCACCCTCCAACCGATCTTGATCTCGCAACCCAGTTGATGCCATCTTGCCAATCAAATGTCAAACTGCCTCCTCTCTCTTTACTGGCTCTACGCACTCCCTACTGGAGTAAGTAGATCTGCTCCCAGATACTGCTGCTCTGTAGTGAGAAATCGAATTCCTTGGCTGGTAAATTTTTGAGGAAGAATTTCCTCACTATGTGCTCTTCTTTCCTCTTTTGACACTTTTCTGTCCCAGCAAAGTGCTGCAGAGAAACTGCGTCCCAGCTGAAGATCTGCTCAACACTGAATCTACTGCGTTTCCCCCTCGGCCTTTGACAAGATCTCGATCTGGAAAATTTACTCTCTATCGACTCACTCAGAGAAGTAATTTTCCATGAAAATCAACCTTCCCAGCCAATGGACTACGCAGCCCCTCTGGGGTTCGATCTGTTGCTTACGCAGCCCTTCGAACTCCTCCTTCTGCTCAGTGCTAGGCTCTTCTTGCTCTTCTCTCCTACTTCACCTATGCTCTGAAACCATGTGAAAATTCCACAATGGAAATCCCTATTGCAGCGATATGATGTTATTTCTTCTACTTGTTAATTCTGATACAAGTTATTTATGGTGTTACACAGTAAATATCGAAATAAATACAACTGCAGTCTTCACAACATAAAAAATACTGCGAAAACAAGAACTGAGCAGGAAAGAAATAAACACACACATATACACCATTATTTTTGGACAATGTCCCCGGAAAAACCCAATGTGGGAAAACCGATGCATCAGCTGAGGGTTTGTATTATTATGCAGTAGTTTCTGGATACAAACCTTTGGATGCCCAAACTAGCAATCTGATACAGAGAATCAACTGGCGAAAATTTAGTGAGATAAACTCACACTGGTACGAGAAGATCCGATACTAATCTGATTGGAGATGAGCCCTCTGCGTTGTCTCTGCACAACTCTGTGTCACATGCAGCTACTACGTCACTGCTACTGGGACTGCATCACACCTCTTGGTTGATCTTTTGTTGGCTAGAAAGTCAATCCTCTGACCTCCCGGTCTCACACCCCGACTTCTAGTACTAGATCTCAACTACTCCTCAACAAATCTTCGGACTCCCTCTAAAGCTTTGTGCTGTCTCTGCGTGGCTCTATGCTGCCCAGCGTGGCTCTACGTTGCTTTTTCTACACCTCTCTTTGCCTCCTCTGCAATGTATTCACCGGATCATGAACACCTTCTCCAACAAACTATCTTTGCCCCTCACTGCAAGAAATCACTTTGATCTTCCTCTGGCAACTGTTCCGCTGCTCTCTTGAGAAATCGATCTCTTGATCTCTTACTCGATGTGATTTCCAAATGCCCATCAAGCTCCTTATAATCTCTCGTTGACATATCAACGGCCAAGATTACAACATAATCAAAGGCTAAGATTAACTGGGAGTTGATCTGTGTCTTTATCTAGAAGATTCACACCCGATCTGATTAATACACTTTAAAGTTTAATTAATCACATTTCCCAAGTTTAGACTTAGGAATACATTAAAAATGATTAATTATTTTAATAAATCCTCTCCGGGTGGAATTTCCCAAAACGCTTTATGGGTATTGTGGAATGCATGTCTTAGCCTCTCTGGAAAATCTTGAACCTAGAGCACATCTGATGCTACAAAAATCAACATTATTAGGGTTGTATGTAAGGGCCATGATCCCTGGTACAGGAGCCCTAAGACTATTGTATTCTAGTTTGTAATATAACATGTGATGGGTTTGAAAAAGTTAAAAATGGTCATGTGCACTAGTTGATTCACTAATGTGTGTGATTTTTGCTATGAAAAGTAGTATTGTTGTGGCATTTGAGTGTGTTTGTGCCAAAGATTTTAAAACCCAAACTAGATTCTCATGTGTCGTGGAAAATCAACATGGTATCAGAGCTACTTTGAAGGGCCAATGGATCAGAGTGTGCATAGTGGAAGCAGGTTGAGTCAGTGTAGATCATGTAGATTCAAAGGGAGTCTAGCTTCAGAGGGAGCAACCCTATGGAAGTTTGAGATCTTCAGGTTCTGATGAGGCAAAGACACTATAGAAACAATGTGATCCATCCTACAGGATATGCTGCAGTGGTGGATGCCAGATGGGTTAGTGTCACCAGTGATGATGACAGATACTTCCAAGCAGTGGAAGTAACTCCCTTGCTAAGAGGGAGTGTTGAATTGTGTAGCTTGGGAGGTACTCCACAAGTCTAGGAGGCGGGTTTGTGAGGAGTTTCGTAACAAAAGGATGTGGGCAAAGAACCCAAGTAGAGGGGTTTTAGACCCAAGATGGAGTTTAAAATTGAAAAAGAAATTAAAAGGAAAATTAATATTTCCTAAGGTCTAAGTGGACAAAACCCCTAAGATCTAGAGGGTTCATAAGAGGCCCAAGGAAGAGTTATTTAAAGAGGCCTAAGGGAAGGCTAGGTAATCAAGTGGGAGGAGCTCATTTGATGAAGAGATTGCTCAAGATGTAGTCCAAGAGGAGGCCAAGTTGTAGGCCAAGCATGGGCTACTAGGGAGGCTGAGTTTAACCATCTAAGGGCATTCAAGCATGGGCTAGAGGCAAAACAGAAGTAGTTGTAGACCTCAGGGTTGATCCAACATGAAGAGGAGGACGAGATTATGCCTTATCTCTTGAGATATGGTAGGTCGAGCTAGGGAGAAGGCAGGACGAGTTGACAAGGAGTATTTTGGGCATGCGTTAGGGTGTCTCCTTCAGAAATCTGACCGTAGGGTATTTTTGATCCCAAATAGGAGAGTCGAGACCCCTATTAGAAGAGTTTTAGGAGGGTCATATGCGTAGTCTGGTACAGGAAAGAAGATTGCATGCATTTGTGGATCAGCGATGGAAAGAAGGTTAAAAGAAGGATATAATGCAGGGCTTTTGGACATATTTAAAGGTCTAGACTAGGGTTCTTCTGTAACTGTTTAGGAGACCTAAAAGAAGCTCAAATCCTTTGAAATATATGCCCAGGACCGTGTAAGATTTGCCTCTCAAGTTGATTGATGAAAGAGATGGAGGGTTTGTCCTATAAGGATTAGGATAGTGTATTATGTGCCCTAGATGAGGGAAACTCGTATGTTGGTCAATCCGTGAAGATGTGCCCTAAACTCTATGCTTATGTTGCTCTAGATCTACGTGGAGGAGGAAGGGTTGAGTCCCTTAGTTGGTGAAGTTATCTCTACAAACAAGGCCGCAGAGCTTGAGATGGAGAGTGTGGCCATTTGTGGGATAAAAGATCCAAAAGAAGGCCATATCTAGAGCATAAATGAGACAAAAGTAGGGTGTCAAGTGAGGATGGAACTATCATGAAGAGGAGACGATTATTGAAGGGTTTTGGAGGAGTTGTTCCAGGTATGAATAGCGGTTTTCATAGTGCAAGATGCAGTGAAGGATGCAGTGCAAGATGCAAACCTCAAATACAGGTTCATGAAAGGAACCATGGGCTATTAGGAGGCAGAGTTGGAGCCCTAGTTCAACAGTTGCAGATGGGCAGACTTTAGTGAAAAGTGGGCAGTTCCAAAATACCCAATGAGCAATTTTCTTAATGGAGCTAGAATGTTGCTAGTGGGTAGATCAGAAGGCCAAAGTTCAGTGACACTAAATGAGCAGTGGTCAATGACAATGGCAGATTGGATAGGTTGCAAAGGACTTGTGAATGTGTTTAGGGCATGTTAACTGAAAAGACTGCGGAGTGCCACATCAGCAAGTCAAGTATGTCTTGTTCAAGGTAGATTGGTAGTCAAAGTGACTGGCCCCAAGCCCTAGTTGTATTATTGTATTAGGGTTGGTATGTAAGGGCCATGATCCCTGGTACAGGAGCCCAAGACTGTTGTATTCTAGTTTGTAATATAACATGTAGTGGGTTTGAAAAAGTTAAAAATTTTCATGTGCACTAGTTGATTCACTAGTGTGTGTAATTTTCGTTGTCAAAGTAGTATTGTTGTGGCATTTGAGTGTGTTTGTGTCAGAGATTTTAATACCCAAACCAGATTCTCATGTGTTGTGGAAAATCAACAATTAGCCTCATGCAAGGCATCTCCTCTTAGCTTCCTCCTCAACAACCCTAGGTTTTATCACCAAACCTTAACTCCTTGCCTCCTTAGAGTAGAAACCCTAACCATGAAACATCCAAGAATCCTCAAAGCAACCCTAGCACTCTAACATGAGAGAGATATAAAACAAAGAAGAATGAATGATAGAGAGAGAGGGGGTAGTGCTCGTCCTCCTACACCTCTAACCAAATTGTAAAGAAGCATAAGCACAAGTGCATGAACTATGAGAATGACTCACTTATTCCTCTATTTTTACATGAGAAATGAAGTGTAATATTCCCAAATGGGGAAGCAACAATATATGAACACAATAATGGAAAGGACAGTGAATAAATCAACACACCATGATATGAGACAAATGTACAGCCATATTATTAAACATATCAGCAAATAACAGGGACAAAAACTTGAGGATCAAGTCGCTCAAGCAATACAAAACAAGCCTCTACAAACAAAATATGCCATCGCATGAGAAATAGTTGCCATACAAATGCCCTGAGCTAAGACAGTGCAGTTTTAGGGCATAAACTGCTTCATAAAGATAGATCAATGTAGATCTGTTGTTATATAGCTCAAATAACGCTAAGAGTGAGGATCTAGCCTCCTAGACACCTTTCTAAGAGAACCCGAGAAGGGTTTCCGGAAATACACCCAAATACAAATGGTGATCTGTAGCCCTAGGACTGAAGAGTCACTGCAAACTGAAACTCATGAAAATAGAAGGCTGAAATAATATGGATCTGATGTAGATCTCCTCAAGGGTCTCCTCCAATGAAAGGTTGAACCCTTCACCTACAGGAAAACACTCTAAAAGAGCCAATAGATCCTCCTCTGAAGCTGCCCTAAAAAATAATGCAATTCTCAGCTGAAATTGCGATGTAAATGATGGGAATAGGTTGGCCTAGTGCCAAAGATGTGAAATGTGCTCAGAAACCCTCCTTGCTGATCTCCCAAGAGAAGGAATCCTTCCTCCTATGAAAAACTAGCTCAGACACTGCAACACCCTGCAACACAACACAATATTCTGCAGTAACTGCGTTGTAGCTGAAGATTGAAGCTTGGCCAGAATGCTGGATATGTGGAAATGATAGATCAGTACTCTCCCAAGAGGCCTCTCAAGGAAAGAAGTGGGATTCCCGACCGGAAACACCCTGTGCTAAACAACACCAGCAATCTTAGCTAAACAGCTGAAGAGAGCAAAAGTCTAAACAGACCTATCAAAATAACAATCATAAGCTAACCTCATACGGTTGCCATCCTCTTCCTTATAAACAATGTAAGCCTTCTCACCTTGGGTCCCACTCATTAGGGTTTTCATCATCATGTAATCAATCTTCCTCCAAAACTACGTTGTCCCATCATTAATACGACTCCTCCATAACAACGTTGTTTGATTTGGTCAAAGTTGACCTATTCAACATGCTCCAGCTCTTTTTCACACCTAAGGGTCTTCAATCCAGCTTTTATATGACCTCCATTCACACTAGGAGTGTCTTTTATTCCTTCTAAGGAGATTTATGGGTCTCCATACCCTCTTATTCCTCTATCTAAGAGCAAAATCAAAATTTAATATTCCAATTAGCTATCTGCTAATTTAGGAATATTACATGAAGTGAGATATACAAGTCAAATGGCCTTGATCCACTACAAGCAACCAACACGATGTGCTCAAGTAGGCGCACACATGTGAGGCACTCTTACAAGTGACACATGTCTAGCTCTGAGGTGACAATGATCAACAAGACTCTAAGAAAATGGCACTCCTCATCCAACATCCAACACTCCTCTTAGAAGAGCTTCAATGCTCCAATGCCTCTCCTAGGCTATGTGCTCCAAATACACTCCACCTTACACGATCACTATCACAACCTAGGAATCCCCAAGGAAACTCCAAGACCATGCAACCCATTGTTGTTTAGGGCTCAACACCCTTCACTGAAATGCCAAGTGCTCCTCCTCTAATGTAGGGCGTTCTCAAACATGCAACCTCTCCATGTGGCTAGCATGTAAAACGTCACCAAGCTGTCTCAGACTTTCCAGAGAAAAATGTCAATGGACCATTCATAGAAGGTCTAACAACCAATGAGCAAGCCACCTCCAATGTGCAAGTCCATTATGGATCAATCAACGGCTAGCCTTACACCATGCACCCCACATACCATGAAGCACCCTCAAACATGATGTAAACTTTTTTGAAATAACCTTGAAAGCTAACAATCTTTCAATGACCACTGCTTGGAGACTTCTATATGTGCTTGATGATATGGAGGACAAAGGGAATTGTGGATTAAAGCATCATCGACAACATCACTCCACCAGAACATAGTCCATTTTCAAATTGACGGGAATGGTTGCAGAATACGTATTCTTTACTCTTCTCCTTCCACGTCATACATGATGTAAATTTTTTTGAAATAACCTTGAAAGCTAACAATCTTTCAATGACCACTGCTTGGAGACTTCTATATGTGCTTGATGATATGGAGGACAAAGGGAATTGTAAATTAAAGCATCATCGACAACATCACTCCACCAGAACATAGTCCATTTTCAAATTGACGGGAATGGTTGCAGAATACGTATTCTTTACTCTTCTCCTTCCACGTCATACAATGCAAAGCGACAGTCAGGTATGTAACCTGCTTCTTTCATCTGTATAGCTAGGGTCTCTAACATTGCATCTATCTTCACAAATTGTGGATGAGATCTGTCTCCTGCCATAAATGCATGGACTTGTTTCTTGAGTAATATCCAGCTACAGCCTGGCCTCTTTGATAAATCCTTTTCTTTCATTTTTTTTCTCACATTTGCTGCACCCTCCCAATGACCAGCAGCAGCATATATGTTTGAAAGTAATACAAAATTTGCAGCGTTTCTTGGCTCTAACTCAAAGAGGCGTTCCGCCACTTTCTCTCCTAGTTCTATATTGGAATGAAGTCTGCAGGCACTAAACAAAGCTCCCCATATATGGGCATCTGGTTCTAATGGCATATCTCTGATGAGTTTATATGCCTCCTGTAAGTGACCTGCACGGCCAAGAAGGTCTACCATACAGGCATAGTGCTCAACGCTTGGTGTGATATTGTAATCTTGACTCATGGAATGAAAAAATTGCCACCCTTGAGTCACTAAACCTGCATGGCTGCATGCAGACAGAAGAGCAACAAAGCTAATTTGATCTGCCTTTACACCCACCTCTTTCATTTGCTCAAAGAGTGTGATGGCGTCATCCACACGCCCATGCAATCCATAACCAGCAATCATGACAGTAAAAGAGGCTGCATTCCTTTGAGACATTTTATCGAAGACTGAGCGTGCAAGTTCAATAGATCCGCATTTTGCATACATGTCTACGAGGGATACACCCACAAAAAGATCAAACTCAAATCCATTTCTGACTATGTAGCCATGAAGCTCCTTGCCCTCCTGCAGAGCTGCTAACTGGCTACATGCTGGGAGAGCATTTAAAATTGTGACCAAGTCCGGTTTCACTTGCATTACACAGAGCAGTTGTAAGGCCTCATTAGCATGCCCGTTTTGGGTATAGCCTCCAATAACAGCATTCCATGAAACCAAATTTCTTTCGGGCATCTTGTTAAACACTGTGCGTGCAATTTGTACATCCCCACATTTGGCATACATGTCTACAAGAGCTGTCTCTGCATAAATATCAGAGTCGAATTTCCTCCTAATCATGTAACTGTGGATCTGCTTACCTTGTTGCAGAGCTGTCAAGTTGGCACATGCTGTAAGAACATTCACAACTGTGCGCAAGTTGGGTTCAACACGTGCCAACTGCATTTGGTTCAAAAGCTTAAAGGCCTCATTAGCTTTCCCATTCTGAACAGAACCTCCGATCATGGCATTCCAACATACCACATTTCTTCTAGAAATTCTGTCAAACACTCTGTATGCAAGTTCTAAAGCTCTGCAATTCATATACAAATCTATCAAAGCACTCCCCAAAAAAGCATCCAACTCAAAATTACTAGTTAGTGCATAGCCATGAATCTCCTTTCCATGTTGCAACGCCTCCAATTCAGCAATTGCAGGGAGTACACTAACAATAGTGACCAAATCAGGCTTCACTCCTGCTCTTTGCATTTGATTAAAAATCTCCAACGCCTCCTCAGCATACCCACTCTGGACGTATCTTGCAATCATTGCAGTCCACGACACCAAATCTCTGTTAGTCATTTTGTCGAACAGATGGCGTGAAACATCAATCTTTCCCAATTTGACATACATGTCTATGAGGGCGCTCCCCACAAAAACATCGTTCTCAAATCCACTCGCATTTATTTTATGGTGGATATCCATCCCCTCCTGCAAAGCTGACAACCCTGCACAAGCTTTGAGCACGCAGGGAAAAGTGTAATTATCAGGCTGTATGCCTGACTGTACCATTTGATAATACAGTGGAAGGACCTCCTCGTATACCCCATTCCTGACATACAGACTGATCATTGTATTCCATAAAAGCAAAGTCGGCTTCTCTATATAATCAAAGATGAATCGGGCATCTTCAACAAACCCACACATGGAGTACATAATCACCAGCTTAGTTTTCAGGAGCGTGTTGTGGTGATATCCAGTCTTGAGGATGTGGCCATGAATTTGCTTACCCTTTACCACGGATCTCATGGTGGCGCAACGCTGCAATAGAGAGGCATACACCTTTACTTCGCGTTCGTTTTCCCTTTCCCTAGAAGCTCCACTTAAATATTCACTAATAGCCCTGTACCTACTAGGGCAGTTCTTGTACTTGCCATATAATTCCTGCTCCTCGTCTTTTTCTGTGTGTCTCAGATTGACTGATGAATGGCAGATGCATCTTTTGTTTTGAAATCTGACTGAATCGCTAGAAGAAAAAGATTGAGGACAAGTCGATGGCGCAAATGGTATGGCTGTCATCGCCAATCATACAAGATGTTCACGACTGTGCAGGCGTTTACAGTGTTGGATTCAAATAGAAGTATATCTGCTGCACATAAATTGAACTACTTCAGCATTTCCGCTCACGAATTTAGAGAATCACCAGGGCTCTACGTGTTCTCGTTCCTATCAGAGTATATCTCCACTGAGCTCTATCTATAACTTCACTTTAAGCTACAACATATTCCATGCACAACCAAGTTATCTAACGATAGGCACATGTTGAATTACCACTGTTTTAAAGTATCTCGACAATACCTAGCCAATATTTCAATCCTTAACTAACACAAAGAAAAATGAAAAATGAGTAACATAAGTAAATCAACCACAATACACAATTATATAGGTAACACCCAAGGCGAATGCCTTAATTTTATTTGTACGAAAAAATGCTATAGTGCACAAAACATGAGCGTGGCCAACTACCTATAACTCATCTACAAACTACAATTACCTACAAGAAGTGCCAATCCAACCCCTAAAGCAACTACAACCTTATCCCTTGTAGGTCTTGTCTTATTTATTTTGTTTACTCTATCAATACAATTTTCCCTACTATGCCAACCACAAAAGTTAGCACTATTGCAGAGTTCATTTACAATTGTGTGAATAATCAATGTTTCTTGAATACTTTGGCACTTTTGAGGCATCCTCCTTTTTATTTGAGACTTGCCTTGAACTTGAAATCATGTTCATCTATAAGGTGAACCAAGTACCATCTATTAACTTTGTATCCTTCAACGCCATGTACATCATTCGTCTACGTCTAACAAGTGCACCCAAATGTGTCCATTGTGCCCAAGTGTGCCCAAAGCTACACCTAACAACTAAGGAACACTCAACCTGTTAGGTTCGCATATCCAGTGCATGTGCCTAAGGCATTCTAACTTATTTAAAGGAAAAATGGAATGGTTCACCACTTCGTCCCAAGATTGCATAAACAATTTTTAGCATTGCAACCTTCCATGGAAACCATCCATGCCCACCTATGCAGTGCACCTATTACCATCCATAAGGGGAAGCATTGCATTCTCTCCCACTAAGCTTGTTGCCATCCCATCTATGTCCAACTAGCAACTCTCTAAGTGTTGTGAGGTTTTGTTTCTCAAATTCCGGGATCTTGTCTTCATATTATGTAATGCCTCTTTCATTCCCTAACTATTATCCTCTTCAAGTATGTCCTTCCCACTGAAAAAAAAAAATAGTCTTCCTTCAATTCTCATTGAAATGGGTGGTACTATGTGCAAGTATCTTGTCCACTTCTAGCTTTGGTTTGTTTGTGATCAATGTGAGGGCTTTGGATGGTGAAACTCTGCTAGGATCACCTCCATCAATTCTACAAGGGTTCAACTGATTGATATGGAAAATTGGATGGTGAGCTTTCATATGGTTTGGCATCTACAATTTGTTAGTGACATTGCCAATCTTCACAAATGCCTTGACTAGTCCTTCAAACCAATGTAAAAAAGCATTACACATTCGACTTGGTGGCTTGAATTCCTCTTTGGCTAGCTTAAGTAAGACCAAGTTGCCAACTTGAAACCATATCTCCCTCCTATCATGATCTACCCAACACTTCATCATTTCTACTACATTTTTCAACTGAAAGAAAACCACCTCCAATCTATCTTTCCATCCCTTCATGAACCCTAAGGTTGATGGGTTATTCCCATAATAACTTTGTAGATTGTGTGGGGTTTCAATAATCACTACCCATTAGCCTATTCAAATAGACTGTAGCATGTTGTAGATATCTTCTACATGTTGTAACTGAATTGGGATGCATCTAAAAACTTTGGCTAATTCGATCAATCTGCACAAACAAAATTCCTTAGGTGTTCCTATAAAAGGCCATTATATGTTCTATTTTTGAATCGCTTTGTGGATGATAACTTGAACTCATAAATAGCTTTGTTCTAACAAGCTTGAACAACCATGTTTAAAATGACCTTGTGAACTTTATATCTCTATCTGACACAATGCTTCAAGAGAGGCGGAAGTACTTCAAAACATCCTTAAAGAACAACTTTGCAAGTTCTTCTATGGTACAAGGCACCTTTATTGAATCAAAGATGGCATACTTTGAGAGTTGATTAGCAACTACGATAATCCCATTATACCTTTATGAAACCAAAAGTTAAGTGATAAATGCTATAGAGACACTTTCCCAAAGTCTCTCTAACATCAACAAAGGTTGAAGTGGACCAAGTTGCATCTTGGCATTTGTCTTGTCTTGTTGGCACACAAAAACAAGTTCATATTTATTCTCCCACATCTTGCCTCATACAGTCATAGTAATTACCTCATTCCAACAACACCATTGTTCTTTATTCTCCTAAGTGACTTGCCCAAGTGTGTCATGGAACTCCCTCAATAATTCCTTCCAAATTTTAGATGACTTAGATGCGTAGATGTCAACACCAAAGTAGAAAAATGCATTATCCATCCAAAACTTCCTTGTTTTTCATTCCCTTTCCTACTTCATGATGTTAAAGTGGTCGGATCCTTGTGTAATCCCTCTTTGATATTTTTTTGCAAGTTTGTGAAAACCAATGCTTGACTTCCCATAGGCACCAATAACTCATCCTCCTATAAGGATACAAATTGTGCCTCCTACTCAATGTACCCATTGTTGCATTCCACTTTCATGGTCATTACTCAATGGTCATGTCAAAATTTACCAAGAAGCCTTGCAACCATGCCTACTTAGATAGAAACTTTGAGTGAGTAGAAAAATAACATGTTCACACATTTTTTGTCTTCACAAAAAATGGTTTTCCTGAAAAGTAGTGCCTCCATGCTTGTAGGTAATGTACAATTTCAATCATATATTTCGCATGGATGTGGTAGCTCCACTCGTGATCCTTTATCTTTATTCTCTTATAGTCCACTATCGAACTTTCTTTTGACAAAAATCCTCTAATGGAAAATGTTGGATCATCTTTGTATACTTAATGACTACCCAAATTTTGATAGCTTTAATGTAAGTGCCAACAGTGGTGTTGAAATCTCAAAGTAAATTTCAAAACTTTTTTTATAGTAATTAGTCAAGCCATGGGAACTCCTTACCTCATGAACTTTGCTCAGTTCCTTGCAATACTCAATTGTCCTTATTTTCATAAGATGCATGCATATGTATTCTTATCCAATCCATTGATCAAAGAATGAAATTTTATATTCACAAAGACATTATTGGACTTCTTCAAATACAATTGATTATGCCTCAAAGACATTTACCAAAATGCCTTTTATGGTAATCCATGATCTTACTTAACGATACAATGTCATCTAGGTATAAAATCAATGACTTGTCCTAGAACAATTTTAAACACATTATTCTTTAAGATCCAAAAAACCTAAAAGACATGACAAAAAATTCAAAATTTCCATATCTAGTGTACAAGCATGTTGACTTTCAATCGTTTCTCTTTGCAATCCTTACTTGGGAGTATCCCTACATCAAGTCCAACTTTGAGAAAACCTTGACCTTAACCAACTCATTAAAATAATGCATTGCCAATAGTGAGGAGTATTAGTTTTAAAGGTCTATTTTCTTAATGCACGATAGTCTAAAGCGCATCCTAAATTCTAGTTCGTCCTTCCTTCTTTGGAAGAGAACTGGTGCATTATAAGATGACCTAGAAGATCTAATGAAACTAGTGTTCATGAGCTCAATGAACTATTGCCTCAAATCCTCCAACTCAAGACCAGGAAATCAATACAATGGTCAATTATGCACCTAGGAAGGAGCACTCTAGGAATATAAGTCAACATCTAGTCTACAAAAACATTTAACACATTCACAAATACTTAGTGGAACAAGCATCTCCACTCCACCCTTATCCACTTTTTTGGTAATTGCTACAAAATATTGGGACCATAGACACCTAGTTTCCCTCTTTATGGTCAATGTAATATAATCCACACCTTTATGTCCAACTTCCTTGTTCGTGTGCACACAAATCAATCTTTCATCCACCAAGTATCACCAATTGTCTATAAATAGCATGAAAATTGATTATGTTCCCCTTAGAAATTCCTTCCCAAGAACAAATTCAAAGTCATCCATCTACGATATTGTACATTATACATGGCCCTTCCACTTGTCCCATTGTATATGAACTATATATGTAGCCCCAATTACTACCTTAGCATTAGAATCCATTTCTTTGAATAAAGCACCATATAATTTAACTCTAAGTCTAAGTTCCTTTGTCAACTCCTCCTTCAAGAAGTTGTGTGAGGCATCATATCCCACCACTCTTTGTATTGTGCTTGCATTGCTTATCATATCTACATCACAAAGTTGTGATATTTTTCCTTCAGGTGCCAAATAAAGCACTTCTTCACTACAAATTCTCCTTCAAGAAGGGCTTCTCCCTTCCACCTACTATAGAAGCCTAGTGTGAAAAACTTATCGAATGAATTAAATTTGAACAAGAAGAAACACGAGCTTTACCTCTACCTGAAGTGGTTTTGAAATGAGTACCACATGGTTCCATCTTCAAATATCTCTAGGAAAATTACTAGGCCCAATTGCACTTGATCCTAAAACACAGTGAAATATGTCCTCTATGACTATTTTGTGCATATTAATTTGGTTGAAATGCACTCCAAGGCATGATGGGACACTCAACCAATATGCTCCTAGACTAACCATGGCTTGTAGCAACAACTCTATATCATCGCTTCCATTCATGAAATCTCCAATGATTACTTATAATGTTGTGGGAAACTATTGAAAGGGTCAGCATCCAACAACTATGTTATTAGACGCCCCCCTTAATGAGCACCCACACCTCCCAAGCAACGTACTTGATGAGAAAGTATCACAATGTTGTCTTAAACTAGTTAGACCACCCTCACAACCCATTATTTCCTTCTAAAAAAGGGTAAAGAATGTCCAACATAGTTTTGAACCAACTTCTTAAAAGTCTTGAGTTTTAATACCACCTTTCCTTCAAAAAGGGGATGAAGAGTATACTCTTTTACCACCTTTCCTCCAAAAAAGGAGGTGAAGAGTATGTTGTCATACCACCTATCATGGACTTATGATTATTGCCTATTTTTTTTTTTTTCATCATCTTTGATCATGCAACACTATGTTTCCTCGACCATAAGGGTTTGGCCAACCTATGCTTACTACAACCATACTATGTCTCTTCACTTAAAGTGTACCCATAACTTTTCCTTAAGTAACCATGTGTTATATGTACAACTAATTTGAACAAAACTAAGTTCATTCAATATTCAACATACATAAAATTGTGGCATTAAAACATCCTCGAAATACTTGTACTTTGTCGATGTTTCAATCATTATCCAATACAAAGAAAAGCAAGAAACATAGTATTCATCCAAATAAAGAAACTAAAATACACAATAATAGGTTGAACCCAAGGTGGATCCCTTAACTTTATTTTATAAGAAGAATTTCACAATGTACAATAGGCACAACCTGTTGAAATTTGCAACAAGAAACAGTGAAATTGGCATCTATAAAGGACAAAAATTGACCACATACTGGTGTGGGATTCCAGACACACATGAGTGAGGAATTCAATTACACATTAGTGCTAAATGTGGGCGTCTAATTTATTTATCCCTTAAATAAATTGGAAAATAAATTGTAATTTCATCTCATAAGAACTTGTATCAGTTAAATAAGTCAGAAAGATTGAGTTAGCTCAGGAATTTTGAGTTGAGGGTCAAAGGTGAGGCATGTAGAGTGATTATATTATTTTTGGGGTCCTGTTGCAGTTAATACACTAGTGGGGTGCATGTGTAATGAGTTAACTCAAATTAATTGAGTTAAAATCAGTTTAACTAGTTCTAATTGAGTGATGAATTAGTGAGAGGTCCAATGAATTAAATTAGATTTAATTCACAAGTAGTGATCAGTCAGATAACTGATGATTCGCTATTAATAGATGCATGCATGTCAGTTCTTATGAAGACCCAGTTGAGACAGAGGTTGAAGGGAACATAACTATTAGTTGTATTATTAGTAAATTTCCCAGTCACAATTATAAAGTCACAAGAAGGCTCATGATGGATTGCGCAATCAAGGAAGGTTGATTATCCTATTTAATAGGGATTACTTTCCTAGGGATTGCATGAGCAAGGCTGGGCTTAGCAGAGGCTGAGAATTGGTTAAGTGTTTGTCATTTTTTCATGAGAATTGCTAGTCAGTTTTGAGCAGGATCAAAGTGAGATGGTCAGGAGAGTACAGGATTTTCTCGGTGTGAGAAAGCATTGTATTGTTTCATGATTATTTAACTATGTACAATATATGATAGAGGGGTTTTGAGCAGGTGCTTTACCCAAGAAAATATTGTGTTGTGTGATTGATTATTTCTTTCTCTTACTTGCATGTGATTGAGCGATCGTGTTTTATATTCCGCAAATATAGTAGAAGGATTCAGTATCTTGTTTTAGTACATTACATGATCTAATTGAATCAATTGGTGTAGATTTTCTATATAATTTCTACACAACCAACTACTTACAACTCATTTATAGACTACAATAACACAAGGTACCACTACCTACCAACCTAGATCCATCTTAACCATGGATCTATCAAGTGCCAAAAGGGATCAAATCCTTCAAGGTGCAAACCTATTTTTTGAGAGAAAAATTTGAGGAAATGTTTGCACCTCGAGAGATTTGATCCCTCTAAGCGCTCGATAAATCTGAGGTTAAGGTGGATCTAGGATGGTTTTAGTTGCGCGCAGTCACACAAATTTGTTGAGCATATAATTATTTTGATCATTTTAAATATGCTAAATATGTCTAATATTAATCTGGTCATGTTAATTCTAAATCTTCTCAGTTACCTCAATTTTTTGAGATGATAGAGATAGTTAATAAATTGAATGATGAAATAAAAAATTTGAACGCAAAGTGACATTGTAATAGTGTTGAATGATAGAAAATGTGAATGATAAGACTGTAGTCAATTACAAATAGTCTTCATTGTTATAAATCTAAAACTATTTTCTTCTACTATTCTTATTGTCACACCTGCTAGTTTTTCCATCTTTTCATATCAATCATATGAAAAGGGCAGTGGAAATCATAGACCATTCAAATTTTTAACTCGAGCTATTGTAGTAAACAACATACCTTGTCTCTCTTGCTCTCCAATATTAATAGTAGTTTTCTCTAAAGTTAAATGTTGTGACTTATGGAGTGTTAAACCCCAAGTAAGTTTCAATGGTATTTGTTTTGTATTACCTCGTTTAAATGCAAAGTGATTAACAATGTTGAATGGTGGAAAATGGGAATAATAAGAATGTAGTCAATTACAAATAGTTTGCAGTTTCAAGAAGCAAACATTTCAAGTAAGTGAACATTTTATTTAAGATGAAATTCAAGTATTTTATTTATGGTTGAATTACTGTAACACAAAAATCAATGCACGTCAACAATAATTTTTTTTGTGCTTACACTAAAATCAATGCACACTATAAATATAATTACTTTGAAATTAATGTACATCATACATCTAGTTACATCAAATCAGAAATCAACATTTGCATCGAAATTAATGCATCTAGTGCAAGTAATCAAACAGGATTAGAAATCAACATCTACACTTAAATCAATCCATCTAGTGCAAGCAACCGAATAGGATTAGAAATCAACATCTACATTAAAATTAATGCATCTAGTGTGAGAAATCAAACATGATTACAAAAAAAAAAAACATTGAAATGAATGAATCCATTGCAATCAATCGAATAGGATTAGGAATCAACATCTATATTAAAATCAATGCATCTATTTCAGTGAAAAACCAAAGCATTCATGGTTTTCCAAATCCAAATTCTTTTACCTTTTGTAAAAGCCTTACTTCCTCTTATTCTATGGTTAATAATGTTCAATATTATATAATACCATATAATATTTGTATTTGTTTGTGTCTATTTACTCTTCCCTCTATCCCCCCCTTCCATCTCTCTCTCTCTCTCTCTCTCTCTCTCTCTCTCTCTCTCTCTTCTCCCACCATCTATATCTATATATCCATCCTTTTCTCCTTCTTTGTCTATCTATCTCACCCCACAAACACACAAACTCTCTCTCTCTCTCTCCATATCTATCTATCTCTATGTCCCTCCCTCTCTTTGTCTCTCTCTTCTTCCCTCTCTCCCCCCTGCATATATATCTCCATCTCCCTCCATATCTCACTCTTCTCCTCTCTATCTCACCCCCCAAACATACAGACACTCTCTCTCCATATATATCTATCTTTCTCTCTCCCTCCCTCTTCCTCTTCCCCTCCCTCTCTTCCCCTTCTCTCTTTATCTCTCTCTTCCTTATGTCTCCCTCTCTCTCTCCTTCTCTATCTCTTCCCTCCCACTCTCCTCTCTCCCTCACTCTCTCTCCATCTCTACGTTGTCACTCCCTCTCTCTCTCTTTCTGCCTTTCCCTCTCTATCTTTATGATTCCCTCATTCTCTCCCCCCTCCTTCTCTCTTTCTCTCTGTCAAGTCCTCTTTCTCTTCCTTCATGTCTCTCCTTTTCTCTCCCACCTCCCTCTGTATCTTCCCCCCATCATTATGTCTCTCTCTCTCTCTCTCTTTTCCCTCCAACTCTATCAATATCTCCCTCCCTCTCTCCTTATCATTCTCCCCCTCCTCCATCTTTTTGTGTATCTCTCTCTCTCTTCCCCTTCTCTCCCCCCCTCTCTCCTCTCCTTCTCTCTCTCTTCCCTCCACTCCTATCTCCCTCACACTCTCTCCATCTCTCCCTCTCTCCACCTCTATATCTCTATGTTTTTGTTCTTCCATCCCTCTCTCCACCTCTATATCTATGTGTCTTTGTTCTTCCACCCCTCTCTCTCCCATTCCAACTCCATCTCTTTCACCCTCCCTCTCTCCTTGTTTCTCTCCCCTCCTCTCTCTCTCCCACCACCTCTCTCTCTCTCTCTCCACCCACTAACTATGTCACTATCTTCCCTCCCTCTCTCCCCCCCTCCAACTCCATCTCTTTCTCCCTCCTCTCTCATTATCTCTCTCCCCTCTTCTCTCTCTTATTTCCTCTCTCTTCCACCTCCCTCTCTCTCTCTCTCCATATGATCAAGAATTGTCACTTTGTGTAATCAATAATATATGTAAGGTCTAATATCATAATACTTATAAAGGAGATGATTATTATTATAATATATTGGAATAATAATAATCAATATTTATTGATTATTATACCAATAATAATATATAAATAAATAATATGTTAAAGAAACAATAGTATGTTAACTTTACATTATCGATGGACGAATTTCTTCTTATCAAATTAGTAGCTTTGTGCCTTACATTTTACATTTTACATCACAATACATTTTGTATTTTACGTCCATGGAGTATTTTTAGTAGTAGTGAGGATAGAGGGTTTAGATATATCTCAAAAGTAATTATAACATTTATTTTCTTTTAGATTTAATTAAAAATAATAATAAAATAAAAATAAAATAAAATGTTTATAAGATATTTTAATTGTGAAATGAGTTATGGTTTTTGGGCATGTAGTTTTGATAAGCCCTTGTATTGGCTCATGATATTGTAACAAAGCCTATTTGCAAGTGAATAATATCGATGGTTAAATTGATTTACTTACATTTTGTATTTTACATTTTACATTACGTTGCATTTTACATTTTACATTTATATATGTTTTAATTTCAATATTAATTAAAACATATGAAATTGACATTTAATTTTTTTCCTATATATATTTTTCCCGTCATTTAAAAAATGTTGACATACTTACATTACATTATGTTTGCACATCTACTCTATATTGTGAGGAGAGATGTTGACATACTTACATTACTCTACATCTAACACCTACACATATTCCCTATACTGGGTTGGAAAGAACCTCTTGGCACAAAAAATTTATCAATCCAACCCCTAAAGCAACTACAAGCCTACCTCTTCTAGGTTTTGTCTTCTTCTTATTTTAACTCAACTAGTACAATTCACCCTATTATGCCAACCCCGAAACTTAGCATTAGTGCAAAGCTCTTTTACACTTTCATGATTTACAAATGCTTCTTGAATTCCTTAGGATGTTTGATACATCCTCCTTTTTATATAAGCTTTTCCCTCCACTTGCAAGCCCCTTTAACTCTAAGGTTGACCCAAGTTCCATTCATCAACTTTGTGTTGTTCAATGCCTTGTTTTCCAACTATCCACTTTCAATAAGTGTACCCAATGAGTGTGCTTAGTGTGCCCATGTGCACCCAAAGGTACATCCACCAACTAATGGATGCGTGACCCATTGGGTCTACACATTTGGCTTGTGTGCCCAAGGAATTCCAAATCATATATAGACAATATGGCATTATTCACAACATTGTTCATTAATCATGAAAGAAACGTCTAACATTGAAACCTTCTTTCACTTCCCTTCATGCTCACATAGGAAGTGTGCCTACTACCATCAATAGGAAAAGGCCTTTAGACGAGATCTTAGCCAATAATACTCTAATTCCTCCAAGACCAAGAGCACATTTTCTCAACCCAAAATATTATCATTAG
Organism: Pinus albicaulis; assembly: GCA_034641835.2. Lineage (NCBI taxonomy): Eukaryota > Viridiplantae > Streptophyta > Pinopsida > Pinales > Pinaceae > Pinus > Pinus albicaulis. The sequence goes on from CM076584.1 coordinate 704,260,104, forward strand.
TATATTAAAATGAAGAATATGATCAAAATTATTTGTACAAAGTTAAATGGAATTGTAAGGGAAAGATCACCTAGATGTGAAGAATTTATGACAATGTGATTAAGGGAAATAAATTATCACTTAGTAGTACAAACGTTCAATGGTGTCTCAATATGTATTTATTACTGTATATTCTTTGCAGTTGGGTGCTTATTGCATGTCAAATATTAAAGCGAAATGAAAATTATTGGGTTTCTCTTCTTTAGTAAATACTTTAGTATCAGTTCCCACTATGCATGGACTATAGTTTTTGGTAAGTATCGAATTTACTTGACTTCATATTAATTTTACTATTCTTAAGACTTCAATATTTCTTTGATTTGCTAGCAAATGATATAGGCAATATTTAGAAATAGTTATAGGTGTGGTAAACAACATATATCTCTTAAAGTATGATTTGGGTATTTGATATTTTTGGTTGGTGGGCCCATTTTGGTATAAGGGTTCTCTCTATAAAATATCACATTGATCGAGTTGATTAGTTTTGATTTATAAATAAACCTTGTATATCACAATAACGTACATAAGGAAATTTTTCTACAATGTCATTTTTGAAAGGAAGCTTCTTAACAACTCAAGTAAATAATTTGTAGAAATCATATATTCTAGATTTATCAACACCAATGAACAAAATACCTATTTCTCAATACAATATTTTTTTCAAACACTTAATGCACATACTTTTCCAATTCATTTCCATACACAATGGAATAATCTATAGCTAAATTAATTTCATGGATCGGTTGTATCATTCAACAACAAGAAAAAAGTTGCAATAGCCTTTAACATTCAATTATATTCTCAATACATGTGTGCACTTCTCTATAGTAAAATGTAGAGTGGAAACACATAAAAAAATCATAATAGAACATCAATAATTAATGTGCAATTATATCCAAACCAATTACTTGTCTAAGAACAATCCAAACACGTTATTCATTAAGGTGAAAAATGTAGTTGGAGAGTTGCACAACCTAAAAGATATGATAAGAAAATCAAATCTACCATACCTTGTCACAATTTATCTTTAGCTCGTCTCCCTTTGCAGATCTTATGTGGTAGTATCCTTTCCTCAAGGCCAACTTTGACAAAACATTGGACTTAAACAACTTGTCAAAACTATCTATTTCCAAAAGTAAGGGGCACTAGTTTTCATGGTTTATTTTTGAATGCATGATTGTCCAAGCACATCCTCAATTATTAGGTGTCATTATTTTACAAAAGGACTAGTGTGCCATACAATAACCTCGAAGGTTTCATGGAATTAGTGTTGAAGAGATCAATGAATTGTTGTCTCAACTCTTCCAACTTGGGTTTCGAAAATCAATTAGGATCTCTAGCCAAAGGTTGAAATATTAGTTCCATCCCAATATGATGGTCAATTGTACACCTAGGTGGGTGCATTTAAGGAAAATGATCAAGCACCTAATTTGCAAACTCATCAAACACATTAAAAAATGTTAGGGGAAAATGTGTCCCCACTGTAGAAATTATACAACATGCATGTATATCTTGGGTTGATCCGATCTAACAGTGTACTAAAGTTAAATACTGAATCGCTTCTACAAATCTTTTGTGGAATTAAAAACACAATCGCCAATCACATGAAGCAAAGAAGAATCAAATCACACACAACACAGATAATTTCCCTCGGAAAGCTTACAACTAAAAACCCACTATCTTCTATTGTATATTCAACATAGATCATGAAACAATCACATACAAAAATCTTCTCACAAGAGCCCTCAAGTACTTAGCTAATTTTCTTACACTGTCATATGCAAAACTAACTAGCACATAGCCAATTCTCAGCCTCCAGACAACCTGCCTTGCTTGCGCAATCCCTGATGGAATAGACCCCTAAAAGATAGGATTTCTTGCCTTTATTGACTGCGCAAGTATCATGGGCACTCCAATGGGTGTTTGGTTGCATGTGTGCAACCCGATAATCCTACAACTGATATTCAAATTCCCTTTCATGTAGAAATTAACTGGGTCTCCACTGGATCTGACATGCATGCAACTAATAATAGTAAATCCTCAGTTGCATGTGAGATCACTGATTGTGAATTAATTAATATTTAATTCACTTGATCTCTCACTAGTGTATCTTCAGTTACAACTAGCACAACTAATTTTAACTCACTTAACTGATTTAAACTGATTACAACCTGCATTAACTAATGCACTACTGCACTTCGAACTCTATTACAACTAGAATTACTCTTCATGCCTCACCAACTACCTCTAACTCGAAATCCACTAGCTATCTGAATTTATCACTTTCAGTTAACTGTTTCAATTCAACATTGAGAATAGATTACAGTTTAATGTCCATCTTAATTAAGGGATAATCAAAATAGACATGCACCCAAAAATAGCACTGTGGGCCCCACCCTAGTTTGGGTGCTTAATGCAACTAGGCATGGGTGCTGAAATTTTCTTGTTAAATCTCAACACTCCCTCTCAACAAGAAAGGGATTATCCTTCACCTCGATCTTGTCTCTATGGTATTCAAATTTTCTCCTGGTGAGCGCCTTCCTCAAAATATATGCATCCCGATCTTCCGTGGGAATGTAATGAAGCAACATTATCCTTCCATGCACGCAATATTTGAGATGATGATACCAGATATCTATCTGCTTGGACCTATCATGAAACACATGATTAATCGAGAGTTTAATGCAACTCTGATTATCACATTGAAACACTGTCAGACCCATATGAGAACCAAACAAACCAACCAAGATCTTTCTCACCCAGATAGCCTCACATGCAGCTTGACTTGCTACCATGTATACCACTTCCACTGAACTGAGTGCAACAGATCGTTGTTTCCTGTTGTACGAGGAAACTGTTGTCGATCTTATGCTAAAGATCCCTCCTCATGTGTTCTTTTTGTCCGATGGACTGCCTGCCCAATCTGCATATTTGAAGTCTTGAAGCTTCACTCCCTTTGTCCGTTTGTACCATAGACCATACTCTGATGTGCCCCTCAGGTATCTCAGGACATGCTTCCCCGCCTTCCAAAAGAGCTTAGTAGGCTTAACCATAGCTTGACTTAGTTGGTTAATTGCATAGAAAATGTTCGGTCTCGTGTTCACCAAATACATTAGAAAACCCACTAACTGCCTGTAGACAATAGAATCCACTACCTCTCTAGAAGTAACATCCTCTTTCCTTCAATTTCCTGGAAGAGGAGTATCCATGGGTTTGTAGCTCTCCATGTTAAACTTACCCAGTATCTCCTTTGCATACTTGCCTTGAGACACAAAAATTTCACCATCCTGTTTCCATATTTCCAATCCAAGGAAATAATGAAGGAGTCCCATGTCCTTCATTTCGAACTCCCTTGCAAGATCCTCCTTGGATGAGTGTATCAGCTGCTCATCACCAGTCAAAATCAGATCATAAACATAAATAACAATGATCAATAGCTTACCCTCAACCACAATCTGGTACAGGTTTGCATTTGCTTCACTTTTGGTGAAGCCTAGTCCGGTGAAATAGTTGTCTATCCGAGTGTACCAAGCACGGGGTGCTTGCTTCAGCCCATACAATGCTCTTTTGAGTTGTCACACATGCGACTTACTATTGAAGATTTTGAAACCTTCTGGCTGCTCTATGTACACCTCTTCCTCAATGATCCCATTGAGAAACGCAGTTCACATCCATCTGATGAATGCGTCAGCCCATCTGTGCTGAGAGTGTAAGGATGGATCTTATGGAAGATTACCATGCAACAGGTGCAAAAGTATCATCATAATCTATCCCCTCGATATGTGAGAATTCCCGGGCCAAAAATCTGGCCTTGTATTTCTCCACACTCCCATCAGCAACTTGCTTTACCTTGTAGATCCATCTCGATCCAACCACTGATTTGTCGACCAATCTTGGGACTATCTCCCATGCAATGTTATTGACAATGGAGTCATACTCCTCCACCATTTCATCAACCCAAGTTGGTTGTTGCACTGCTTCCTGAAAGGAATATGGTTCAATTACAATACACTTTCTCATAAGAGCCATGTATCCAGTAAATCGGTCAGGAGACTATCTCTGTCTGCACTCTGAAGTAGGGGCTCCTACATTCTATGCAGCATCAAGTCTCAATCTATCAGCTTCTGTGGTGCACCTTCTACAATTTCTGATGGATGGCTCTGCATGAGTGTTTTCCTCCTCTCCATGAACCTCCTCACGTGGCTGATCCACATCTTGAGACTCATCCTTGGGAACCAACATTTCCTCCTATTCATGCAAGTCCATCTCCCTCTCAAGGGATAACCGCATGGCTTTCTCCTCATCCAATTTTATATCTCATCGCACAACAATTATTCTGTTGTTTGGAAAATACACATAATAATTATGGGGTGTTTCAGTGTACCCCACAAAAATCCAAACCTCATATGTTGGTTCCAGCTTCTTCCTGGTGTCCTTGGTTACATGCACATAAACAGATGACCCAAAAATCTTAAAGTGTGAAACATCAGGTTTCTTACCATTGAAAGCCTCTTCAGGTGTACTCATGCCAAGTACTCTATAAGGACAATAGTTTTGCACATGTACCATTGTGTTGCATGCTTCCGCCCACAGATGCATCTTTAGGCCTTGATCATGCAACATCACTCGTGCTGCACCCACAATAGTAATGTTATTCCTCTCCGTGACCCCATTCTACTGTGGGTTATGAGGCGCTATGAGTTCTCTTCGAATTCTTTCTTTGCTGTAGAATTTCTTGAATTCGTTAGAGATGTATTCTCTACCATTATCACTCCTAAGAGTATTCACTTGCTTCCCCGACTCTTTCTCCACCAATGCCTTAAACTCACAGAACTTAGAGAATGTCTGATATTTCTACTGCATGAAGAAGGTCCAACACTTACGAGAAAATTCATCAACAAAGATTACATAGTACTTATGTTTTGCTGTCGAAGCAATAGAGAAAGGACCACACACGTCTGTGTGAAATCTCTCAAGGATCCTCGAAGATCGATTTTCCTTCTCATGAAAGGTAGCCTTTACATATTTTCCCACAATAAATCCCTTGCATGTGTTTGATTGCGCAAGTGTACCCCTGGGAAGACCAGTAGAAATCTGATGCATGACTTTCAAGGCTCCATGGTAAAGATGGCCCAATCTCCTATGCCATAATTTTCCCTCAACCCAGCTCACCACTTGATCTACCTTTCCCATCATTTTTGTGCAACCATCTACCTCCAGCTTGTAGATATTCTTAACTCGAACCCCTATCCTCTTGGCTTGTCCCATTTTTTTATGTCGCAGGAAATATTTTCCATCACTAAAAACAACATCATAACCTCTATCCTCCAACATTGCAACTGAGACCAAATTTTTCTTCAGGCCTGGTACATGCATTACATCTTTTAATTGAAAGGGTTTACCTGACTCCTCTGGAAGGTAATGGTATCGATCTCGGTAGCACTGTATGGCTCGTCATCACCTTTTTCAATATGCATATGGAGATCCTTCTCCTTGAAGTCACTAAAAAGTTCCTTGTCTCCCGTCATGTGAAAGGAAGTGCCATTATCCAAATACCACACAAATCCCAATGCACTGGACACCATGCATGCGATCAATGAGAAGTCAAGCTAAAATTGCGAGGCAAGGGCCTCACCAGCTGCAGATCCTTCATCCTTCTTGTTCTTCTTCTTTTGTGGACAGTTAGTAGAAAAATTCCCATGCTCGTGACAATTAAAACACTTCACCTTGGACATGTCCTGCTTCTTTCCATTCTTGGAATCGGTTTTTGAATGGAAATTCTTCCCCTTCCCTTTTCTCGCCTTGGTAGCCAAAGCATGATCCTCTTCATCCTCATTCTTAGATGAAGATCCATCTCTGGTGTTCCGTCTGAACTCCTCCTGCACCAAATCCGACCATAGTTGTTCCCAATATGGAAAAATTTCCCTTCCATTAACAGAGTCTTGATAACTGTGCCAACTCTTGGGAAGTCCTAGGAGAGGCAAGCTCACCAAATCATCATCAACGATTGTTATTCCAACACTCCCCAGTTCATCCTGACATTGGAAAAAATTTGCTAGATATTTTGGAATGGTGTTGCCCTTTTCCATATTGATCTTCCCGAGTTTACCTTTGAGCGCCAATTTCCTGTGGTCGCTGCTGCTTTGGAATAGATCCGTCAAAGCCTTCCACATTGAATATGGCGTGACTTTACCATGGAGGCTTGAGACAATGTGGTTTCGTACTCCCTCCAACAGAAACCTCCTCGCCTTTGCCACTTTCTTTTGCCATGCATCAAGATTTGCAACATCTGCCACAACAGGTTTAGGAACATCATTGTCAATGAATTCCTTCAAGCCATTGTCTTCGAGCACTGCCTCCATCCTATCCTTCCAAGAAATATAGTTTGAGCTGCCCTCGAGTGCATACTCCAACCTCAAGCCATTTAAAGCCATTTCGATCTTGAATCAGCTGTAGCACCAAGAAAGGATTTCTGCAAATTCGAATTCTATCCAGTTACAAACTCAACTCCTGCCTCACTTCTACAATTTCCTGTGCTCTGATACCATGTATAAATTATACAACATGCATGCATATCTTAGATTCACTCGATCTAACAATGTACTAAAGTTAAATACTGAATCACTTCTACAAATCTGTTGCGGAATTAAAAACACAATCGCCAATCACATGAAGCAAAGAAGAATCAAATCACACACAACATATATAATTTCTCAGGGAAATCTTACAGCTAAAAACCCCACTATCTTATATTGTATATTCAATATGGATCATGAAACAATTACATACAAAAACCTTCTCACAAGAGCCCTCTAGTACTCAACTAATTGTCTCACACTGTCATATGCAAAACTGACCAACATATAGCCAATTCTCAGCCTCCAGACAACATGCCTTGCTTGCACAATCCATGATGGAATAAATCCCTAAAATATAGGAATTCTTGCTTTCCTTAACTGCACAAGTATCATGGGAACTCCAATGGGTGTCTGGTTGCATATGTGCAACCTAATAATCCTACAACTAATAGTCAACTTCCCTTTCACCTAGAACTCAACTGGGTCTCCACTGGATCTGACATGCATGCAACTAATAATAGTAAATCCGCAGTTGCTTGTGAGATCACTGATTGTAAATTAATCAATATTTATTTACTTGATCTCTCACTAGTGTCTCTTCAGTTACAACTAGCACAACTGAGTTTGACTCACTTAACTGAGTTAAACTAATTACAACCTGCATTAACTAATGCACCACTGCACTTCGAACTCTGTTACAAGTAGAATTACTCTACATGCCTCACCAACTACCTGTAACTCAAAATCCACTAGCTAACTGAATTTATCACTTTCAGTTAATTGTTTCAAGTCAAAATTGAGAATAGATTACAATTTAATATCCATCTTAATTAAGGGACAGCCAAAATATACATGCACCCAAAAATAGCACTGTGGGCCCCACACTAGTTTGGGTGCTTAATGCAACGAGACGTGGGTGCTGAAATTTTCTTGTTGAATCTCAACACCCACTCCATCCTCATCCACTTCAATAATTGATACAAAATATTGAGACCATAGACACATGGATACCGTATTTATGCCCAATGTAGTATAATCTATAGCTTTCCATTCGACGTCCTTGTTCTTGTGCACACAACGCAAGTATTTTCTCCACCAGATATCCTTAGGAATCCCTTCCCAATAAAAATTTCAAAATCATATTTATAATATTGTAAAGTCTACATGGCACTTCCACTTGTCCCATTGTATTTGAACTACAAATGCCACCCCAATTGTTCTCTTACCATTATAATCCACTACCTATACTAAATAATCAGATGGTATAACTCTAGGTTTGAGTTCCCTTGTCAACTCCTTGTTTAAGAAGTTGTGTGAGGCACCAAAATCCACCAATGTATGTATTGTGCTTCCATTAAAAATCATATTTATATAACAAAGTTGATTGTTATTTTTCCCTTGGGTGACCAAAGCACTTATTCAACTAGAGTTACAATATGGAATCTTCTAGATTATTCTTCATTGTGCCCATGTGGTTGGGCGCTTTTCCTTGAATAATGGGGGTTGTCATGGCATACTCTCAAAACTTGGTGGTTAAAATAGGAAGGCCAAATTCTGGGTGGCATAAATTTTACATATAGACTCCATTTGAGGTATTTCTTATCTCATTGGAAAGTTACATGTGTGTATAATATTTTTAGGGTTGAAGAACTTATGTGTAAAATTTTTACCCCAATTTTTTTTTTTTTATAATTCCTCAAATTGCTTTGGAAGGTTTCAAACCTTAATTCACCAAACTGGGACCCACTTGTAAAAATGGTCTTGTGAGATTATTCCTCCTTTTTTTTCCACTATTGAAGAATCAATATGGATGAAATATAATATAATGATCCAACATGGATTATCCTGGTCAATGTACTAAAAGGATCATGAAAACCAAATCATGGAAGTGATATTTTGACATGTAGTGTTATATTTGCAAGTTATCAAACACATATAAGTTTGTGGATTGTTGTAAATGGGGCTCAACAACACATATGAAGAGATTTTAGAGTGATGTGAATCTTTTATTGGTAATGGATTGATCAAGCACAATTATGGGATATCCATTCCATGTTGTTGTGCCTATAGTCAAGCTAATGTTGGCTTTCTCATGATTCTAGATTGTTCATGCTAGTAGAAAAATATTTCATTTAAGAAGGGATTGATGACATTCCTCTTGAATTAATTTCAATTTAATTGTATTTTTAAGAGTGGGGCTCTAAAAATTCTAAATATTTTTTCTTTTGTCCTATGATAAATTGATGGAGCAACTTGACCATTTTATGGGATTCAAACTTTAGGTTGTGTTGTCTTTACGTCATCTTGTTCTTTCTTAGTAGTATTTTGGAATTTGGAATTGTTTTGTTCCCATAAAAGCATATAATCCATCTCTGGATAGAATTTTATTTGTGCAAGATATAATTTGTTTCAATTACACATGTTATATTATACGAGTAAAATCATTACATTCATGGTCCTTCATGATAAATACTATTACATCCCTTTAAGCACAATCTTTTAAAGCGGCTCTGTTTTGAGCTCTAACTTCTTGAATTTATAAATGCTCATAAGTTTGTTTCTTTTTGCTTTCATCTACCATTATTTTTAGCTTTTGAGTCTGTGGTATTCAAGACATGGTCTATTGGTTATAGAAAGTAATTCTTGTTGGGTGTCGAGCCTGATTATCTTCATGATTGTTTAGAGGTTTTTTGTTTTAGCTGCGTTGGATCCATGTTCTTAATGGGATAGTAAGGCCACTTGTTTGATCGTTGTTAGGGGGTTCCAGGGGGTGGTGATGATGAATTTTATGATATCTCGCCTTTCCCCGGAAAGTGTTCGGGGGCAACACCCCCAAAGCTAAAAATAGATGAAAAATTTCCTTGTAAAATATTGTAATTTCGTAGTCAATATGGGTAATTCATTAGGAGGTTTATATGATAGTAGAATTTATGTTAATTTAGGGTTTTTTTTCCCTAGAAGGTAACCCTCAATTTATATGAGGGAATTAGATTGTGGCTTTGTATTATTATTCTAAGTGAGAAAGAGAGAGGAGACTGTGTGAGAGCAAAGAGGAAATTGCAACGGATCTGTTGTAGGTTGTATCTTTTCATTTTGCTGGATAATATAAAAAGAAAGGGTTGGTTGTTTCTCCGTGGATGTAGCCCAAATTGGGTGAACCACGTTGTTGTGGAGGTAAATCCCCTCTGCGGACAGAGGCGAACCCTACTATCCCAGACCGGGTCTAGCAACAATCGTTCATGCGATAGTGTAGGTTCCTAATTGCAAATAAACCAACTAGCGATGAAGGCTTACCTGGAATCCAACGATGTTGCTTGTAGAAGAGGTAGCACTCCCGTTCCTTAGCCCTAGCAGATCACGATCCCCACGATCTCTGTGATGGACACCTGCACATGTGAGAAACAAAACAAACGCAAGCGTAAAATCCAGTAGATGCAACTATATGTCAGTCAGAAAGGACATAACTCATCATTATAAACAACAACAAGAGTGGAACCATAACCGATAGTCGTTTATTATTAATCAATCAAAGGAAAATTACAACCAAGTTCTGACGCTGAATTCTCCTTCGGAGGGTTGCCAGCAAAAAAGTCTCGAAAAGCCTATCAAGGATGGGACAAACCTCTCTCTTCGGATCTTGACAATAGTCTCCTTGCTTGAGTTTGGCCTTAGGGGAATAATCAAGGCTCTTGCAGCATAAGGCTCTTGGGAATTTAGGGAACTTGAAGACTAGCTTGCAATGGAGATGAGCAAGCTTTTATAGATGGAGGAAGGGGAGTTGGGATCCCTATAATCATGGGATTGGCCCTATCATCAAGGAATCTTCCATGAGAGGTGGCAAACCACTTCCTCTCTATGGAGATCCGTAGCCAAACCTCCCAACTCAAGATAGATAGCAGTCCAGGAATTGGTTAGGACAAAACTTCCGCCATTTATTTTTAAAAAACACTGCTTAAATTGGCTGGCCTTGAGTGCGACTCTGGGACAGTGCGCCAATTGGCACGCCCTCTTTGAGGGATTTCCCCCATTGGTGCGGGTACTGAACTGGTTGCCCGCGCCAATGCAAAAAGAGGTGTTTTTAGGGTTTTTCACAAGGAGATGTCTTTAGGGCAATGAAAGCTCATGTTCGGAGGGATGTCATGAAAGTATTTTCAAGTCTTGTCTCTGCTCACAGGTCATGGAATGAGCCCTCCAATGTGCGGGGATGGGGAATGGCGGGGACGGGTGACAAGTGCTTGTGTAACACACGTCTATCTATGTCTCTCTTATTTTATGGGTTTCTGTATTTGTGTTTCAAAAACATTTTATATGTAACAATTGATATCAGAGATGAAGGTGTATTTAGCTGATAAACTCACAGGAGAGAAGGGTTCTTGGTTCGAGTGGGAGAAATGGAAGAAGATGGTAGGTTTAGGGTCGAGAAATTTGATGATCAAAACTACCAGTTGTGGAAGATGCAAATGGAATTTTATTAGTATAAAAAATATATGCACCTACTATTGAGCGAAAAATAAAAGAAGTTGACAAGTATGACGAAAAGAGAATGGGATCTTCTCGACAGAAAGGCACTAGGAACAATATGGTTGTGTCTGGAAGAATCATTGGATTTCATCATTTCAAAGAAAACGATAACAGAAGGTATAATGACAACATTGACCAAACTATATGAAAAACCATTGGCCTCAAATAAGGTATTTTTCATGAAGCATCTATTTAATATGAAGATGTTAAAAGGTGGATCTGTTGCTGATCATTTAAATGAGTTTAATATGATTACCAGTCATCTAAGTTCTGTAGGGGTAAATTTTGATGATGAAGTTAGGTATTTGTTATTTCTGTGCTCATTGCTAGAAAGTTGGAACGACTTAGTTATGGAAATTAGTAACTTTGTCTATGGATCTACTACTTTAAAGTTTGATGTTGTTGTTGGTGCCATCCTTACCGAGGAAATGAAACATAAAAGCTCTAGTGAGACATTAGGTAATGCTATGACTGCAAAGACTAGGGGAGGAAAAATGTAAAGAGGAAAGAGCCTAATATATCGTAGTAAGTCAAGGAAAGGCAGATCCAAGTTCAAATTGGGGATAGTGTGCTGGAAATGTGGGAAGAAAGGACACCTGAAGAAATACTACAAATCTTGGAAGGGAAAAGAGAGAGATGGACAACAAGAGAATAATCATGAAGCGAATGGTATAGGTGATGTGTTGCAATATGATTCGATTCGTTCATTAGAGAATATTATTGATGCCTGCGTGGTATATTCAGGGGCTTCATTCCTTGCTACGTCTGATAGGAAACATTTTCATGACAATGTTTAAGGAGATTTTGGACATGTTCTTTTGGGTGATGATAAACCCTATAAAATTATTGGAATGGGTGAAGTAATCATAAAACAAAAGGATGGAAACCAATGGCTATTAATGGAGGTAAGGCATGTTCTATATCTAAAGAAAAATCTAATTTCAACAAGGCAGTTGGGAGGTGAAGGTTTTGTAACTACATTTCCAAAAAAATTGGAAGGTCACTAAAGGAGCCTTGGTAATAGAAAAAGGAGAAAAGGCTGGTATATTGTATTTATGCAATGGTATTTATAATTTTTCTAATTCTTTAGCCTCCACAGGAGAAGATACGACATTGTGGCATTATAAGCTAGGGAACATGAGTGAGAAGGGGATGCAGATTCTTCACTCAAGAAATTTGTTGCCAGGTTTGAAGCATGTTGATTTTGATTTCTATGAGGATTGCGATTATGGAAAGTAGGAGAGAGTCAAATTTATTAGAGTTGGGAAAGAAAAGAAGAGTGAAAAATAGGAGTTTGTGCATACATATGTATGGGGACCTGCTCACATATCATCTCTCGGTGTCTCTTTCTATTATGTTAATTTTATTGATGATGCAACTAGGAAAACCTAGATTTATTGTATTTGAAATAAATATGGTGTATTTGATACTTTCAAGAAATGGAAAGCTTTGGTTGAGAATGAGATAAGAAAGAAGTTAAAGTGTCTCAAATTAGAATATGGAGGTGAATATTGCAGCAAAGGGTTTGATAAATATTGTTTAGAGCATGGAATTTACATAGAGAAGACAAATCCAAGAACACCACATGAAAATGGTGTCTCAGAAAGGATGAATAGGAAAATCATGGAGCATGCAAGGTGCACAAGATTGCATGTAGGATTGCCTTTACAATTTTGGGAAGATGATGTAAATATTTTTTTTTATATAATAAACATAGGGCCTTCAAGTCCCTTGGATGGTGGTATTCCATAGGAGGCATGGATCGGTAAAAATGTAAACTACTCATTTTTAAATACTTTCGGTTGTGAAGCCTTTGTCCACATTAATAAAGAAAATAAAACAAAGCTTGAGGAAAAATAAAAGAAATGCACCTTTATTGGATACGGTGTTACTAATTTTGGTTATCGCTTATATGATTACGAAAATCACGAAATCATTACGAGTAGAGATGTCATATTCAATGAAAATGTATTGTATAAGGATCAAATTCTGGAAAAGAAACATGAAAAGGAAAACAAAGAATACACAGTGCTTTATGAGATCACAGAAAAAGTAAAGGTGCCTGAAAATCATAATGAGCAGCAACCACAATATCTACAACAAACACCTCAAACATGGAAGTCGCGTTATAAGATCTACCACGATAAGTAGACCCCATGAAAGATACTCTCCTTCATTATATTATGTATTGTTGATTGATTCTGGTGAACTAGAAATATATGAAGAAACAATGAAGGTAGAAACGAAGAAGAAGTTGGAGCATGCCATGGAATCCTTGATGCATTAGCAGACTTAAGAATTAGTCAAGTTTCCTGCAGGTAAAATAAAATTGTAGAATAAATGGGTTTACAGTTTGAAGGAAGAAGATGGAGGTAAACATAGGTACAAGGATAGAGTAGTGGTGAAGGGATTTTCTCAAAAGAAAGGTATAGACTTTGATAAATAAAAAAAATCCTGTTGTTAAAATGATTTCAATTAGAACTATTTTAAGGCTAGTGGCAGCAGAAGATTTGCACCTTGAGTAGTTAGATGTAAAGACAACCTTTCTACATAGGGATTTGGAGGAAGAAATATATATGCAACAGTCACAAGGGTATGAGGTCAAAGGGAAGGATAAATAAGTGTGCAAATTGAAGAAGAGCTTGTATGGCTTAAAACATGCTCCAAGGCAGTGGTATCTAAAAATTGACAGGTTTTTGTCCGAACAAGGTTATACTAGATGTCACTCTGACCATTGTGTTTATCTTAAGAAACAAAATGATGGAAAATATATTATATTGTGATTGTATGTCGATGACATGCTTGTTGCAGGGTCTAACATGCAAGAAATAAATGTGCTAAAAGAAAAATTGGCTAATCCATTTGCAATGAAGGATTTGGGTGTTGCAAAACAAATCCTTGGTATGAGAATAACTAGAGATAGGAAAAATCATAAATTAACATTGTCTCAAAGTAAGTAAATAGAAAAGGTGTTGGAAATTTTTAATATGCAGAATGCAAAACCAGTTAGTACACCTTTGGCTATGCATTTCAAAATAAGTAAGGATATGTGCACTACAACAAAACCCTATGATTAGCATCCTATTTTGCTTCCTTTTTTGCGTCTATAGCCCATTTTTGGTGCTATTTGCATCCATTTATCAAATATGGTGCAAAATTTGATGCAAAATTTGCATTGATTTTTGCACCAACTCTTACACCAAGTTTAGCACCAGTTACTGCAATAGGGTTTGCACTAGCTTTTATGCCAAGTTTTGTTCCATCCTTTGCACCAGGTTTTGTTCCAGGTTTTGCATCAAGTTTGACACATAATTTTGTTTCACCTACTTTCACATCCTCTATTGTATCCACTTCTTTCGCCTAAACTTGCATCAACTTTTGCATCCTTTTTTAAATCATTTTTTGCATCTAGTTTTGCATACTTTTTTGCAACCCCTTTGTGCCAAGTTTTGCATTGAGGTTTGTTTCTAGTTTTTCATATACTTTTGTTGCATCCACTTTTTAATATAGTTTTGCATCAATATTTACATCATCTTTTTCATTTATTATTGTGTCCACTATTGCATCCAATTTTGTTGTGCCACAATTTGCACCTAGTTTGGCACCTCCCTTTGCACCGACTTTTTCTTCTAATTTTGCATCCACATTTGCACCCTCATATATGTCTAGGTTTTCGTCGACTTTTACATCTGTATTTTCATCCCTTTATGTATCCAATTTTGCGTAAGGATTTGCATCAATTTTTGTGTCTCATTTTGCATCTACTTTTGCATCGACTTATGTTGCATCAAATTTTGCATCCGTTGTTGCACCCATGTTTACGTCCACTCTTGCATCCCTTTTTGTGTTTTCATTTTCATCTTCATTTGATTTTTTTTTTTTTGCATCTATCATTACATCCAATCTTGTTGTGCCACAATTTGAGCCATGTTTTGCATTTACTACTGTACTCATGTTTGCTTCCAATTTTTCATCCAAGTTTGCATCCTCTTTCACATATAATATTTGCATCAAATTAGTATTGCATCTATTTTTGCATCCACTTTTGTGTCGGGTTTATGCATTGGGTTTTTCATCTCATTTTGCATCTACTTCCATTGCATCCAATTTTGTTCCTCCTATTGCACACATGTTTGTATCCCTTCTTGAATCTTGTTTTGCATCCAAGTTTGCATGTTTTTTTGTGTCTATTTTTACATCCACTTTTGTTGCGCCACAATTTCTACCATATCTTGTGCCTACCGTTGAAACCCACATTTTCTTCCACTTTTGCATCCTCTTTTGTGTCCAAGTTTTCATCGAATATTGTGTATGTTTTTTTCATCCCCTATTGCATCCACTTTTACGTCAGGTTTTACATCTCATTTTGCATCCACTTATGTTTCTTCCACTTTTGCATCTAATTTTGTGTCCATTTTTGCACCAATGTTTATCTCCATGTTTACATCCCTTTTTGCATCCAAGTTTGCCTCCTTTTTGCATCCAAATTTGTGTCTTTTTCTACATTCGTTGTTGCATCCACATTTGTTTCATCGCAATTTGTGCCAAGTTTTACACCCACTATTACACCCATGTTTGCTTCCACTTTTGCATCCTATTTTGTGTCCAAGTTTTCATTGACTATTGCATCTACTTTTGTATCCACTTTTGTGTCAATTTTTATGTATTTTTTTGCATATACTTATGTTGCATCCACTTTTCATCAATTTTACGTCTATTACTGCCCCCGTTTTTGTGTTCACCTTTGCATCCCTTTTCCAACACTTATCATATTTTCTGCATTATGATATTTCTTATGATGTTGACAATTATGAACAACTGATGACAATTTCAATAATTATGACGATGATGACGATGACATGAATTGTAATTATGATGATAATGATAATGACAATAAAGACAATGGTGGTTACAATGATGGTGATGATGATGATGACAGTGATTGTGATGATGACGATGCTAATGACCTTGGCCAATCTTCCCAATTTTTAAATGTTTTCATTGTCATAATCATATTCATTATCTTTGGCACCATCATCTAAGTCATCATCAAGTGATCATCATTATCGTCATTTTCATATAGGTCATCATCAATAACAATAATCACATGATTAATGATGACGATGCCAATTATGATGATGTCCATGATGACGATGACAACAATGATGATAGAAATTACATTAATAATGACGATGGGGATGATGAAAACGATAATGATGATGATAACGGTATTGATGATGATGATCATCGATCATCTCTCAAAAATAGAGTTTTTATTTCTCTTGCATATATCATATGTGTCCTAAGCAACCCTTTTTGAGTACTCATCACATTTTTTGGGTTGATGATATTTCTTACGACACCTATAATTATGAACAATTGAGGAAAATGTCCATAACCATGATGATGATGATGATGACATGAATGGTGATTATGATGATAATGCAATGATGAAAATACCAATGACGATGATGGATTTCATGAGGATGATAATGAAGATGATGGAAATGATTATGATGATTCCAATGACCTTACAATATCATGGATTCATGAACTTACTAGTTTCAAGAACATCTTCTGCATACATATTACTATCATACTTTTTACATTTTCTGTCTCTCTTGGGATATTTTCCTCTTCTCAATAATATCTACTAGCTCTGCCATATACATGAGATGGAGTTAGAGAATCACCTTAATTGTAGACACCCCATTTATTATGAGATTCAAGGAATTTTTTATTCTCTTTATCCAGATTTTGATGGGTCATTTTTTACTCTCTTTCAATACGTTTCTAACTCTATTCATGAAAGAGGTCCTTGGATTTATATATTTAAATAATTCCTTATGTGGCCTTCCCCTTTTGAAATCTTCCAAGGGGATCACCTCCTTCCATGTTTCCTTGCCTACATAGGGCCAAACTTGGCAAACCAAAATTCAAACTTCTTCAACTATCAAATTGGTGATGCCTCATACCTCTTCTTGACCCCCTCAACGAGACATCTTTCTTCAGAGAGACTATTGAGGGTTTCCCATCATAGATCGCAGGTTGGGTGTCATAGGACCTATTAGCCTACTTCATGTTGTGAAACCAAGTGCTAGAAGAATATGATTAATTTATATTAACTTGATAATCACTTGTGAATGCTTGTTGGCTTATTATTACTTAGATTATCTTCCTCATCAAGTAATTAAAAAAAAATGCAAAACATAAAGATCACAAGGAAACAAAAAACACCAAGAATTAGGCTCCAAGCTAGGGGAAAACCCAAAAATAATTCTCTTATAGAATTAGATAAAAATGATATATAAAAGACCCAAGACCAAGACCAAGACCAAGAATGGCACAAATATCCTAGTCAACCCTCCTCCAACCAAGTCAAAGTTAACGAAAGTCAGCACTGATCAAACAAAAATCTTGTCAAATCACAAAATTTTCAGACCTGTAACAAAGAAAGAAGTTCAAACCTATAATTTTCGTAAAGAAGCCACAAAAAATTTACACGTGTGAGTGGAAACAAGCTAAAAAAATCAGTGTTTATCTCTCCTTTAATTTCGTCTTTCTTTTATTCTTGTTTGGATAAGAATTGATGTTTTGTGATGATAAGTGATTGGTCTTCCAAGTGACTATTCTTATCTTATATTAAGGCACTTGACTTATGGCAGTTAGTCCTATTCAAAGTAAAAATCCTCAAATAATACTGGTCCCAGATGTTTATCCAATCCACCATTCTCCCTACTAGTGTCTTCACTAGGCTTACGATTATTAGTATTGGTCATAGTACATGACACATGAAGAATATGGTATCCACCCTCACTCCCTCTCAACCAGGGAGGATACATCCACTAGCATATTTTTTTCTCAAGAATACCCATCCTTTTCATATTAAATAACATCATCAATACATCGACTATATGCTTCATCAATGAAGATATACTACTCCCTCACAACTTCATCTTGCATGATGGAATGAATCATAAAGCACTTGGGACCTTCCTGATTCTCTGAAATATTCACGTAACCTTGATTAATATCAAAATAAAATCCAACATGTCATCAAGCAACTCTTCAAACATTCTACAAAGTCAATCTGCTTCACAATTGATCATACTAACTGCCACATATTTTGTCTCTATGGTGCTCAGAAATATGCTACGTATTATTCTATGAAACCATACCATATTTCAAATAGAAATAATCTCTCTTCTTTATTATAAAAACTGTTGAATCAATCAATGTATCCTCAAATCCCAAGTTGTAAGATCCTTCTTATCATTTTCTGCTTCTAGATTCCACTAAAGTTGATATTACTTTCTTCATACTATCTAGATTCACATTATTTCAAGAAATTAAATAATGAACAACAATAGTGTCAACATTAGTTATGTTATCACTGCACCATATTTCTAAGGCTGAAGAAGAAATCCCAACAGAGGTAACCACAGACCAAACTTTTGGCTTGGTATCTAGCCCTACCAAGTCGGAGAGGGCTCTTTCCACAAAAATCACAGCCAAGAGCGTTGGATGAAAATATTTTAGGCTAGCTATGAGTTCAGGGGTTTTGATTTGATTTGATTGGGTTGCTGGATGAGGTTATCAGGTAAAAGAGGCTAGGTTAGGGAAAATAGGATTAGGGTTACAGTCCATTCAATGGGGAAAGGTAGGTAGGAAGGCTATCACATTAGGGTTCTTGGGATGGAATGATTCAGAAAAGTGAGGAGCTAGGTAGAGCATGCAAGATGAATTCTTCCTAAACTGAAAGAAAGATGAACAGACTATGAAAACTTTCCCAAAACAGAGCATGTGAGATGAATTATTTTTATCTAACTTGAAAGTGATCATACAATAGACATGAAATGGAAAATGGGCCAACAATACATTCATATAAATGAAACAAGAGAATAAACAATGCTAGACGACCATAGCACGGGTATCCCAAATAAATAGCTGCAACACTTTTATTAAGCTCCTGCCAAAATGATTACAATAGAGTTTCTGATCAATATGCCAACATCCAACTGATTCCAAATTGTGAAATGACTAAAAAAATACATGATATAGACCAAAAAAAAACTCCTCCCAGCCTCAGGGGTTGAATCCATGAGAGGAGGAGAAGTTCCACCAAAGACTGAGCTAAAAGCTGAAGTGTAGGGAGGTCCAAGTGACCCATTCCTAAATTTTGTGAACTAATTCATTACACCTCATTGAGTTCATTTACCTAATGTATTTACCCTAGGTAATAGTAAAAATACCATAATTACATTTACATCATAGAGTTACAGAGGTAAAAACATGATTCCCCATGTTAGTATGAATTCTAATCACAAGCGTACGAAAAAAGCTCACTTTAGATGTGCATAACAAAGAACCCTAACATCAAATATGGCTGTCAATTTCCTTAGATCTGAAGTTAGTGATAAGAATAAATGCTACAAAAATCCAGATCGATGTAGTTAAAAACATTAAACAACAAATAAAAGTAAGAGTTGCTCCATGCATCCAATAGACAAGACAATAATATTTTTAAATAATTTTGTATTTATGACACCTGGGAAGGGAACATAGAAAGATGTTACCAGCCCCCCTCAATGGGATGGGTTCTTGTATGTCCTCAACACTTTAGATCTAAGATTTCTCTCTCTTGATGGTGTTTTCAAAGGATTACAGTGAGCATCATCAAGTGAGGCTGCAATTCATCAAGCAAGGCTGCAATTCATCAAACGAGGCTGTGAAGACATTGAAGAAACCATGGCAGAGAAAAGGAGGACTAATAAGGGTGGCCAATGCCTGATATATGTACCTACATACATGAATTTGATCAATGAAGACCCAACAATAGTAGAAGCTTTCATAAGAGTAGGTTGCCTACAATTTTGTGAGAAATTACCGGGCTGTCATACATAGGTGTCCAAGGAGTTTGTTTTGAATTTCAGTGGAACATCCACTAAAGTGGGAATGGTCAATTTTTCCATCATGTCAGAGGTTATTGCTGTTGCTACAGAGATTCCAAGAGGTCAGAATAACTGATTCAAAGGTTTCAAGTTTAACATGGAGCAGTGCAAAGAGTTCATGAAGCTTGAGCATACTGAAATGGATCTTACCAATGCCATTCCAAGAAGTTACATAAAATACAATTATTCAAAATTGATGCTCATCATCCAAAAGTACTATACTTGTGAAGGGAGATATCACAAAGTGTACTCATATCATTTCAAATTACTTCTGCACTTTACTGGTAAGATTTCCCTTGATTTTCCTTTTTATTTGCATAGAAGTCTGTCAAAAATGGCAGAAAAGGTCCAAGCAAAGTCCGAGGGGAGTGAGACTTATTTATTTCATCATGGTTTAATGAAATTAATGGTCTTATATGAACTTCAAAGGTTAGGCAGAGACTGGTCCTCATTCTTGTTTGTTAGTGGTTTCGATCTGGATGTTATTGCTCCTTCAAGAACCCCTAAACCTAGGAGAATTCCATCACCATTAGCATCATAACAGAGGGAATCATTGGTAGCAGAGCCAAGTGAACCTGCAAGAGCAAAATCAAGTGAACAAATTATGAAGGAGACAGAGCAAATGCAGAGTCTTGATACACCAAGTGTCCCACCTACAAAACAAAAGTCAAAAGTGGTCAAACCTGAAAAACAAAAACAAACCGTTAGTAAACAAGGAACCAAAAGGATGACAAGGAGATAAACAGTGGTTTTAGAAGATAAAATAGTGGCTGTAGAAGATAGAGCATAATCTAAGGGAAATATAGAGGATATTTACATGCCATTGACATAGAGATAAATCCTATTGTCCAAGCTGAGTTTATAGAGGAAGGTGGGCAGAAGTTAAAGAAGGCTAAATATGCAAAGAAATTAGAATTTGAGGGAGAAGATGCAGGTTTCATGTTCCAAGCAAGAAAGACTATGAAAAGGTATGCTGGGAAGCTATTATAGAGCAGTAAATAAGTTCAACCACCCACTGACACAACTCAGCCACCTCAAGAGGTTATCAACCTTTCATCACCTCCAGAGAAAGATACAATCGACAAATCAAAGAAGGGAAAAGAGAAGGTGATGGAAAAAACAGAGTTGCAACTCCTTGAAGAAAAATTGAAATTGGCTAATCATGAAATTATTGTTATGAAAAAGGAAGAAAGGAAACAAAGTGTAGAGAAGACTCAATTTGAAAAAATGAAGGCAATTTGGGAAGAATAGGTTGACACTGTCTCCAAGACTTTTGGATAACACACAACAACTCATCAAATGGACCATTCTAGCAAGGAAAGAATCCAAACATGTTAGGAAGATGAACGCACAGTTGAAAGCCACCAATTGAAGATTGAAAGACCAGGTTAAGGACCTTCAGGAGCAACTTGAACTAATTCATGAAGAGTTAGAGAAAAAAGGTCTTAAAATGATAGCGCTTGAAGAGCCAATAGCTCAACTAATTGTAAATGAGGAAGAAATGCCTCAAGGATCATAAGGTGAGTTGGTTTATGTTTTTTATAGGTTAACGACATGTTGGAGACAAGATTTTGGCACTTACAGGGTTCAGTTTTCAAAATTACACAAAAACTGGTTTTTCAACAATTTTCAGCAGTTTCGTAGCATGCTTGGGATTGAAGGGCAATAAAACACTACGAAACTACTGTAGCTGCTCTTTTTACTTGTTGAACTAGTTTTGGATGTCATCAAGAGGTAAAATTGGCGTGGGAGATGTGTTTAATGATGATGAACACTATGCCAAAGGAAATAATCAAGAATTTTGAGGATAAATGGCATGTTTTGCAGCACTATGAAAGTACGCTACGACACTGCCTTACTTTCGTAGCGTACTGTATTTCAGCATTTTTAGCAAGTTTTGGAGCATCTTTGGACATTTGGAGATTATTTAAGGGTTAAATACCATGACAAGAAATTATTCAGCACTCAAGACCACGAATTGAAGAAAAATTGACAGCCAAAGTATTCGTGGAAGAAGAAGACCATTTGCTTAAAAAACATGGTTTTGTTTCCTAGTTTTGAGGAGGTCAGTTAAGTGGTCATAAAGTGATGAATCCCATCATCTCAATTCGAACATGTGAAATCATACTTGTCAAATAATGTAATTGTTTTATTTGATAAGGTTATTAAAGGAAATAATGAGTAATTTGAGTCCTATTAGGACAATGACTGTCAAGTAGGATAGGTGTCTGTTTGTCATTAAGTTGATGTTTTAGGGTTATGCAAGGTGTCATTAGGAAAAAATTCATGAATATAGCCAAGAGGCAGATCATCTCATGATGTAACAAGTCAATTAAAGGCCACTGAGTTGAATTTGTCAAGGGTTGGAGATTTTTTGGCAAAATTGCAGCTTATTGTAAATTGATTGTTTCAGCAATACAAAGATTTGTTACTTAACCAATCTGAGATTATGAATGAGTTTTTAGTGCTTACCTATCTTATATATACCTTTCATGTATCTCATTTGTAGTGGTTTTCATTTATAATACTCAAAATTCATTTTCGCAATGCTCTGACTTCCTTTATAGATGAATTGACTGTGTAGTTTCCTGTTTCATGTGTGTGTGTCCTTCTACTAAAAAATCTGACCTGCCTCAGCTTCCATGTAAAGTGAACTCACCGAATCACTGAACATGTTGACCCCATAAGCCCAATGTTTACATACTGATATTATTTTCAACCTACACTCATCATAAGCAAGTTGTTTCCAAAATAGAGTTAGCCATCTACATCTTTATTCAATATCATTAACCCTTGAGAGAGCCCTCTCAGACCGAGGAGGCTAAGCCTCAGTCACAAGATTGGTTTGAAATAGTTACATAAGATTCTCTGATTAGCAGCCTATCAGAAGAAATTTTGTGATAACAAATGGTATAGAAAACCTAGACAAAAATGGAACTCAAAGGGAGCTCACAAGCAAAAAGTAGAAAAATATGACAATGATAGAGGATCAAAGTGAGAACAAAAGTATAGATCGAGAGCGAACTTTAGGCAACAAAAGGTAGTAAATGAATGGAAAAACTCTTCTATTTATAACAAAATATTGAGTTAGTCTAGATATTGGTGCATAATTAAAATATTGTTAACCAAATCTCGATCCAACTTTTATGGAATATTTTATTATTTTTGTTGGAGGGAAAAAGAATTTGAATTTGGCCAAATTTCTTTATTTGTAAATAATAAATAAATAAATGATTTATTTATTATTTTAAAATGTGGTTGAGTAATAATTAAATAAATAATGATTTATTCAATTATTTATAAATGATTTAGTCAAATTTAACAAGGAATATTATTTAAATAATGTTTTAAATAATTATTCCTAGAAAACAATAAGATAAATAATTATTTATCTAATTAATTTCCCTGTTTTTGGTTAAATATGACCAGGAATATTAATTAAACTGTTGTTTAATTAATCATCCCTTGAGGAAAATCAAACAAATAGGGATTTACTCAATATTTCCTCATGGGGTTTCTTGTTTAGACCATAAACAACTTAATAAATTATGGATTACGAAGTTATTTTTCACAGTGAAAGAAATTTTACTAGGGTAAAATTGGTCTTACATGGTGTACTTTGGTCCATCTAATAGTAAAATGTTAGATGACCGAAAATTGGTGTAATAGATTTCCCCCCAACGTGCGAGCGTTAGGAGCTAATCGTATGACCGAAGTACGTTGTAAGAACTCAATCACTAGACACCAAAGGGGGAGTCAGAGAGAGAGAAATATAAGGTAGACTAAGGCGCTAGAGGAAAAGACCCTCTGGAAGCAAGACTTACAGGTGCGACAAGTCTCTTTTATGAGTGAGTACCTGTTCTACATGAGGCGGGGGAGGCATACCTATGCCTACCGAGATAACAAAGTACAAAGAATAATGCGTCCAATAAACAAGGGACTGAACTATATAGTACATGTTGGCATAAATATGGGCTAGATAAAAACATGATAATGGATCCCACATACATACTGTGCCTGGGACAACATCCAGGACTTATACAATAAAATCTAAGTACATGAGATATAAGTACAACCAAATAGGCCCTGTAAAACAACAAAGGGCTCTGAAAATTTGAATGATACATGCAAACTAAAGAGGCGCTGCAAGCAGCTGAGGCTGGAACCATCAAATCTATGGAGTTGCATCCAAGGCTGTAGTAGAGAAGTCATCCAAGTATGTGGGGGGCTATCTGAAGGGCCATGCCCTCATGAGGTCTAAAAGATCTCACACACACCCGAGGATCACCGGTACAATCTGCTGCATCACTGAACCATCAAGTATATGGATCTTGATCATGCCATAAGGAGTTGGAACTGAGAAATCCAAGGCATCGAACAAGAGTAGAAGATGGAACCAAGGTACACCACCCTCTATACCTATCTTCTGGAATGAATAAGCTGATGTCGACAGAAGGAGGTTTGCCATAGGTGATGCAATAAGGGATCCTCAAAAAAGGCACGAGAGAAAATAGTAGAGCGACTGATAAAATGATACTAGGGATGATGGTGGAATGGGGGGTAATGAGTAGTGGGATGACGACTTCCCTTTTTAGAGCATAAAGGGCATGGATGACCTGGCAGCTATTGACTCAACACCTGAGGGGATAGGGGACAGTATGACTGGAGGCCAAAATGTGCGACACGAGAGAGGAACAAAGCAATGAAGGATGGAGGACTATAGCGGGACACAAAGGAACTTGAGATGGACTCCATGGATGCGATGATGACTCAAATCAGATGCTCTAACAAGGGCGACTCGATGATGCTACCACATAGAACAGGCTCAGGGGGGACCATAAAAACATGAGTACAAGATGGTTACTCATGACGAAAATCAACACGAGCATTGACAAGTATGGAGGCAAAGTGGTGCCCTAAGTAAAAGTGTTGCAAGTGAAGAAGTTCGATGTTGAGGAGTGGTGAAGTGACCCTTCTTGGAAAAAAAATGTGTTTGGGTGAAGTATCAAATCACAAAAAACTAAAGGATACCCATTTGAGAGCTCAGTGAGAGCTTTCCAATGGTGCTGACGATTTGTCAAAGCAAGTGACAGTTTGGTCGCATCTCACGAAAGAAAAATCTGGGGTTTCTCTTTTAATAAGGAATTTTCCCTCCAATTTAATTCATTTGCAAGTGTAGCTATGGTGAATGTAGAGAGGAGAAAAGGCCCTAAATCTTGCGATAATCGTAGCGGACAAACCGACTGTTAGAATCAAGATCTGTCAGTTACAGGTAAGAGGCCTAACCCTACTCTTTCTTTTCAGTGGATTGAAAGTTCAATTTGGGCACCCAGAGCTCAGGAACAGAGCCCTACTTTTCTTCACGACTGGGTCGCACTTTTTGGAGCAATATCTGCGACCTGGGTAGCAGGTTTTGGGCAGAAAAATGCAACATGCCCCAGAAAACGCCTGAAAACTACGACCTGTCAGAGAGAGGGATTTTGATGATATTTTTGGCTGAGAACTGAGTTTTTATGGTTGTAATGCATAATTTCCTTTCTGTACATTGACAAATATGATGGTTTTGTGAAAATATGGCAGAGTTGAGGATTAACTAGAGAGAGAGAGATTTGGACACATTATGGTCGGAGATCCTGGAGGATCATGGTGTCCGCACTGCATTGGCCAGCTTTGGGCTTTTGAAGTTTGTGGAGAACCCTTTGATGCGAGTTGGAGAGCCCTTGTTGGCCTGGATTGTCAGCTATTGGGATTCAGATCATGAGATATTTATAGTGTAGGGGCACCGGATCGAGCTGACGGTCCAGGATATATATTTTTTGACTAGTCTCCTGCCACTTGGGATGGTGGGAAATACACAGTCACTGTTACCGCGAGGGCAGAACATTATGGACTTTGTAGAGCGCCACTATCAACCGGGTCTCCATGTGAAGGGGACACAGATACCGATCGGGGATCTAATGCGGCGAGAGACCCGTGTTGTGGCCATAGCTGTGTTGCAGATCCTGGGCAACCAGGTGCTCCACCACATCACTATGGGTCAGATGATGCTTGTTGAGAGTGTGTTGAGTGGGACCTACTATGGGTGGGCCGAAATGATGCTGTCATCTCTAAAACGACAGTTTTCACTATGCAAGCGATAGGTGAACCACTATTGTGCATATGGCACAGTGTTGTGCTCGCTCTTCTTTGAGAAGATCCCGACACTTTGGCCTCGCATACAAATCCAGGATGGGGGCCCGAGAGAGCCCGGGATGCGCCATTGGGGGCACCCACTATGCAGAGGGGGAGGTGGGGCAGTCAGACGGGTGTTTCGACCCAAGTTTTTCGCTCATTGGGATTAGATGCCATTGTACATAAACGACTATCCCTATTGTGGAATGAATTATCATGGGGACCTAGACTTGCCACTACTACTAGGTCGAGCATGGGGACCCGATGGTAAGTGAAAAGTTGCTAGTATTTTATGTTCATTTTAAATTTTCGGAATATTGTATATGGTACTGATTCATTCACTTTTGGTATGTAGATACAGTACCGGTGAAACCAGCTGGGTGCATGGGACAACCTGCAGTATAAGGGACTGCAACACCTAGTGGGTTGAGGGGTTCGCAAAATGAGGATGCAGTTGCCCTCCTGGAGGGCATCTGTCATAGATGTAAGAGGCTTCTGACTGGTGTTTTAGAGCGCGACTGGCAAGATCTTGATGACCAGTACATAGAGCCATGTATTGGTCTACCCTCGGAGTGGCGAAGGGTCATGCAGCACATGGAAATTGCTGGATAGGGGATGCATGATCTACAAGTTGTCGGAGCCTAGCCATTGGCTCGAGATCCTCTAGATAGTGATTAGATGTAGGGGTATGTGGTGCCCCCAGTTTTGATTTTTTGTAACATGCTATGGGCATGTCATATGTATCATACACTATAAGGAAAAGACCCTCTAGTGGATGTTTTTGAGGAACCCCTTATAAAAATACCCCAGACATCCGTTTCTAGTGGAGGTTACGAGAGGAGGTTGGTGGGAGGAGGTTTTTGCGGATGTTTTTTGTCCGGTGCACTTATCGTCCTAAACCGTACCGGTGCATTCAACAAGAGAAAGCACCGGTGCGCACAAAACATTGGAACATCAGACATCGTGCGCTACGTACACACCCACCCGTTGTGTCTTATTACTGTAGCACACCGGTGCTTTACAAATATTCTGCACTGATGCGTCATAAAACCCCGTGCCAAAACAGAAACCACTTGGTGTGGTCTTAGGCAACTGCGCTGGTGCGCCTATAAAACCCCACGCACCGGAACAAGGTTAAATAAAAAAAATTACGGCAAAAAAACCACATTTTTCACTTTTCTCAGTGTTCTAGAGCTCTCAAGCACCGGTGCAATTTATCCTTGTCTGAGCCACCCTAACATCATTTCTCCCATTGCACCCATTGCACGCACTGCTGTTGTGCATTTCCCACCAATCTCCAGCTTGAATTTTGCAAAACTGTGGGAAATTTTTCTTTTGCAAATTCTATAGCCAATATGCCTCCTCGATGGCACAATTTACAGGTATTTTTCTTGTTTTTCCATAATTAAGCCTTTTAGCGGATTAGAATTTCAAATTACCTTAAAATTAACCATTTAAAAGAAAAAAATAAAATTGTTGGTCGGTTTGCTCGAGCTGTTCGGCTCGCACCGGCTCACGGTGCTGCCTGTAAATTCATAGGCCGCACCGCAACCGGTGCGAACAGTATCTGCACTGGTTCCAGGGCAGTAGCGAAGGTGCACCGTGTTATTTTAAAATTTTTAAAAAAGTGCAATCGCGGCAATGTAGTGCGTTGACTTAAATATCCACCCCGGGTCGGGTATTTTTGTCAACGCATCGCATTCCGCATTTCGATAGGGTCAATGGTGTAGCATGGTAGAAGACTGCACTATTGACTATGTAATTATTTCAAGAGGTCGGTGCGTTGACCGAACTATACACCCCGTGCCGTAGAGTTTAGTCAGCACACCACATTCCCAAAACCATCCATAGTCAACGGCGCACTAAAAATTTTCAAGTGCACTGCGGCCGGTGCTTTGAACATTTTCTGGTGCACCGCCATTGGTGCGTGACAAAAAAAGACACACCGGTACCAGTGCATGCATATTTTTTGTGGCGCACCAGGTGTTTTTTTTTTCCTAAAAAAATTATATATGTATATTTCTAAATACATGTCTCATTTAATAAAAAAATTGTATTTAATATGTCAATCATTCAGAGACGTGAAAGGAGAGAAGAGGGGGAACAAAAACAACAACAGGCAGAACAATATAACATGGTTCGCCTATGGGAGGCACGAGAGAGGGAGAGAGATGCGTACCCTCGCCCTATTACAACAGCTACCCAGGGGCTCCTAAGGCAGGTAGGCCTCCTCAAGTTCTATGATGAGGCTACTTCCGTAAAGGGCCATGGTGTGTTTTTGAGACATCTTATCCGTAGGTGGAATGCCCACCTACAGGCTTTTCGGGTTGGTCCTAACTAATGGTACGTGCCCACTGAGGAGGACATATATTTCATTACAGGGCTATCGAGGAGAGGGGTGGATTTTCCCTCGTTCCTAGAGGTTCCAGTTGGCTATGCAACAGGGAGTCAGTTGGTGTACTCCCAGAGATACATTAGCGCAAATATACTATCTCCTTCATATTTTCATGTCTCTGGAGGTCAATTACTTATTGGTGCATTTGGTAGTAAGGAGATGAAGTGCCTTTCACTTCTGATTTCGACCATTTCACACAACACTAGTGACGGGAAATGCATTAGTTGCTCGCTTCTATATTATGTTGATTCTTTAGTACAGGAGCCACGACTTGTCAGGTGGTCTACCATTTTTTTGCGGTAGTTCTATACAGCCTTATATAGATGTCGTGCTCATGCACAAGGGAGGGTCAACTTCCCTTTTGCTTCAGAGATTTTTTTTTTTTTTTTTTTTGAGAGGTTTCCAAAGACGAGGCCTACTTTTGTTCGGCAGCCATGTAGGCCGATGTTCAAGGCACGGATGCACATGTGGGGGCAGATGATGCCCAAGAGGGGTGAGTTTGTGTTTCCAATGAGGATATCACATGCTGCACTAGATTTGCTAGCCAGTGTTGATGAGAATCCCTTCATTATGGTCCCCTGTCCTTATGTTGGTTTGGATTGGCGAGGGTGTGCCAACATCCTCTTCACAGATGATGAGCCGTCGGATGATAGAGGTAATATTACTGTTTTATTTAAATTTATTCTAACATGTTCTTTAACTTTTTTTTATTAAATTGTGTAATGAAATTGTCTAATTAATGTTGTGTACTTGTATATATTTTGCAGACATTGGGTCTTTTGATGGCGAAGACATGCCAGCACCACCACATGATCCAGGTGTGGATCCTGATGATGATCAGGGTATGCTAGATGTCGAGGATCATCAGGAGGCCGGTGCAGAGAGACCTGCTCCTGCTAGTGCGTCGGTACCGCCTTTTGCTAGGCGCGGTAGGCTTGATAGAAGATACATGATGGAGTTGGGCGACCGACATATGTGGATAGGCATGCCGCGTGACATGTAAAACCTGATGCAGAATTTCGTAGGAGCTATGACCTTAGTTACATGAATGAGGAGGACCGTTGCATGTTATAGGCATGGTTGAGACGCAACACGTGATCGACAATCCGTGAGAAATGACGCATAATCTGAAGATCGTTCACCTCGCACTGCACCAGATGAACAACCTCCACTAGCATCAAGCAACAATCATCATGGAGAGCAAGCTGGACCATCGGCCATGTCCAATAAGAAAACTTTATCATCCAACAGTTCTCATGATCATGAGCAGGCTGGAACATCGACCATGTCGAGTCATCACGATGAGCAGTCGATAGTTGATCCAGATCAGCAGGCATGTGATGATCAATATGTATCTGAGCTTGTCGGGGCTGCACCATTGACTGAGCAAATCTCAACTAGTACTGCTATTGATGATGTACCACCAGCTGATCCATGAAATTTATATTATAGTTGTATATTTTTGACATTATTAAGTTATATATATATATGGTCCATGTATTTTATGTTCATGTGTATGTGATAATAGTTATTTCACATGGGATGTATATTCGATGTTTATGTTGTGATGATGTTATATAATGTTAATTGTGTTTTGTTAGATGATCATGATCACAATGATATTAGTGAATTTGAATGTGTTTTTTAGTCAAATATGATGTTTGTACGACAGTTATCATGAACGTGATGTTTATTAATTAATTTAATATTAAATGATCATGATACTGTAAAATTGTAATATTTGTAATTCTAATTGTATATAAAATTCTAAAATTGTATTTGTAGTATTAATTGTAATTGTATGTAAAATATTTGTAAAATTGTAATTGTAATTGTAATATTTAATTTATTGTGAAATGATTGTAATTGTAAATATGTAAAATTGTAAAATTGTAATTGTATGTAAAATTGTAAAATTGTAATTGTAATGGTATATATGTAAATTTGTAAAATTGTAATTGTAATTGTAAATTTTAAATTTGTAAAATTGTAATTGTATATATGTAAAATTGTGTACGTGAAATTGTAAAATTGTAATTGTAATTGTAATTGTACGTGAAATTGTAAAATTGTAATTCTAATTTTTTGTAAAATATTTGTAAAATTTTAATTGTATCACTGTGAATTGATTGTAATTGTAATTGTAATTGTATGTAAAATTCTAAAATTGTAATTGTAATTGTATGTGAAATTGTAAAATTGTAATTGTAATTCTAAGTGTAATTTTAATTATAATTGTAAGTAAAATTTTTGTAAAATTTTAATTGTATTAATGTGAAAAATTTAATTGTATTATTTGTGAAATGATTTTATTAAAGTTTCTTTGTAAAATTGTAAAATAATAAATCTACAATAATATGAATTATTGTAACATAATAAAGTTTAGAAAATAATGCAAATAAATTCAATCCTTTAGAGTTATCATTATTTTATTATGATCTTACATACGAAAAAAATAACTTTATACGGTACACTATTGTTTTTGAGATCAATTCGAAAAACCCATTTAAAAAAGTATAAATATTGTTGAAATAACACATGTACCATATCACTCTCGGTTCTCATGATCACCCTTATTATCTTCCAGCTCGCATGGCATGATAATACTATTGTTCTCAAAAAGATTTTTTGATCTAGGGTCATGTCTCAATACGAACCAACAATCCCTATCCGAAACATCTGGGTAGAAAAACACCTGGTTGCAGTGTTTGGGGAAAACATAGGGCTCATTAGTTTCATCCCACATCTTTCTAGAGTTGATACATATCAGCCTACTATCGCGATCTTCCTTTACATTATTTTGATCAAAGGTGTCCCACAAGTTTCACCTAAAAATAACACATTGGAAAGAAGAGAAATCCACTTCAATGATCTCTTGTATCTTTCCGACGTAACCTAACGTCTCTCGTACTGGGTGTTGATCACGATGGCTAGATCGACTAGATTGATCGAAATCGACTTCCACTCCACATTCTTGTGTAATGTTTCCAACATCGGCATTTTCTGTGCGAAAATGGTGTCCATATGCCCACATATATGGGAACAAATACACCTATTATAAAAAACATAAAAAAATCATAGTGTCATGTGACGTATAATAACCCAACAGTTAAAATATGAAATATAGATGTCTTATAAGTTTCAAATTTACATATAAATTAAATAGATTATAACCGAGTTGCTGCACCCAATCCCTACGTTTAGCGCATCCTCTTCAACACGCGGGTAGCGACTGGTTGCACCGTATTTCTCTTTGACTTGGTCAACAACCCAACCGTTGGGGCATATTTTTGGCATATTTTCTTTTAAATGATTGGGATAAGGCACACTTCTACCATTCAACTGTATGAATTCTTTCCTGTCACTATCCCATTTCATCCTCTTTTGTTCGTACAATGCGACGCATAGTTGTGTCGCTTCAGAATTGTAAAGAACGAATTTATTGATTGCTTCAATTTCTTCATTTGCTGATGAAATCAAACCGACATTATATAGTACTTAGAGATAAAAATATACATTATATCAAAGTTCAACATGAATATTTACTTATGCAAATTTGAAAAATTATAAGTCGCTTACTCTTTATCAAGTGTTTTTTTCCACTTGTTTGGAGCAACTCCCCTTCTCTTTTGTCTTCATCCCTTTCATTGTCCCAAATCACCACACCTAGTTTGTTGTCGATATGCTTGATGTACTCATTGGCATAATATAAATACTCATATGTTATGTACCCCTCTGCCAGAGACCCCTTAGGTTTTTCCCTTTGTCGAACAAAACCTTTCAATTTCTTCATGTACCTCTCTAAGAAGAACATCCAACGACAAGAAACCACCCCAAATAATTCAACCTCATCTACTAGGTGGATTAGAAGATGAACCTGTAAGTCCATGAAACTCATAGAAAGTTCCTTTTCAAACATACAAACAATCTCAACTATCTCTTGACGTGACTGTGGAATGTTAGCCACATGAATCTCCTTTGACGTGATCCAACATACAAATGCAGATAATTTAGATATGGCACGTCCTAGGTCTTGAGGGAATTCATGTTTCACACACCCACGCAGGAACAAAGGATAATGACACTGCAAAGTTATAAACACGTGCAATAATATACAAAATTAGTTATGTTTTATGATCCCCACATGGGATAAAATTTATTAATGTAACAAATAATAAAATCATGCTTTTGACATTATACGTACTCTTAGAATATTCAAATGTTCATGCGATTTCAACCCTGAAAAATGGTCATCCACAGTGAAGCAACGTCGTAGTGAAGACCCATATGAAGTTGGCACCCTCACACCCATTATAACCTTGCCAAAGAAATATCATATTTTTTAAAAATCCATGGGACATCACCTTCTTTGAAAAACCATGAATTAAAGGGACCAGTGCCTGCCTCTGATCCCGTACTTTCTAATCGTCTTGGCCAATGTTTCTTTTTAGTTTTTGAAGTAATAAGATCTTTCCTAACAGTAAATGTGTCACTTTGTTTCGATGATATGTGCCTCCATAAAGAATATGAAACAATTTTAAATATATGCATGGGATATAATAAGTGGGTAATCTTAATATGCTCCCAATATGGGAGGTTATAAAATATATATTTCCTTTTCATCCTAATGGGAAATTTCTCAACATAGGTGTCGAAGAATTCTGGATCATCGAACATATGCTCCCCATTTGAATCGAATATTTCTATGAACTCCTTCTCCTTCTCTCTCTCATATGCTCTAAGCCATTCAGCTGGTGTCGTTATTGGAGGCCTTTGGGTTCTCTCTCGTTTACCATTGAAAGCGGATGCTGCTCTTATATAAGGGTGTTCTTCTGGGAGGAATACCCTAGAGCAATCATACACCGGATTTCATAGGTCCTTGGACCATCTAGCTTTTAGAGAAGGTCTACAACGTTTACATCCAAAATACCCTTTTGTTACAAGACCTGCGAGATTATTGTATACAATTAATATGCATGGAACGTTAAAAAATATCATGAAAATCATAACAATTACAATGAATTAAATAACTAATATGTGAAAGAATATTGTTACGTAAATAAACAAATCAATAAATTAAACATGTAATTTACCAGAGCAAATTTCTAAGCCTAGATAATCATGTGCCGTGTAAGCACATATGCCATACAACGTAAAACTCCTCTCTGCTACGATGGGTCTTGATACATCGTATACATTTATCCCATCCCATAATTGCTTCAATTCGTCTACCAATGGTTGTAAGTAGACGTCCATATTCTTCACTTGTCTTCTACCAGGGACTATGAGAGCCAACATAAGATTCTCATTCTTCACGGAAAACCATGGGGGGGGTATTGTTATTGATCACTACTACATGCCAAATAGAATAGTTGGTGTTCTGGAGGGAATATGGGTTGAGGCCATCCATGGCTATGCTGAGTCGTAGACTTCGTACTTCATCCTTGAATTTTTCGGGCCATGTATCCTCTATATGCTTCATGGCTATTGAATAAGTTGGGATTCACATAACTCCCAACTCACTTCTGTGTGAGGCATGCCATCCCTGCAACATAACTAATTATTTGCAACGAAAGAGCCTTTGAATCCTTGGGATTATAGGCATGTGCCTCAATATCTTAAAAGGAGGACCAATACATGATTTACCCTTCTTTTTTGATTTATCATACCTGTCATGCCCACATTTCAGACATAGCGCTTTGTCTGCATATTCTCCTATATATAGAATACAATCATTTGGACATGCATGATATGATATGTACTCAACACCCAACATTTTCAACAATTTATTTGCCTCTTCGCAGCTACCGGGCAAGACATTATCGCTCGGAAGAACCTTATCTTTGAATAACCTGTAGTTGGTGATCATGGAAAAATATATTAATAAATGTACATTAATGCCAATATAATTACTAACATTCATAAAATTTACCATTTGTAATGTTCATTGTACCGTACTGATTATATTTCTCAAATTTATATAAGGGAGGACTTTATGGTAACTTACCTCAAAATTTCCGAGAAACATGCATTTGAAAAGCCAAATTTGATTTCAAGTTTTACAGTAACATCATTGTCCCCAACTGGGTAGAATTTGACTGACCACCAGGTCCAAAGAGAGGGGTGGTGGAAGCAAATTTAAGACTTTCGAAAAAGGTGTCAGCGATATGAGCATCATCCCCTAGCTGATCATCCTTTTGGAATGCATCTAACAACATTGTCTCCATGGCAGTCGTATCCCTTAAGTAATCATCCATACCAACCTCTATTTGATTTCTTCCATTTATAGCTTGTGACGAACTGCTATTGTTGTATTCATTCCTAATTGGTGAATATGGACGTAGTGGGAATTGAATCGGTGGTTGATTCAACCATTCTTGGTATCGTTCCTCTCCAATTTTTTCTCTTAATTTAGTCTTCTCTTGATTTGACATTATTGTGGGGTGCAACGGAAGATGGTAGGTAGGTCGATCACCATCACTAGAATCCTAATAATTTAAAAAAAATATTTGAACATGATTAATACAAAATATATGATATCAATTAGTAACCACATTGATAATATTACATGATTAATTGGTTTGACATTGAAATAATTACATTAATCAATATACCAAAAAATTATAATTATTACCATCATTAATGTCCCAGGATTGCAACTAGAAGATGCAATATTGTTACAATTGGCAGGGTGAAGCGGCTATCCATTTCCATCTACTAAATGCGCCTTGCAGTATGTTGCTCTCGATAAGAGCTTTCGACGTTTTGGAGCTAACATTTGAATATTTTGTGTATCTGAACTCGATTCTGAATCTGCGTGAACCTGCAAATTTGTATACATTATAAATTTAATTAAGATTGGCATGATTGACATGGATAAAAAACATAAATTCAATTAGATAATGAAAATATAAATAAAATCTGAAGTAAATATTACGCCTCGAGATGGATAGGGAGAACTCTGCAATGGACTTTGAGAAATATTATGGAACGAGCTGGATTTTGAAGAATTGTCCATTCGATATAATTATGATATTTTCTCCTTGCATTTGAGCAAACTCAACAATAAATTTTGGTGCACACACCTAAAAGTACTTTCGGTGAATTAAAAATCGACTTCTTATTATCAATGCTAATATACAGATCACCGCATCGGTGCATTTTTGTTAATGTGCACCGGTGCCATGATATAAACAGACGCATGGGTGCGGTGATATTAAGTGACGCACCAACGATGAATAACCGCAAATAAAAAAATCTCAACTCTATTTTCTTTAAGTGAAAAAAAATGGTAAATTGAAAAATGGGCAGAAAAATATTTTCGAAAATCTAGTTTCATAAAACAATTCTTTAAATACTAAACACTTTTCATTATTTCACTATTTTTGCAAAAAAATTCAGCCAGATATTTGTAGGAGACATACCTGGAGCAACAGAGCACGAGAGCACTGTGGAGCAGCGAAATACGTTCAAACATAAGTATTCAGACAATCAGAATTCCAAACCTCTGGTGATTCAAACCCTGTATCATAGAATTTCAAACGATCTCGTGATTAAAGTTTATTGTTTTTTTTTACTTTTTTTCTGCAGTTTTTTTACGCAGTAAGAAAAAAATTTCAATTTATTTTTCATTTTCAGAAACAAAATAAAAAATAAAAATCCATTTTTACCCAAAACCCTACATTATTTTTGTTTATATCCTTTCTGCTCCCTGTCTTTGTGATTTGAGAATTAGGGCTTTTCATTTTAGATTTATAGGGTTTTTGTATTGCTATATATAGGCCTAAGATATCCAACCCATGGGACAACTTGCGTAGTCGGATCCCAATCCATGTCGGCCCTTGCGTGAATTTTTGAATATATATATATATACATTGGTGCAACATAACGGCCTAGTGCACCGGTGCTTTGGATTGTCGATTTAACGAAAGTGCGCGGTAAAAAAATTTAAAAACATTTTTTTTAATCAATGCGCCATATGTAAAATAGGGCACCGTTGCGCTATTTCATTATGGAAAACTGTGAACGTGTTGTTTCACAAAAAAATGTTTTATTGTGTTAATCAGTGCACCATATAACATATAACGCACTGCACCAGGTGTCGTAGTTGACAGAGAGCACCGTATGGTGGTCCCTTGTTTGCATGGGGAGTTTATGCTACAAAAACTAACACTGGACGATTTTTATTATTGTCTCTGTGTTAATCGGTGCGGTGTTTAACATGTAACACACCGGTGCTTCTTGTTGACATAGAACACCATACGGTCTATTATATTATTTGTGCGGTGCATTTATAAGACACCCACGCATCGACGTCGATGCGTACACAATGAATGGTGCACCGGTTTCTTGAGATTTCTTTTTTTTACTTGAAAAGTTGAAAATTTATTTATAAAATATATTAATGAATGATATGGTATATGTTTCATATTGATAAAGAAATGGCTGACAAGAGATCAAGTAACAAAAATACAGATAACACATCAAGAAAAGCAAAAAATGAAAGTTCTTTTTAAATTCTTTACAAATTTTTTTTTTTTTGAACTATATGTAAGTTTAACTAATATGTATTGTTTACTGTGTATCATGCAGAGCCACAAAATGACGAAGCTCGATAAGATTAATTCTGATCTAGTACTAGAAGAGTGTAAAATCTTGATGGAAAAATTGCAAAAGAATGAATCAGGTGAATGAAAAAATTCTATCGATCCAATATGAGGTTTTTTTTTTTTTTTTAAATAATATACTTAAAATTATTAGATAACATGTGTCAAACAATATATTAATTCACACTTGTTCAATGTTCTACAGGGACCAACAACTCAAAAAAGGAATGTTGTTCTAAGAAAAGAAAAAAATAGAACATGCAAATGAATATGAATTGCTCCTTAGCTCATCTGGAGTGATGTCGGAGGTTAACGAAAGGGGGAAAAAGTTTTACAAAAGTTTGAGGGATCTAGTGGAATGAATGTATAAACGATCTTTCCACTTACAATACAAAAATCAATCCAGTGTTTCCAAGAACCAAATTTTATCTAAACTACAGGAAGAGTTTCCAGAGAATTGGTCAATGAGACATGTCAGACTTTTAATAGAAAAAACGTACAACAACAAAAAAGAAGGAATAAAAAAGTAATATTCCTTTAAATTATTGTCTAGAATTATTTATAAATATCACTTTTGTTATATTTACTTTTCATATATCAATATAAAAATTAAATAGTTTATTGGCATGTTACATTTTCAGGAAGATTATGAATTTCAAAAGATGAACGAGCTGATATCAGAAATATGCCAGTAGGAATGTTCAAAAAGGTGTACAAGGAGATGGTCAAAGAAACAGACAAAATTGCATCGCAGGAGGAGCCATCTCAACAACAACATGCTTCAAATGAAGTATGTAATCATTGAAATTTTCGATCATTACGTACAATAAATAAACAATTTAGCATTAAATATTAATTTTCAAGTATTTTCTTGCAGAAAAGAAAAGAAAATGGAACCCATTCAGCGCATAAAACAGGACGACAAGGAAGAAAAGGGCTAATATCTAAGTTTGTGAGTAATTATTACTTCCTTATAACAACTTAACTAGATTTCATTTTTGTATTTTTTAAGTTGTTTTACAAAAATCATCATTGAATGTCTTCAAACAGGTGCTAACATACAAAGAAGAACCATTAGATGAATTGATTGACATTGGGTTTAATATGGGTTGTGAGTATATGTTGGCATATCATAAATTAATTGTGGAATCTGTAAGCATCTATTGATCTTCTTTTACTTAGCTTCGTCTGTAATTAATAGGACAAAAAAGTCTTTTATATGAAATATATGATTTTTTATGGGGTATAAAACTTGCAGGAAACAAAGTATGGAACTTTTCCAATAGATGAAATCTTGAAATATGGCATACCACATGGTTTTGAAAGGATGTGTATATTTCATGAGTCAATTGTTGCTATGGTATGTCATTTTGTTTTGATTTACATTGATGTATATTATTTAATATTGCAATTTTCATTATTCACTCCAATGTATATACACTCATTACAATTTATTTTTATGTTTGTAGATGGAAGGTGAAGAAGATCAAGAAAATAATCAACACCGTGAACAAAACATTCCTGAAAATAACCCCAAGTCATGGAAGTAGTTCTAGCAGTGACAACAGTTCAAGCAAAGAATGATGATCACTATGTTTGGATATCAAAGCAAGGCGTTGTATTTTATGAAATATTTGTTTGTGAAATTAGACATTTTGTTTAATGTAATGAACATAGTTTCCCAGTTGAAACACAAATGGATACCAATAACTGACCCATTTTGTATGACAAAGACTGTCTTATATATATATATGATAAAATATGTTTTAATTTATCATATATATATATATATATATATATATATGATAAAATATGTTTTAATTTATACATATATATATATATATATATATATATATATGATAAAATATGTTTTAATTTATTCAATCGCGTTCTCCATTGTCGCTGTGAAATGTAACACCACTAATTAAATTTATAGATGATTAAATATTATAATGAAGAGATGTGAAATTTGATGATATGATATAACAAATTAATCCAAACATCACATTCAAATGCACTAATAAAAAATTGATTCATATGAATACTGTTATAAGATATGTGTTGTCTTTTGATGAATAATGAATTTAAAAAAATCAAAATAATTATGATATGATATAACAAATTAATCCAAATATCACATTCAAATGCATTAATAAAAATTTAATTAATATGAATACTGTTATAATATATGTCGACTTTTGATGAATAATGAATTTTAAAAAATCACAATAATTGCATTGTCACAGGTCGATGTTTCTAAAAAATACAAAATGAACAACGGTGCGTGTCAGTTACTATACACCGATGCGTTTGTATGATACAAGGCACTGGTGTGTTTCTACGACCTATATGCACCACACAAATACTAATACCAATTTTTAATCTCGGTGTGTTTGTGAGATATTGCACATCGGTGCGTTTATGTGAGCCTACGCGTAGGGGCATTTGTACGACCAATGGGCATTGCAAAAATACCAATACGAATTAGAACAAATGGTGTGTTTTTCGGATACTGCGCACCGGTTCATTTCTATAACTCGACATACTTTTGCGTTTAGATGACCTATGGGCACCACACAAATCCCAAGACCAATTAGAATGGCCCCGCGCGTTGTATCACCAACACTACACCCCGGTGCAGTTTTATACCTTGAAAACTCAGTGCATGCACCTTCGACCGCCTTGGGCCACCTTCTAGATGAGACACATCGATGCGTTGACACCTTAGTAGCAGAGCGATGAAAATAACATCCGTAATAACCTATGGCTGCCTAGTTTTTTTATTTGTGTTGAAATTCTGTTAAAAGCTCTGCCAAAACCTCCGTAACCATAAAAATATGTTGTAGCAAATGTTTTTTGACAATTTTGGCCAATTTTATAACACTAAAAACCTCCTTTATAACCTCCGCTAGAGGATCTTTTCCTTGTAGTGAGAGTTGATGGACTCTAAAACATTTTGAATGACACACATAATAGATATGCATCGTTTTATGGTTTATTGATATTGTCTTATGTGAAATGCATGTGATAAATGCGAATCTAGAATATTGTTTGCAATGCTATCGACATCGTGATTTTGTGCTCTAGGTACATGACTAAATGTAATGATTTCAAATTCACGCATCAAAATATTCACTTGTAAATATCTTCTAAAAAGGATAGGATTATGCACATGATCCACACCATTTAATTGCATGACAAGAAGCAGGGAATCTAAACAAACATGAAGGTGAAGGATACGATGGGAGAGGGCATCGGCTAATAAACCTCGCACTGCATCATATTTTTCCTAGTTATTGGTGGTAGTACCAATGCATACACCGTTAGAGAGAACAAGCGAATGCAAGGGGGTAAAAATGGTCCAGGCTGCTGAGGCTAGATTCCGGGAGTAGCGACTTGCACCATTGGCATAACCAATATATGGTGTGGACGGGGGACCATATGAAATGTGCCACAAGACAAAAAATGAGAGGATGATGAACAATGCTGGCAACCTGAATGCAAGGTAGAGATCAAACAAACGCTGCTAGAGGGAGTGCTCTGGGTAGGATGTCTACCACCTGCACACTGAAAGGTAGGTGGTGTGTGGGAGCTGTCTGGGGGCAGCTTGTGCTCAGGTCACGAAAGCTACCATAGAAACAGATGGTGTCATTCCTCTTATGGGCGGGAAAGATGAAGTCAAGGGTGGAAAAGGCTTCCATGATTTCATCATCACAGTAAAAGATGGGGTGACTAGTGGAAGGGTAACCACATGACGTGACAAAGCTACCTGACTCATCATCATGAGAAGAAGGGTTCACATGCACATCATCACAGGGGGTGACAGAAGAACAAGCAGATAAGGGATCCACTGATGTTGAGCCCAAGGTGATCGCTGAAGGAAGGTCAAGCGAAACAGAAGGGGAAGTCCCAGAGGGATCTTCCACTGTGGATCTCATAGATGATGAAAGGTAGAAAATGGTGGCTGAGAGCTCCGTCATCTCGACATCGGGAGGGGGAATTTCAATAAGAGCAGGCGAGACCTCTGGTTTTGCTGAAGCAAAACTCACAAACAAGGGAGAGGTGGACTTGTTGCTCTTGGCCTTGAATTGGTGGACTGCTTCTAAAGAGGCACGATAATGATCAAGGCAGAGACAGAGGTGGATGTAGTGGCCATGGAAATCACCCAAAGCACAAGGATTATTTGTGTGCAAATACTTGAGTTTCAGGACTGAATCGGGTATAGTGACATAGACCTCTGGGATGTCAAACTTCAGAAATGCTTCATTAACCATGGGCTTGAGCCAAGGAAATTTAGGTTAGGTACGAGTGGCATGACTTCCAACATCACACAAAGCACACCGGGTGGTACGCTTTGGAGGCTAAGGAGGAGCAGGGGTTGTCTAGGTAGCCTTGAATTTAGGTGATTTCTTGCGAGAATTTCCCCCCTCACCCAAAACTTTCGCAACAGGAGTAGGTTCCTGTTGAGGTGGTTGAGGCAAAGAAGCAAAGGGAGGGGTCATGGTGACCGGTTGGACCGGGGTCAAAGCAGTGTAAGGTTTGGGCTACCCAAGCGGGATAGTGGCTGGGGGATCAATGTACTAGAATGGGATCTCCAGGGTCATGTTAGGAAGAGACAAGGTAGCTAGAATAGGTAATGAAAATACTCCAGAAGGGTGAGTAAGAAACGATATCTGACTGGAGGGTTAATGGCCAAGCAGGACAGCTCCGAGATGGTTAAGGCCAGGAGGAATTGTTTCAGGAGGGTAGATAGGCTCATGGATACCATTTGTAGATGAGGGGCCTAGATGAGGGGGTCCTGAAGGTTGAGTCGAGGTGCTAGGAGCAAGTTGCGGAGGGCAAGGCTGCTGACTAGTCGAACTAGTCTGTTTGAGGTTAGAACGATACGATTGCATCATGCAAACGTTCGACGAGATGGGATCAGAGATAGGAGGAGGGATACCAGGGAAAGAACCAAGCAAAGATGAATCTTTATAGACTCCGGGTGAGACACTGGTCGGAGGTTCGATTATTTTTTTATTTTCCACCAAAGAGATGATGGACTCAGGGGAGGTCTGAGACTTTGGTTCGTATTATGTCAACTGGTAAATGGTGACAATATTTTTGTTGTGAGGAAAGAAAATCTTACGCTGAACCGTAGATGGGACAAAAGACATCACATAAGTGTAGCTACGACCCAATATAATGTTTCAGTTTAAGGGGGGATCAATGACTTCTACGTCAACAAAAACGATTTTTCCTGCAAGAGTAATAGGACAATTGTGGAACATGTCAAGGGGCTGGGAAGAGTGGCCATCCCATGCTCTAAGGGTGATAGTGGAAGGCAAAAAATCAGGAGATCTGAGTTGCTTCCAAACTGAAGCGGACATCACATAGGTGGATGCCCCCTCGTCAAAGATACAATAGGAGACGTTGGCATTTCGGATCTTGACAGGAATTTGGAAGGTGACGGAAGCAGGAGGGGGGGATGTTCTGACCGGTCAACATTGAAGATAAAAAAAATGATCATCTAAAGGATCCATAGCTCCCATGGTAGTTATTAGAGATTTTCGTTGTGAAAGGCATGATTGGAGAACTTCTAGCTTTGACATGGCAGCAGGGGATTACGTCAAGTCATCTACTATACTATACGAATGGGAAGCTTTACCAAAAGCAATATTTCGGCGTAATGGTCCCTTGGGGATCTTGGCATGAATCTATGCCTTAGGCTGAGGGATCAATAAAGGACCATTGGGTGTCGAAAGAGGCTCTGTGCGACCTAAAGAAGGGGGCTCGGGGATAGACATAACGGGGGGCTTGTTGTACTGAAAAGACCAAGTCTGAAGGTTGAGGTCAATGGTAATGGGTTGGTCAGAGTTCATCACGAGAATCTGGTAATTGAAGGTACCAGATGGAAAAGGTTGAGTGGCCACCTGAATTTCAGGGGTTTGGGTAGCCACAAATCCTTGCCAGGGGAAAGGATTGGTAAACATAGCTAGTTGGATAGGGGCAACATTAGGAGGAACCAAAGGGGAGGATTGCTATCCTTGGGATGTTGCTTGAGCTTCCCACATCTGACACATCTGATGTAAAAGAGGAAAATCGTGGGTGTAGTAACCATAGGCACCGCAATAATAACAAGGTTTGTTCGTGCGAACATGCCTATCCTATTTGGGTTGAGTGCCCTGTTGCTGGGTTGCAGTGTTAGGTGCATTCCCTTGGGGATTGTTTCCTGGATTACCTGGGGTAGATTGATTTTGGTTGCCTTTACTCTTCTTTTTGGAAGTAGGAGGATTAGTCGCACCTTGCTGTGCATACACCTAACCTTGGGGAGGTGGTGGCTACTGTTGCGGGGGTTGAGAAGGCAAGGGAGGTTGAGGTGCTAATGTTGGAGGAGTCGGAGCACCAGGCTGCGGATACGGGTAATAAGGAGGTTGGGCAACATTGGGGTAAATAGGTTGGGAAAAAGGAGGAGACATGCCGTATCCTAAATACATGCTACCGAGAGGGGGAAAAGTGCCGGAGGAGCTGGCCCCTCTCTGAGGGAAACCATAACCCATGGGAGGATGACTGTACAGATGAGAAAGGGTTCCAATGATAAGACGGTATAAACATAACTAGACTGTGCGTAGATCACGTCATATTTCAACGCAATCTGGAGGGAAACTTCCTTGGTCTAAGGGAAGTGAGATGCAACATATTTTCCAATAGCAGGAAAAAGGGATCTGATAAACTAGTCCATGTAGACACGGTCT
Source organism: Pinus albicaulis (assembly GCA_034641835.2). NCBI lineage: Eukaryota > Viridiplantae > Streptophyta > Pinopsida > Pinales > Pinaceae > Pinus > Pinus albicaulis. The sequence continues at coordinate 704,304,099 of CM076584.1, forward strand.
TCGAAGGTAGGAGCTCGACATAGGCTCTTTCTTCTCCACCACTCTTGGACATGATCAGATAGGCAGGTCACAGACTATTAACGGAAAGAGGTCAAGAGTTCGGTACCGATGTCATAATAAAGGGGAATATGGAAGTAAGACATAAAAGCCCTGGCAAGAGTTGCAAAAGTAGTATGAGAGGCGGAGGCCTGGTCGACATACCACTTAGAAGCTTCTCCAGTAAGCATACACTGGAAAAATTGAAGACAGACAGAGTCATCGGTGATGGAGTTAGACGAACACCACATGTGGAAAGAATGAACATGGTTGGTAGGATCCTCTCCAGTAAGACCTTGAAACTTGGAAATATCTTAAGGGAGCTTGGTTGGCATAACAGGCTAACCAGGATCATGGTGTATGGGGTCATTGATCAACTGGATAAAATCAGGAAGATTGAGGCTTGCAATATAAGGGAGAAAGGGTGTAGTCGGGATAGTTCTTGTTGCGGCCCCACTAGTAGAATTCCTAGCATTAGGGCCGGACTACCACCAGCATTAGGTCCTGAACCAGACATGGTGAAGGTGACAAGAGGAGAGTCGGGGATAGAACCAGAAGGGAACCTGACAAACCATAAGTAGAGTCAGAATGGGGACTCGGTGGAGAACTAACTCGAACCCTACACGGAGGAGTAAGTCTTCCTAACAGGAACTAAGGATGAAGGCCAAGGAGTCTCTGAGATAAACACCTTGGGGGTGCAATGATGGAAAACAAACATGGATCACAGAAGGAAGAGAGACCAACAAGGGCAAGGAGGTGCAAGATCAAATGATTACAATGTCAAAACAAGGGCAGGGAGGTGCAGGATCAATTGATTACATTGTTATAGTCTTAGCTTGGCGGTGTAAACCAGATACTCTTCAATTAGGGTGTGTGTGTATGTGATAAGTGTGTTAATTTTAATTAATCCTAGACTTGTGTAGAGAGAAAAAAAAAAGATGTTGTATAGCTATAAATAATTCTGAAAATGATAGTAAAATAAACTGAATATGACAGAAAATAAACAGCTAAAGATGCATCAATTTAAACCCAAGGAGGAGGGCTTCCCAACAACTAGTCTATGGGTGGGTGAAATCTATTCAAAACACACAAAATGGCCAATGGATCTAAAGTTTGGAGGGACAAGGATCTAAAGGTCAGATCTACTGGAAATAGGTGCAGAAAACAACAAAAAACCAGAGGGAAAAGTGCTGCAAAAAAGGCGGCGAAAGGCTACAACCTGAAGGGAAACGGAGGGGACCCTCAAGGAGGACCAAACAAAACTGAAAATAGGTGTTTTGGATGGATTAATAATCAATCTAAAATGGATATGAAAGTACAGGTTCAAATCTGAAAAAAGGATGAACACACTGAAATCTCGGAAGACCTACTTCAGCCAAACTCCTCCTAAAAAGGTGGAAGCGTACTGAAGCCCTAAGGGGCTTAGTTCCTACTTCGACGAGTAAAACATAGAGAGTACAGGTCTAGGACTGGTGGAGAGGGAGGTCATACAACCCTAAATAGTAGCCCAAAAAAACCCAGAAAAATCACAGAAAAATTCCCGCAAAAAGTTCAGGTCGTAGTTCCTAACTTGTTTTCCACTAAGGTCATAGTTTTCTGGTATTTTTGTGCTACCTGAGAGCTGAAGTCGTAGGTTTTGGCCCAAAAATTGTGACCTACACTTCCGACCATCTTGGGAGCAGGTTTCAGAAAAAAGTGTCGTCTCACCTGCGACTGATACCTGTCACCTGCAAAATAGGCCCTGAAACACACGGAAGTTAGAATTTTTACTCTTTTAGGGTTTTAAAGGTTAAAAAAAACATCAATAAATGAAAAATAAGAAGCTGAAGAAAAAACCTAGGGGTTGAAGCAGCTGGTAATGTAGGAATTTGAAAAATGACAACGGTCGTAATTATAAACACTTGTGGAGTCGCTAGTTGTTAGTGTGAATTCTAATCGTAAGCGTACGAAAAAATCTCACTTTAGCTGTGCATACCAAATAGCCCTAACATCAAAGATGGCCGTTAATTTCCTTAGATCTGCAATTAGTGATCAGAATAAATGCTACAGAAATCTAGATCTATGCAGTTAAAGACATTAAACAACAAATAAAAGCAAGAGTTGCTCCATGCATCCAATAGAAAAGACAAGAATATTTTTAAAGAATTTTGTATTTCATGGGAAGGGAACATAGAAAGATGTTACTAGCCCCCCTCAATGGGATGGGTTCTTGTATGTCCTTAGCGCTGCAGATCTAATATCTCTCTCTTGATGGTGTAGAAAACCCTGACAAAAATGGAACTCAAAGGGAGCTCACAGGCAAAAAGTAGAAAAATATGACAATAATGGAGGATCAAAGTCACCAAAAGTATAGATCCAGAGAGATCTTTAGGCAACAAAAGGTAGTGAATGAATGGAAAAACCCTTCTATTTATAACAAAATATTGAGTTAGTCTAGATATTGGTGCACAATTAAAATATTATTAACGAAATCTAGATCCAACTTTTATGGAATATTTTATTATTTTTGTTGGAGGGAAAAAGAATTTGAATTTGGTCAAATCCCTTTATTTGTAAATAATAAATAAATAAATGATTTATTTATTATTTTAAGATTGTGGTTGAGTAATAATTAAATAAATAATGACTTATTCAATTATTTATAAATGATTTAGTCAAATTTAACAAGGAATATTATTTAAATATTGTTTTAAATAATTATTCCTAGAAAATAATAAGATAAATAATGATTTATCTAATTAATTTTCCTGTTTTGGGTTAAATATGACTAGGAATATTAATTAAACTATTTTTTAATTAATTATCCCTTGAGGAAAATCAAACCAATAGGGATTTATTCAATATTTCCTCATGGGGTTTCCTGTTTAGACCATAAAGAACTTAATAAATTATGTATTACTAAGTTTTTTATCACAGTGAAAGCAATTTTACTAGGGTAAAATTGGTCTTACATGGTGTACTTTGGTCCATATAATAGTAACAAGTTATATGAAAAAAAATTAGTGTAACACCCCAAGATAAATGTCAATTTACAGAAGAACTCAGAAAAATCAGAAAACTGTCAAACACGCCATCTCTTTATCAAACACGTCATCCACGTTGCAGCCTGATTTTGAGTGCCTTCTCGATGTCCAAATTGGGCCTAGGATGGCTTGTTGGAAATCCTATCCTATCTACTTTCCAAATATAACTTTATTTTTCTAATTGGAGTTGATTTTCCTTGTCAAAAATTGATTCTCCCAAGACTGCTAAATGTGTAACGCATAGGCAAAAAAATGGGCAGAACATTGATTTTTTGAGTGTTTTTTCACCCTTTCAACTGCAAGTTGTCCAAAAAAAGGCTTGCAAAGTGGTTTTACTGCATGTCTTCATCATTATGCATCTGCTGGTGGTTTTATTTTGGCCAAAAAGTGCCTCACAAAAGAGTGTAGTGCCTAGGGCGTTGGACGTTTGACAGTCTATTTGTCACAAGACTATTCAAAGTTTGCAAAAAATCACAAAAATTTCAAAAATTTACCCAAAAAATTCTCAAAATTTGATAATTTTTTGTTGATGATGTGGCTAGGCATGAAGTGAGGCTTCAGCCAATATGTCAAGCCTCCTTTCCTCTTGTTGCATGGTCAAAGCCTCAATTTTTTCATTAGCTCTTTTGAGCTTGGCCTTTGCAATTTTGTCTCTTTGGGCATAGTGCTTGACTTTATTTCTCAGTATGTCATTATTTCTATTTTCCTTATCCAAAAGATTCTCTAGGTACTGGTTAGCTCTATCAAGCCATGGCTCCCAGTTTTCAGTGATTAACATTGCAAATTGTTCATTCAAGGTTAGTTGATTAACAAGCTCAACCTCTTTTTTCCTTTCTAGTGCTAGAGCTCTTTTCATCCCTCTAGTCTTAGGCCTTCTCCTTGAAACTTGTTCTACTGCCTTATTTGTTATACCATATGTTTCAAGTGTCTCTTCAAGAAAAATTTTGGCTTTTTCTTCCTCTCTTTGAGCTTTTATGAATTTAACCTCATCAATGACATGTTTTGTTTTTGGCTTCTGGTTCTCCTGCTCAAGAAAGTCAATGACAAATTTAGACCTGACAAGATTAATTTGAAGCTCTATAATCTTGGCTTCTTTCTCCTTGATGGTTATGCTAATGATCTCATCATCATCATGCTCATCTAGGTCAATAAGATCAAAATCTTGTTCTGTCTCATGGAGGTCCTCCTCCTCATGTATAATCTATGCCTCTGTCATATTTTGCTTCCCTTTTTCTTCCTGATTTGTTGATGTAGAAGGCAAGGCCCCTCCCACAATCTATGGGGAAAACACTTGCATGTGACCTCTCTGGTATGTTTTTTCCAATGGCTCTATCTCAGCCACATTAGCCTTTTGAGGCTCACTGATTGCAGCTCTGCTTGGTGATCCAGTCTCAATGTGGGATGGAGATGATGGTGGTGAAATAGATGAAGGAGACTGATATGATGATGATGCATGAACTATGGGTTGAGATGGAGGAATGGATGTGGAAGGATGATATGATAAAGGCACATTTTAAGAATGCTGAATAGGTGGATCAATGAATATATCATTAGCTATAAATGAACTCCATGGAATGTTCAATTGTTTGAGGTGATGGAGGACTATGATTTTCATGAGGGAGTGGTGAAAATGACTTTGCATTTGGTGTTCATAATCTCTCTTTTGGGAAAAAAATTCCATATTGTCAATGATTTGGAGGATAAAATAAGGTATGTTGATCATCTTGACTCTTGTGAAGTGCATAAGTAGCTGGATGTGATAGGTATAAAGTCTAGAGAACCTAAATTCACAAGAAAAATATTTCATGATGATTTTCATCATGAGATCATATCTCTCCAGGAGATAAGATAAAGGAAAAATCCTCTTTCTTTCATTCTTGTATCTAGGTTTAATGTATGGCTCATAGTATTGCTCCTCCAAGTCTATTTTCTTGAACCATTTTTCCCCAACATTCGGGATTCCAATGGCATCTGATATAATGGAAGTGGACAAAGTGACAGTGACACCAACAAGGGTTACCTGGTTGTCATGGAGATTGGAGATGAATAGTATGGTCAACATAGGATGATGTTGAGCCCTTTGTATTTTCTCACATAATTCAAAACAACCTACATGCTTAAAACATGTCACAGTTATGGGAGATGCCATGAGTTCCCTAGTATTTGTTGGCTCAAGTCTAAGGATTCTCCTTCATCTGCTTGACCTTTTCTCCTTTCTTTCTTCTCCCTCACTGTAGTTTCTGTTATGTTCCAATTCCCTTGGTGTCTTAGTATGAAACCCTAGGGAGATGTAATGATAGTGGAATGTAGGTAAAGGGAGTGAGGAATAGTGAGAGGAAATTTAGGGAGATGGGGGAAGGGATTTTTCATTTTGAGGGAGGTGACAGGGAGTAGGAATGATGAGGGAATTTAATTACAGTTTAGGGATTTTGGAAGCCTAGGCAAGTGAGTAGCCTAGGGTTCAGGGTTTGGGGATGAAAGGTTTAGGGAAAGGGGATTATGTGATATAGGGAGTAAGGATAGGGTAATTATGATGTGGGAAGGGAATGAAAATTCTAGGGAGTGAAATTTGATATGCAATTGGGATTTAGGGAATGACTAGAGTTTCAAACTTAAAAATAAACACCAACTCTTTAAACAAGCTCAAACACCAACAAATTGGCTTGATGAAGAGAGGAATGGTGCTAATGGAAACTTACTTGATTGCTGGAGGCTGTGGAGTGATTTTTCTGAAGACTTGAAGGTGATAGCACAAGTTTTGGAGTTTTCTGGAGAAAACAGGCAAATGTGCAATGCATAGAAGGAACGCGCAACGCACTGAACAAATACGCAACACACTAAACAAACGTGTAGCGCATTAAGAAAATGCGCAACACAAAGAGAAAACGTGCAGCACAACCTCTGTTTTGTAAAATTTCGCCCTCAAACTTGAAAATTATGATTTTGCTGAGGTTGTTTAAGGATGGAGGAGACAATTGAAGTTTGTTTGATGTCATGAGTGTTTAAATACTTGAGTGAATTTAATTATAATCCTTTGAAACCCACTTTGCTAATGTTTCAAATTTCACTTTTAAACTTTGTAGAATACCCTTACACTTCTGAACTTTTCTCTTTGACATTTGATGAGTGGATGAATTGAGAACTCTTGGACTTTGACATGTTCTTTTTTGGCATGTGGAACTGAGTTGGGAGCTTGGGAAGTGGGTACTTATTACATATAATGGACATAAAATTACGTAAATGAAAAATAAAAATCACATCTTTGTTTTTGGAATAAAATTACATTTTAGAATGAAACTCACACTTGAAAGCAGAATTAAAACTTTGAAAACTATCTTTACATGCTTGAAAATCCTCTTTAAATGATAAAGGGATATTATTTGGATCACTCTCATTATTTTTTCTGACCTTATGCATTGAAATGGTGTTTTATTTAGACCTTGGATTCAAATGAAACCTAGAAACTAATGAAGACTTTAAGTGACTAGACTTCGTGGTGACCTGACTGACATAATGACATGATGAAATGGACTTTCATCACTGAAGTATGCTCAACAAGACATGAAGGTGGGCCAACAAGTATGAATTTTTTAGGAAGAGTGAAATTTTTTGGCTAGGGCTACCACCAGTGAGTAAATTTTTGAATGAAGACCTAGGTGAAATGAAAAAAAAATTCTAAGCGAGAATCTAAAATGATACGAAAAGAGTATTTTTGATCACTGATGGCAAGATGAAAATACTGACACTAACAAGTTTCATCAATGATGTATTTAAAATTCAAACCAATCAATTTCTAGGTCAAGGCTCTATAGTGATGTTGCCATACATTTGTAAATTGACAATCAACCGACCAAGAGAATCTTGATAATAAGTATCTTTTTATGTGCCCAAGTGTATATATGAATTTTTGCGTATCATGTTCTTCCTCCAACTCCCTCTAAATATATTTTCTATAATCCATAAGTACCTTTTATATAATTGATTTCAATGTGTTTATGAACATGAAACTCCCCTTTCATCTGAGGTAAGTGTACTTCTTCCTTCCATGTTTTCATTCAATTGATTTTTTTCAATATATACTATTAAATTTCCTAGATTCTTCTTGTATGTATACGTGTTTCCTTCTATTTATTCTATCTAAACTGCTTCTAAAATGCCTTTTACTAGTAATATTACTTGACTTATTGTATGAAGTCAACTTATTATGAAATGGAAGTGAATATCAAGCTGAAGAAAAGTTGCATATTGACCTTGAATCTGTTATTGTTGTGGTTCAATTTGCAGTCCTATTGAGGCCTCAGAAATCTGTGGCAACAACAAGGGGGATAACCCCCAGTCCAGACCTTAAGAAAACTCCTTTTCCGTTTGGAATAGTGGCTCCACCTGGATATAATGGGACCAGTTTCCCAAATTTGGGTTTTTTTGTTTGATTGTTGGGTTTCTCTCAAAAGATTTTGCATGAAGAATTACTAAAAACTAAAACAAATTTATTCTAAAATGCAAAAATTTAAATTTAAGCCTAATTTAATCTAACCTGGTATAATACTAGTTTGATGCGATCTAAAATGATATCTATTCAATCTGTAATGATGAAGATCATCACAGATTTAATAGAATTATTACTTTGTAAGATGATTCTCTTGAAAAAATAGTTAATCAAAAGAAAATGAGAAATATACCGCATATATCTGATGATCATATATAAAACATATCAATTTCTACCTTTATATCGTATAATAGTGCAACTGATATTTCAGATAAAAAAATAAATAAATTTCATATATAATTCATGAAAGATGAATTCATCACTAATATTCCAAAAAATATTTAGCATACATGATAATAGTACCAGATGTGTACTGCTATGTTCGTCTGACCAGTGATAATAGGCCACATTCAACTCTTCTACCAATAAGTCTTTCAAAGAATACAAAAGTGCATAAACATTGATCAACAAAATGATATATATAACTGAAAAGGCTGTGTTCCATTACTTTATCAAGGCATTCACAAACTTACTTACAATTAAGCATTATTTGTAAATGTTCTCAATAAAATTCTGGACCCTTCTCTAAATGCATGAGAAGGGTTTAAATACTAAACTAGCTACAAACTAAAATTAAATTATTACAAAAATGTAGAGGATGTTTCAAACAACCTTTCTCTAAAAACTTAACTTAAACAATAATCTAGGAACTTTGAACTAACAATCCTATCTTTGCGAATCCTGCCTTTCTTTTTGAGTGTGATCACGAAGTTGACAAATATCTAGCATTGCTTTAAGCTGAGCTGGCTGTAATATCTGTGACCGAATCTGTCCCTTGAAAATAGCATTTGAAATTACTGACTGATATCTTTCTGCTGAATCTGTAAGAGACTGAAGAGTTTGATGTTGATGGTAAGGTTTGATAAAAAAATTCTAGTAATTTTCTTAATCAAACTTATCAATTTTTTTGATCAATTCCTCTTGTGTATCTTCTCTCTGTCTCCACTTTAATTCTAATTCCTTTGTTCCTGAAAACACATTAGACATGTTTTATTTAAGAAGTTCCGTTTTAAATAATTGATCACATATAGACTGAATAATCTCATTTGATTTCTTGGATGTCTTGGTTGTTGCTTTCTTTGCTTGATTAATTTGTGCTCTCCATTCTGTGAATAACAATTCTTTGTGTAGCTTATCTATTTGTAGTAGATTAGCTTGTTTTCCCGTGTCTGAAATTTGCCATTGAATGTGTTCTTGAATTTTCTTTTCAAGTCTTTCACATTCCAATTTATGAATTGCTATTTTCTTAATCATTATCTTATTGGAATCACAATAAGAATCGATCATGGAAGCTTGGTGACAAAACATTTATTGTTCTTTCTTTAACATAGTATTTACATCAAGTGCTTCTTTGATGAATTGTTCTAACTGTGGTTGACTCTGTAATTCAGCCATTGCTTTTTATAGATGTGCTTGCTTTTCATTAAGTTCTGTGTGAAACTTCAATTTGAGGTTTTCAATATCTTCATGAAATTGAGCTGTGTTTATGTTGATCTGCTCAATGGACTTGGCTTTCTCTTCATTTAGAAACTGTTCTAATTCTTGTACTTTGGCTTCCTTTTGTTTCAACAATATTCAAACCTCAGTTGCTTTATAACTGATAGCGGTGGCATATGCCCCTGCATATTGTGATAACTTGGTTAGATGTTCAGTGGGATCATCTAAGAATCCTTCCAAAGTACATCAACTGATTCATCTGTTGGTTTTGGAGTTGTTTCATCAATCCTTCGTCTTTTATTCCTTTTAACCACAACTTTGTAGCTAGGACTGTAGAAAATGTCTAATGATGGAATATCTTCAATCTGCAGAACTATCTAATCTGTAGGGTAGGCTGGTATGATTTCTTTGTCATGCATTGCTGGAATTATTTGTAACAGATTAACAATTTCAACTATTTTCTGTGAAGGTTCTGGTGTTTGAAAACTTGATGTCTGATCAATATTGGATTTTATTTTGAAGTCTTTATTGCTTGAGAAAATTCTTCCCATTCATTCACCAGGTCTCTCACTTGAGAGGGTTTGGATTGATCCAACATGTTATGAGTATGTTGAACTGTTTCCAAATTTGATTTTGTCCCATTGTTGTTTGTTTTCTCCAACACTTCTAGATATTGAAGAATTTGGTCAATTTCTGAATTTTCTTTCTTAGATTTGGATTCCTCATATTGATCCGAATTATTAGACTGCTGCTGTGATTGACTTGATTCATTTTCAGATACCTCTTTCATTTCATCATCTATACTAACACTCGGAGTGTGTTTTTCATCTCCAATAGTTAACATATTCAAAGGAACCTTTTCTAGTCTGTTGTTTCTATATGTTTGAAAAGCTTCAACATCTTCTTGACTTAATTGACTAGAAACATATTTGATAACATCAGAGAAATTTTCCATGCCTTGGAAGAAATCATCAAATTTATCTTCTTCCTTTAGAAAAGGCTTCATTTTTAGCTCTGTGATGTAATTTTTAATCACATCATTGGGATCATATAATCTTCCTGGCATAAATTCCAATCTAAACAACTGAATCTTAGGAACTTCTTTGTATGTATGGCCGATATTAGCCAAAGCAAAGGTTCTGCATTGTAGAGGGAAAGTAGGCCAAATATCCTTTTTACCATCTTTCAACTGCTTTGTGATACCATTGACAAGCTGATATGCTATTTCTTTTGCAAGTAAATTTTCTGGAACATAGTAAGGTAAAACATGGGGAGAAGCATAAATCCAAAATACTCTAATATATGTTAAATTTTCTTCCGCAAACCATCTTGCTACGGGAAGAATATATACATTGGGTTCTTCAAAAACCCTTGGAGCTTTTTTGTTAAAAATCATTTGATGCATGGGCAATATGACTCCGTAGTAGATTTTATAGAAGTGTAAGTGGAACTCAGAATCCCAGAGTTCTCTATGATAGATACGAATCGGGGTAGGGTTTTTGGTGGTCCATTTCCAACCCATGGTAGGAAAATTAGAAGTAAAACAAATGGCATCCATGACATAAGTAGACATATAAAATGGAGGTATTTCTCTGAGCGAAACACTTCTTTTATTCCTATATTCAGTGATATGCTTGGCTAGGCAATTGGATAGAATGTCTGCCCAATTTAGGATAGATGAATTGACGATTGCGTCAATTAAGGGAACCCAATCTCTTGAAAATATAGTACTATCAGGTTTTGCAAATATTCTACACAACATACCAGCAACATAACAATAAGGATTGGGAATTTGTGTAATTGGGTATCTACTAGATTTGTCTTGTTTCAATTTCCCTTCATTGACTTTCCATTCATGGATGACTTTGATAAAATTTGGATGTTTTGCTTTGAAAGTCTGCACATACTTATTGTCGTATCTCTGCTGCAGGTTTGGTAGATGATACATTGCTGCTAAATCCTCTGCTTTGAAAGAACCCATAATATCTCCTCTCGAATTCTTGAAAATTCTATCTTCAATGTTTAAGTGGTCAATTTTTCACTTAACCATGTGTGTATAAGGAAGAATCTTTGGTCTCGTTGATATTCTGTGAATGTGCGAGCATGCAACATCGAAAAGGGTTGCATCAAAGGTTGAATCAGTGCCTGTAGCAGAAACTTTGTCTATCATCCTTGGTCCTTCATCTTCGAAGAGTTTGAACATTGCCTGCCATGACGAACTACCATAGTCTTTGTTGTAGACGATGTCTGAGAATAATGAAGACATATCTGTGTCTTCTGTGGAATATGTTTGAGAAATTTCCTTGCCTCTTTTTCTCATTGTGAACTTCTTCAACCAAATAATTGATTTCCTGAGAGTAGAGCAAATTTAGCATATAAAGAGTCTCATAAGAGTAAATCAATCATTTATCTCTAATGCACGTGAGAAGATATCAATCTATCAATCATCTTTCATAATTCCTAATTTAATATATCACATGGCCTCGCACGTAAGATCTATCAATCGTTTTAAAGCCGTTAAGATCTTAAATTTCATTTGATATGACATAAGTTATTTTCACATGCCGAATTCATTTAATACGCATTTCGCAATTATTTCTTATAATATTTCGTGATTCTTAATTTTTAAAGTTTGCGAAATGCGATTTGCGTAAATCGCAGATCGCAACTTTTATAAGATAAAGTTTTGGATGTATATTATAAGTTGCGTGCGATGTGAAATGAGAAAAACTTAAAGTGGGCGTGGTCGCGAAAGGTTTTTATATTATCTCGTTTATTTGTACGTCGGGTCCACGGGTATCGCGACTTATATCATTTTCTTTTTATGGCTTTGTTGATTATTTAAAATGCAATGCGAAAAAGGAAGGATGAAAAGGTAATTTTGATATTTTACAAGGTTTTTTAATTATTTACTTTAGAAAGGCTTCGAGCGCAGTTCGCAGTTCGCAAATCTAATGTTTTAAAATTCCTTTTTGAAATAAGATATGTAAAATGCGATGCGTTTTTTAAAGAAAAACATAAATTTTATTTTCTAAGTTTTTTTTTTTTTAGGATACAAAAAGAATTTCCTATTTTATTTTTAAAGGGTCCCTATTTATAAAAATAAATGGGGGGGTTGTTGTATAGCACAAAAATTGGCGATTCACTTGGATGAACCTAATGTCACTGATAAATTTTTTGAAAATTCTGAACCTTTTTGAAAACAAAATAGTTAAAGGAAGGAAATTTCAAATAAATAATATCTTTTGCCAAACAATGAAAATTTCTTTTATTCACTATTCATGAGAAATCCTCTATAAATATATAAGTATGAAAATCTATATCAATCCTTAGTTTAAAAACTATAAAGTAAATAACCTTTGCATATTAGATTTACATAAATTTACTCTTTTTATCACAGATATATCCCCTGTTCCAATAGGAAATTTAAAGCTTTTGGCAAGGTTACCTTTTACCCAGCTATGATTTATCTTTCCATCCAGTATTTCTTATAATTTTCATAAGTAAATTCTAATTTCTGATTTTTTATTTTATTTTTTATTTATTATTATTATTATTATTATTTATCTGCTTAAAAGCCATTGTCTTGGCTTGGTAACCAAATGATGACAATGCCATTCAAAAATAGTAATTAAACTGATCAAGCTAGCTCTTGATGAGACCCCTTATCTATATGATATAATCTCAAGTCATTACACTGTTTTGGTAGACAGTATTAGTAATGTCAATTAAATATTTATTTATGAACATGGTAAACAAGCTCGTGATGAGACTTATTATCTTTTAAGATTTTCTTCAAATCATCTCTTTTTATTTTCTTTTGAATTCCTTTTGAAAATTTATAAGATTTTCCGGATGGGATGAATCATAGGTCCTTTTAAGATACTGGATGATAATGTTGAGTTTTAAATTGCCTTTCTTCAAAAAGGTTTTTTACTATATTAAAGTTTCTTTTCTAACTGATAAAAGAATATTTACGCCATAAAAAAATGAGAGTTCATCAAAACAAATAAGTGTTTTAATGGAATTCCATTTTTAGAAAGATAGAATCAATCTGTCTCTCTAAATATTTCGATTTTCCTTCTTTAACATTTTTATTTTTTATAAGTAAAAAGAAAAATCAAAAGAAAGTTATCTGAGGTTTTTTTTGAAAGGCCAACTATCAATACTAATCAAGATTTTATTTTTGCAAGAAAAAAAACAAAAGATTTTAATATACAAAGATAGAAGGGTTTACCTCCTACGAGAAATATTTTTTCAAAATTTTCCCATTAACAGGCAAAGAATCCTTTTTGCTTGCTAAATCTTGCAACATAAATGTTGATGGGCCTATTTATTCAATTATTTGAAATGGACCGAGCCAAAGTTTTTGAAACTTTGTGTGTTTACCCTTTTCCTCATGCATTTTGTCCCACTTCAATACCAAATCACCAATTTGGAAATTCTTTGGACTGGTAGAAGTTGAATCAGATGAAGCTTTTATTATTTGTTGATGATGTATCTGAGTTTTTTTTGGCTTTTTATCTTTCTTCTTCCAATTTAAGAATTTGATCTTGTCTAAGTTGAAGAGAAGAGGAATGATTCTCTTCAATAAATTGTACTAAAGCAAATGATGGTATTGTTATGTTTGTGGGTAAAATTGCTTCTTTCCCATAAACTAACACAAATGGAGAAGTACCTATTGAAGCTTTGTGAGTGATTCTATCTGCCCAAAGAGCAAATAGTAGTGCTTTATGCCAATTTTTATGATTTTATTCTACAGTTCATTTAATGTTTCTGATAAGGTTTTTATTTGTAGATTCAGCTAATCCATTACCTTGTGGGTAGTAGTTAGCCGAGTATTTTAGTTTAAAACCTCTTTTCAAAGCAAATTCTATCATGGCATTTCCAGAAAAGTAAGATGTGTTATCAAATATTAAAGCTGATGGGAGACCAAACTGGTGATTATAAACTGATCAATAAAATCTGTAATACTTTGTGTATTAACCACCTTTAATGGGATAGCTTCTATCCATTTTGTGAAGTAATCAGTTGCAGTTATAATATACCTATGTTGTTTTGAAGAGTTAGGAGTTATTTCACATATAATATCTAACCCCCATTGTTCAAATGGTTGTTGGATATTTACTGGCTGTAATGGAAATGCTGCATTCCTTTCTCTTCCTGCTGCAGTTTGACATACTTTATATTTTCTCGCATATTCATGTGCATCTTTAAACAGAGTTGGCCAATAATAACTAGCATGCAGTATTTTATGAGCTGTAGTGTTTCCTCCAAAATGACCTCCAGCTGGTCCATCATGTAATTCCTGCATTACTTTTTCAGCTTAAGTTTTTTCTAAACATCTCAATAATACAGAATCATAATTTCTCCTAAATAACACATCATATATGAGTTGATATTGATTTGCTTTAAGTCTCAGAGCACACTTTGTTGTATAGTTGAGATATAATGGAGCATATCCATTTTTCAAGAAAAAATTCAAAAAAAAATTCAAATCAGTATATTGTGATTGTGAATCGTTTAGGCTTACCTCGGACAGTTGTATTTCATTCGATTGATCTTCTTCTGTTGGTAGATGAGAGGCTCCGGTTAACATCCTGCAAAGACCTTGTCCTTTAACAATTTTAGCTGGATGTATCTCTACAACTTATTCTTGAAGTGTTATAACCCAATTTTCTCTCTTTTCTCCTACTTCACATTGAACTAATAATTGCCTTACTGCTGAGTAAGGTACTATTATGTAATGTTCCCAAAAATTAGCATGAAGCTAATTGGAACATTGATTTTGCTTATGTCTTCTAGGAGGTGAATAAAATGGGTGAGGAGACCCATGAGTAGGAATAAAATCCCTCATAGTGTGAAGGGGATCAATAGAGTAGCTTTATTTTGCACCTTCCAGTGTGAAAAGGGGCAAATGCATGAGGACAAGGTTAAGTTTGACCAAGTCAACAACGTTGCCAAAGAAGGTGTGGATTGCTTGGGAAGACAACACAGTTTGAATGGGAGGAAGATCACTTGGTGGAGGAAACCCTAATGTGTGGGGTCCAATTCAAGAAGGCTTTCATTTGCATAAAAGGAGGAAGAGGCAGCCATAGATGATTATGTTTTGAGTATTTGATTTTGGTCTATGTAGACTCTTTGCATTCTCGGGATGTTTAGAAGAGTTGTAGTGGGATTACTAGTTAGGATTCCTTTCCCTTCTTGAGAGGCCTCTTGAAGGATTGCACTTCATTTCTCCACATCTAGGTTCAATTCCAAGCCACCTCCTTCAGCTACAACGTTATTTCTACTGAAGTATAACATTGTGTTGCAGGGTGTTGCAGTGGAGGGTTCCACAACACCATTTCCTTGGCCCATATTTCAGAGGAGGGAGCTTCTATTCCTCTGGGAGGTTAGTGAGGAAGGTTTCAGAGCTGATTTTCATATCTTGGCATCAGGCCAAGAATCTCCCATCTACTATAGTGCAATCCATTTCCTTGACTGCGTTATTTCAGTGTGTATCTGCAGTTGGGGTTTGCACCACTATTTTTGAGGGTGAGATCTTCAGTGTTAGGATTAGCCTATCACTTGAGAGATCTATTGGAGGAGGTCTATTTCAGATTGTGCATCGTCTTCAGCCATCTCCATCCATTTTCTGAGTTGCAATTGCTACCCTACAACTCCTACATTTCTACAGTTTTTCCATTTTGTATATATTTCAGCCAATCCTTCCAAGAATTGTTGCATTATTGTTTCCAGGGGTTGAGAGCTTTCTCCCCCACATTTCTTGAGCTATATATTGTTATATCTTTGTTTTATCATTCAGCATGTTGCAGTGTCTCCTATAAATTGCGTAGTCATAGCCTAGGGCATTCTCAGTGTAGCAATGTATTCCACATTTCATGTACATGATCTATTGAGGCTTGTATTGCCTATCTTCAGTGACTCTTTCCTAAATATCTTGTAAACATTTTTGCTGTTATGATCTAATATGATGGCTTTTGAGATCCTCTAACATTTTATGCATTCATATAACGTTTCTACTCTACATGTGTTCTCACATTGCTGCATCTCCAACTTTGGAATACCTTAAGGTATTCTTATTGTTGTAGAAAATCCCTGTTTTGGGATATTATAGTGGTATAAAGAGCTACAATCTTGGCTCAGCCTGTGAGTCTCATCCAAAGGAGATCAGAAGAGGATGGGCTTTATCTCATGATATTTCAGATCCATGAGGAACCTCCCTAAGGAGGATAAGCAGATAGAAGAGGAAGTACCCTGCACTTCCTATTCTCATCGAGAAGGAGATAGAGGGATGAGCAGGAAAAAGATTCCATCTTCTGGAGGAGAAAAAGGGGATAGGCTTACAAAGCTTCTTCCTAAATCTGTACAAAACATTCATGAAGATCTCAAGAATATAAGGAGGGAGACATTACGGGAATTTTGGGGTCTAAAATGGGCCTCCTAAGGAAAATATACAACAAAAATAAAATTTATAGGAACCAATAGGATTCAAGATGATGATGTCAACCATGGGGGATGATTCACCATTTTTTAAGTAAAAGGGTAAAAAGATTAAAAAATAATAAAATAACAAAACTACTTTTTCCACTCGTATTTTCAACTTATCTCCCAATTTTGTTACTCAAATTTCGAGTGGGAGTACTTGTTGGATGAAAAATTTAATTCCTCATCCAAGGAGTACCTATGTTTCATACTTTCGATGGACCCTTCTACACGAAAAATGAGAAATACATAAAAACACGTGAATACAATCACGTTTTTCATGTATTTCTCATTTTTCATGTAGTAGGACCCATCGAAAGTATGCAGCATGGGTACTCCTTGGATAAGGAATTAAATTTTGCATCCAACGAGTACTCTCGCTCGAAATTTGAGTAAAAACCTTGGGAGATAAGTTGAAAATACAAGTTGAAAAAGTAGTTTTTTCTTTTTTTCCCTCTAAAATTTGATGATGTAATAAAATATTATTTTATTATTTCCACTATTATTTTATATTTTCCTTAGGAGGCCCATTTTAGACCTCAAAATTCCTCTAATGTGTATGGAGAATCTCCAAAAGAGTTTGAATCTAAAGCAAACTCTAGATCTTCATATGAGGAGTGTGAGCAAGCAGCCACACACCATAATACATAGCGCAGTCACATGCCCAGATTTGCCATGAGAGAGACAGGAAGAGGAGAAGAGGTTGCTAGGAGGGGAACTCTTAGTGATTTCCTGAGAGAGTATGAGTCTCAAACTTAAAAATTTCGAGATCATCTCAGTTTTTCAGAGTTTTGCAAGATCAAGGTGAAGGGAAAAGAGTAGCAGGATAGATTTCTTTTGTCTACTTTTGAAAGCTCACCTACATGTTCAGCCAAAGCTTGGGTGGAGGAGTTAGATACCTTCTTTCAATAGCACCAAATTCCTAAAGATGAAGCCATCAAAGTTGCAGCGCTGCATTTGAGAGGTAAGGCCTATGCTTGGTGGATCTTTGAATCCTTTTCTTTAAAATATGTAAACACTACATCTTATGCAAGCTTCACTAAGGCATTAGTGAAAATATTTGATAGGAGGATTCATGAGAAACATATGGTGTAGCTAAACAAGGAAACTCAAACAAGAGCCTTGCATGAAAATGAAAAACCACTTTAGAAAACCATGGAGGAGGCTGAAAAATTGCACCATACCTTGTTGGGAGAAAGAATTTCATCTCATATCTTTGAGCAAGGGAGCATGGATATCCCCTTTTCAAAGAAGGATCCAATCATTGGAAGCTTGCATGTTCATGTTGCAGAGATTGAGGGCAACAACACTGTCACATATGGAGATTATCTGGTGCCTCATGTAGAGGAAGGAGGAGCTCTTGCTCCAACTAGAGGGATTCTTGCATCTTCGCAAGGAATTCCCCAGGATCTCATGTGTGGAGATCAAGGCACAACTCATGTTCTACATGTGCCATTGATGAGGAGGTGTGGAACCATGGAGACACAAGGAGGAGGTAGGGAGGAGAACCAACATTAGGGGATGAGGAGTACACACCCCTATCCACTTCAAAAGGTTGAAGCACCTAAGAGGAAGACTGGATTGCGTAGTAAGAGCATGTACAGATTTGTCCATTCATATATGCAGTCATCTCTTGATGATGATGTCTCATTTCATGGAGACATTTCACCAAGGAGACCACTGGATCAGCAGAGGAGGATGGATGCTTCACTGATTGAGGCACCACTCATTGATTTCAGAGGAGTGGGGACCTTGGGAGAGCTTGATACGGCGCTGGAAGTCTTGGGTAGGCTCAAGGAGGAGAGACATGACTCTTTGGAAGAGTTAGCACAACCATCTCTTCTCTCTTTGAGGATGAGAGGAGACTCTTCTATGAACTACTCCATTTGCATGAGCAAAACATATGGTAAGGGTGTTGATTATTTACATGATGATTTATATAATGTATGTATATATCCCTTAACCATATATGTGCAGGATGTTGCTCCAAGGAGGAGCATTCTTTCTTTCAGGCTTCATGGTCTACTTGAGGCCATAAGCATGATTGATGGCCATTCCCTAGGAGGACTTTGGGAGGAGGTGTATTATGGAGGGCATGCTCACTTTACACCATGCATCAGTCACTTCCTCCATACTTATGAGGAGATTGGGCCAGCAAGCAAGTGGTTGAAAAAGCCACACACTTTATCAATCTCTATTGCAGTTGAGAGTCAAGATGCGTCAGTTACATTTGAGGGACCATTGTCCTTCTCACTTATTACATATGGCAGAAAGCATGATTCTCATTTTGGCTCCCTATTTTTCTATTATTTCTGTCTTTATGAGGAGCATGTTTGGGAGAGAGACACATTGGATGGATGTGTCCTTTGGGAGAGAAGATATCCATATTTTTTGCAGCACATGTTCTAAGGGGAGCATGGGAGATAATATGGCCACCACAACAACACATTTGTCTCTTTATGAGGGGGGATATAGGATTGAATGGACTCCATATGATGGTGACTTCCAACTCATCATATATGGAATGGTTTGGGCCAGCCTGATTTGCAGCATTGGAGAAGAGATCTTTGGAGATCTAGTCCCCATCTTGCCACTAGAGGGGAAAATTATTGCAGCCCAACATCAGCCAACACTCTACACTTATCATAAGTGGAGAGATGGACAACGTGGGGTAGGCTACCTTGTCTACCATATGCAGATTTTCAACCCACCTACTTTGCATGAGTCAAAGGTGGAGGAAATTTTTCAGGAGTTTCCTAGTTGGGAGGTGACTCATTTTTCATGGCTAATAGCTTGGGGATGGAGGATCCATATGGGGGAGATAGTTCCCATTAGATATCAGATCCCATTCCTCAAAGGGACCTCTAGACATCACTTTATTATCCTCTTGAGTATTTTACCTTTACATGATGATAGCTTGATAGCTGACTTGCATGTTGAGGAGGAGCAATGTGGAGATTTGATTGATGAGATAGCATCTTTTTACTTGGAGGAGTTCATCATACATGGATGCTACAGGGAGAGGAGGAGAAATAACTCAGTTCTATCCTTGCATTTGCTTGAGGACAAGCAATATTTAAGAGGGGAGGACTGTAATGTTCCCAAAAATTAGCATGAAGTTAATTGGAACATTGATTTTGCTTATGTCATATAGGAGGTGAATAAAATGGGTGAGGAGACACATGAGTAGGAATAAAATCCCTCATAGTGTGAAGGGGATCAATAGAGTAGCTTTATTTTGCACCTTCCAGTGCGAAAAGGGGAAAATGCATGAGGACAAGGTCAAGTATGACCAAGTCAACAGCGCTGCCAAAGAAGGTGTGGATTTCTTGGGAAGACAACGCAGTTTGAATGGGAGGAATATCACTTGGTGGAGTAAACCCTAATGCATGGGGTCCAAGGCAAGAAGGCTTTCATTTGCATAAAAGGAGGAAGAGGCAGCCATAGAGGATTATGTTTTTAGTATTTTATTTTGGTCTATGTAGACTCTTTGCATTCTCGGGCTGTTTAGCAGAGTTGCAGTGGGATTCCTATTTAGGATTCATTCCCCTTCTTGAGAGGCCTCTTGAAGGATTGCACTTCATTTCTCCACATCTAGGCTCAAGGAAAATCCACCTCCTTCAGCTACAACATTATTTCTGCTGAAGTATAACGTTGTGTTGCAGGGTGTTATAGTAGAGGGTCCCACAACACCATTTCCTTGGCTCATCTTTGAGAGGAGGGAGATTATATTCCTCTGGGAGGTTAGTGAGGAAGGTTTCAGAGCTGATTTTCATATCTTGGCATTAGGCGAAGCATCTCCCATCTACTACAGCGCAGTCCCTCTCCTTGACTGCGTTATTTCAGTGTGTATCTGCAGTGGGGGTTTGCACCACTATTTTGGAGGGTGAGATCTTCAGTGTTAGGATCAGCCTATCACTTGAGAGATCTATTGGAGGAGGTCTATTTTAGATTGTGAATCATATTCATCAATATCCATCCATTTTCTGAGTTGCAATTGCTACCCTGCAACTCCAGCATATCTGCAGTTTTGCCATTTTGTATATATTTCAGCCATTCCTTCCAAGGATTGTTGCATTGTTGTTTCCAGGGGTTGAGAGCTTGCTCCCCCACATTTCTTGAGCTATATATTGTCATATATTTGTTTTATCATTCAACATGTTGCAGTGTCTCCTATAAACTGTGTAGTCATAGCTTAGGGCATTCTCAGTGTAGCAGTGTATTCCACATTTCATGTACATGATCTATTGAGGCTTGTATTTCCTATCTTGAGTGACTCTTTCCTCAAGATCTTGTAAAATTTCTTGCTGTTATGATCTAATATGATGGATATTGAGATCCTCTAACATTTTATGCATTCATATAACGCTGCTACTCCGCATGTGTTCTCACATTGCTGCATCTCCAACTTTGGAATACCTTAAGGTATTCTTATTGTTGTAGAAAATCATTGTTTTGGGATATTACATATTATTTTAGTATGTGTTTTTAGGAGGAGAGGTCTGAAATGTTTCAAATATTTAAATACAGCACAAGCTTGTTTTTCCATAGTTGAATAATTTAACTCAGCACCTTGAAGGTTAGAACTAAAAAATGCAATCGATGCTTCATTGTTTTGATTATTTAATTGTGTCAAAACTGTTGCATTTGATGTATCAGAAGAAAATGTATATAATAAAAATGTTTTAAGAAAATCAGGAGTGGTCAAGGAGGGAGCTTCAAGGATGGTTTTTTCAATCAACTCAAAGGAATTTCTTTCTTCTTTTCCCCATTTAAAAATTGAATTTTTCTTGATCATTGATTGTAGGGGTAAGATGATCTGGGAAAAATCTCGAACAAACCTCTTTACAAAATTAATTTGTCGTAAAAATGATTGCATTTTTTTTTATTGTGTGGTAGAGGAATATTTTCAAATTTTTGAATCCTATCAGGATTGATATGCATTCCTTGTTTAGAAACGATGAATCCCAATAATTTATCTTCTGATAAGGCGAAATAACATTTCTTTGGATTCAAGGAAATTTCGTATTTTCTACATCTTTCAAAAATGTTTTTTAGGTGATTCATGTGATTATTTCTATGCTTATAATAAACAATAATGCCATCTAAGTATATAAAAACTGAGCTATTGATTAATCCTCTGAAAGCTATATCCATAGCACGTTGAACTGTAGCACCAACATTAATCAATCCAAAAGGCATTTTTTGATATGCGTATGTTCCCCACTTTGTTTTGAATGTTGTCTTTAATCTATCATCTAGGTGTACCATGATCTGATTGTATCCTGAAAATCCGTCGAGAAAAGACATCAACTCAAATCCTGCAACTAATTGTAATATCCGTTCCATGGTGGGTAAGAGAAAATTACCTTTCTGACAAGCTTTATTTGAGTTTCTAAATTCTATGCAAATCCTAATGTCTCCATTATTTTTTCTAACTGGAGCCATGTTTGACATCCATTTCGAATGTCTAACAGGAAAAATGAATTTGGCTTTGAGCATTTTGTTTAATTCAGATTTAATTTGACTTTCTAAATTGGGATGAATTTTTCTCAGTTTTTGTTGAATAGGCTTATCATCTGAGATCTTAGGTATGGTATGCTGAATTATGGAAGTATCATAAGTCTTAAGATCTGAATAATCCCATGCAAATATATCTTTATATGTTTTCAACAATTTAATGAATGAAATCCTTTCTTCAGGCTTCAAACCAAGACCTAAGTTGATATTTTGAGGTTTTTCTGGTGTACCAAGATTAATCAATTCAAAATTTAAAGTAGAACTTTGAGTTTTTGAATTGGTTACCTTCTTAAACCTATCTTTCAGATCATAGAGATCTTCCATTTTGATGACAGATTTGGGAATTGAATTAGTATTTCATTTATCTTCAATCTGTAAATTCTGTTCATGTTCATCTATGATCTGACCTTCATAAGCTTTGTCAGATGTAAGAAAGCCTACTATATCTGCATCATTATTAAATACTCCCCAATTTTTTATATTGTTAGGAATGGAAGGCCTAAAAATTAATTCAATTAAAAATCTATATGGACTAAATTCTTTCGCTAGTATGAGTCTAGATGCTACATTAGCAAGTAAATCAACACTTGCATTTTGTAATCTAGGAACTGTAGAGATATTGAATGCAGTAAAATGGGAAGTAAGATTTTGAGCTAAGGTTTGATAATGTTTTAAATGTCCCGAAACACAATGAATCATATTTCTGACTTGTTTAACAATTATTTCAGAATCTCCATTTACTTGCAAATATTTAACATTCAATTCAATAGCTTTATACAAACCTTGTATCAATGCTTCATATTCAACAATATTATTTGTACACTGAAACACGAGTCTACAAGCTAACATTGTCTTCTCTCCTTGTGGATCAATTAAAATGCAACCTGCTCCTGCACCATCTTCTGATTTTGAACCAT
The DNA here is from genome assembly GCA_034641835.2 of Pinus albicaulis. Taxonomy (NCBI): domain Eukaryota; kingdom Viridiplantae; phylum Streptophyta; class Pinopsida; order Pinales; family Pinaceae; genus Pinus; species Pinus albicaulis. The sequence goes on from CM076584.1 coordinate 704,327,066, forward strand.
CAAAGTACAGAGTCCAAAATAGGGATTGTTTTGGAATTTGATTACTAAGATTGACACATCTAGAAGCATCTGTTTGAGAAAAGTTTTCAAATTGAGAAATAGCAGTGTTTATTGAAAAAGGTGAAACCTGAGCATTGAATGATCCAAGAAATGATTCAGCTGAATAATTTCCTATGATATTATTGGTGAAGGCTGTTAGTGTCGGTATCTTCATCCCTCCGTCAGTGATCAAAATTATGTTGTTGCATTGCATATTAGGTGTCTCACTCGGTCAGCTGCATTCCATTAGGAGCATGGATCATCTGACGGTAGTGGCATTTTATACATTTTCCCTCATGTTCTTTACCTGCTGGCCCATTTTCATTTATTCAGATCATACGCACTCACTTTTTGTACTTAAATTTGTAAGAGTCATTTCTAGGGTTTTTAGTCCCATTAGGTCTAGGGTTTCATCAATAAGGTCTTCAAAATTTCCCATAACAGTTAGCAGGCGCATGAGGAGGTTGAATAAAGTTCCAGTACTAAAAAATTTCATCATCATATGCTTAAAAATGTTTTTTTTTTCTCAAAACTCTGTTTTGAAAAAAAATTGAGTATTTTACCTTCATTTGTATAATTTTGATGTAATTTCAAGTTCTATCATGTGTAAATAAATTCAATGGCAACCCTGGACACCTTGTCAAACTTCAGCAACCTTGCAAGGCAAACAAGAAAGAAAATAATTCAGTTAGTCAGAGGCAAAATGAAGCAAACTGCCTAAAACAGAGTTTAAAAAAAGTGTCACAGGTAAAAATTACAAAGTGGGTTTTTTGAAGTGGAAAATTAAAAGTCTTTGGTATATGAGTCATATTCATGTTTCAAAAGGCTCATTTTCATTCCAAGAAGAGAGAATGAGCAAGAAAGGGCCGTGTTGAAAAGAAGGAGAAAAATCACAGCAAAATCGTGCAAGTTTCAGTGGCGCGGCGCATAAGACTGGCGCAACGCATTGGGTCAGCCTCCACAGTGGCAAAAACACACGGGCGCGATGCACATAACTGGTGCAGCGCATTGGGTTAGTGGCGTGGCGCGTAGAGCTTCCAACTATTTTTTACCACGATTTCATCAAAACTTCAAATTTGCTCAGCTGCCTCCGGTCCAAAGTAAGTCAAGCAATCCCTCCAATGCCAATGAACGCGTGTCTTATGATTTTTATGAGGATTTAATCAAAAAATTTAAAACCCTACTTCCTTGCTCAAGAAATCATAGCCTAGGGTTTATACATTGGTTATTTGTGCCATCACTCCCACATCCTTTAGTTATTCACTGTTTTTCTAAGTTTCATCAGCCCATTTCCCTATTCCCCATATCCCTAAATTCACTCATTCCCTATCCCAATTCTCATTATCCCAAACCCTAAGCTACAAGATTCCAAAACCCCAATTACTATCCCAAAGCCTAGAGACTGTCCCTAAAACCCCTCAATTCCCCAAATTCCAATTGGCAATATTCCCAACATTTCCTTTACCGTCTCCCTCCATACTCCCTCACACCATTTTCATACATTTGGCAGCAAAAAACAAAGACACCTAAACTCTTCATACTCATCCAAGACAACACAGAATTTGGCAAACATGGAGACAAATTCCTCTTATGACTGAGACAGTGATTCTACAACCGAATTGCATGCACCAAGGAGACCCCACAAGAGTGGTAAACATGTTAGGGAAGAGCCAACTTCACTTGCTGAGCTACAGGCCTACCCCCTTGCTATTACATGTTTCCAACAACAGTCTTGTTATGAATTTTGTGAGATGGTTGCTAGAGTCCAGTACCATCATGAGCTAGCCAGATTTTTTGTGCTTCATCTACATAATGGCCAAGTCACTCTTGTAGGTGTGACATTCACTTTGACACCTGAGTCTATCTCCCTAGCAACCGGTATTCCAAATGTTGGAGAGAAATGGAACAAAAGGCAACAAGTTGACAGGGAACACTATGAGCCATACATTAAGCCCAGTTTTTTGAGACAACTCAGTAGATTTTTTCCCTTTTGGTTCCTGAAAGATTCATATGCTCCTTTAATGAAGCTCATTATCAAATATTTCAGCTGTGAGGGCTGGTTTTCTTGCTTATATGCCTATCACATCAGATTGCTGATGCACTTTACCAGGGTGAGAATGATGAACCTCCCCTACTTCATGTGCCGAAATATTGAGAAGATGACCACCCTAGTGCAAAGGAAAACTCATGAGCAGCAGTATAATAATATCTATCATTTTGCACTCATCAAAATTGTGGTTTTGCATCAGCTTGGTTTGCAGGACATTTCATGGGAGGATTTCATTTCTCATGATTTCTTCACAGCCCCTCAAGTACCTCCGGAGGCTTTTCATGAGGCAGGTGAACCTTCACATCAGTATGAGGGTCATGAGACACAGACCGCTAGTGTGCCGGTGTTTGTCACTTATCAGAGGGGCACTAGAGGGTTGTTTGCAGCAGCCAAGCGAGTATTATCTTCACCTGGGGTGGAAGGGGTCTCGCTTCCTTTAGCAGCAGTATAGGTACAGGATAAGGGTAAGAGGCCAATACATGATAATGGGCCTTCAGAAGAGTAGGAGATGGATTTCATCCTCATTCAGGATGATGACACTGATTTGGGCTCCCCAAGCTCAAAGTTCAGGGAGATCATTCAGGAGCAGAAGGTGGAGATAGATACTTTGTCCCTCAAATTGCAAAGAGCCCAGTGGATAATCAACTGCCTTGAGCAAAGAAACAAACAAATAGAGGATCATCAAAATATCATGGAGTTGCAAAACGTACGTGAGAACCGGCAAGCTGCCCAAAGGAGCAAAACTGAGATGACATCACTTGAGCAGGAGATTGAGGCTGATCGTGAAACTTGGCTTGAAAGGGTAAATATTCATTTGGAAAAGCTGTTGGAGAAGGCCAACAAGGAAAATAACATGTTGAGGCACACGACCAATCATTATTGGGCGAGAAATCATGTTTGTAAAGCAAGAATCAAAATTTTGAAGGCCAAGTTGAAGAGGGCCTCAAAGCGTCGAAAAAGGAATGATAGATTTCAAATCTTGGCCAAGGCTTCTTTGGCCCAGCATAGCACATAATGGAGGACACTCAGCCCAAATTTCAAAAAATTTGGGATACTTTTTGCATTTTTGAAAATTTTGGGCCTAAAAACAGACTTTTCAGCTCTATGCGCCGCACCACTTGGCGCGCGCTTATGATTGGGAGCTCCTTTTGATGCAAACTCAGCATTTTTGGATTTTTCATGGAAAAATATGCATGCCTACCTATGGACAAGAAATTTTGACAGGTTTTGGGCTTCCAGAAGGGTCAAAAACACCCCAAAAATGACCTTTCTGCCCCTTTTTTGACACACAGGAAGCAGTGTTGGGAGAAATCAGTTTTGGAGGGGAAAATGAAGACCAAATTCAAAAATTACACTGTGTTGGAAAGTAGACAGGCATACCTTTCCAGCAAGCCCACTTGGAGAAAATTTGGACACCGGGAAGGCCTCCAAAATCAGTTGCAAACTAGCGCGACGCATAGAGAAATAAGGCACGAAGCATTGGAGGATTTTACTTATTTTTGACTCAGTAACTCTGTTTTTCGCCTAGTTTTTGACAGTTTAACTTTTTTACTTCTAAATGTTAAACTCATGATGTAATTTGATGTAATTTGATGGATCTTGATGTAATTTTGTTAAATTTTCACTCATGGAGGTAGATTCATCCATCACAAGGTGAATTGCAACTGAATGAATCAATTTCCTAGTTTATAGAGGTAAGATGTTCCACTACCTGTTGGAAATATGATGCAGAGTGTTGTCCTTGATGGCAACCCACTAAATGAAGATGAAGACATGCGACTGTTGACATGTGTTGTCCTTGATGGCAAACCACCTGATGAAGTTATTCTTGACTTGATGGACTTGGTAAATGATGTAAATATGATGTTTGTTGACAATATGATGCTGAGTGTTGTCCTTGAAAGGCAACCCACTTGATGAAGATGATGACAACTTACTTGATGAAGTTGTGCTTGAGAGAATATGTTCCTGATGAAGAAAATATAATGTATCTACAGTGTGTACAAAAGGCAATGAAGAAAGGAATTCAGAATGTGCTCAAAATATGATGAAAAGAGTATGTCTCTTTGTATACGCGGATATTCCTAGGTGAAGTCGCGTATGCACGCGGAAAAGAACGTGCCAAGTCGCGTATGGGCTAAAGCGCTCAAAAAGTGCAAAACCAAGGGTAACCATCATGGTATTGACCCATTGTATTGGGTAATGATCCGCCTAATTGACCCCGTCCAGGTAGTTTTGGGCTCATGGTATTGTTTTGGCCCATGGTATTGAAAAAGGGGCTCATGGTATTGAAAAGGATAAACCTATATAAGGAGAAGAAATTCATTATGCAAATTATGAGTGTGAGAGCAAGATGTCTGAGCTTGAATGAATACTTCTCTCTGAAGTATATCTGAATGGAAAGGGTTACACTTGAATGATAAATCTGAATGTATGATGCACCAATGATGAAGAAGGGGATCTAGATGTGAATTGCTCTTGTATTTGCTAGATCTGATTATGGAAGGCTTAGATCTGTGATGAGGCGAGCATCTAGGCGAACATCTGTCTGAAGCAAAAGGGTAGATCTGAACTGAATATCTGATCTGATGAAGTATGCTGCTCTATAATGATTGAAGATCTATACGCTACTTTGCCGCGGAGGAAGCGCGTATATACGCGGCTTCAGCGAAGAGAAAGCGCGTATGCGCAATAAAATATACACTGAGGTATACGCTGGTTTGTGTGGACGAAAGCGCGTATATACGCGACATCAGTGAAGGGAAAACGCGTATGCAAACTAGGGTTTGCTGAAGCAAGGGGTATGAAATATCTGATCTGTTCTGCTGTGTTTCTGCTATCTGATCTGTGTTGATATGTATCTGTTGGTGATGAATGTTTGTGCTTAAAAGTATGGAAAGGGTCCAGTCTGAAAATATGATGAAACGAGGCCTACAAGTTGTGCTCTATTGAAGTTGTTTGGATCCAGTGTGAAAATTGATGAAACGTGGTCCATAGAGGTGCTGAGGGTTGTAGCCTTCAGTCAGGGGGTCGTAGCTCCCTTCCAGGTGAGGCTGGTAAACGAGATCAGGGGGTCGTAGCTCCCTTCCAGGAGAGGCTGGTAAACGAGAGCAGGGGGTCGTAGCTCCCTTCCAGGAGAGGCTGGTAAACGAGTCAGGGGGTTGGAGCTCCCTTCCAGGAGAGGCTGGTAAACGAGCGCAGGTGGGTGCCTGCGTGCTGGTCAAGTCTGCGCCAGCACATATGTTGTAAGATGTTTTCTCTATAATAAAATATTGAAGGCTGAGCAACTGCAGCGGTGGTTTTCTCCCGAGTTGGGTTTCCACCTAAAAATCCTGGTGTTCATGTGTGATGCTTTGTGTGATGGTTTATTCTGTTCTTACTGCACCTGTTTACTGTTTATTGAACATCTGATGAATGAATGATGGAATAATTTAAGTAAAGATTTAATGATAGATCTAGATCTCTGTGTATACGCTAGTTTCATAAAGGGGATCTGCGTATATACGCTAGTTTACTAAAGGAAAGTAGCGTATGGATTTTAAGGAATGAAAAAGTAAAAGGTTTTGATTATGAATTAAATACTGATTCACCCCCCCCCCCTCTCAGTATTTTTCCCAACAATTGGTATCAGAGGAGGTCCTTGTGCAGAAGCTTGATCGCTTAAAGGAGATCCGTCGCAATGGGAAGTCAAGAAGGAGTAATGTCTATAAAGCCACCTCTATTCAATGGAAGCAATCTGATATTCTGGAAGGTGCGTACAAAAGCATATCTGCAAAGTCTTGGTGCAGATGTATGGGCAATCGTGAAAGAAGGTTATCAATACCCAGCAAATATTCCTACTGATGCAGCTGAAAGAAAGAAGTATGAAATCAATGCCAAAGCAGTGAATGTCTTATTGGGAAGCATGTCTGAATCAGAATTTGCTAAAGTGATGCAGCTACATTCAACAAAAGAAATATGGGACAAAATCATTCTAAGCTATGAAGGAGACACAAAGGTAAAAAGTGCAAAACTCCAAACACTTAGAATTGAATATGAAAATTTGAAGATGCATAATGATGAAAGTGTTGCCAGTTTCTTTCTTCGTCTAGATGATATTGTAAATCGGATGAGAAATTTGGGTGAAACCATAACTGATACTACTCTGGTGGAAAAGGTCTTAAGATCTTTGACCTCAAAATTTGACTCTAAAGTTTCAGCTATTGAAGAAAGGCAAGATCTGCAAACTCTTACTATTGTTCAATTACATGGTACTCTGACTGCTTTTGAAATGAGACAAGGAGGTCCTTCTCAGATAAGAGAAGCTGCTTTTAAGGCATCTACAAAAGGAAAGGAAAAAGAAGTTGTCAAAGAATCCAGCTATATATCCGATGAAGAAGAAGCAAATTTCGTGAGAAAGCTCCAACTAGGTACTGGAAGATTCAAAGGTAAGCTTCCCTTCAAATTTTTTGAGTGTGGAAAAGTTGGTCATTATGCTGAAAAATGTCCTTATAAAGGAAAAGAAGTAGTAAGAAGGAATAAGAACCGATCTAGCTCTAAGAAAAGTTACTATACTAATGAAGATAGTGATGGGTCATCTAATAGTGAGGAAGAATGTGAAGAAGATCTTAGACTTCTCATGGCATTTGAACAAAAAGAAGAAAAGGATACTTTTATGGATGCTCTAGAGGAAAACAATTTTCTTGAAGAAAATAATCAACTCAAAATTCTCTTAGAAGAACAAAAGATAATCAGAGAGACCATTGAAAAACAGCTTGAAGAAGCAAAGAAACATATTGAAAAACTAGAATGTGAAGTGGTAAGTCAAAGAAAAGAAGTTGAGAAAGAAAAAACCTTGAATCTTAGATTTGCTAAAGGATCTGAAACCTTAGATGAGATCATCAAGATACAACGTTCTCCTCTTATAAAGACAGGTTTTGGATATACCGGAGAATCTTCTCAAACTTTAGCACCAAACTATCTAAAAGCTGTTACAGGTGGTTTACATCATTCAGCCACTCAGCAAGGGAATAAAGGATCTCTACAGGGAATGCAGGACCATCTCAATTCAAGGTACACTAACAGGGATAGCTTTCAAAGACACTACAACCAACAGGTAAATTCAAATAGAAGATTCCATGATCGCAGAAATTTCTACTTCAATGGGCAATGTTTCACTTGTCACAATTTTGGTCATAAAGCTATTCAATGTGTTGCATATAAAACCATCATGACAAAAGAAGCAAGAAAGAAAAGGTTGGATACTGAACCAAAGAAGAATACCTATAACAAATTTTCTCCTCTTCAAAGTGAAGTTGAATGTACTTATTGTAATAACTTTGGCCATGAAGAATCTGAATGCAGGAACAAGATCCAGCCAAAAGAACATGTTCCCTCAAGCTCTAAAGTGTGGAAGAAGAAAGAACCGCCAGTTGAAAATTGTGGAATAGCATTATTTGCAGAAGGTGAAGAAAATCAATGGTACATCGATAGTGGGTGCTCAAGACACATGACAGGTGACAAAAGCAAACTTCATACTTATAATGCTCTAGAAAAGGAAAAGAAAGTTACATTTGGAAATGATACTCCTGTTGTAATTAAAGGAAAAGGGTCAGTATTTCTAAAAGAAAAAGTGAAGGCTAAAGATGTCATGTATGTGGATGGATTAAGGCATAACCTGTTAAGTGTTAGTCAAATGTGTGACCAAGGAGCAGAAGTGGTCTTCAGTTCCAAAGAATGTGTGGTTCGTGATCTTGATACAGGTAGAATCATTATAAAAGGAAAAAGAAATCCAAGCAACCTATATGTACTAAACGGCATAGATCAATGTTACTTGAGAAAATCTTCAGAAAATTGGCTATGGAATAGAAGGCTGGGGCATCTGAGTTTCTCTCAAATCAACAAAGCAAGCAGACTTCAAGCTGTTCGTGATCTTCCTAAGGTCAATCTTCCAGAAAGTATCATATGCAAATCTTGTCAATTTGGTAAGCAGACCAGAGTACGATTCAATGCCAAAGAAGGATCATCAAGTAAGCCTCTTGAACTCATTCATACTGACATATGTGGACCTATGAGGAAAAATTCATTACATGGGGATGAATACTATATCTTATTTATTGATGACTACTCTAGAATGTGTTGGATCGGGTTCATTAAACACAAAGATCAAGCATTTGAAAAATTTCAGAGCTTCAAAGCATTGGCAGAAAATGAATTAGACCTAAAAATCAAGTGTCTTAGATCTGATCGAGGAGGAGAATATTCATCAAATGAATTCTTTGAATTTTGTGAACAACATGGCATAAAAAGACAATTCTCTGTAGCAGGCACTCCACAACAAAATGGTGTAGCAGAAAGAATGAATAGAACAATTGTTCAAATGGCTAGAGCTATGCTAGCTGATTCTGGCATTTCTAACATGTTCTGGAGTGAAGCAGCATTTACAGCTGTTAACATTCTCAACAAAGCTCATGTTCGGGTAAATAGTGACAAAACTCCATATGAACTCTGGTATGGTAATTCTCCCACTGTGAAGCATTTTAAAGTTTTTGGAAGTAAATGCTTTATAAAAAATAATGATGAAAAGCTTGGCAAGTTTGAACCTAGATCAGATGAAGGGATATTTCTTGGTTACACATCTTCAAGCAAAGCATACACATGTTACAATAAAAGGCTTCAAAAGGTTGTTGAATGTATTGATGTTGTTATTGATGAGTCTCCTGCAGCTCCTAAAAAAGAAAAACAAACAACAAAAGAAGATGATAGCGACATATGGCCTTCTACATCAGATGGAAATGATATAGACAATGGATCCAATGAAGAACCTGAAGATGATCTATCTGAAAAAGCTCCATCCAAATATGTTCAAAAGAATCATCCTGAATCTCAAATTTTGGGTGACAAAGAATCTGGTGTACGAACAAGGAGAACTCTTGTAGGATCTTCTAATCATTTGGCACTCATATCCACAATTGAACCACACAATGTTAATGAAGCTAACAAATATGAATGTTGGAGGCAAGCCATGGATGACGAACTTGTTCAAATTGAAAAAAATGACACTTGGGATTTGGTTCCAAGACCTCATGATAAAAATGTCATTGGAACTAAATGGATTTTCAAGAATAAGTTAAATGAGAATGGGGATGTTGTAAGAAACAAAGCTAGACTGGTTTGAAAAGGGTATACTCAACAAGAAGGTATAGACTTTGAAGAAACTTTTTCTCCTGTAGCTAGACTTGAAGCCATAAGAATATTTCTTGCTTTTTCAAGTTATCAACACATCAAAGTTTATCAAATGGATGTTAAATCTGCTTTTCTTAATGGTGATTTAGAAGAAGAAGTATATATAGAACAACCAGAAGGATTCATTTTGGGAAATGATGCAAATCTTGTTTGTAGACTTAAAAAGGCTCTATATGGTCTCAAACAAGCTCCACGGGCTTGGTATTATCGTCTTGACAAATATCTTCATCAACAAGGATTTTCAAAAGGGTCTGGTGATAGCAACTTATACACAAAAGTTGAAAATGACAAACTATTGATTGTGGTTGTATATGTTGATGACATCATTTTTGGGAGTAACGAAGAATCTATGAGTCAAAAATTTGCCTCTGTCATGCAGCAAGAATTTGAAATGTCTCTACTTGGGGAACTAACATTCTTTCTTGGCTTGCAAGTGCATCAAGCTGGAGATGGTATATTTCTATCACAAGCAAAATATCTTAAGCAAATTCTGAAGAAGTATGGCATGGAAGAATGCAAACCTGTAAGTACACCAATGATAACCGGATGCAGTCTCAGTTCTAATGATGATTCTCCCACAGTGAATCAACCAAAATACAGATTGATGATAGGAAGTCTGCTTTATCTCACTGGGACTAGACCAGACATTATGCATGCAGTTGGGATTGTAGGAAGATTCCAAGCTAATCCAAAGGAGTCTCATCTTCAGGCTGTCAAAATAATTTTCAAATATCTACAAGGAACTCAAGATTTTGGTCTATGGTATCCGAAGAATGCTAATCTTACTCTTCATGCTTACACTGATGCAGATTGGGCTGGAAGTGTTGATGATCGGAAAAGCACTAGTGGTGGTGCATTCTATATGGGACCCCGGTTAGTATCTTGGTTCAGCAAGAAGCAAAATTCTATTGCCTTATCAACGGCTGAAGCAGAGTATGTAGCTGCCGCATCTTGTTGCACTCAACTCCTATGGATGATGCAAACCTTGCAAGATTTTCAAATCAAATGTGCAACTCCTATCTCCATTATGTGTGATAATACAAGTGCCATCAGTATCTCAAAGAATCCTGTTATCATTCGAAGACCAAGCACATTCCCATCAAGTATCATTTCTTACGTGAACAAGTGCTTGAACAAACGGTGAAGTTGGAGTATGTTCCCTCCAAAGAACAAGTTGCTGATATCTTTACCAAACCTCTGCCCAGGGAAGCGTTCGAGTATCTAAGACAGAAGCTGGGGGTGTTCTCTTCCAGTCAAAAGAACAAATCTGCATAATTTTTTAGAAGATGGTAGTGGATACGCGGGTTTCCTGAAACACAGTCGCGTATATACGCGAGTTAATGCACATAAATCCGCGTATGTCTGATTGCTGACAAATTTTTGCTTGGAGTCAGCTCTTTTCAGCACAACTGCAGTGCTGTTTGGTATCTCTGATACTGTTTGGTATCTCTGGTGGTGTTCCAGTTCTCATAATTCTGTTTCTATTGTTTTGATGAAGATGCCTTGATGATTTGTTGGTGGAAGTTTTCAGGATGCACAAACTAAGGGGGAGCCTTAGTCATATGAAAAGGATGCATGGATGCACAAATTCAGGGGGGGCATTAGCGTTGCTGAGTAAAATGCATTGTTGGCATTATGATGGTTCTGTTATATGATCTCTCTTGAGGTCTTCTTGGTATTGGTCATGAAAAGTCATATTTGTATTTTTGATGAAAAGGTCATGTTGAGACCCATGATGTAAAATCTGTAATATTCAGTCATGTATGAACTTGTCAAATTTGTAAACCCCACTTGGTTGGGTAGCTGAATTGAAATGTGTAAATTCACTTGGTTGGATATTTGATGTAAGTATGAGTCTTTGGTGATAGGAAGAGTCATGTACTTTATTGAAAAATATGTTTGAAGATTCAGCATGAACTCAGGGGGAGCTTGGCCACTTCAGCACATATCAGATCTGCAGAATGTTTCTTCCACATGAGGAGAAAAGGGGAGAATGTTGGTTTTTGATCCGCCCTTTGCCCTTGATGTCAAAGGGGGAGAGTGACATGGTGTTTGAATAAAGAGAAGATAATGATGTGACATATTTGGGAGAGTGACATGATATCTATCTGCTGTGGTAACCAAACACCATCATGGTTGCCATCAAGTCCAAAGGGGGAGATTGTTGGAAATATGATGCAGAGTGTTGTCCTTGATGGCAACCCACTTAATGGAGATGAAGACATGCGACTGTTGACATGTGTTGTCCTCGATGGCAATCCACCTGATGAAGTTATGCTTGACTTGATGGACTTAGTAAATGATGTAAATCTGATATGATCTAATATTTGTTGACAATATGATGCTGAGTGTTGTCCTTGAAAGGCAACCCACTTGATGAAGATGATGACAACTTACTTGATGAAGTTGTGCTTGAGAGAATATGTTCCTGATGAAGAAAATATGATGTATCTACAGTGTGTACAAAAGGCAATGAAGAAAGGAATTTAGAATGTGCTCAAAATATGATGAAAAGAGTATGTCTCTTTGTATACGCGGATTTTCCTAGGGGAAGTCGCGTATGCACGCGGAAAGTAACGTTCCAAGTCGCGTATGGGCAAAAGCGCTCAAAAAGTGCAAAACCAGGGGTAACCACCATGGTATTGACCCATTGTATTGGGTAATGATCCGCCTAATTGACCCCGTCCAGGTTGTTTTGGGCTCATGGTATTGCTTTGGCCCATGGTATTGAAAAAGGGGCTCATGGTATTGAAAAGGATAAACCTATATAAGGAGAAGAAATTCATTGTGCAAAACATGAGTGTGGGTGCAAGATGTCTGAGCTTGAATGAATACTTCTCTCTGAAGTAGATCTGAATGGAAAGGGTTACACTTGAAGATAAATCTGAATGTATGATGCACCAATGATGAAGAAGGGGATCTAGATCTGAAATGCATTTGTATTTGCTAGATCTGATTATGGAAGGCTTAGATCTGTGATGAGGCGAACATCTAGGCAAACATCTGTCTGAAGTGAAAGGGTAAATCTGAACTGAATATCTGATCTGAAGAAGTATGCTGCTCTGTAATAATTGAAGATCTATACGCTACTTCGACGCGGAGGAAGCGCGTATATACGCAGCTTCAGCGAAGAGAAAGTGCGTATGCGCAATAAAATATACACTGAGGTATACGCTGGTTTGTGTGGACGGAAGCGCGTATATACGCGACATCAGTGAAGGGAAAGCGCGTATGCAAAATAGGGTTTGCTGAAGCAAGGGGTATGAAATATCTGATCTGTTCTGCTGTGTTTCTGCTATCTGATCTGTGTTGATAGGTATCTGTTGGTGATATATGTTTGTGCTTAAAAGTATGGAAAGGGTCCAGTCTGAAAATATGATGAACCGTGGCCTGCAAGTGTTGTTCTCTTGAAGTTGTTGGATCCAGTGTGAAAATTGATGAAACGTGGTCCAAGGTGGTGCTGAGGGTTGTAGCCTTCAGTCAGGGGGTTGTAGCTCCCTTCCAGGTGAGGCTGGTAAACGAGATCGGGGGGTCGTAGCTCCCTTCCAGGAGAGGCTGGTAAACGAGTCAGGGGGTTTGAGCTCCCTTCCAGGAGAGGCTGGTAAACGAGCGCAGGTGGGTGCCTGCGTGCTGGTAGGAGTCTGCACCAGCACATATGTTGTAAGATGTTTTCTCTATAGTAAAATATTGAAGGCTGAGCAACTACAGCAGTGGTTTTCTCCCGACTTGGGTTTCCACCTAAAAATCCTGGTGTTCATGTGTGATGCTTTGTGTGATGGTTTACTCTGTTCTTACTGCACCTGTTTACTGTTTATTGAACATCTGATGAATGAATGATGGAATAATTTAAGTAAAGATTTAATGACAGATCTAGATCTCTGTGTATACGCTAGTTTCATAAAGGGGATCCGCGTATATACGCTAGTTTACTGAAGGAAAGTAGCGTATGGGTTTTAAGGAATGAAAAAGTAAAAGGTTTTGATTATGCAGTAAATACTGATTCACCCCCCCCTCTCAGTATTTTCCCCAACACTACCTACTTTCTAGTTCTCAGTTTAGATTTTTTTGGAACAAATCCTAAACTTGTGAGCTCGACCCCTGGAGGCTGGGACGAGTGGTTGTTTGTCTATATCTTGTGGTTTTTCAATAATTAGTATGGTTGGAATTTTGGGAATGCTTTGAGCATCATTTTACATTCATCTCTACAGTTTGGCAAGGAATAGACCAGGGTTTGCAGCACTCTATGGGATTGTTGTGGTATTTTGATTTGATAATGTGTTTCTCTCTGTAAATGTAAGTCAAATATTGTTTTATGTATACCATTTTCCTTCTTATTTCTTCTTAATTTAAACAAACAAGGATAAAGGTAGAATTCATTAGAATTTGCAGTGCTCTACCTAGGGTTTGTTTAATTTTCTATGTTTTCAGCTGTTTGGAGAGGATCCTTGAAGGTTTCTTACCCTCTTCAGCTCTTCACCTTTCTAAAACTCTCCATTTCCTTCAAATTGAAAGTTTCAAATCAAGTGCCTACCTTGCCCCATTCAGATCTCTGCAAACTGGGCCTCATTTCCCAGACCCAAAATCTGCTTTCCCTTTAATCCAACAAAACACCCTTAAAAATCAAATCAAACTCTTTGCATATATACCGATTCTAAAATCAGCCTTCATTCAAGTCATCTCAAGCCTCACTGATCATTTCTTGCTGAGATTGACCAGGAGAGAGCCCTCTCCCGATCTGGTAGGGCTAGCTACCAGATTAAGCGTGGTTTGATGTTACCCTAGATTCTGCCTTTCTCAGCCTGAGGTAGATTTAGGCCATAACAAAGGCTACAGGTTAATTTGCTTCTTCTAATTTAGTAACTGTATGTTTCATGAATTTTTCACGTTCAATTCTAATTTGATTTGGTTTTCCATTGTATGGTAACCACATGTGTGACCAATCAGTAGCAAAATATCCATGAAACGTTTAAGACCAATCTATGCTTAAAATAAGATCATAAAATTCAGGGATATCTGCGACCAAGATATTAATTACTTGCAGTATATTTGGATTAGATGATAACCTAATGGATATTGACAACATTTCTCCAATAACTTCAACTCTTGTTCTATCCAACTGAACTATATGCACAACTGACTTTTGAGGAATAATATTCAATTTTGTACATATCGTTCTTGGCATAATGTTTGAAGAAGCTCCTGAATCAATAAGACAGTTATGAAAATTTTTGTTGAAAATCTCATAAGCCAAAATTAAATGAGGAGTGTGTGAAATAGATCTATCACCAATTAAAACTAGATCATTGGGATTTACCTTGTTTGCAGATAATGGAGGTTTGCCTGTGTCTTTGGAAGCTTGTGCTATAATTGTTGGTGTTATAGGTTCTACGGGGATTGCCTTGAGTTCTCTAAGATTTTTTTTTTGCTGTTGCTTGAGTTTGGTCATTTCGTGTAATGAAATATTTGCTTTAGTATTTTTCATATCTTCAATTATATTATATTCCACTATATCTGAAACTATCAAAGTTTTGGAAGTTATATTAGGATCTGGTGGAATAGGATATGTATGAATGGTTTTAGATTTTCTAACTATTGTTTTCTCATTGGTGGGGAGAGATTTTTGCTTCTGATTTGATACAGTTGAATCAGAAGAAGATTTACTTCTTGTAGAGATGGGCATAGCTTCACTTTCTTCCTTTGTGGGAAGAATGAAATCCCATAAACCATTTAATTCAACTTCTTCCTCAAATTCTAACTCTTGTTTAGATGGTGATGGATCTTCAGTATCTTGATCGGATTCAGCATTCATAATTACGTTTGGAGGTTGAGATGTTGAAGAAGGATTTCTCTTAAATGGGCGAAATGAATTTTTTAGGGGTTGAGGTTTCAGCGACCTGTTTCTTTATTTCAATCATATCATTTGACATAGTCTTTAATAATTTTTGAAGACCTTCAAGATCAAATGGATCTTTCGAGACCTTCTTTTTTGAATCTTGACTGAATGTCACCTTCTTGGATTTCCTGACTTCTATTTCTAAACGTTTTTCTAATGCTAAAATTATTTTCTCTACAGCAAGAGATTCTTTCATGTTTTATAAAAGGGTGGTTTTATCAGATCTATCTACAAAACTAGCTATATTAGAAGGCAAAGAAGAGATATACAATTCTATTTGTACATCAACAACAGGTTTGGAAGAAGTTGGAATTTTGTTTAATAACTTGTTAAATCTGGAGTTGAAATCTTTGATCCTTTCCCCTGAATTTGTTTTAAGATTGGAAAGAGCATTGATTAGGGATGCAACAGTTCTATCATCTCCAAATTTTGCAAGGAAAACTTGTTCAAAAGTTTCCCAATCGGCAATAGATCCTACTGGAAGTGAAAAATACCAAGATCCTGCAGATCCTTGTAAAGTATAAGGAAACAATCTAACTACAATATCTTCATGAGCAACTCCATTTAGATTCATGGCTAACATAAAATTATTGATATGTTCTTCGACAGGAAGACCATCATCTGGATTATATTTAGGTAACCATTTTTCTGGATGACCCAGAAGAGGATTTGGATTGGCTATTAATACAACACCAGGATTTTTCGAAGGTTGATTAGCCATAATTGGATTTGAACTTTGTGAAGATATAGAAGTAGATCCAAAATTAGGGGGAATGAATGAAGAACTTACAACTGGAACAATACTGCTTGTGACAGCACAGATTGTTTGAGTAGAAGAAATGAAAAACTGAGAAGATGGAGATTGAATTAGAGGATGTGAAGAAGAAACTGAAGGGAAATTTGATGTGACTTCACTTGTGCCTGAATTAGATCTGTATATAGGAACTTTTTTGCGAAATGATTCAATTGGAAATTCAAAAGGTGGAATTCCAATTTTCTCACTCCTAGATTTAATTAATATACCAGTTTCTCTAAATAGAGAAGTAACACTTTCCTCAGAAGCTTATGGGTTAACAGGCTTTTCAACAGAAATAGAAATTCCTTCTAATTTATGGATTAAAGACTGAACTTCGGGAGACTTGGGAGTGAATTCTGAAATAGATGACTGTCGAGATACTTCAGGAGATGATGGAAAGGTTTCTACTATTTCCGATTTCTAAGTTGGTGATCTAGAGTGTGATCGGGAAGTTGTAGAATGCTTTTGGGGAGATCGAATCTTATGAGGGCTTCTAGTTTAAGGTTTAGAATTATATGCCCTCCTTCTAGCGCCAAAAATGTTAAGGCCTCAGCAATATGTGGCAACAACAAAGGGGATAACCACCCGGTCTGGACATTAAGACAACACCTTTTTCATTTGGAATAGTGGCTTCGACTGGATATAATGGGACCAATTTCCCAGATTTGGAGTTTTTTGTTTGATTTTTTATTTTCTCACAAAATATTTTGCATGAAGAATTACTAAAAACTAAAACAAACTTATTATAAAATGAAAAAAATTAAATTTAAGCCTAATTTAATCTAACCCGGGATAATACTAGTTTTATGTGATCTAAAATGATATCTTTTCAATCTGTAATGATGAATATCATCACAGATTTAATAGAATTAATACTTTGTAAGATGATTCTCTTGAAAAAATAGTTAATTAAAAGAAAATGAGAAATATATTGCATATATCTGATGATCATATATAAAACATATCAATTTCTACCTTTATATCATACAATAATGCAACTGATATTTCAGATAAAAAAATAAATAAATTTCATATATAATTCATGAAATATGAATTCATCACTAATATTCCAAAACAGATTTAGCATACATGATAATAGTACCAGATGTGTACTGCTTTGTTCGTCTGACTAGTGATAATAGGCCACATTCAACTCTTCTACCAATAAGTCTTTCAAAGAATACAAAAGTGCATCAACATTGATCAACAAAATGATATATATAACTGAAAAGGCAATGTTCCATTATTTTATCAAGGCATTCACAAACTTACTTACAATTAAGCATTCTTTGCAAATGTTCTCAATAAAATTCTGGACCCTTCTTTAAATGCATGAGAAGGGTTTAAATACTAAACTAGCTACAAACTAAAATTAAATTATTACAAAAATGTAGAGGATGTTTCAAACAACCTTCCTCTAAAAACTTAACTTAAACAATAATCTAAGAACTTTGAACTAACAATCCTATCTTTGCAAATCCAACCTTTCTTTCTGAGTGTGATCACGAAGTTGACAAATATCTAGCATTGCTTTAAGCTGAGCTGAATGTAATATCCGTGATCGAATCTGTCCCTTGAAAATAACATTTGAAATTACTGACTGAGATCTTTTTGCCGAATTTTTAAGAGACTGAAGAGTTTGATGTTGATGGTAAGGTTTGATAAAAAAATTCCAGTAATTTTCCTGATCAAACTTATCAACTTTTTTGATCAATTCCTCTTGTGTATCTGCTCTCTGTCTCCACTTTAATTCTACTTCCTTTGTTCCTGAAAACACATCAGACGTGTTTTCTTTAAGAAGTTCTGTTTTAAATAATTGATCACATATAGACTGAATAATCTCATTTGATTTCTTGGATGTCTTGGTTGTTGCTTTCTCTGCTTGATTAATTTGTGCTCTCCATTCTGTGAATAACAATTCTTTATGTAGCTTATCTATTTGTGGTAAATTAGCTTGTTTTCCCGTGTCTGAAATTTTCCACTGAATGTGTTCTTTAATTTTCTTTTCAAGTCTTTCACATTCCAATTTCTGAATTGCTATTTGCTGAATCATTATCTTATTGGAATCACAATAAGAATCAATCATGGAAGTTTGGTGACAAAACATTTCTTGTTCTTTCTTTAACATATTATTTACATCAAGTGCTTCTTTGATGAATTGTTCTAACTGTGGTTGACTCTGTAATTCAGCCATTGCTTTTTCCAGATGTGCTTGCTTTTCATTAAGCTCTGTGTGAAACTTCAATTTGAGGTTTTCAATATCTTCATGAAATTGAGCTGTGTTTTTTTTTATCTGCTCAATGGACTTGGCTTCCTCTCTGTTTAGCAACTATTCTAATTCTTGTACTTTGGCTTCCTTTTGTTTCAACAATATTCAAACCTCAGTTGCTTTATAACCGATAGCGGTGGCATATGCCCCTACATATTGTGATAACTTGGTTAGATGTTTAGTGGGATCATCTGAGGAATCCTTCCAAAGTACATCAACTGATTCATCTTTTGGTTTTGGAGTTGTTTCATCAATCCTTCTTCTTTTATTCCTTTTAACCACAGCTTTGTAGCTAGGACTGTAGAAAATGTCTAATGACGTAATATCTTCAAATTGAAGAACTATATGATCTGTAGGGTAGGCTGGTATGATTTATTTGTCATGCACTGCTGAAATTCTTTGTAACGGATTAACAATTTCAACTATTTTCTATGAAGGTTCTAGTGTTTGAAAACTTGATGTCTTATCAATATTGGGATTTTATTTTGAAGTCTTTATTGCTTGAGAAAATTCTTCCCATTCATTCACCAGGTCTCTCAATTGAGAGGGTTTGGATTGATCCAACATGTTATGAGTATGTTGAACTGTTTCCAAATTTGATTTTGTCCCATTGTTGTTTGTTTTCTCCAGCACTTCTAGATATTGAAGAATTTGGTCAATTTCTGAATTTTCTTTCTTAGATTTGGATTCCTCATATTGATCCGAATTATTAGACTGCTGCTGTGATTGACTTGATTCATTTTCAGATACCTCTTTCATTTCATCATCTATACTAACACTCGGAGTGTGTTTTTCATCTCCAATAGTTAACATATTCAAAGGAACCTTTTCTAGTCTGTTGTTTCTATATGTTTGAAAAGCTTCATCATCTTCTTGACTTAATTGAATAGAAACATATTTGATAACATCAAAGAAAATTTCCATGCCTTGGAAGAAATCATCAAATTTATCTTCTTCCTTTAGAAAAGGCTTCATTTTTAGCTATGTGATGTAATTTTTAATCACATCATTGGGATCATATAATCTTCCTGGCATAAATGCCAATCTCAACAACTGAATCTTAGGAACTTCTTTATATGTATGGCCAATATTAGCGAGACCAAAGGTGCCACACTGTAGAGGGAAAGTAGGCCAAATATCCTTTTTACCATCTTTCAACTGCTTTGTGATACCATTGACAAGCTCATATGCTATTTCTTTTGCAAGTAATTTTTCTGGAACATAGTAAGGTAAAACATGGGGAGAATCATAACTCCCAAATACTCTAATATATGTGAACTTTTCTTCCACAAAACATCTTGCTACGGAAGAATATCTACATTGGCTTCTTCAGAAACCCTTGGAGCCTTTTTGTTAAAAATCATTTGATGCATGGGCAATATGACTCCGTAGCAGATTTTATAAAAGTGTAAGTGGAACTCAGAATCCCAGAGTTCTCTATGATAGATATGATTCAGGGTAGGGTTTTTGGTGGTCCATTTCCAACCCATGGTAGGAAAATTAGAAGTAAAACAAATGACATCCATGACATAAGCAGACATATAAAATGGAGGTATTTCTATGAGCGAAAAACTTCTTTTATTACTATATTCAGTGATATGCTTGGCTAGGCAATTGGATATAATGTTTGCCCAATTTAGGATAGAGGAATTGGCGATTGCGTCAATTAAGGTAACCCAATCTCTTGAAAATATAGTACTATCAGGTTTGGAAAATATTATACACAACATACCAGCGGCATAACAATAAGGATTGGGAATTCGTGCAATTGGGTACGTACCAGACTTGTTTGGTTTCAATTTCCCTTCATTTTCCTTCCATTCATGGATGACTCTGATAAGATCTGGATGTTTTTCTTTGAAAGTTGCACATACTTATTGTCGTATCTTTGCTACGGGGTTTGTAGATGATACATTGCTACTAAATCCTCTGCTTTGAAAGAACCCATAATATCTCCTCTCGAATTCTTGAAAATTATATCTTCAATGTTTAAGTGGTCAATTGCCCACTTAACCATGTCTGTATAAGGAAGAATCTTTGGTCTCACTGCTATTATGTGAATGTGCGAGCATGCAACATTGAAAAGGGTTGCATCAGAGGTCGAATCAGTGCCTGTAGCAGAAACTTTGTCTATCACCCTTGGTCCTTCATCTTCGAAGAGTTTGTACATTGCCTCCCATGATGAACTACCGCAGTCTTTGTTGCAGACGGTGTCTGAGAATAATGAAGACATATCTGCGTCTTCTGTGGAAGATGTTTGAGAAATTTCCTTGCCTCTTTTGCTCATTTTGAACTTCTTCAACCAAATAATTAATTTCCTGAGAGTAGAGCAAATTTAGCATATAAAGAGTCTCATAAGAGTAAATCAATCATTTATTTCTAATGCACGCGAGAAGATGTCAATCTATCAATCATCTTTCATAATTCCTAATTTAATATATCACGTTGCCTCGCACGTAAGATCTATCAATCGTTTTAAAGCCGTTAAGATCTTAAATTTCATTGATATGACATAATTTGTTTTCACACGCTAAATTCATTTAATACACATTTTGCAATTATTTCTTATAATATTTCTTGATACTTAATCTTTAAAGTTTGCGAAATGCGATTTGTGCAAACCGCAGATCATAACTTTTATAAGATAAAGTTTTGGATGTATATTATAAGTTGCGCGCGATGCAAAATGCGAAAAACTTAAAGTGGATGCGGTCGTGAAAGGTTTTTATATTATCTAGTTTATCTATATGTCGGGTCTGCAGGTATCGTGACTTATATCATTTGCTTCTTATGGCTTTGTTGATTATTCAAAATGTGATGCGAAAAAGGAAGGATGAAAAGGTAATTTTGATATTTTACAAGGTTTTTTAATTATTTATTTTAGAAAGGCTTCGAGCGCAGTTCGCAGTTCGTATATCTTATGTTTTACAATTCCTTTTTGAAATAAGATATGTAAAATGCGATGCGCTTTTTAAAGAAAAACATAAATTTTATTTTCTAAGTGTTTTTTTTTTAAAATATTTTTTTTTATATTTTTAGGAGATAAAAAGAATGTCCTATTTTATTTTTAAAGGGTCCCTATTTATAAAAATAAATGGGGGAGTTGTTGTATAGCACAACAAGTCCTTGCTTTCTAAATGATATGATGGTTGCTTATAAATCTTCATATTCTTAATTGTGACTGTAGAATACCGTGACTATGGAATATTGTGAATATTGTGAAGATAAATATATCTCTTCAAAACTATATGCTTCCTCTTAAACTAGATCTTCACGCCTTCATAAGTTATGAATCCCAAAAAACTTTTATCCTTCAGATGTAACTGTAACTACTAATATAACTGGCATCTTTTAATAAGAAATGAAAATAAACTTGCTTACAAACTTGGTACTTGATGTATTCTTCAATAGTATAGGTCCTTGTTGTCTTCGACCTTGGGTTTCTTTTTAAATCCTTCATCCTCTGCTATACGTGCGTCATTTCTTTCCTTCCTTTTATTGATATTATTATTATTCTTAGGATCTTTGAGGAAATCCCTCTTATAGTGTCTACGTTCATTGCAACCAAAGCATTGGAATTTAGACAAGTCCCAATTTCCATGAGGATTTTTGGTGTTGTTGTACTTGTGATGAGATCCAAATCTTCCAAACTTTCCAAAATTTTTCTTCGATTTAGTAACAAATGCTTGAGAGTTTTCATTGTCAGGTTCAATATCATATTTAGCCTTCAACCTTATTTATTTTGGAACACATAGAGCCCAAAGTTCTTAAAAAGATGGAGTATCGTTTCTTGCATAGATCCCACTTGTAAGCCAATCCAAGGTGGAGGTAGAACATTGAGTACAAAGGTGATTAATTCATCATTATATATGGTTTCTCTAAGTCTTTGAAGTTGATCCTTTATTTTTAATATTGTCATAAAGTCTTTGAAGTTGATCCTTTATTTTTTATATTGTCATAAAGTATGAGGCCACATATTTCTCTTTTGACATTATTGTTCCATATAGTTGATTCGTTAGAGATATCTTCTACCTAGTAGTACTGACAGAATATAGTTTGAGAAAAATATCATAAACTTCTTTAGATGTAGACAAATCTGAAATAAAAGAAATGAGATGATATTTTATAGATTCAATGAGGATTCTTTGAGTTCTAATTTCTCTCTTGTTTTATTTGGCTACTTGAGCATTATTTTTGTCTGAAATTGGAACATTACCTTCAGCAAATTGCACGACTTCATTTTCTTTGAGAACTAGATCAATTCTCTTCTTCCAAGCCTTGTAGTTAGAAGCTCCATCAAGCTTGTTGTCTTCCTTACAAATAGATGCCATTTGGCTAGGAGGATTAGACATAGGGTATAATAGAGTACTTACTTGTCAAAGAAGGAGAATTTTTTTACTATAGTACCTTCAGGATGAGAGGACAAGAGCATTGATGAGTGAGCAAGAACTTGATGATATGTATAATAACCTTCAATAATATTATTGAGAGAGATATGGTTGTTATTGTTAGGGTCCTATAAATATAGTGATCAAGGTATGATTATCTAATAATATATCCTAGTGGGATGTTCTAAATGATTTTTTTTTTTTTAGTTGTTTTTGTTCTAAATAAAATAAAAATAGAAAAGAAAAATAAAAATAAAGGGAAATGAGTAAAAATAAAATTCCCAAAGAGGTGCGCTAGTTCAAATGCCGCCAAGAATCAAATTTTATTTAATTTTGTTTAATTTTGAAATAAAACGTTTGACATGACACTTTGTCATTTTTTATAAAGTGTTTGTACTTCCGAATGGTCGAGATCTTCACTGCACATATCAATGATGGGGGATGATGTTCGGAACCCCCCATCCTCCTTTCAAGACTTAACGGAAAGGGGGGGCTCAAAATGTGGTTTGCCATGAAACCACTCGAGCTAACATGGTGGATCCATAGGGTTTTCAGGTGGTCTCTTCCCTTTACCACTTACCACTCCTACCCCCCTGAAAACCACCTTCCAATGTCATTTCTTCCTATTTTCTCTTGATCCATCCTTGCCACGCCACTCATCACCCATCCCATAGTCTACGTCACTTGACTGTTAACTTTAAAATCTCACAGCAATAGTCATATAGATGTTGCCAATTAAATTTTTCCCTGCCAACGTATGAATTTTAATAAATGCTATGCTCCAAAACGATAACAATTCTGTTAATTCCCTTCAATTCCCATTTTAAAAAACACTTTCAAGCATGCATTATCTCTTTTTCTAGTTGTTTCATTTCTGTAGGTTCAGACCAAATAATTTTCAAGTTCACTAGCAGAGCCTTCTCCTTCTGCAACTGATCAAAGAACAATCTAGTAACCCAATTTTCTTCAAGTTTTATTTCAAAATCAAAGATGTCTTCACACAAAGGAAAGGGAAAGAAGGATGATGAGAATCCCATGTCACCTCCTGTCCCTGATTTAGATAGTCCCCTTTGGTCGACACCCAGTTCAAGATATCAGAAACTCAATGTGATTTTGATTTACATGAACTTCGAAATTGGGAAAATCAAAAGTTCTTGGACAATAATGATGATCTAAGCATATGGGAATCAAGTTTTCCTCAGTTTATCTTTCCCCAGACTCATATTTTTCCAGAGTTCGTTACTTGGTGTCATCTTAGGTATCTCCTTAGCCATAAAGCAGTAATTTCTCATAAGAATGAAGTCTTGTCCTCAGTTACCCCAGAAGCTATATGTCAAATCCTTCAAATAAATCCCCAAGCCTATTTACACCCATTTTCAACTAATGTGCTCATGGAAATATACCAAAAACTTACCTTCTCCCAACGAGCCCATTTTTTTAAAATTTTTTGCCTGAGAATTCTGAATTGCCTAGATTTTTTTTTTTGGTAAGTTGTGCTAATCTATTAATTTTGAGAACATAAAAATACATATGCTACAGGCAGGGATGGTAATCTGCGCTTAACCGATCCCTGCCTTTGTAATGTTGTTTCTGGGTCACAGTGGGGGAGGAGGCTAGCCTAGACAAAACTTGAAAACGAGCCTTACATTATGCGCAATAGCACTGATGCATCTAAAATCTAGAGAGTAGAAAATTACAGAAAATCCCTACGGGAACATATGAAAAAAAACAGAGTAAAACTAAACAGCTGCGCAGAAATTATTCATCATCATCATCACTGCAATGGGGATTCTCCTTGTCGATGGGAAAGGTCGGGGCCTGTGCAATGACCGCTTCCACAACAGCTTCCACTTCGGTAGCAGTGCGCTTGGGGAGACTTGCAGGAGCGCAGAGGATAGGGGAGTCTGGGTCTAATCCTTCAGGAAACTTCATCCAAACGCCATCGGAGTCCATAATCCATATATCTGTATCCTCATCAACCTACGAAGGACTTGTTAGTCATCAGTATTTTTCACTTGTTGGTGATGACTAGTTATAACAACCAAGTTTTCTAGCAGTTGATCTAAAAATTTGTCAAATTTTCCAGCTGAAAAACACCCATAAACATTTTTTTCCCTCCTACCTTTTCAATCCACCCATGACGAGATGAAACCTCATTATCAAGCCCTATCTAGCCTCAGCCATACTATCTTTCCCATCAGCTCCAAAGAAAAAATCCAAATCTGTCCAAAGAAGTTTCCCCTAAGTTAGGTAGTGGCACTTTAGGAATTTCTCCCTTGGCAAACTACCTTAAAGCCAAAGAACATATATCTGCTACAGCCCAGTCATAACAGACCTTCCCATTCTAAAAATAAAGTTGGTTACACCCTTAAGTCACGCCACTAACAAACCCTGAAGTCTCAGCAATGCACATACCCTAGGTCAAAATTGACATTAGGTGGTTTTACAGTTTTTCAAAGGATCTTTCAAAGAGTAGAAGTGTACCAGCATCCCAGAAGACAGTATTTGGATCCACATGAGAAGACAGCTGTGTCTCATGTGATTTTGAGCCTAGAATGCAGCTACAGGGTAGAGAGTTGTTTCATTAAGCTCCTGCGATCACAGTGAAAGCATGAAAGGACAGTGAAAGGAAAAATAACACTGTTAAAAGCTGATGAAATGGCATGACTAAAAAACTTCCTTCATCTATAAGCAGAGGGATTGAAGACTGAAAAACCTCCTTCATCTACAAGCATAGGGTTTTTGAGGACTGAGAGAACCTCCTTCATTTTATAAGTAGAGGGTTGAAGACTAAGAGCGCCTCCTTCATCTATAAGCAAAGGGACAAGGATAAAATTGGATTTTTAGAATTACAATGACTATAAGGAAAAATTTTTCGATACAGAGAGACAACAACTAAGGATTTCTGACTAAAAATGATGTTAAAGGCAGAGGCAAAGCAGTGGTGCTTTTCAAAGATTGTTTGCATAAGCTCCATTGTTATTAAGTTACAATGTGAAGCTAATGGGTTGGTCATCAATGAAGAAATATTATAAGAAGATGGCGAAAAGAGTCCAACAGTCTTGGTCTCAAACTAGCTTCTGCCATCATGAATAAGGGAAACCACAATCAGTATGTTCATCAAGCACTCTTCATTTGGTTGAGACAGAGGTTGAAAGGAAACCAGGCATTTGTCAAAGTAGGCCTCCTTCATCTATAAGCAGAGGGTCAGAGCAGTGATTAATTCTATGGTTTTCACTGATTGAGAGACAAATTGTAAGAATGGTAGGAGACAGTTGAAGGCTTCTGAACAGAGAAATGATGTCAAAAACAAAGGGAAAGCATGAGTACTATAACTATCAAAGAAGCTGACTTATCTCCTATCATAGATTCCTTTCAAAGACAGTTCGGAGCCAAGAAATGTACAAACTTTGTTGAGGGGTGTAATTTCCCTAAAAAGTTACAAGAACCCATCTCCTGATAAACAGGCTTGACATTTAGTCTCTGTTCCTTTAAACAAAACAAAGTTGAAAAGTAGTTGAAATCAGCTGGGTTAGACACAGGCCAAAGAGCGATGATTGTTTTTCAAAATAAGGATTATGGCACGTGTTTCAAGTTCTGGAACAACATTCAAAATTATTGAAGCATGCCACTGCTACAAATGAAGGTTTGCTCCTTATAAAAAGAGGTCAAAGATACCTGGCTGTTGCATTTTGAGTAAAGGAAAGATTTTTGAAAGAAGTTCCCTTTTGATGGACTGAGGATGATAAAGCCTAGGTGAATACAACTAGCCCTCACTCACAGTCAAAGAGAAGCATCATTTGGAGAATACATCTACAGTCCCTATATGGATTTGAGCCAGGTTCCCTCTAACAAGCAGATATAATCATAAGGAACAGAAACTGTCAATCAAGTTTTAAAGAGATAATTCATCTCCTTGCAAGATGGAAAAATATGCTTCACAAATCATTGGTATTAATTTTCAATAAGAAAAAACACCGAGTGATGATTAGCCTTCAAAGTGGTTTTCTCACGGTAAAAAAAGGATCACAAGCAAAGACCTCCAAAAACAACCACCCACACTTTTTCAAAAGGCCTGATCTAGTTTGGGTTTGTTTTATTTTGAAAAAACACGAATGATAAGATTGGGGTTCATTTTTTATTTCACAACCAACACCTTCTTTTCAAAAAGGGGACTTACAAAACAAACCCTCACAAAAGTAATCACAAAGAGGTATTAACTTGTTCACGTTCAAAGGAGGATAAAGGGATCGTTGCAAGCCCTTTTAAAATTCTCAAAACACAAAGCAACACTCCCCTTTTGATGTCCACGAGACTGAAGAAGAAATTTTTGGGCAAATTCACAGAGTTTTCAGGTTTGGAGACTGCGTGACATGCCTGTAGAAACGCGCAGCGCGTTCAGGCAAAATTTTACAAAGGGGTACATGTAGGCACCGGTCACGACTGCTCGTCAGCGACCCAACAACCTTTCTATGCACGACGCCTTCTCATTTAAAACGTGCTGCGCATGTTTTGACACTCAAAACACCTACAACGAGTCTCGAAGTTGCTCAATTCCTCAACCAAAGGGCTGCCATCCATTTTCAAAGGTATTTTCATTTGCCTACTTGCTATGATCAAGCTGCTAGATAGTGTTTGAAACAGTGAAAGTCTTGGTGTAAATCAAGGTAATTTGAGTGAATATTTTGAAGAAAGTTACAGTTGGTTGAGAGTGAAGTGTTCATTTTAGCTTCAAAGAGCCTAAACTGCCCTAAAAAAGTTCTAAAACATCACACTCCCTGCAAGAAAAAATAAACACTGTTTTAGTGGGGTTGTCAAGCATTAAGGGTATCCTAACTGCTTTAGCACAAACCATAAACTCTGTCAGCTGTATGTAGTGGAAAAAAAAGTGGTAAGGAGGGTTGATATTTTTTTTTAAAGATCTGGGCTTGCAGTGGCTATGATTACCCAACACTGACATAGTGAAAATGGTGGGTTTTTATTGATGTCAAAAGACCTAATAAACTGCCCTCAAAACAGTGTTAAAAGGTGGAGGCAGTGTTTAAAGGGAGAAACATAATGTTTGAAAAATGAAACTGTGGGCCTAATTTCAACAACAGTGATCATTGTATAAGTGCTTTGTCATTTCAAAAGTCCATCTCTGTGTGGTAAAAAGCAAAAAACCAATGTTTCCTCCTTTGTTCCATGAAAACAGAATTTAGTGAGTGAAGCTTTTAAATCAGTTTGGAGGTGTTCTTGTTTACCTATGTGTGAGAAATAGTGAAGACAAGGAAGGTGTTTTTGATTGGGAGGATTTTTTTGCCTTTGTCTAAATGCAAGGTTGTCTTGTTTTTATCAAAACACAAAGAGCTTTGTGACCTTACCCAAACACAGTGATCATTTGACTGTGTGTACCTTTTATTTGACTGTGTGCATATTATTATAACTTACTTGTTGATTGGCATACAAAAGGGGAAAAGCAGTGTTTTGGAAGGAGAAGAGACCTGATATCACAGAAACATTTCACATGGCATTTGAGGCAAATTTGCCTTGATCAAATAGTGATTGACAAAGAAGACAGAGTTGTGTTTGAGAGAACATTTAAAAAAAAACCATTTGAGGCAGTTTGGTTTTGCAGAGAGCATCCAGAACAAGATGCCCCCCAGGCAGGATAGTAGGAGTGACTTGCATAAGAGATTTGAGCCTACTTCCACTGAAGAAGTGAATGCCCACCCATCAGTCTTGTTCAATTTCCATGAGGTTGGGTGCTTAGATTTTTGTCAAAGAGTGCAAGAGGTGAAGAGCTTTTCTCCTTTGACACACCTTTGTGCTTTGAGGTTTTGAGACAAGCATTTCTAGTTGGCAGGCCTTGACTTCAAATTCTCTCCTAGGTCCATCTCCAAGGCCACTAAAATTCCCTATATTGGGGAAAAGTGGTTTAAACAAAGCCATTTGGACTCAGCAGATTACAAGCCCTTTCTAAAAACTGAGCACAAAGATTCATGTCCTTCTATTTTCCCTTTCTCATATCTTTTAGCCAGCTACGCCCCCCTCATGAAGATCAGCCTAGGCAAAAGAGGCAGAGAACCATGGGGCTAAAAAAGGCCCCTGAGAAACAAAAGAAGAGGAAATTTCCCTTCTCCAATCTACCCCTCTCACTGCATTGTTCGAACAAGAGATAGAGAAAAATCGCGAAGCATGGCTTGAGAGAGTTAATGATCACTTAGAGAAGAAATTGGAGAGGGAAAACAGGGACTTAGACCTTCAACGGAGGATGACGGGGCATTATAAAAAGCTAAATCAGTGTGCCCGGCGGAAGTTGAAGGCTGCTTAAGAAAAACTCAAGGAGGCCAAAGGGAAGCGCCCCGCACAAAAATTGAGGAAATACACCTCAAGACTCCAAATCTTGGCCTCTGCTTCACAACATTTTGCTGAAAACCCTTGAGGGTCATACTCGCCAAGTTTGGGCGAAATTTGACATATTTTGGTTTTTTGTCATTTTTTGGGTTTTTGGACAAAACTCATGGGCATCGCCATTTCAGTTTGGGGCATCATCAAAGGACGAGAATGGTATCATTGGATGCCGTATTTTTAGGATCACATACTCAGCAATTTTCAGGACATTTGAAGATCATTTTCTCCCCCTAAATCGCAAAAATGCTCGCTTTTTCTACACTCTGCCGGTGTATCAGCAAGGCTTATTTTTTGGGTTTTTACACACAGGCCGGTTTTTGGAGGACTTCTAGTGGTCATTTGGGAGAAAAATAAACATTTCAAGAAATTAGACACTCAGAGCTTTCCAACAAGCTATCATGAGCCTCATTTCGACATCAGGAAGGCTTCCAAAAGTTGCCGGAAAGTCAGGGGACCTTTTGCTGATGTATTTTTTGAGTATTTTTGTAAAAATTGAACCTTTCAAAACTGTTTTTTCCTCATGTGCGTTTAGCTATTTTTGTACATGAGAAGTTATGAAAAGTCAATTTATTTCCCTCTTTTAGCATTTTTTAGATATTTTATGAGATATTTTGTGCCTTGGGCTTTGCAAAGCCTCAAGGACAAAATAAGATATTTTGGATAGGCCAATGAGATTGAAAGTTGAACTAAGAGGTTTTCCTCACTTGGGCCTATATATTCCAAAGGCTTTCATTGTAAATAGAGGCTGGACTTGATGAATAGAAGCAATATATGGTCATATAAGCTTTGGAAGAAATACTTGTCTCATGCTTTTGGATAGTCTCTTGGATGTTCTTGGATGATGAAAGAGGATTGTTGTTGGATTCCATGACTTGGTAGAATGGTATAATGTCTCTCTCTTTGTTTTGTTTCCTAGTTTTCATTCACAAATCCATGTTCTTGCTTGCTATAGGACAGTAGAGAACAAATTTGAGACATGCCCTTGGAGGCACCTCAAATTTCCTATTTCTTCATAGCTTCCATGTTTTCTTCATTCTTAGTCACATTAAAGAATTCTTGATTGCTCTTTAATAACTTAAGGATATTTTTTCTTGTTTCATTCATGGTTTTATGCATGCTAAGTATGATTTACGGTATGCCCTGCTTACTCATGGCTAGCCATAGCTCCATCCATGAAATTTCTCTTTGACTGATTAGATTGTCATTTGTTGAACCAAGGAGGTCTTGTTCTGATCTTGCCCTTTGCCTAAGACTATGAAATCTTGTTTTCAAAGTTCCCAATAACTTGAAGTACTGTGTTTAGGTGTTTCGGCATAGTTATTTGAGTTGTTTGTCTGTCTTAAGTGTATTTCCCCAAAGTCTAATAGCCATTTCCCAAAGTTAGAGAGTTATATATCTCTATGCATGGCTTGAATGTTTATTTATGTGTATTTATTAGCTTATAGTTACATTTCTCATGATTAATGGTTTTCCCTACCATGTTTATGTTAGCTATTAAACTAGTTATGCTTGGAATCCATTTTTCCCAAAGATCCATTTTACCTCGAATCAAATCGGCCCTTCAACAACCTTGTATCACCATCTGATAGCTTTCTTGACCTCTTCGACCCCATAGCCCAGTTGATCTGACATATTTTTACCTATTTTATATCTTTGATCAATTTCATCCCTCACAACCTAAAAACCAAAACCAAAAAACCTACTTCATAACTAGCCTAAAATCAGAACAAAATAAGCAAACACACAGATATCCTTTACACAAATAGAGAGAGCCCTCTTTGAGTCCAGGAAGGCTAGGTCCTTGGGCTCCAAAGTCTGGTTTGATGTTACACTGTCATTTGGCTTGCCAATCAGCCAAATCATGGGACCCTAATAGGACTATTTAGGGGAGTCGGCGTGCAGTGCAGAGAGAGTGCTCTAGGAGAGGAGGTGGACCTCCTTGCGCCTCAACTTCCCCTATGCGCAGATTTCCTAGAGGATTCTGCTTGCTACTCGGGAGCGGATTGATGGCTAGCAAGGGTGTTGGATGAGGAGCCTTCAATCCATTCAAGGCAGTTATTTGCGCCGCAATGGTAATGACTCGGGAGGACCCCTCTCTGACCTTCGTGAATAGTGCGTTGGTGCATTCTTGGGGCCATTTCACACTTGGGAGAGGAGGCGGGAGAGACATTGGGGCTGGCAAGGCTATGGAGGCTAGGGGCAGGTGCACAAAATGCAGAGCAACAAGCAAAAGGAGTCTTCCAGCTTCACTATGGGACTGAGACTTCACACCTGATTGGAATCAGTTGGAGTCCAAATCAGAATGAGGAGAGCTAAATGCAATATAGAACAAATGATGGAGAAAAGGGGTAGCGGTCTGGAGGATAAATAAGTGTGAGGAGGAAGATTGTAAGTGTGGCCATGAATTCTCTTCACATGGTACTGTGTGTGGAGCTCAACCAAGTGAGCAAGTGCATAGGGGTAGGCCTGGAGACAATGTTGTTTATACATCATGGACATTAATGGCAGTATGGGTGAGGTGAGGATCAGGGTCAGGTGACACCATGCCTATTCGATCTGCGTTATCTATGGTTCTGTGAGGAGCGTGCGAGGAGTTAATGGTAATTGGATCTGCTGCAGGTGGGGAATTTTGTTGGAGATTTCTGCTATCCGCATGAATTGAGATTTGATGTTCACTCGTGTCAGGTGTGTCACCCACATCTGGGGTGAATTGCCTAGAATTGATCTTCCATTTTCTATTGCAATTTTCCATGAGATGTCAAGCAATTTTATTTCCATGGTGACTTTCCTATTAGGTTATCATTCAGACCAGTGGGTATATGAGGTAGTGTTAGGGTTTTTTTCAGTGTTTTCAGTTAGTTAAAGGCATTTAGTTCTTTTCAATTACATTCAGTACTTATCAGATATTATTTATGAGAAATTTCTGAAGTTTAAAGCTGAAGGAGCATTCAAACACCAGTTAGTCCTAGTGTATTTAATGTTATTCTATCAAGCATACAGGTTCAATTTCCAGCTACAAAGGATGGATGAACATGGAATTCAATTATCAGTAATCCACTAGACTCCTTTCATCAGAAGGAATTCATAATATTTTTCATTCATCGATTTTGTGGATAATTTTTCACACACATCCTCATATCTTCTTAGCAACGATGGTATACTAAGAATTTCATTAGAAATCAGGAATTTTTTGCATCTTACAGAAAAAGCTAAAGTGGGAGACTGGTAACTTTACCAGAATTATACAAAGATTCAAGTCTATGGGTGTGAGATTCTTCCCTAAAAATTACTAGTGTTTGTGCCAGTGAGAATTTTTACTCTTGAATATATTAGACATATGCTGAATATGGATGAATTACATTTTGCGTCAAGCAAAAGAAGGCACAATTCAAATTGAAAGCACAAGTTGGGCCTTACATTGTAAACACGAGAAAACATCAAAGGAAATAGAAGAAGTACTAAGTCAATTGAAGTTTAAGTTAAGCTTCACATGGTCTTATGATCCATTTTGAATGATTTCAAAAAATATAGTTCAACAGAAAACCACTCCATGTGCACATACACCTAGACCAGAGATATAGTGGTATTACAATTAGAAGTAGTAGAAAGAGAATACACTACAGCAGGATAAGGAACATATTTTCAGCCATAATTCTCTGCAAATTCCTATTCCAAAGGACAAGGAAACCAAAAGAATAACGGAAAGTATGTCTCCCACAGACTCATATTCTCAATATTTTCGTGTTTTCAAGAGAATAAAGAAGACAAATCTAAAGGAAAAAATTATCATTGACATTAAAGATGATACACAAACCACCAATCAAGAAGAATCATAAAAAGAGAAGGAAACACAATAGGAGGATACAATTTTTCTAATAAATTTACCAATCACCGCCTTTTCACATGGTGAAGATTTAACATAGTCACCTGTATATTCTACATCTCATATGGGCACACAACATAACAATTTTGCAAGATACAAGAAGATCAAGAAGAAGAATGAATCTTTGAAAGCTACAAAATATTTAGAATTTTGGAAACAAACGGATAGTACTCAACATATGTTGTTTTCTGAATTTGACACAAAAAAGGACAGTTCCAATTAGCATTCCTAGAACCTACGGTTTCAGTCCCTAGAAGTGCAGAAGACTACAAAGATTTAATATTTTCTATTGATACTAAGAAGGTTCATGCAATTGATCAAATTGATTTTCATAAGAAAGAAGGTGAGATGATTTATTCATCGCTGACCAATTCAACTATTGCTGCCTCAAAGTTACAAGTCTTTTTGAATAATATGCTTTCACAACTGAAGATAATAAGAATGTCTTCTCTTGCCAAAGACACTAGAACCAAAGCTTTGAAAGATTTAATAATCAAACTAGGATATGATCCTGGGAATGTTAAAGCATCCGAAGAGATTATCAACAAAAAAATGCAGATATTCAAGCTCTCAGGAAACAACTCAAACTTCCAATCATAGAGCATCCTCAAGCCAAATAAGTAACCGATATAGAGATAGAGAAAGAAAATTTGTTCAAGATAATAGTTGAACAAAATGTTTAGATTCTAAAAATGGAAACAAACATGGAGGCATTGTTGAAAGAAAAAGAACAATTGGTAGCAACAGGTACATCAACACAACAAGAGGTACTATAGACAACAAAAGCATCCACTTTAGATTCTTCAGAAAAATTAGTCAAATATTTGGGATAATTATCATTAAGAAATAAGGAAAATGAAAAGTTAATGACGACATTGTCAAATTTGGAGGAAAACAAGATCAAATCAAATAATGCACATTTTGCATGAGTACAGAAAAATTTCAAATTGACTCAAAAAATTGCAAAATATTAGAATCAGTCTTTTACAACAAAATTTTTGGTAGAGGCTAAAACAAGTATATGGAAGAACATTAATACCAATATCACATAATTGTGGCCATCATTTCAAATTATGTTTGAGAAGGAATAATTGGTACAAAATGTTAAGGCAACAGTTGAGCAAACAAAAGCTGAGATTGAACATAGGCCGACAAAAGCACATAATATTATTAAGATGTTGAACTCCAAAACTAAATATGAGCTCGAAGAAATCCAGATTTAATATAGGACAACCACGATGATGGAAGTGAAAAGAGTTCTAACTAAAAAGAACCTTATGATACAACTAGAGAATAAATACAAGGAATTGGAATTACAGGTGAAAATATTTAACAAAAATTTTAATACATTGCAGGAGAAAGAACTTCCACCTTTGGAAGCCTTTAATGGAAAATTGATCCCATTAGAGAACCACTTGGAAAGATTATGTGATGTAGCTGCAGATACTTCCATATTTACCAAAGAAGAAGGAACAATAAGTGGAGGAGATTTCTTGGAAGGCCTACAATATGATCTCCATATTCAACATGAACTCCATCATCTATTCCTCAATAAGCCAACTTTTCAGACATACACAGAACTAGATGAAATACTTCGAAGTATGGTAATTTTTTCTATTCCAAGTGAAGAAATATGGGATAAACGTGTGGAGATCGTTGAGTAAAATCTAATTGGAATCCTACAGTTTTGGAACATCCAAATAGAAGAAGCAAAAATATAGCTACAGTCAGTAAAACCATTCCTTAAAATATGCACAAAACATCCAAATTAGTCCGACTTTCCTATTATTTTGTTCTATTTTTGAAAAATCTATATTCTGATAAATATTATTTTGTAAATAATTTTATTCTGAAGTCCAAAATTGAGTGTGGAATACACTCTATAAATAATTTGTAAAAGGACTTAGAAAGGGTTGGATAATGAAAAGGATAAGTCCTTTTTTATTGTAAGTTGTGAACTTTACTTGAAGTAATAAATTTTAGAAATAAAGAGGAAATTTTGTTCAAGGATTTTTGTGTCAAAAAAATGGTGATGTTTTGCTCATGTTAATTAGTCCTTCTTTCTAAGTTTTTCACATGGATTACTTTTTCTGATTGTTGCAAGAAGATAAAGAGCTTAATTTAATTTTTGTACTCTGCTCTAGCTTGTTTAAAAAAAATTAAATGTTTTCTTCTGATATTAAATTTAAAATTCATTTAAGTTTGGTTCATATTTAATTGATCATATGTTTCTTCAACTCAACCACACCAAAAAATATCTTAAGATCCAGGAGTTTCCCTACCTCGCCTTGCTTCAGCTACTCTATTAATTTGTCATTGATTACCAAGAATTTTAATGACTCCATGCCTAATGGACTTTTCCTTCATTTTACAACCAAAAATTTAAAAACCCTATCTTGAACTTTAATATCTAGCCTAAAATATTGAAAGAAGAAATTAAATCATATAGAGAGAGCCCTCTTTGAAGATGGAAGGGCTAGATCCTAGCTTTAAAAGTGGTTTATGGTTACCTTTGTAATTTTCCTCCTCAACCTAGGAAAAATATAGAGTGCTAACATTCTGGCGAACATACTGGGGACAAATATATATATATATATATATATATATTACCTTGGTAAATATTGATCTCAGAGTCTTAAAACTATTTCCTGTGGGTGACAGTGAAGTAGAAGCTATTAGGCTAAATTTTCCAGCCAAAATTTGTATATATACCTAGTTGTAAATAATTTCTTTAAAGAACTAGATTACATAAAGGTCTACAAAATATCCCACCCAGATCCTAATCCTCCTAAAGTTGTAAGTAATCCCGAGAGGTTGATTAGAAAACAGAGGTTTGCAGAAAGTCAAGAAAGTAATAATCCTTTTCCAAGAAATAATTCACTTCCAGAAAGCCTTATAACAATTGAGGATATTGAGTTTGATTTATCTTTTGAGTATAATATTTTCAGAACCAAATCAGAAATCTTTGTCCCTGAAATAGTTGTAGATGAGACCAAATTGAGACATACATCTAAGTACAAAATCCTGTGATTTCACAATTGGATAAGGACATCTTACATTAGTTTGAAAATCTTGAATATTTTGTAGCTAAATTAAATAAAACTACTGAATAATCTTTCATAAATCAACCCTCTATTGTTACTTTTCCAACTCCATCATTCACATTTACTTTGATTCCTCCTTTTTCTACCGTTTCTATTACATCAGTGGTTCATACTCTTCCTACATCAGCTCAACAGATGAGAACTCCACCACCTTTACTACCCCCACCATCAGGCTCTACTGTTATTTCATTTGCCCCTCATTTTCCAATTATGAAATCCTGATATGATCCTTTGGTTTTTCAACAACCACTCAATGCTATGCCACATAATTATGCACAAAGTATACCCCAATTTGATGGCATTGGGCCCATTACAACCCAACAACACATTGATAAGATGTGTGATTTTGCAGACCTAGAATATGTTGACGATGATGATGTTCAAGCAAGGTTGTATGCTCAAAGTTTTGCAGGTGAAGTGAGAAAATGGTATAGGGGATTGGTAGTATGAAGTATTGCTAATTTACAACAGTTTCATCAAGTTTTCCTTTCTCGTTGGGAGGTAAAAAAGAATCCACTTAAGGTTCTTTCAGAGTTTGAAGGTTTAAAAAGAACCGTAGGGGAATCTGTTCAAGATTATTTAGATAGATTCAATAACCTTTACAATTATATTCCAGCAGAAATAAAACCTTCTCCTAGGTTGGCCTTACTTTGATATCCATATGGTTTTGATGCAGATATGGATTATCAATTGAGAGAAAGAAATCCAACTACTTCAAAGGAGATGCAAAATTTTTTTGTTAGTGTAGAGGCCAATATGCTGGCTAAGAAGGATAAGTTAAGAACAGAGAAACAAGTGACTATTAAAGAAGAGCCTCCTTCATCATCAGATGTAAATTGGAAACTTTAGTTAAAACTATGGAGAGGATGATGGAGAGGATGACCTTGACAGATAGGACTACACCAAGAGAACCACAGGGAGGTCCATAGATCAGAAATCCAAATTTTAGAAGGTAATAACCCCAAATCAAGAAAAGAGACCCCATAAACCCAATATATCAACAAAAAATTAGGCCACCTTTTCAGGAAAATTATGTCGAAGAAGAACATGAGACAATAGAAGAACAGGAACAAAATCAGATGAATATTGTTGGTGATGGGGAAACCGATGATATTTTCTTAACAAAAGAGGAGCAATATTTGTCTCCTCAATCCAAGTCAAAGTCAATGAAAATCAATGTTGGTCAAACACTATGAAATCTGGTCAAATCACATAATTTTTAGACCTATGGTGAAGGAAAAATTTTGGACCTATAATTTTCACAGGCATGCCACAAAAACTTCACATGTGTGAGTAGAAACAAGCTTAAAAACTAGGTTTTTATCTCTCCTTTCACTTCTCTTTTTCTCCTTTGAATTCAATTGTCTTTTCTTCTTGTTTGGCACACAAATCAATGTTTTGTGATGATAAGTGATTGGTCTTCCAAGTGATATATATATATACCTGTCCAAGAGGTTCAAATAACTGCCTCTCAGGTTGACTTGTCCAAGGAGGGCCGACTTGGTTTTGTGTTGATTCTTTGACTCAAAATAATTTCTTTTTAACTTCTTTTTTTACTTTATAAGCATGAAGAACAGGCTTTTACCAAAATGAAATAAAAATAATGAATATAATAATAAATATATCAATGATAAAAATTACATTTTATTGCATTATGAAGACTGACACTAGTTACATTTCTCAACACTTTCTATATGGTTTTTTAGAGGATATTTTTAAATTTTGATTGTCATCTCAACCCCTATGATTTTGTGTTACATTGATCATTTTCCAACTGAGATATATGGATCTATATGTAATTCATGGATGTAACATTGGTTTGATGACACCTTGTCTTATCCATCTAGGACACAAGGTGTAGGAAGAGGTTGCTTTAGCTACCAGATTTAGCTTGATATGTATTGTTATCACTCATTAAGTTGTGAAACATTTATTGATAGGGTCATACAAGTCAATCACCAAATGGATAAGGTCTCCTAAGCCATTTTAATGTGGTATAGATTTTTTTTTTTTGCATTTCTTAAGCCTATCCTAAGTTTTATGATCACCTTCATTTATGCCATTTTAGTCAAATCAGTCCCATATCATGTTAGTTGTCATTCCCCATGCATTCAAACTCAAAAGGGCACATCTGTCAGTTTTTCAAATTTTCGTAGCATTTTCACAGGAAAACAACAGATGTCGCTATGAAACTTCCTAATAGTTTCGTAGTGAATCTATCAGAAGCTTAACTAATTTCACTATGAAAATCCGTTTTCTAACCTGGCTTGTCAGAGTTGTATGAGCTGTCATTTTATGATTAGAGCAGTAAAGTTGGAGGTCATTCAAGGTTGTTATGGTAAATTCTAAATGTACATAACCGTGCTTGATGCCATCATTACCATTTTTTTCTTGCATGTGTTATGATTGAAGCTCGAGCTATCAGTTAAACTATTAAACCTCACCTCAATTTGCCTTTAGTCATATTGTGGTTCATATTTGCATGTGATTCGATCTCTGGAGAGCTGCTTCATTGAGCCAAGCAGGTGGTTGGCAAGTTCGACTTTTGCAGGTGTCATCAGCAAGCATGACAGTAAAGACTATAAAGCATCCATGGCTGCAAGAAGGAAAACAAATAAGGGTGGCCATTGTCACATGTATGAGCCCATGGATATGAAATTACTTAATGAAGACCCTACTTCCATGGAGGTTTTCAGAAGGACTGACTGCTTTAAATTCTGTCAGAGGTTGTAGGGCTTTCATTTACAGGTTTCGAAGGATTTTTCCACCAGTTTCATAGGAATAGCTTCAAAGTTTGGAATTCTGAACCTTACAGTGACACTAGAGAGCATATCATCAGCTACAAGAATTCCTAGAGGTGGTGAATAGTGGTTTAAAGGTATCAAATTCACAATGTAGGATTGGAAAGAGTTTATCAATTAAGAACATAATGGAGTTGATTTGACAAATGCTATCCCTAGGAGCTTCATGAAGGAGAATTATGCAAGACTTTTGATGGCCATTAAAAAAATACTTTACCTGTGAAGGAAGGTTTCACATGGTCTACTCCTATAATCTTAGACTTCTTCTGAATTTTGTAGGTAAGAGGTCACTTGACCTACCTTTCTATTTATACATAATTCTAGGGAAAATTTCAGGTAAGGTTCAAATCAAGATAGAGGGCAATGAACCATCTCTTTTTCATCATGGTCTAATTAAGCCGTTAGTGTTAGAAGAATTGAGGAGGTTAGACAAAGATTGGATTTATTTCTTGTTCATGAGTGGTTATGAAATTGATGTGGTCACTCCTAAGAAAGCCTCAAAACCTAGAACCACTTCATCACCAGCTGTGGAAGAAGAAGTTGAAGAAGAAAATAGATCATCTCCTGCAGAACCAATGAACATGGGAATAAAATCTGTGCAAGAGACTGACACACCTCAAGTAGCACCTACAAATCAGAATCATACTGTCAGCAAACAAGGCAAAAAATGAGTCACTAGAAGTTAGAAATTGGCTAAAGGAAATTTGGAGGATATCCTTCATGCAATTGACAATGAAGATTCACCCAATGTGCAAGCTGAAGACATTGAAGATGGAGGAAGAAAGATGAATAAAGGTAAGACTGCTAAAAAACTAGATTTTGCAGGTGATGATGCTGGCTTTATATTTCAACCAAGGAAGCCAATGACCAGACATGCAAAGAAGGTCATGGAAAGTAAAGAGACTGAGAAAATCAATGAAGCTGCCTAGCCAACACACATCATAGAATTGTCTCCATCAACAAAGGAGGAACTAGTTATCAGGCAAAGAAAGGGAAAAGAGAAAATGATTGAAAAATCATAAATAGAAACCCTCAAAGAGTAGTTGAAGACAACACATCTTCGTTTGTTTCTTGGGGAGTAATTGAACATTTAATTCTTGTCAAGATCTCAGGAGATCTCTTCTTCAAGGAAAGGAGATCAACTTAGCAGCTTAATATGAGTAGTTCCAAAAATTT
Source organism: Pinus albicaulis (assembly GCA_034641835.2). Lineage (NCBI taxonomy): Eukaryota > Viridiplantae > Streptophyta > Pinopsida > Pinales > Pinaceae > Pinus > Pinus albicaulis. The sequence continues at coordinate 704,367,082 of CM076584.1, forward strand.
GAAACTCATTGTTAAACCATGTTAGAAAAAGGGATTCTTATTTGCACCCATAGCTCTTTCAAGCATCAACCATTACTACTTGGCAATTCCTCCCCCGTTTGCTAATTATATGAGGTAGAACCTCACTTAATATTTTTGTTTCTTGTATAAACATTATTGATGGGTGTTATGCATACCATTTTTCTTTTAGGAGCATTTGTTTTCCTTTACTATTGAGGCCCCTCATGTTCGATGAGACTATTTTCATGGAGCATTTACACACAAAGGAAGTATAATGTGACTAAAAAAAACACATTTTTCAAGATTTAAGTGTTTGGACAATCCCACTTCGTGACTCCTATATTTCCTTAACCCAAGACCCAATGGTGAACTTGATGGCCTTAAGGGAAATTGAGCAATGGAAATATCAAAAAGAGGCGACTTTTGATTTTATTACATACAAGTTAGTATACTAAAAAAAAATATCCACAACAATTTCATCAAACAATGAATCGTTACATTATAAAAGACAATCTATAAACCTTTTGGGAAATTTTTTCTAAACCATGCTCAAAACCAACATATTCAATAATAATATGGACAATAACAAATTTTCACAAATTAAATAACATGTTATTAAGTCTAAGAAATGGCACTAAAAGGAAACTAAAAAGCATGCAACTAATGGGAGTGACCACTCAAGGCCACCATAAGGAAATTAATCTATTAAGACCAAGATTGTTGGGGACAAAGATCTACAAAGGACAAAGACAAACATATTTTAACTTTACTGTTTTATTAGGTGCAAGTTTAACATCTTAAGATATAATGAAGAGGGAGATAAAAGCATAATGAATTTTATTGCATTAAGAAAACCCAAGTACATTCTATATTAGGTGCAAGTTGAACATCTTAAGATATAATGAAGAGGGAGATAAAATCATAATGAATTTTATTGCATTAAGAAAACCCAAAATACATTTATTTATTTATTATTATTATTTATATATTTTTTATATTTTATATTTTTATTTATTTATATTTCCAGAGAGAAAAAAACACTGATTTTATTAATATTAAACAACAAAACAATACAAGGTCAAAATAATATTCTTTTTTAAATACATTCTATAACTTAGCAAGAAAAAGATGTATAATTCCCATCTCAAAGATACAACATATAGAATTAAAATATTATTTTTATATATTATTAATATTTTATCTTAAAATCACAAACTAGCATGAATGGAATGTTCAAAATCCATTTTTATAAAAATAAAATATAATTTTGGTTATAAAAATTAAAAATAAATACCAAAAACTATATATATATATATATATATATAAAATTAAAAACTAATGCTTAAACTAATATACATTTAAAAAAGCAAAAACAAAAAGCTAAAACATAAGCAATATTTTTTGTTTTGTTTTTTTTAAATAAAATTTTAGAATTTTTTAAACACTTCCCTCCTTTCAAAAAGCAAAAATAATAATAGAAATAAAGAAACACCAAAAATATTACTTTTCCTCCTTAGTGTTTCCCACCATTCATTCCACTCTCTCGAGCTATTTCATAAGCTAAATGTTATTTCACACTCTTGTCAAAGCCTATTGAGCATCGTCTTTGATATATCTGTTCTTTGATCAAGTCCTTGATAAATTAATGAAGGTTTGAGCGGGTTGCACTGGTGGTCATAACTCCAAGCTCGTTGTTTCTGATGGTGGACGAGCCAGGGGAGGGGGTTGAGATCATGGTCGTAGAGGTACAACAGATAATAAGATGACGCACACTGCAAACGAGTATCTAGCAGGCAAGCTAGGGTTTGAGCTCTTCATTAAGGCTGAACCCACTTAGGATGGCTCCTCACCATGGCATCGGTAAGTTGCCTTGCTTCTACCAATTTGTTTCCAGCATATCAGTTGTTGTATTAAATTTGATGGAAAATTGGCCAGTGATGTAAACAAATTTGTTGGTAGGAAATTAATGCTACCAACAATTTTCCATTCACACTCAACCTCCTTCTTAAGCTTGCATTATGATTGTGATTACAGGAAGTTCATGTAATTATGACTTGAAGTCATTTATGTGTTGGATCCATTACATGTTTATAATTCATTTGGTAATTGCAAATAATTTCCCCAAGTGACGAGTCAAATTTTCCTCTATTACTACATGCTCCAACACCAATCCAAACATTGCATGTCATTTATATTTCAATGATGTTCAACAATGACTATACAAAAAACTTTGCTCTTGCATAATTCACAGATTTCCTTACCATATGATACATATATCTTCATATCTCGGCTCTCAATACCAATATGTTACCATTGGTATTACCTACAAAAATATTCAAGCTTGGTGTAATTGTTGTGTGGTCCAAATTTTCATACAGCCCAATACATTTCAGGTTTGAACAGAAAGAGAAAAACATTGCTTCATCTAACCCCAAAATTTTTGTATCCAAAGACAAATTTCACACAAACATGGAGTTTGATTTCTCTTGTATTACTTTCGTTAATCAGCTTTAAGGACAATCAATACTTAGTATTTACATGAATCGAAAATAAATATACTTCTCAGTCACCATCTTCCAAGGGCGACTTCTATTTTATGCAGATTTCGCCCCATAGTTTTCCTTGACATGGTTTGTTGTACTTTCTAGACCCATCTACCTCTAATAAAATTATCTCATCTACCACTATGTTAATAAAATGATCTCATCTATCATTCTGAAAATTGCCAGGGCTAACAATATTCACCTTTAAGGAAATTATCTCATCCATCATTATGAAATCGCCAAGGCCAACAATTTTCTGTAAAGGGTCAACCAGGAAGCAAAGTTACCGGATTCGGTTCTACTTATACCCACACTCGCCCCAAAATCAGATCAGAACCAAAAAAATGTCGATCCAGATAATTCTTGCAATGTTGTTGTCTCCAAACGATGGACCTATTTCGAGTTTATGGATACATTTCGGATCTAGAAAAATTTAAATTTTGTAAACAGATTCAACTCTACGTATACCCACACTCTCCCAAATAAAATTGGAACCACAGGAACGTTGATTTGGATCACTCCTGTATTTTGTTGTCTCCAATCGATGGACCAATTTCTATTTTTGGATACATTTCTGAACTAGGAATATTTTAATCATGCAATCAGATTCGGCTCTAAGTATACCCAAAATCGCCCCAAATCACATCAAAACCATAGAAACGTTGGTACAGATCATTCCTGCATTTTGTTGTCTCCAATCGATGGACCTGTTTCCAATGCATGGATACATTTCTGATCTTAATTGTGTAAGAAGAATCACCTATGGCTTTAGTGGAGCTGTAGCATGTGGAAGGAAACAACTCCCTAAGGTAATGAAATTTTTTAGTTCGTTGAGAGCTGTGTACTGATAGTAGTAGTAGCCAGCTTCGATGGGTGACTTGCTGTATTTGATTGTTGGAAGTTTTAGTTTTTCTGATGGTTTCTCTGAGCCAGTTTGGGCGTGAGGTGAACGATGATGTGCTGGGACTCATATTTTCAAGGCAGATTTACACGATCAAAATCATCCCCTGCTTCCTAGAACGAGGACGAGGAAAACCCATGTTTGTGGGCAGGTGTGGTATGCAGCCCCAAAATAGGAAGAGTCACAAAATTGGTGCAGAGGTCTCACTAGGCTTCAGTCCCTTCACATGATCTCTCTTGCCTCAACAATTTCTCTGGCGACATCAATATCAGTTCAGATCTGGCGCAGATTCCCAGCGCCAAGATCATGAATTTGAATCATAATGTGTTCTCTAGTGCAATTCATGCCCAAATCTTTCAACAATGTGATACACTCAGAGTCATTTCCCTTTCCCGCAATGTGTTGCAAGGTGCCCTTACTTCTAGCTTGAGCTCTTGTTCAAGTTTCACAACATTGAACTTGTCTCTAAACCATCTATGTGGGTCTCTACATAGGTCAATTTGGTTGCTGAAAAATCTAAGATAACTGGACTTGTCCCACAATTCCTTTGCAGGATTTGTGTTGGTGGGTATTGGGTGTCTTAGTAGTCTTTGAGAGATTCGTCTCAAGAATAACAACTTTTCTGGCCCTTTTCCAGCAGATTTAGGTGAATTTTCTCTTTTGAGAAATTTGTATTTCATCCATAACTTGTTTTTAGGTGGGCTGCCAGATTCCCCGAAAGGGTTGAATTTTGTTTCGGCTATGAGATTTAGCACTAATTTGTTTGTGGGAACCCTTTATAGACTTGTACTCCAACATCACCCAGTACTCTGTTGTTAGGGAATTCATCCTCCTAGGGGACTTCAATTCTCATACTAGTGATCTCTAGATCCCTCTCCACGATCGATCAGAGGATGTGTTTTGTACCCAGGGGATAGATCGAGATTCAGTAGGGCTTCACCGGATGTCAGATGATGCTTTGGGGCCCACTACATTTTATGGTAAGCATCTATTGCAGTTGGGGGAATCACAAGAGTTGTTGATTTTAAATGGTCTCTCATGTTTCCCAGACTCCCACTTCTTCACATGTCGGCCATATAGAGGGGGTGCGAGTGTAGTTGATTATGTCTTCACTATCTAAAACTTGCTCCCTTTTATTCACCATCTCTCGGTCTACCCCATCCCCCTTGCTGATCATACACTTTTTTTTCTTCTCTCTCCTGTTTGATCCTCCCCTTCCACCCCATCCTTCTCCTCTGGGCCCACCCCAAACCACCTTTCGATTTGATGAAGGCGACCCTGACATCTTCTCCTCTACCCTACGTAAGATTTTCCCATCAGAGACCCAATTATCCTTTCTTGACTTTGCTTCCACTAAATACAACTGTATTTCCTTTTCCATTTGGGAAGCAACACTCAAATCCTTCCCCCACTCCACTCGTTCCACTTCCATAGCCCCAAAATTTGGATCTTTCCCCATGAACAAATGGTACGATGACGAATGCAAGTCTTTACATCGAGAACTTTGATATGCTTTCACCCACTCTCAACCCCTCTACCCTGACCTCAAAGCTTCTTATCGCCGCCTCCTCTGTCTCAAGAAACAACTCTTTGTCTCTCATAGAAGACGAGAAATTTCTATTCTCCCTTCCCACTCCCCTAAACAATTCTGGCATACCATCCTTCCTCGAAGCTCCCCTCTTCCATATGACCTCGACCCTACATCCATGTTCTCTAACACTTCTAACCTTTATGATATTCCAGTGCAAGCCCAAATTCATGTTACCTCCCTACCCTCTTCAGGTTACCTATTCTCAGACAGAGATATTAGAGAGGCCATTTGGGTGATGAACATCAACAAAGCAACTGAAGAGGAAGGCTACGAAGCAGAGTTCTTTAAGCATTGTTTCTGTGCTTTGGTTAGCTACTTGGCTGATATATTCAACCATGTATTCCATGAAGGTTTTCCATCGGCATGGTCACACCACATCATCCATCTGATCCACAAATCAAGCTCCAGCTCAAATCCCAATAACTATAGAATGATCATGGTGGGCCACACGTTCTTAACGTTCTTAAATGTTATCACTCGGATTGAACCTCAGGCTGAGAAAGGCAATTCCGAGGTAACCTCAAAGCATGCTTAGCCAAGTAGCTAGCCCTACTAGGCCAGGATAGGGCTCTCTCTATATAGATCACAGCCAAAATGACCGAGGAAAGAAGATATTAGGCTAGGTATAGTAGCTTAGGGTTTTTGATTTTGATTGTGTAGGGTTTTTCTGGATCAAGAGGAGTCAAACAGTTAAGATAAGGAAATTAGGTCAAGATTTGCAGGGTGTTCTATGGGGCAAGGTAGGTACAATGTTTAGCACTTTAGGTTTTCAATGGGTGGGATGATTAAGACAGGTGAGGAGCTAGAAAGAGCATGCTGAAATCATGATTCCTTTCTAAACTGAAGAAATTGAACAAATTGTGAATGTCTACCCAAAACAGAGCATATGAGAATGGATTCTGCTTATCTAACTTGCATACATTCACTTAATAGAAATGAAATGATGGATAAAATACACCAAAAATTCTAACATTTGAGTACAAAAGAAGAAACTGAAACTAAACACAACACCACATGGATCCCATAAAAATAGCTGCAAATTTGATTAATGTCCATGCCAAAACTAATACAAAAGTATATCTCTTGGGATGCCAAACCTCCAAGTGAGTCCAAACATTACAATGACTGAGTAAATACATCATATAGATCTCAAAACCACTCTCCCTAGCCTTAGGGAGTTGAATCCATGAGATAGGGATCAATTTCACCTACTCCCAAAGAAGAAATTGAAGACTAGGAAGACCCAACAATTTACCTCTAAAAGAGAGGAAATTGTTTCATTTGACCTCTAGAGGACTCACCTAATGTATCTACCCTAGATAACAATAAAAACATGACATTTACATTTATATTGACCTTTTACATCAGTGATTTCTCATTTCCCAAGATAAAAATTCAAACTTGAGTGAAAATAAAAAAATTGTTGAAGACTGTGAAAATTGCATTTTCCTGGCAAACGTACAACTCCATAATAGGAAAAATAGCCTCTTTTGCAAGCAACTTTTGGAGGCCTTCCCGGTGTCAAAATCAGCTCCATGATAGCTCATTGGAATCTATCTAAGTATAGTTTCCAAATATGCCTCCATTTTCCAAAATGATGCTCATTTTCCCTGTCAAAAAGTGAATCTCCCAAGACTGGTAAACGCGCAGTGCCAAGGTCAAAAAGGAGGCAGAAACATGAAAATTTGGTGGTTTTTTACACTTTTGAGGGACCAGTTCTCCTCAAAAGTTTCTGAAACTTGCTAGGGTTCATGTCCTCATCATTATGAACATGATTATGGTGGCAATTTGTCATTTGGATTCCCCAAAAAAGAGTGCAGTGCCAAGGGCGTTGCACGTTTGGTAGAATTTCTGTGTGGCAAAATTTCTCAAAGAACCAAAAATGCACTAAAGTGCCAAATGTGCCAAAAAATTGCCAAAATTGTAATTTTACTTGCTGATCAAGTGCTTGAGGCATGAAAAGAAACATCAGCAAGTATGTCTAACCTCTCCTCCTTTTGCTTAGTCAAAGCTTGAATTTTTGCATGGGCTCGTTTGAGCTTGGCCCTTGCAATTTTGTTAAGGCGTAGTGCTTTGACATTTTCCTCTGAATGTCATTGTCCTTTTTGGCCTTCTCTAAAAACCTCTTTAGATGCAAATTGGCTCTATCAAGCCATGATTATCAATCCGTGCTAATCTCTAGGGCAAGCAACTCACTTGGAGTGAGCTGCTCTGCCAACTCAGTTTCTTTCTGTCTCTCAAGTGCTAGAGCTCTTTTCAGCCCTCTAGTCCTTGGTCTCTGTCTTAGAGGCTAGTCCTCCTCATCATCAATCTCATCAAATCTTTCCAAGGTATCCTCCATAAAAGCTTGGCCTTTTCTACCTCTCTTTGTGCTTTGATGGTCCTGACCTCATTGATAATCTGCTTGGTCTTTAGCTGCTGATTTTCTTGCTCAAGAAAGTCAATCACATATTGTGCTCTGCTAAGATTAGCTTGAAATTCACCAATATTTTCTTCTTTTGTTTTGATTGTTGCACTAGTGATTCTATCCTCATCTTCCTCATCAAGGTCAATAAACTGAAATTCCTGTTCTGTTTCATGTTTATCCTCCTTTTCATCAATGATTGGCTCTTTAGCCTTTTCCTTGCTTTTGTCCACCTATTTTGCTGATGAAGAAGGCATGGCCCCTTTCACTCCAAGTGAAGAAAACACATGCCTATGGCCTCTTTGATAGGTCTTGGGAAATGGCTCAACCTCAGTCACATTAGCCCAAGTTGCCTCAATGTCCTTCTCACTTCTTGATGCCTCATTATCATGATGTGATGATGGTTGGTTATGGAAAGATGAAGAAGTAGGATCAACATGAGGTGAATGGATCAGACTAGGTGATGATGTATGAGCAACAGGCTGAGATGGAGAAGTGGATATGGGAGGATGAGATGATGAAGGGATACTCTGCTCATGCTGACTAGGTGGGGTAGTGAAGATTTCATTTGCTATGAGTGTGTCCCATGAAATGTTCTTTTGCTCAAGCTGATGCATGACTATCATATTGATGAGGGTGTGATGGAAAAGGCTTTGCATTTGATGATTATAATCCCTCTTTTGTACAATGTATAACATCTTGTCAATGTCGCGGGAGAGATAGTAGGGTATATGAATCATTCTGACTCTAGTGAAGTGCATGAGGAGTCAAATATGATATGAATAGAATCGAGAAAACCTCCCCTCACAGGTGAAGTATTTCATGATTATCTTCATCATAGGGACATATCGGTCAAGAAGATGAGAGAAAGGGAAAATGGTCTTCTTGTCATCCTTATATCTAGGTTTCAGATATGGTTTATAATAGCTCAGATCAAGGTTTCCTTGTCTAAACCATTTCTCTCCCACATTATGGATCCCTGTAGCAGCTGAAATGGCATTAGTGGAGATGGTAAAAGTGACCCCAGCAAGAGTGACCTGCCTATCATGAAGATTGGTGATGAACAACCTTGTCAACATAGGATGAAACTGAATTTGCTGCACTTTCTCACAAAACTCAAAACAACCAACATGCTTAAAACATGACACAGTGAGAGGAGAAGCCATGAGATCCTTTTTGGTTACTGGTTCATATATGTTGATTTTCCCTCCTTTGTGGTCACTTCTCTTTGGTGTTTGTTACTCACTTACACCTCTGTCCTCCTCTTCAAAAATTTTAAATTTGAAGGCTTTGGAAACCCTAGGTTAAATGGAATGAGATGAAGGAAGTGAGAGATGAGATGAATAGCTTAGGAAAATGGGGGGAATGAATGCAAATGAAAACCTAGGTCTATGAAAACCCTAGGATTTAACACTGTTTATGACTGATATGTATTTTAGGGACATGAACATAGATTTAGTGCATGAAAAGGGCAAGGAAATGGAAACTAGGGTTTCATAGCAACAAGCATTTCAAATATTTATGGAACACCAAATATATGAGAAGAGAGGTGATTTAGGGTCCACTTACTAATTTAAAGCCTCTTGAAGAAATTGGTGAGGAGATTTGAGCTTGCTGGAGGTGGTGAAACTCTTCAAAACCCTCCCTGTGCAAACGCGCATCTTCATTGGCTAAACTCGCAGCGCCAAGACAAACGCGCAACGCCTCTGTGAAAATGTGCAACGCTAATGTATTTTGGTCTAGAGATGTCAGACATATGCACAGTGCCGCTCAGTAAACGCGCAGCGCTTGGGTACAAACATGAAACACCCTTGAATTTTGACACAAAATGCTCAGAAAACTTGAAATTTCTCCTTTGCTGGAAAATCCTGATGGCTGAATGGAAACAATGAATTTCTTTAAGGTACTTTTTAAGACTTTATAGCTTTAGTGGATTTGAAATTTAATTTGAATCACCCACTTTTCTAATGTTCACTTTTCCTTTGGCACTAATACTCTTTTAACTTTCTGACCTTTTGGCATTGTAGGTTGATAAAACATGGAGTTTGGCTTTCTTTTCTCCACTTAGGCCGGACATGATTTCATTTGACAGCTTGGGATTGAATTTATTACATATGAGAACATAAAATTACATTTGGAAAAACAAAAATAAATTACATATTTGACTTTTTATATCAAAATGACATTTTGATATAAGAGTCATTAAACTGAAAAAGTACAACTTTGAAAGTAGGATAATTACATCACGATGATCTTATTTAGTCCCTCTCATATATGTGCTGACCTCATCTGAAATGAAAGAGTGATCTTGAGAAATATAAAACCTAATGACCTAATGGGATTTCTTTAGACCCGACTTTCATGAATGAGATTTTGACTTAAAAGACAGAGCATTTCCATAGGTGTTGTTATGCTTAAGGAGACATGAGAATGAGTCAACTAATATGATCTTTAGAGGGAGCGTGAAGCTTATTGACAAGGACACCACCAGTGGAACAATTTTATATCATGACCTAATGGAATGATGGAAAATTTATTTAGAGTGGGACATCTAAGATGCACATGCAAAATGTGTTTTGATCCCTGGTGGAAGTGTGAAAATACTGACACTAACAACCCACTCTCAACCCCTCTACCCTGACCTCAAAGCTTCTTATCGCCACCTCCTCCATCTCAAGAAATGAATCTTTGTCTCTCATAGAAGACGATAACTTTCTTATCTCCTTTCCCACTCCCCTAAACAATTCTGGCATACCATCCTTCCCCGAAGCTCCCCTCTTCCATATGACCTCGACCCTACATACATGTTCTCTAACATTTCTAACCTTTATGATATTCCAGTGCAAGCCCAAATTCATGTTACCTCCCCACTCTGTTCATGTTACCTATTCTCAGATAGAGTTATTAGAGAGGCCATTTGGGTGATGAACATCAACAAAGAAATTGAAGAGGAAGGCTACCAAGCAGAGTACTTTAATCATGGTTTTTGTGCTTTGGTTAGCTACTTGGATGATATATTCAACCATGTATTCCATGAACGTTTTCCACCAGCATGGTCTCACCACATCATTCATCTAATCCACAAATCAAGCTCTACCTCAAATCCCAATAACTACAAAATGATCATGGTGGGCCACACGTTCTTAAAGTTGTATGCTACTGTTCTACATAGGAAGATCTCTAGTGAAATTGAGCAGAAAAAACTCAGAGCTAGGGGACAAGTAGGTTTTCAATCAGCTCATCAGACCACTGACTGCATCTTCACCCTTCGCACGGTGATTGAGGATTCACGACACTGCTCTTCGAAAGTCTATTATTGTTTTGTAGATTTTTGGAAAGATTTTGACTCTGTTCCAAGGGAAGCCTTACTCCAGAGACTCAAAGATATTAGCATCTCAGTGACCATATTGACAACTATTACGTGCTTATATGAGTCTTTCCTTAGTTATATGCGCATGGCTCATGAGATGTCTGATTTTATCCAAAGCACTGTTAGGGTTAAACAGGGTTGTCCATTGTCCCCTACCCTGTTTGGGATCTATATTGATGAGTTGGAGGCATTTATACATGAGCATATCCAGGGCACCGATGGCTTCCTTCCTCACTAGGTTCTGATATATATTCTACTCTTTTCTGATGACGTGGTACTCCTCTCCTCATATCTAGAAGGATTACAAAGGCAATTGGATGCCTTAAATCCTTTTTGCAATATTTGATAGTTGACGGTCAATCTAGGTAAAACCAAGGTTATGATATTCAATGGGGTGAAGAAAACTTCAAACCTTCAATTTGTTGAACCCTTAGTTAAATGAGAGGGGGTGGGGGGGGGGGTGAATCATTTTAACACATTCATGGACTTTTTAAAACTTTTCATCAAACTTTATTAACACCTTCATTTCATGATCAACATAATATGTGATCAATCTTAATTTGTGAGTAGCAATTAATAAGCAGATTAGATAATGTACAAGCAATATTAATATGTGAGCAGCAAGTATAAAGCAAAATAAATATACCATATCAACACAAAGACATCCTGCACATAGACACCAGATATAAGTGGAAACCCATAAAGGGATAAAACCACATATTATTATTGTTGTGATGCAAAGGCAAGCTCCAACTCCCTCTCACCACTGATTTTTTGTAGGCACCAACCTACAGGAGGCTCCTACCTCAATTCTGCAAGCTACAACTTACAAGGAAGCTCCAACTCCCATCAATTTTCTGTAGGCACCAACCTACAGGAGGCTCCAACCTCAGTTAGCTACAACTAAAATTTTATCAAGCTAAAACTTGATGTGGAAGCACCAACTCCCATCTATTTTCTGCAGGCTACAACCTACAGGAGGCTCCTACCTCAGTCAGCTACAACTGACATTGTAGAAATTTTGAATAAATGATATATTATTCACCAATATTCTCCTGATCACACACTATTTTATCTTCATGCACAATACATAATCTCTTCTACCATTGATCATTACATGCGGAAATAAAATCAATTGCATGCGCACATTAAAACCATAAACATTCACACATATGAACATAGTATTTCATGGGAAAGCTTAAAGCTGAAAACCCCAACTATCTGTATATTATATGTCATAGAGATCATGTAACAATCATTGTACAAAGCTCCTCACAAGCTCTCAACACAACCTCCAATTGCTACACACTAATCAAGCTAGATCTAGCAAAACACATGCTCCAATCTTTGCCACCTGATAGCTAGCCTCTATTGCGTAATCAATGCTGTAGGATGGCTCATTAAATAACATAAACCACCTGGCTTGTACCGCGCAATCCTAATGGGCTCCTCCAATCACTGGTAGTTGCAAATATGCAACATTATAGTCACAACTGATAGTTAACTTGCTCTTTCACCTATCTCTGCACTGGTCTCCACTGAAACTGTCCATGCACTGAAGTTAACTGATGTATTATTTAGTTGATTAATGAGTTTATAATTAGTGAATTAATTAATAATTAATTCACACCACTCTTACTAGTGTATCAATCAGTTAGACTAGATACAACTAGCTCAACTATGTTTAGATTAGTTAAACTGAACACAACTCCATTAACTTCCTCAATCAACTCCACCAAACTCTCTCACATGAGTTCTAACTGAAGTATCCATGCAATAGCTCCACTTAACCCTTAGGAATAGCGTAATTCATTCTGTCAGCTCCTGTGCCACATCTGTGCACTTAACTGAAGTGCTCCAAGAGAATAAGATAATGTTTATAGTCCAAATATTATTAAGAGCTAATAATATTCGACATATCTATTTTTAAACTGGAAATCTAAAAATAGATTCCGCCTAATATGTCTAAAAATAGAAGTCCATCTATTTTTTCCGACTTGACCAACCATCCACAAATAGCATCCTGCAACTCATAGAACATGATCCATATGTCTAAAAATAGACATAGTCTAAAAATAGACTTTGCGCCAAAAATAGCATGCGGGCCCACTTAGTGAAGGCGACTTCTTTTCACTAAGCTCCATCATCTTGTTGCATTTTCAACACTCCCTCTCAACAAGATATGGATTATCTGCAACCCCTATCCTGCCTCTGTGGTATTCGAATTTGCTCCTGGTGAGCGCCTTCGTCAAGATATCAGCATCCTGATCCTCTGTGGGAATATATGAAAGTAACATGATCTTCCGCTGCACACAATCTCTGATATGATGATACCGATCCGTGAAGCCATGCCACCTCAACTCATCCTCCTGTATGTACCATGATCCATATCCCGATGTGCCTCTGAGATATCTCAATACATGCTTCCCCGCCTTCCAAAAGAGCTTGGTAGGCTTAACCATAACTTGTGAAAGCTGGTTAACTGCATAGCATATATCAGGTCGTGTATTGACCAGATACATAAGCGACCCCACCAACTGTCGATAAACAGTGGCATCCACTACCTCCGCTGAAGTAGCATCCTCCTTCCTCCAACCACCAGGAAGAGGAGTATCAACAGGCTTGCGGCCATGCATGTTGAACTTCTCCAGTATCTCCCGGGCATACTTACCCTGAGAAACAAACAGTCCATCACTGCGCTGCCAGATTTCCAATCCCAGGAAATAATGAAGGAGGCCCAAGTCCTTCATCTCAAACTCTTTGCAAAGATCGACCTTGCATGAGGTAATGTTGTTCATCAACGGTCGGTATCAAATCATCTACATAAAGTACAATGATCAGCAACTTACCCTCCACCACTATCTGGTATAGGTTTGGATCCGCCTCACTCTTGGAGAATCCAAGTCCGGTAAAATAACTGTCGATCCGTGTGTACCAAGCACAAGGTGCTTGTTTCAACCCATACAACGCTCTCTTGAGCATGCACACATGCGACTCGCTGCTGAAGATATCGAAACCTTCGGGCTGCTCTATGTACACCTCCTCCTCAATCACTCCGTTGAGGAACACAGTATTCACATCCATCTAATGAATGTGCCACCCCATCTGCGCTGAGAGAGAAAGAATCGTCCGTATGGAAGAATACCTTGCGACAGGTGCAAAGGTCTCCTCATAATCGATCCCCTCAATTTGTGAAAAGCCTCGGGCAAAAAATATTTCCTTGTACTTCTCCACACTCCCGTCAGCTGCCTGCTTCACTTTGTAGATCCATCTCGAACCCACCACTGATTTCCCTTCCGACCTTGGGACAATCTCCGATGCACTGTTTCTGACAATCGAATCATACTCTTTCACCATGGCATCTACCCATGCAGGATTCTCCACAGCTTCCTCGAAAGAGGATGGCTCTGTCATGATACATTGACTCATGAGAGCCATGTATCTAGTGTACCAATAAGGTGACTGCCTCTATCTGCGCTGTGATGTAGGTGCTCCTATAATCCTCTCTGCATCTTGAGCCAGTCGCTCAGCTTTTGTAGTGCGCTTTCGCCCTCTGATGGTTGGCACTGCATGAGTGGTCTCTTCCACTCCATGAACCTCATCTTGTGGCTGATCCACATCTAGAGACTCATCCTTAGGAACTAATAGCTCCTCATCTGCATGCAAGTGTGGCTCCCTCTCAAGAGAACACTTCATGGCTTTCTCCTCATGAAATTTGATATCCCGTCGCACAACAGTCTTGCGACTGTCTGGAAAATACACACGATAGTTGTGGGGTGTATCAGTGTACCCCACAAATATCCCAACCTCTGCAGTCGGCTCCAGCTTTTTCCTGGCATCCTTCGTCACATAAATGTAAAAAGGTGAACCAAAAATCCTCAAATGGGAAATATCAGGCTTCTTACCAGAAAATGCCTCCTCGGGTGTACTCATGCCAAGTATCCTGTGAGGACAACGGTTCTGCACATATACTGCAGTATTGCATGCCTCCCGGCCCACAAGTGTATGGGAAGGCCACGATCATGCAACATCGCGGGTGCAACACCCACGATCGTTGTTCTTAACTCGGCAACCCCGATACAGCACATGCCCGGTTGCAGGAGTCTTGTGACTCTCCTTCGAATTCATGCATCTTTGCAAAAGTCCTTGAATTCGCCCGAGATGAATTCACCACCATTGTCGCTCCCTAAGAGCCTTCACCTATTTCCTCGATTCTTTCTCAACCAGTGCCTTGAACTCACAGAACTTTGAGTATGTCTCACTCTTCTTCTGCATGAAGAAGATCCAACACTTTCGAGAAAAATCATCAACAAATATCACATAGTGTTGAAGAGGTTAATCCCCTCTGTGGACAGAGGCGATCCCTACTAGCCCAGATCGGGTCTAGCAACAATCAAACATGCTACAGTGCAGGTTCCTAATTGCAAATAAACCGACTTGCGAGGAAGGCTTACCTGGAATCCAACGCTGTTGTTTGTAGAAGAGGTGGTGCTCCCGTTCCTTCGCCTTGGCAGATCACAATCCTCACGATCTCCCAGTCGGACACCTGCACATGCAAGAAACAACACAAACACAAGCATAAAATCCGGTATATACAATTATATGTCAGTCGAAGAGGACATAACTCATGAACATAATTAAGGACAAGAGTGGAACCATAACCAATAATCACTTATCATTAATGAGTGAAAAGAAGAATATAACCAAAGCTTCGACGCAGTACTCTCCTTTGGCGGGTCGTCAGCACAACATGTCTCGATAAATCCTGTCCAGGATGGGACAAGCCTCTCTCTTCGGATACTTGACAATAGTCTCCTTGCTTGGATTTGGCCTTAAGGGAATCAAGAAGGCTCTTGTAGCATAAGGATGTGAAAGCTCTTGGGCACTAGCTTGCAAAGGAGATGGCTTGAAGCATAGATGGAGGAAGGGGAGTTGGGATCCCTATAATTGTGGGATTGGTCCTATCATCAAGGAAGTTTCCATGAGAGGTGGAAAAACCACTTCCTCTCTATTGAAATCCGTAGCCAAACCACCCAACTCAAGATAGATATCATTCCAGGAATTTGTTAGGATGAAACTTCTACCTTTTATTTTTTTTAAACACCTCTTAATATGGTTGGCACGGGTGTGGCTCTATGACAGAGCGCCAATTGCCACACCCTCTTTGGAGGATTTGCCCCCTTGGCACGAGGGTTGAACTATGGAACCGCGCCAATGAAGAAAGAGTTATTTTTAGGGTTTTTTGCAGGGAGATGTTTTCAGTGCAATTAAAGCTCATCTTCAGAGGGATGCAATGAAAGTATTTTCAAGTCTTGTCTCTGCCCACAGGTGAAGGAATGAGCCCTCCAATGTGCGGGATGGGGAATGGCAAGGATGGTGACAAATTGCTGTGTAACAGATGCCCCCTAAAGCATGAGGCTAGAGAGAGAGAGAGGGGTGAAATGCTTTACGAGATCATGTCGACTGAAAACACTACCATCGGAAAACCTGCGGAGCGAAGTACAACTGATATCTCAGATACATGATATATATGCGTGGTATGGGCGCAGCCATCTATAACAGAGTATACAATAATCGAGATCCAAGGCATGGACACAGCCATCCAGAGAGGATCGATAAATAGACTTAGGTATGGTCGCAGCCATCCAATCAATGAGTGATGTAAATAATCATAATAATCCACAAAATTGCAGCCTGGATTACAACAGACACAATCCAAGGTCTTGCGCTCCATCTCGACCTGAACAAAGTACAAGTTCAAGCATGCGAATATAGCAAATTTGAAGTCGAACATCACGAGAACATCGTACGATTACTGACCAATGTTATTTGTTAACATGGCAGGCGGAGCACGAAATAATGGCAGTGGCCCTCCAAGGTACTATAGGTACAATCTACGGCATGTGAATCAATGACCCACGACGTCGAACACCCACATAAGAACTTGTCGAGGCCAATGATGAATGTCTCTTAATGAATCATGAACTGCCATTTGAGCACTCGAGCTCCAAGGTACCATGAGGAGTCTCTAGACCAACTTCCTGGATAATGAGCTGAAGTCGACAGGAAGTGACCTTGATCGAAGGTGGGCCATAATGTTTCCCACATCATCGACACGAGACAGAGGAACATGATGTTTTTTGTGAATCAGGATTATATGAGAATCAGAGGAAGGTTGATACTTTGCAGAGGTCAACTTCTCTTGAACATATAACGGCACAATAGCGGATTTGGCAGTATTTGACATCAACGGATCAGAGGTCATGGTGACGAAGCAACGAGCAGATGAACGGTCAAAAGGGATTATCCAAACCCACGGAGGCAAGTGAAGAACGAGATGAGATGTCCCCAACCCGACACGAATGCAGACAAGTGCCATGTTCAAGAGCGACATACTACCGACACGACAATGGTGCTGGTTCCATTTTCCCCCCACCATTTATGGCGAGTACCCCAATTATTTTTGATAACAAGCTTGAAGGGGATAGCATATGCTTGTAAAATAAGTTCGCCCTTCAGGCGAATCCATCCTAGTACATTTAACGAGCCCTAGGAAGGAGAAACTCGGATAATGTCATTTCGACTGAATCCGATGTCATAAGGGTTTAACGAGTCTGACAAAGGAACAACTCAGCGTCTTTTCATATTTAAAGAGTTTGAAAAGACAGCAGAAAAGTAAATTCCAGTGGTCCCTTTTCGTAGATAGTTCCTCAGACCCGAAAAGGTAGAAAACAATATCCGAGAAAACCTCCTAGTCGCGATAGGCTAGGGTATTCCTTTTTCGTAAATAATCCATCCCAGCCCGAAAAAGGGGTAAACGTATACTGGGTAGATGTCGATTCGTGTCCACTTTAATGAGATCGAAACGACAAGGGCCTCGACAATATTTTCATGTTTAGAGAGTCAGAAAAGAGCTGAAAGATGAATCCACAGTGACTTTTTCGTGTATTTACCGAGTCCGAAAAAGTATAAAATACAACTCGTTTCACTGTTTAAGTCGCTTAAAAGACCTGTTGCTGCACAAAAAGCAAGTGTAAAACCCATTTTTGACAAAATATATTAAAATATTCAGAAAAATAACTTTCAAAACCTATTTTGAGTTCAAAAAGTTATAAATATGTCAAATGGTAAAAATAAAATTACTTTTTACTATTTACCTCACCGAAGAGCAGCAGTGGTCCATTTTGTGTGCGAATTTCTGACGGCGATTGCGACTGATCCGAGGTACCATTCAGATTCCCATCTGTTCTAGATAAGAGGCGCTTCTTTTTACTCCATTTCAATCCATTTTTCATAAATTTTTATTGCATATTAGACTTCTGTGAGGAACTTTTGAATTTTTAGGGCTCCGCCCATTGGCGCGGGTATCCGGCACAGAACTGCGCCAATGGAATTTTATTTCCAAAGGGCCCGTGCCAGCTGGCGCGACTGTTAGGAAAACAGTCGCGCCAGCGGCGCAATCCAATTTTCCGCTTGAAATTTCCACACAATGAATGAATTGCATGAATTTTTAAGGATAGCAGAGGTCTAATTGAAGTTTATTGACCATGTGAATGTAGGCAACCGATCAAAATGGTCATTGAGTGGAAAGAGAGGGAGCACGGGGAAGAGGATGAACAGGCCATGGAGAATGAAACTTGCATGAATGCCCTCAAGAACTGTGGGCTTAAGAAGTTCTTCCTAACACCTTGCTTACAAGCTCAGCCTGAGCTCCTACAGTACCTGATCAACATATGGGACGAACATGAACAAGTGTTCAAGTTGTGGGACCAAGTATTAGAACTGGAGGTCTCTGACGTATACTTCATAACCGGATTATCGCGCAGAGGTCCGGTGCCCATATTGATAGGGAGCAGACCGTCTGGTGAGAATATGGAGCAAGTGATGGCACGAGTGTGCTGAGGGGCACGACTGGGATCAGGAAGTGGAAAGGTGGACATCCATACTATTCCTGATCTAGCACTCAGGGTAGTGCTTCATACCATCACACGGGCTGTGAGATCGCAGGCACCGCACGAGGCAACAAAGGCCCAACTCTTACTGGCCTCATAGTGCATGAGTCCCCTATTATTCGACTGGGCCACAACAGTGACGATAAATATCAAGAGACAGCTCACGAAGTGTAAGCAGGCCAAACTGAAACAGTTTGGCTACGGTTCTATCCTGGTATCGTTCATTCTGGAATGATTACCAATCTTCCAGGGCCAAGGGGCCATAGTAGCTGAGCCGATTCCACGAGAGCCAAGAATGGCTCGCTGGGCAGCATTGATGCCCAGAGCTGGAGGAGGCCAACAAATGTCCTGGAGGCCGGAGTTTTTTGGGTGGTTGCGGCGTCAGTTGATTGTAGTGGAAGACTGGCCATATGCAGGAACCGATTTCACTGGAGACCTAGATCTCCCACTGCTAGAGGGAGATTATTGGGACGAGGAGTTGGGTATGATCTCTTCTCCTTTTGATTTTATGTTTTATGATTTTTTTGTTAATACATGTTCTTCCTGACACATTTTATATGTATGCAGACGTGGGCCCAGAGAGACCAGCCGGTATGTCTCCTATCGTGCGGAGAACTCTTCCCGCACCTGATCCTTAGGCAGAGGGTGCAGAGGGGGGGGAGTTGATCCAGAATCGCGAGGGTATTTCCTAAGGGATACCAGACTACGCCCGACTGGCAGATGTACCGATGGAATACCAGAGACATACGGTGGGAGTGCCTAGTCGCCTCCACCGAATTCTGAGATGCTTAGTGCGTGCAGTCACTTGTTATCATGAGCACCATGTGGATTAAACTCATAGGGCTTTTATCATGCAAATTTTTTGAGAGACATGTCGTCTCCAGATGTATTAAGACGAACATGTATATTTTGATTTAATGTGATGCACACTATGCAAACATTCGATATCTATATATATACATATCTATTTCTGGATGGATTTTCCTTTTACATGTGATGATGATTTACAAATTGCGCAAATCTCTATCTAGAACCAAATTAGCTACTGCATCGGTTAACGCATTCATATGCCTGGGTATATGTTGATATGTAATATAATCAAAATTTCTTTCCAGTAAACGAATACGCAGATACAGATGTAAAATGGATGGGTTTCTTACTGAATAGTGTCCGTTCAGTTGTAATACTACAAGTTGCGAGTCTAGATACACAAGTAATTCACGGATACCGAGGTTTACAGCCTTGGTTAATAATTCTAACACAACACTATATTCCCCGATGTTATTTGTAGTACATCCCAGACACACACCTTGCAGGTTGACCAACTCACCAGCAGGATCGTAGATTACCCAGGCCGCCGAAGACAGACTCCTGGTACTGCGGGAGGCACCATCCGCGAAACCAACAAACGGATTGATGGACATCTGCACAATCAGGAAGACCCGATCAGCAGGAGAGATGTTTACATCGCAAACCACACCACACATGCACACAAATGAAATAACACACTTATGTACACACACCACACCAAAAAATGACTTCAAGCGTAGTATTTTTTCAGGTACAACCCATTTCTGGGTTGTGCCAGCGGAACTCCTTCATAATCTATAAGCTCATAAGCCCCATTCTTCAAAACATGTTTTACTATGTAGGGCCCATGCCACATAGGTTGGAACTTACCGACCCCAAGCTTGTCATGCGCTTGATCGTATAGGAGGACGAGGTCTCCTTCGATAAAGGAACGTGGAGAAACTGATTGATAAAAGTGAGCTTTGACCCGCTTCTTTTGTGCTTCAATGACTAAAGCAGCTAAACGGCGGGTTTCATCTAACCGCTCCAGATACAAAAGACGCTCTTACTCAGCAGAAGTATCGGGTAGAAGTTCCACAGTTAATTTCAAAGAAGGAATCTCGCATTCAACCGGAAGAGTTGCTTCCAGACCATACACCAATTGAAATGATGTGAATCCAGTTGCACTCTTTGCAGATGTCCGGTATGCCCATAGACTTGAGAACAGTTGGAGGTGCCAATTGGATTTGTGAATACCAACTGTTCGTTGAAGCATAGTGACCAAAACCTTGTTCACTGCTTCAACCTGGCCATTTTCCTGAGGGTAATATGGCGTTGAGCTATCATGACGTAAGCCCAATCTTGAAGTCAGCTCGGCCATCATATAATCTCGGAAGTGAGTACCATGATCGGTGACGATGGCTTGAGGGACCCCGAAACGTGCAATGATGTGGTTGAATATGAACTGAGCAGCCGTCTTACCGTCGGCAACAAGTGTAGGCATCGCTTCGGCCCACTTAGTGAAGTAGTCGACAACGACGATTATATACGCATGCCCCCCTGCTGAACGAGGGTTACACGTCATAAAGTCCACGCCCCATTTTGCAAAAGGGCCGATGGTAATAACAGGATGCAAGGGGAGAGGCGGTGTGTGCATCTTGCGTTGAAACACCTGGCACGCGTGACATTTACAGACTGCAACAGTACAGTCTTTGAATATGGACGAACAGAAGTAACCTGCTCGCAGAATTTTCTGGGCAGTAGCATATCCGGACATATGTCCACCACAGGCGCCACAGTGGCAGTCATTTAGGACCCTTTTAGCCTCTTCCAAGTTTAGGCACCGACGGAGCACCGAATCTACTCCAACGCGGTATAAGGTATCTCCTACGATGCGGTAGGGTTGAGATTGATGCCGAATCCGTCGTCGGGCATCTTTATTCAAATCAGACCGAAATGTGGAGGTCTGAAGATACACGATTATGTCGCCGTACCAAGGGTCACGAGTACTGATGAGGAAAAGAGTTTCGTCTGGGATATGATCCTCGGAGTGTGAAGGAGTGGAGTCTGTCGGGAGTGAGCATATAAGATCCGTGAAAACAAGTGATTTGGTTGACTTAGCAGTAGTGAACTCTAAGTCAAACTCCTGCAGGATAACGATCCATTTGGAGTATTTGCCCCCCAGCAATTGTCGATAAAGAATATATGTCATGGGGTTGCAATCCGAAACCACTGTTATCGTACGCAACAGGATGTAGTGGCGAAAACGCTGCACAGCGTGTACTGCAGCTAACGCCAACTTCTCGACATGAGCATAACGCGTTTCTGTATCGAGAAGGTTTCGTGATAGATAATAAACAACATGTTCATTACCATCATCATCATCCTGCACCAGAACCATAGCTATGGTGTTGAACGCGGCGACGAGATACAAAGTGAAATCGCGGCGATAATCAGGAGGATGAAGCAAAGGACCATTAACCAGTAATGTCTTTAGCTTCTCAAAGGATTGCTGAGCAATTTCGTCCCAATGGAAGGGAACGTTCTGCTTTAATAGGCGCGTGAATCCTTTAGCCACCTCCGCATAGTTCGGGATAAAGCGTCGAAGGAAGTTTGCATTTCCTTGCAGACTCTGCAACTGATATAATGAGGAGGGTGATGGGAGATTGATGATGGCCTCGACTTTTAAAGGGTCAAGGCGAATTCCGTCTTTGGAGACTATGAATCCCAAAAGACGGCCAGAATCCACGCAAAAGACGCATTTATGAGGATTAAGCCTAATGTTGTAGCGCCTACAGCGAAGGAAAATCTGGCGGAGGTGTTCAGGGTGGTCCTCTCGTCTAGCTGAATGAGCTGGCAAGTCGTCCAGATAAGGCTGAACGATATGGCGAATGTCATGGAAAGCGTAAGACATCACACGCTGAAAAGTGGCTCCAGCGTTTTTCAAGCCAAACGGGAGATTTTTATACACGAAAGTACCCCATGGACATATGAATGTAGTCTTGTGCTGATCAGCAGGTAGAATGTTGATCTGATTATACCCCAAAAAGCCATCCATCAAGGAATAAATCTCACTTCCGGCACATTCGTCGATGATCTGGTCTATGAATGGAGTGGGATAGTTATCCTTCGGACAGGCGCGATTGATGTCGCGGTAATCAACACAGACCCTAATAGTACCCTGCTTTTTATCGACAGGGACAATGTTGGAAACCCATTCTGTGAGGGGGATGGGATAAATAAAGCCCGCGTTCAGAAGTTTTTCAACTTCTACCTTAATTGCAGCGGCTTTACGAGGATGCATGGGGCGTAAGCGTTGGCGCACGGGCTTCGCACCAGGGTAGGTTGGAATATCATGCACTACGATACTGGGATCAATCCCATGAATTTCCTCGTAAGACCAGGCGAACACATCTCTAAATTATTTAAAAAGATCAGTATAGACCTGTATCTCATCAGGAGAACAAGTCACTCCCACGTGTATATTCTCAACGATCCCCGGTTTAACGGAGATGTTGATCGGGATGGTTTGAGTGATATTACTCAGGTTTCCTTCCGAAAGAACCTCATGCGTCAAAATGGGCATTTGGAGAGGAGGAGTAGGAACCTGAGATGCATAACGCTCTAGACAACCTGACATTGCCCCCAAGCTAGGCATGAAAGAGGAACGATGATGTCCATCGCCCCAAGGCAGCTCCTCAAGAGACATTGTTTCAACAATGGCTTCATTGGAAGGGAAAGTCTCCTTGAGAGGATCAGGTGAATCGGCCTGACCAAGCCAGGGGGATTGAGAGTAGACATCTAGAGCCATGCTCAAAGGAGCATGCTGAGGAGGCGGAGGATCAGATGCAGCAACAATTTCATAGTAGCTAATCTCTACTGGAGTCAAGGGCATTGATTCTCCAAACTCAAACACCTGCTCAGGCGTAGGGATGAGCCAGGGGTCATCAGACCTGGAAATCATGTTAACTTGAGCAGTGTGCGGTGGTGGTGCGGGAAAAATACCCATGAGGACGGGGTCCTTGAAGAGACCAGGTCCTACACTGTCAGGGGGATTTGGGATCTAATCCATGTATGGAACGTTGTTCTCGGAGGTGGAGGTGAAGAAGGACAACTGATCCACCGTGACGATTTTTCCCTCGTGAGGGAACTTAAGGAGTCGAAAAATGCTATATGGCACGCATAGCATGGCATGAGTCCAGCTGCGGCCGAGAAGTATATTGTAGTTGAGCCTGGCGTCGACTACTTCTACTTCTACGTTGACAGTCTTCCCCTGTAAAGTGATCGCTAAACTCTCGAGAACACCCAGGGGTTTGGATTCCCGACCATCAAATGCCTCTAGGGCATTGGGAGATGAGGAAAGGGCCGGAGAGCCAATGGCCTTCCAGAAAGCGGACGACATGACGCAGGTAGAAGCACCTTCATCCACAACGGCCCTATGGATGTTCAGACCGTTGATCCTGACTTGAATAACAAGAGCGATCTGATGTGGAAGTCGGGGGGTGAAATTCTCTAAATCGAAGGTGAGAAGACTCGAATCGGCGGGATCAATGCCACCGATTGCAGACAATAAAGTCTTCCGTTGCGAATGACAACTTTGAAGAACTTCTAGTGCAGACATAGCAGAAGGCGCCTGTGCCAAATCCTCAACAATACTGTAGTGCTGAGCGGCACGAGCATTCGGATTATAAGAAGATATTCGTAAAACACCTTTAGAAGGTGGCTTCACAACAGGTTCAGGAGTAGGCTTCTCGATTTCCAACGAACCGGAGACAGGTGGGGGAGGTGGTCCATCCGCAACTGCCTTCCCAGGTGCCTGCCGTGATTCGTTGTAATCCTTCGAACGTGTGGCAACAGAGATGGGTGCAGCACCATTCATCATAATAACTTGGGACCCAAATGGTGCAGATGGTGAAGGCTGTTCAACCATCTGGGTTTGCTGAGACGGGAATGGCTCTTTAAGAACTGCTGGAGTCCCTTTTGAGCCTTTGAGAAGTTGACTAACTTCAGATCGTCGTGGACAATCCTTAGTATAATGGTCTCCTTCACAAATGAGGCAGGGGTACTTCGGTTTACGTTGAGAACCATCCTCAGCACGAGATTTGGATTCTGGCTTTGTGGCGTCGGATTTGGATTTACCTTTGCCCTTCTTTTTCCCTTTGGAGGCTTTCTCCGTAGGATTGGCTTGAACGGCATTAACCTCTGCAGTTTTGCCAGAATCGGTAGGGGCGGGAGGAGCAGAATTGTTGGATGAGTTAGACTTCTGCTTCCCATTCGAAGATTTCTTCGAATTCTGAGACACGGAACCAATGAAACCATCCACTGCAGGGGTAGGTGGAGCCTTAGAGGTTCTGGATCGTGGAGCATCAGGCAAGATATCATAAAGCGTGCTGGATTGAGATATACAAGATCCAGATATTGGGCATGCACAATGGCTTGTTCCTCCATCACACACGCTCCCATCGCAATATCTTGGGCAATTTTGTTCACGAAGGAGGTGGTGAACCAGTGAGTTAGTATCTGATCAGGTATATGAAACTTGATCAGTCTACGACGGCGCCGCCACTCATGAATGTAATCAGAAATGTGAGTGGCTTTGTCCTGCTTCAAAGAAGTCAGGAGGTGTGTCCCGGCTTCATAACGAACTGGTAACTGAAAGTGCGTTAGAAAAGCCATGGCTAAGGAATTGAAATCTTGGAAGATGCCACGGGATAACTCGATGTACCACTTAGCAGCAGCTCCAGTCAAAGTGCGCTGGAAGAGGCGCAGACGAATTGAATCATCGACCCAAGAGTTAGATGAACACCAAAGATGATACGTCATCACATGCGCTTGGGGGTCCTCCCCAGCTTTACCCTCAAACTTGGGGCAATCACCTGGTATCTTGGTAGGAACCGGAGGCCAATAAGGATTATGCAAAATTGGATCATTGGTAAATTTTGAAACATTCGGCAACTCCAAGGTGGCCAAGAACGGTAATGGCGGATTGACAGGCATGCCAGGCCCGAGATGAGGACCAGTATCTGTACTCCACACTAGTTGTGAATATCCTTGCCCCCATGGGTTTTGTCCCGTAGGATTCTGACTGTAGGGGGTGTAGGTCATATAACCAGACTGATTTGGCTGCTGGTAACCAGTGTGTGGGGCTTGATAACCAGAGTACAGACCCTGATTATATGTCGGTCCAGTGTAAGCAGCATTTGGATTTGGCTGCTGAGTATAGGTGGAACCGGGTGGATGAGGATAATACTGAGAACCTCGGGGCTGGTTATAATTCAGTTGAGATTGACCATGAGGATAATAACCGCCCTGAGGATGTGTCGGCTGCTGATAAGTGGAACCCTGTGGAGCCTGATAACTAGGGCACAACTGTTGATTTGGCTGCGACATTGAATAAATCGGCTGCTGGGTAGGGTTAATCGAATGAGCGGGCTGCCCTGAGTGAATAGGTTGACCCGGATGAGCGAGCTGCCCTGAGTGAACAGGTTGACCCGGATAGTCAGGCTGCGCCGGTTGCGCAGGTTGACCCAGCTGTAAAGGAGCCCCAGGTTGTGCCGGATGGGCCGGTTTGCCTGGAGGCGGAACACCAGGTTGTATCAGATGGGCCGGTTGGCCTGGTGGAGGAATGGAGCTAGGTGGTTTCTGGTAACCGGTTTGACCTGGAGCAGGACCATAGGATGGTCCCAGCTGATATGCAACGTTGGAAACAACAGGATACTGTGGTTGCATAGGTGGAGAAGGCTGGATTTTCCCCCCTGGACCATAGACCGGTCCCGGTTGGTACCCCGACTGAGGCTACACAGGTTGACCGGAAGGGTTGTAATATTGTCCTTGCGGACCGTACAATGGCCCTTGCTGGCCCGCAGGATAGCCTTGCACGGGCTGCCCCTGTGGGTCATAAGGATAACCAGGTTGGCCTGAAGGTTGGCCTTGGAAAGGTTTCCCTTGCGGGTTATAAGCCTGGTTATAAGGTAAACCTTGAGCATGGAGGTGAGCCTCAGGAGCGGGTAGACATAAAATGTCCCCGTGCTCATCGTACTGATCTGGAAAAGCATACACGGGTGTACCATCCTGTGCATAGTGCAAAAAATAAGAGCGGTTGGGGTCTTGGGAGGATGGTCCAACCTCGGGGTTCGGCTATAGCAGTCGCTAAATAAACGTCTTCAGGAGGCGGCATAGCCCTCGCGGAGGGTGCCGTGACAACGGGTGCAGAGGCGGCCACACAGACAGTGGGCCGAGAGGGTACAGAAGTGACGGGTGTCCGAGGAGACACCCCCAATGAAGGAGCAACCGGCCTCGTAGAAGGAGCTGATACTCCCATAGAGGCTGCGGCGGAAATGATCTGACCCAAGGATCTATACCCTGCTGGAAATGAGAGATCGGATGACGACGTAATAGCAGGTTCAGAGTCATCTCCTGGAAATAATATCCGAGGAAATAACTGGTAATATTCATCGAACGTTGGGATTTCCTCACTGGAATCACTCATGTTTGAGCCTACCGCTAGATCTTGTAATAGACGGTGAGGACTAGGAGGAAAAACAATAGCTATAAAAGGCGAACCCAATGTAAGAGAAAGGAAATCAGCTCCTAATCTCAATTCAGACAAAGGGTCAGAAAAGGGCCAATTGAACTCAACTAGTCCCCCAAAGGGTTGCTCAGAAAGAACCGGTCCCCCGTCAGGAAACTCGGAAACAATGGGCTGTTGTGGTTCAGCAAAGGATTGGGAAACCTCTGATGAATCGTCCGTATAAGGACTACCAGTAGACGAAACCGAGGGTTCCGCCACTGTGGTAGTAAGGACAAGAGAAAAAGATCAAACACACACACGGGCTGAAAAAGAGTCAAGACACACAATCAAACGGTCAACAAGAAGAATCTAACAAGGCGTGTGATCGTGGGTGATTAATTTTTACCACATTGAAAAATAAGAAACTTCGTTGTTTCATGTTTTAAGAGTCGAAAAACGGTCGAAAAGGTGACTCTATCTCTTTCATATTTGACACAAGCGTGAAAGGACAAGCGCTTGGTGATCCTTTCAAATTTAGGGAGTCAGAAAAGATCAAATGACTACTCAGGAATACTAGGCAAAAGGGTGTACCAAATAACTGTGAACTGCAATATACACCTTGGTTCCAATAATGAAAGAGAAATCAACCAAGGAATTTCCGTACGTGCAGGAAATCTCCCCGAATGTTGTGTCCGGTGTATCACGGGTATAGGGCGGCAGACTCGGCTTCCTATGGATAAAATATTGAAACCTAGTGGGGTCTCCCTTTATATACGCGACGGTACGAGGAGCACAAGTCCGTGCTAATGCTGTCTATGTTGGGTGTGGAGCCTGATTATCTTGTTTACTTTGTATCACAGTGTTGGACCCCTGTACCTTAAAAGGGGCGGCAATGCCGCCCGTAATTAATAGCTGCCGTGGGGGGTCCAGGGGGGGGTGGCAGCGCTTTTCGGAGCCCCCCCCTGGCGGGGGTTTTTGGGGGCAGCGCCCCCGAAGCTAAAAACATAGGTAAAATTGCCTTGTAAAAGTATAGTAATTTCTAGTCAATCTGGGCCGTTCATTAGGCAAATGATCTGACGATAGAAGTTATGTTTAGATCAGGGTTTTTTTCCCTAGAAGGCAACCCCTCGCTTTTATGAGGGCATTGTATTGTGGCTGTGCAATGTATGTGTTTTCTCGGAGCGAGAAACAGAGAGGGAGACTGTGAGAGAGAACAGAGGATATTACAATGGATCTGCTGTAGGTTTTGTCTCTTCATTTTTTGCTGGATAATAGAAAGGAAGGATTGGCTGTTCGGGGTGGACGTAGCCCAAACTGGGTGAACCACGTATATCTGTGTCTCTATGGTTTTATGTGTTTTGTGTGCTTGTATTTTCCGCATATTTTATGTGTTTCATTGCTCTATAATATTTAATTTTCTAACAACTGGTATCAAAGCCGAAGGTATATTTGGCTGATAAACTCACAGGAAAGAAGGGTTCCTGGTTTGAGTGGGAGCAATGGCGGACGATGGTAATTTTAGGGTCGAGAAATTTAATGGCCAAAACTTCCCGCTGTGGAAGATGCAGATGGAAGATTATCTGTATCAGAAAGATCTATACCTACCATTGAGCGGAAAAATAAAGAAGCCTGCGGCCATGACATATGCGGAATGGAAAATTATCGATAGAAAGGCACTCGGAACAGTACGGTTGTGTCTTGCGGCGTCAGTTGCCTTCAATATTTCGAAGGAAACAACAACGGAGGGTTTGATGTAGACGTTGGCGAAACTATATGAAAAACCCTCGGTCTCAAACAAGGTATTTCTTATGAAACGACTTTTTAATATGAAGATGTCGGAAGGTGGATTTGTTGCAGACCATTTAAATGAATTTAATACAGTTACCAGTCAGTTAAGTTCTGTAGGGGTAAAATTTGATGATGAAGTTAGAGCTCTGTTATTCTTGTGCTCATTGCCAGAGAGTTGGAATGGTTTAGTAATGGCCAATAGTAACTCTGTCTCTGGATCTAGTACTTTAAAGTTTGATGATGTTGTTGGTGCTATCCTTAGCGAGGAAATGCGACGGAAAAGCTCCAGTGAGACATCAGGTAATGCTTTGAGTGCAGAGTCTAGGGGAAGAAGAATGGAAAGAGGAAAGATTTTGGGATATCACAGTAAATCAAGGAAAGGCAGATCCAAGTCCAGATCGGGGATAGTGTGCTGGAATTGCGGAAAGAAAGGACACCTAAAGAAAGACTGTAGATCTCGGAAGGGAAAAGAAGGAGATACACAACAAGAAAACAATCATGAAGCAAATGTGACAGGTGATGTGTTACAAGATGCTTTGATTCTTTCTTTCGAAAATGTTACTAATTCTTGGGTTGTAGATTCAGGGGCTTCATTCCATGCCACACCCGATAAGAAATATTTTCATGACTATGTTCAAGGAGATTTTGGACAAGTTCGTTTGGGTGATGATAAACCTTGTAAAATTGTTGGAATGGGTAAAGTTCTTGTAAAAAAACAGAATGGAAACCAATGGCTACTAAAGGAGGTAAGGCATGTTCTAGATCTGAAGAAAAATCTGATTTCAACAAGGCAGTTAGGCAGTGAAGGTTGTGTGACAACTTTCACAGATAAAACTTGGAAGGTCACCAAAGGAGTGCTGGTAATAGCAAAAGGTGAAAAGGTTGGTACATTGTATTTATGCAATGGTATTTCTAACTCTGTTAATGCTTTGACTTCCAAAGGAGCAGATGCAGCATTATGGCATCATAGGCTCGGACACACGAGTGAGAAGGGGATGAAAATTTTTCACTCAAGAAATTTGCTGCCAGGTTTGAAGAATGTTGATTTGGATTTATGTGAGAATTGCATTTATGGAAAACAGAAGAGAGTCGGATTTCTCAGAGTTGGGAAAGAAAAGAAGAGCGAAAAATTGGAGCTTGTGCATACAGATGTATGGGGACCTGCTCAGGTATCATCTCTTGGTGGCTCTCGCTATTATGTTACGTTTATTAATGATGCAACTAGAAAAACTTGGATTTATTGTATTCAAAATAAATCTAATGTATTTGATACTTTCAAGAAATGGAAAGCTTTGGTTGAGATTGAGACAAGAAAGAAGTTGAAGTGTCTCAGATCAGACAATGGAGGCGAATATTGCAGCAAAGAGTTTGATAGGTACTGTTCAGAGCATGGAATTCGCAAAGAGAAGTCAGTTCCAAGAACACCACAAGAAAATGGTGTGTCAGAAAGGATGAACAAAACAATCATGGAGCGTGCAAGGTGCATGAGATTTCATGCAGGATTGCCTTTACAATTTTGGACAGATGCTGTAGATACTAATGTTTATCTAATAAACAGAGGGCCTTCAAGTTCCTTGGATGGTGGTATTCCAGAGGAAGCATGGACATGCAAAAAGGTAAACAACTTCTTTTTAAAGCCTTTTGGTTGTGAGGCCTTTGTCCATATTAATAAAGAAAATAGAACAAAGCTTGAGGAAAAATCAAAGAAATGTACCTTTATTGGATATGGTGCTAATGATTTTGGTTATCGCTTATATGATTATGAAAATCACAAAATCATTAGGAGCAGAGATGTAATATTCAATGAAAAGGTCTTTTATAAGAATCAGTTGCAGGAAAAGAAACAGGAAAAAGAAAGCAAGGAATACACAGTTCTTGATGAGATAACTGAAAAAGTAAAGGTGCCTGAAAATAATAATAATCAACAACCACAGCAGCAGCAACCACCACAACAGCAACAGGCACCTCAAACACCCGAAAGTGGTGTTAGAAGATCTACCAGGATAAGTAGACCCCTTGAACGATACTCTCCTTCATTATATTATTTATTGTTGACTGATTCTGGTGAACCTGAATGTTATGAAGAAGCAATGCAGGTTGAAAGCAGGAAGAAGTGGGAGCTAGCCATGGAAGAAGAGATGGATTCCTTAATGCATAACCAGACTTGGGACTTAGTTAGGTTGCCTGCAGGTAAAACTACATTGCAGAATAAATGGGTTTACAGGCTGAAGGAAGAAGATGGAGGAAAACAGAGGTACAAAGCTAGACTTGTGGTGAAGGGGTTTGCACAAAAGAAAGCTATTGATTTTGATGAAATATTTTCTCCCGTTGTTAAAATGAATTCAGTCAGAACTATCTTAAGTCTTGTAGCAGCGGAAGATTTACATCTTGAACAGTTAGATGTAAAGACAACATTTCTCCATGGAGATTTGGAGGAAGAGATATACATGCAGCAACCAGAAGGATATGAGGTAAAAGGGAAAGAAAAATTGGTGTGTAGGTTAAAGAAGAGCTTGTATGGCTTAAAACAAGCTCCAAGGCAGTGGTATCTAAAATTTGACAAGTTTATGTCTGAACAAGGTTATAGTAGATGTCACTCTGATCATTGTGTTTATCTAAAAAGGCAAAATGATGGCAGCTACATTATATTGTTATTGTATGTAGATGACATGCTTGTTGCAGGGTCTAACATGCAGGAAATAAATGTGCTCAAAAGAAAATTGGAAAATTCATTTGCAATGAAGGATTTGGGAGCTGCAAAACAAATCCTTGGTATGAGGATAACTAGAGACAGAAAAAATCGCAAATTAACACTGTCTCAGAATGAGTACATAGAAAAGGTGTTGAAAAGATTTAATATGCAGAATGCAAAACCAGTTAGTACACCTTTTGCTAGCCATTTCAAAATCAGTAAGGATATGTGCCCAAAGACCCAAGAAGAAATGGAATATATGTCTAAAGTTCCATATGCATCAGCAGTTGGAAGCTTAATGTATGCAATGGTCTGCACAAGGCCTGATATTGCACATGCAGTGGGAGTTGTAAGCAGGTACATGAATAATCTAGGAAAAGAACATTGGATGGCAGTAAAATGGATTCTCAGATATTTGAGAGGTACCACAAATCAAGCATTATGCTTTGGTGGTTCAAACATTACTCTACAGGGATATGTTGATGCAGATATGGCAGGTGACAGAGATAATAGGAGGAGCACTACAAGATATGTATTTACCGTAGGTGGAACAACTGTCAGTTGGGTTTCAAAAATCCAAAGTGTTGTTGCACTTTCAACAACAGAAGCCGAGTATGTTGTTGCTACAGAGGCTAGTAAAGAAATGATTTGGTTACAAAGGTTTATGGATGAATTGGGTAAGAAGCATGATATGGGCACACTATACAGTGATAGCCAAAGTGCTATTCATCTTGCAAAGAACTTAGCATTTCATTCTAGGACTAAACACATACATCTCAAGTACCATTTCATACGGTCAGTATTGGAAGATGGAGAGTTGAAGCTGGAAAAGATACACACTAGCCAGAATCCTGCAGATATGCAAACAAAAGTTGTAACCAGGGAGAAACTGAGAATGTGCTCAGTTTCAATTGGTCTTCAAGGATGACGATGAAGATGAGGAATAGCCAGGTCCAAAGAGGAGTCATTTTCCAACAAATGAAGCAGCAATGGAGTTGCTACAATCAGTCTCCAAGTGGGAGATTGTTGGGTGTGGAGCATGATTATCTTGTTTACTTTGTATCACAGCGTTGGACCCCTGTACCTTAAAAGGGGTGGCAATGCTGCCCGTAATTAATCGCTGCCGTGGGGGGTCCAGGGGGGGCGGTAGCTCTTTTCGGAGCCCCCCCTGGCGGGGGTTTTCGGGGGCAGCGCCCCCGAAGCTAAAAACAGATGTAAAATTGCCTTGTAAAAGTATAGTAATTTCTATTCAATCTGGGCCATTCATTAGGCAAATGATCTGACGATAGAAGTTATGTTTAGATTAGGTTTTTTTGCCCTAGAAGGCAACCCCTCTCTTTTATGAGGGCATTGTATTGTGGCTGTGCAATGTATGTCTATTCTCGGAGCGAGAAACAGAGAGGGAGACTGTGAGAGAGAACAGAGGATATTACAGCGGATCTGTTGTAGGTTTTGTCTCTTCATTTTTTGCTGGATAATAGAAAGAAAGGACTGGCTGTTCGGGGTGGATGTAGCCCAAACTGGGTGAACCACGTATATATGTGTATCTATGGTTCTATGTGTTTTGTGTGCTTGTATTTTCAGCATATTTTATGTGTTTCATTGCTCTGTAATATTTCATTTTCTAACAGTCTAAAGCCAAGAGGCGAACGATAGCTACTAGGTTTTAAGACGTCGGAACACGTCTCTAGCCTAGACCTCTAAATGTGTTTCGTTAGATTTCAATGTTGCCTTAGTGTAAATTGAGTAAATTTTAAAGTTTATCTTCAATTACGTTTCAGTTTTCAGGCCCTAACGAATGTGATGTCTCAAAAATCTTCTGAATGCAAAACTACATGCCACAGTATATCATTTCGTTCGATGAAAGCTAGCTACAAAAGAGTTAAGAGATTTTTACACAAACAAAATGATCAGAGGACAACCAGTGATATCTCTAATGCAGCTAATGAAACTAAAATTTTTTCTTTCAAAGTCACTAATTACTAATAACACCGAAAAGATTTTAATTTGCATTAATCAATCAAAAGCAAAAGAGATTTTTTTTTTATATATTTTCAATGTTTGATAGCTAGATGCACTAAACAAACCGAAAAAAAATGAGAAGTAATTCAAGAAATGATATTAAGAGAGTAAAAACAAGCATATTTCACTCAATGGCACAAACAATCAGATCTCAAATCGACCAAAATTCTCTCAAAACAAAGAAAAGTCCCAAAGACACTAATGAGCCGTGTAATTTAGGCCCAAAATGAAGCAAAGCGAAATTCGAATAAAAACGAAATCAGTCACTCAAAAAGCGCAATAAAATGATAGACAACTGTCAAACGAATGCAAGGAAGCAATCCCAAAGTCGACTGAACGAACGAAAACCAAAAACTCCCAAGGGAGGCTCGACTCACAAAATCATCTAGATGCCCTAGGGCTCGAATGCAAAATCGAACGAAATAAGAAAACAACCAAGGGATGGAGGTTACAATCAGTCAAACTAGGCTCCAGTGCACTCAAACAGCCGAAAAAACAAGATCAAAATCACAAGTCAGTCCCAGAAGCCAAGAAACACAGCAAACCCTAATAGCTCACAGGATGGGCGCGACTGTGAGCTTGAAATTAGCACCAGAAAGGCAATGGCGCGGGTGATACACAAGCAACCTGCGCCAATGGGCGTGACTGTCACACTAAAAAGCGCGCCAGCCGAGTTTACTATGGGAGAATGAAAAACAAGCAATCTCAGACACAGACAAGTGATAACAAGGCTAAAACAAAGCCAAACAAACAGAAAAAACAGTCCAAAGAGCTGACCAAGCAAGTAAGGCCAAGAAATTGACCGAAAAGAGAAGACAATACTCCAAGTTGTTCAGTCCGTAAACTAAACTGGAGATTGACTGAAGCAACGTTGATCTACTCCGCTAATGCAAAGCAAAAGCGTTTCGAAGGCTATCTGGCTGCACTTCAGGCTCCGTCTATAGCTTACAAATCAAACAACAAGCTGAGTCCCCAGTGGAGTCACCAAATTGTTGAAGAGGTTAATCCCCTCTGTGGACAGAGGCGATCCCTACTAGCCCAGATCGGGTCTAGCAACAATCAAACACGCTACAGTGCAGGTTCCTAATTGCAAATAAACCGACTTGCGAGGAAGGCTTACCTGGAATCCAACGCTATCGTTTGTAGAAGAGGTGGTGCTCCCGTTCCTTTGCCCTGGCAGATCACAATCCTCACGATCTCCGTGATCGGACACCTGCACATGCAAGAAACAACACAAACGCAAGCATAAAATCCAGTATATACAAATATATGTCAGTCGAAGAGGACATAACTCATGAACATAATCAAGAACAAGAGTGGAACCATAACCAATAGTTGCTTATCATTAATGAGTCAAAAGAAGAATACAACCATAGCTTCGACGCAGCACTCTCCTTTGGCGGGTCGTCAACACAACATGTCTCGATAAAGCCTGTCAAGGATGGGACAAGCCTCTCTCTCCGGATACTTGGCAATAGTCTCCTTGCTTGGATTTGGCCTTAAGGGAATCAAGAAGGCTCTTGCAGCATAAGGATATGAAAGCTCTTGGGAACTTGGAGATTAGCTTGCCATGGAGATGAGCAAGCTTTTATAGAAGGAGGAAGGGGAGTTGGGATCCCTATAATTATGGGATTGGCCCTATCATCAAGGAAGCTTCCATGAGAGGTGGCAAACCACTTCCTCTCTATGGACATTCGTAGCCAAACCTCCCAACTCAAGATAGATATCAGTCCAGGAATTTGTTAGGACGAAATTTCCGCCTTTTATTTTTAAAAAACACCTCTTAATATGGTTGGCGCGGGTGCGGCTCTATGACAGAGTGCCAATTGGCGCGCCCTCTTTGGAGGATTTGCCCCCTTGGCGCGAGGGCTGAACTGTGGAACCGCGCCAATGGAAAAAGAGCTATTTTTAGGGTTTTTTGCAGGGAGATGTTTTCAGGGCAATCGAAGCTCATCTTCAGAGGGATGAAATGAAAGTATTTTCTGCCTTGTCTCGCTCATGTCACTTTGAATAAGCCGTCCAATGTGCGGGATGGGGAATGGTAGGGACGGTGACAAATTGCTGTGTAACACATAGTACCTGTGCTTTACTGTCGAAGCTACTGAGAAAGGTCCACACACGTCTGTGTCAATTCTCTTAAGGATCGTCGTGGCGTGACTATCCTTCTCGTGAAAGGTGGCTTTCACAAATTTTCCCAAGGTACACCCCTTGCACTAATCTGACTGCGCAAGAGTGCCTTTAGGAAGCCCAGTAGAAATTTGTTGCAGTATCTTCAAAGCTCCATGGTGAAGGTGGCCCAATCTCCGGTGCCACAACTCGCCATCATCCCGGCTCACCACTCCTTCTGCCTTGCCTGCCATTGCTGCGCAACCATCTACCTACAATTGATAAAGGTTCTTAACTCGAACCCCTATCCTCCGGGTCTCACCAGTTGCTTTACTGCGCAGGTGTTGGTACTATTTTATTGCTACCCTTTTCTATTAAAAATTCACCATTTATCTATCATTTTCTCCATAAACTTCCCATAAGTCCATTGAAATTGATTAAGTAAAGCATTATAGTTGTTATTTTGCATTAAATTTAATTTATGACTTTTTATGTTAAATTTTGGAATTTTTCAACAAAATTACAGGAAGTCACTACATCCTGTAATCAGTTTATGTTGTGACATGTGGCATGAAAGGAAAATCAAAATAGAAGGTATGAACGTGATCTAGGACGTACAAATATGGTAGAAAATCTATTTGCCATCGAATTTGGAGTTCCAGGATATACGGTCAAAGTCGGTCAAACTCAACCTCTTCAGCAGAGAAATCAGAAGCTATAATGATGTACATGATCTTTTGCTTAAAGTTAGGAATTTTGAACTAATTCGAACTATGTTGGAATTAGTTAAGATGAAGAAGGAACGAATATAGCCTTCTAGTTGTAAATTTTAATAAATAGGAGGATTTTGATTAGAAAGTTTAGCTAGTGAGAACGTTGAAGAAATCAGACTCAAGACTGTAAAGCGTATTCCAACACTCTGTTTTGAATGTAATCATTTCCAGAACTTAATGAAAAGCAGAATTTCACCAATCACAGTGTTTACGAGTTAAAGGTTTATCATTTGAAGTTATCAAAGTGTGCCATCAGTGCGTGGAAGGGCCCTACGTAAAGATTGGTACACTTTCTTTTACGTTTTATGTTTCATAGAGTTTAGTTTTTCAGATCTGAACAACGTATTTCATTTCATTGCTTGTGAGTTCATTCATTTAATTAGAAGTTCTTGAAATTGTTGTTAATTTATGGTTCATAGCAATAGCTTGAAGATTCGATTGCAGAATTATTGAAACAATCCTTGTAAAAGGTGTAATCGAGCATTGGATTTCAAAATATCTCTATGAACTCTGTTTGTTTTTATGAATTTGATTTCTAGAATGTTCAGTGTGTTATCTTAAAGGAGTTTTTGTGAAACATATCCTCGTAAGAGGATTGAAAAGCTCATATTAGAAACACTCTGTTTTTAAGATCAGTAGATTAAAATTTGATAATATAAGTGTTTAAATTGTGAAAAGGAAACATATTTTAACCTCTTGTAAAGGAGTACTGAAGCCTGTCACAATTAGACATTTATTTAAACATATAGAACATAACCTTTTAGGTCTAAAAATATTAGATGCGCCTCTAAGACTACTGACCCTGGTCGACATTAAATGAGTCTAATCTAGCATCCTAGATTGGTCGTTACATTTTGGCGCCGTTGCCGAGGAGGCGCAACTAGAGGAGTTCTAAAAAAAAAAAAAACTCAAAACAAACAAAAACAAACAAAAACATAGATTTAATTTTAATTCTAGAAGTCATGTTTACATATGTCTAGACCTAGGGATGATAAAGGCAGTTTTATAAAAACCCCCCATCCAAGAACTAACCCACCATTAGGAGCAGATCCTTTAGAAAGAATTGAACACACAACACCAGCTGGGAAAGTCACTGTACAAGAACTAGAGGATAAACAGAAATCAGGTCAAAGACTTACACTTATAGAACGACAAATTCTATTAGCATACGAAACAAAGAAGAAACACTTTCCTGAATCCTCTACAACAAGAGAAGGCATCAAAACAACTCAACAATCTCTCCTTGAACCTACTGTTATTGAACAAATTCAATTAGGATAAAAACCAACACAACAACTTCTCTTTGAAACAAGTGACACTGAACAAGAACTTAAAACAACAGAGGAACCTATCAAAATGGCTGAGGAAGGAGGAGGATCAGCAAGAGGACCTACTCCTGAACAACTTAGAGAATATGAGAGACAACAGGAGGAAAGAAGAAGACAACGAGAAATTGAACTAAAACAAAAACAAGATCAAGATCAAAGAGAGGAGGAAGAGTCAACCTTTAAATTTCCTATTCAAGAACCAGGAGAAAATCATGATGAGGAAATCAAAATGAAAAACATACCTCCATCTGTGTTACCAAATTTTTATGGCATGGCTTCGGAAGATCCTGATTCATTCCTGTTTGAATTTGACATAGTATGCCGAACATATGGTTATACAGATGATGCCCATAGGCTTAGACTCTTCCCAGCAACATTAAAGGCATCAGCATTAAGATGGTTCATGGGACTAGGTGAGCATGCAATAACTGATTGGGATGGCATGCGAAAAATATTCCTAAAGAAATATCAACCTTATTGTAGATCGAAATATTCTAAAGATGATATCTTCAGAATGAATCAACAGGAGGATGAAACTTTAGAGGAGTATTTGGAACGATTTGTCTACAATTTACAAAAATCAAAACATAGAACCATGTCACTTGATCTGATTCGAACAATATTTTTGAAGGGCATTCGAGAGGAATACTTAGATGATCTTAACTTGATGGGAAAAGGTGATATTTCCACCTTACCTTTTGATGAAATTGCTGACTTATGTGAAAAGTATTCCAAGAGCAAAGCTAGAAATGGAAAAAGAGCTATATCATCCAAAGCCACAAAATCCGCTTCAGCTAGTGTCACAAGGGCTGAAATAGGAAATCTATTAGAAGAATTCAAAACAGACCTATTGAGCACCTTAGGAAATCAAATTGACACTATGAAAGCAAAGAAAAGACAAGAAGAAGAAGATCAATTAATGGCTGTCTTTTGTCCAAAATGCCGGAAGAAACATGCTTCGAAAGATTGTCCTTTAGAAAATATTCAAGTATGTGCCTTTTGTACTGAAAATCATGATATATTTCATTGTTCTAAAATAAATATTTTGCAGAATTGTAACTTGGAAGCCAATGCAAATTTGGAAAATATGTATTTCATGGGTGCAAAGAGACCATGGCAGCCAAGACCTCCACCTCCAGGTATGTTTCCAAATCAGAATTTTCAATTTCCTGCACAAGATCAAATGTATGTTCAGAATTCTTGGAATGTACCCATGCCATGGCAACACCAAAATTACCCCCAACAACAATGGAAACCATTTCAGCAATACCCATCATATCCTCAACCATACTCATCATATCCTCAACCATATCAACAGTATAATCAGCCATATCAGCAGTATCCTCAAACATATCAGCAATATCCTCAGCAACAAGTTGTTCATCCACCCCAAAACATTCAACAAACATTTCCTGCTCCTCCACCAATAAATCCACCCTAATTACAACTTCCATCTAACCAACCTCCTAGACCCACTCAGATTCCTGCTCAACCTGTACCAAATCCAAATAATAGAGCAGAAAGACCAGCTTACAGTGTAGATGAGGGACCATCATATCCCACATTACCTTTACAAAATATTGAGTTGAGGTCTGGTAAGGTACTTCAAAAAGAACTTCCCATAGCTGAGAAACAAGAGGAAAACAAAAACATTGAAAATGAAACACCAAACCAAAAGAAACAAAATGAAGACATCAAAGATAAACAAATCCAACCATTGCAATCACCACCTTTTCCAGAAAGATTGATCCAACCAAGGCTTCCCATGTCTTTACCACAATTTGATGCTTTAGATGAGCTGAAGAATGTCTATATAAAAATTCCACTTCTCCAAGCCATAAAAGACATTCCTATATATACTAAAGCAATTAGAGAGTTATGCCTCAAGAAGCCTACAAGAAAAAGACTTGATCCACAAACAATTCACGTTATTGGACACCTAGCTGGCCTTATGTCAAACACTATATCAATGGAAAAGTATGTTGATCCTGGCATTCCCAAAGTCACTACAATCATCAACAACATACCTATTCCAAATACTTTAATTGACTTAGGGGCAGCAATAAATGTGATGACTCTTGACACAATGAAGACACTACAACTGAGAAACTTGCAATATACACCAATTGTTTTAGAACTAGCTGATAGGTCTAAAGTGATTCCTGAAGGAATTTTGGAGGATATAATTGTTTCACTGGACTCTTGGGAGTATCCAGTGGACTTTTTAGTTCTTCAACCAAAATCTAATTTAGGAGGTCACCCTATCATTATTGGTAGACCATGGTTAGCAACTGCTGATGCATTCATAGGGTGTCGATCAGGTAATATGATCATTTCACGAGGAACTGAAAGGAAGCAACTCACTCTTTACCCATCAGCACAAACACCGGCAGTAGCAAACAACTTATGGCTAGATGATAAATACAATGATAAGGAAGAAGTTCAATCTGTTTTTAGCATCAATCAGATCTATGATTTTCATGAAGATAATAATGATGATTTGATAGAATTGTTCCTTTCTGAACCTGAAATGTTTGAAGAAATAAGAAATGAACAATACCATGCTGCAGATGAATTTTTGGCACAAAATTTTCAAGAAATATGTACACTCCATTCTTTGCAAACATCATTTCAAAACATTTTTCCCATCCAATCTATCACAAACACTCAGAGTAAGACTATAGAGATTAGTCCGGGCAAAACATTGAACATTAGCACTCACCTAGACTTATCTCAGGAAGAGAAATTGATTCAATTATTGAGAAAGTATCAGCAAGCATTTGCTTGGGACTACACCGATATGCAAGGAATCCACCCTGAAACATGCACTCACCATATCTACACAGATAATAATATAAAACCAGTGAGGCAACCACAGAGAAGAATGGATCCCATTCTTCAAGATATTGTTAGAGAGGAATTGCAAAAACTGTTGAAAGTTAATTTTATATATCCTATCTCTGACAGTCAGTGGGTATCACCATTGGTAGTAGTGCCCAAGAAAAATGGCAAGTGGAGGATTTGTGTTGATTATAGACAGTTGAACAAAGCAACCCTCAAAGATTATTTTCCACTACCATTCATCGACCAAGTGCTAGACACTTTAGCTGGGAAATCATCATTCTCTTTTCTTGATGGTTTCAGTGGCTATAACCAGATCAGGATAGCTTTAGAGGACCAGGATAAGACCACTTTTACTTGTCCCTGGGGCACTTATGCCTATAATGTTTTACCATTTGGACTTTGTAACGCTCCAGCTACATTTTAAAGAGCTTTTTTAGCCATTTTTGCTGATTTAGTTCATGAATGTGTTGAATTTTATATGGATGATTTTTCGGTTTATGGTAATTCATTTGAGCATTCATTAGAAAATCTTGAAAAGGTTTTGAAGAGATCTATTGAAGCTAATCTGTCCTTGAGCAATGAAAAGTGTTTTATGATGCTAGATGAAGGGATATTATTGGGTCACTATATTTCTTCTCAAGGCATTAAAGTTGATCCAGCAAAAATGCAGATCATTGTCAATTTACCAATTCCAAAGACACAAAAAGAGGTAAGAAGTTTTCTTGGGTATGCAAGCTATTATAGACAATTTATTGAACATTTTAGCAAAATGGCTCTACCTTTGTTTAAACTTCTAGCAAAAGATACACCATTCAACTGGAATGAATATTGTCAGAAAGCTTTTGAAACACTCAAACAAAAACTATCAACCACACCAGTCTTAAAAGGGCCTAACTGGAGTCTACCATTTCACATCTTTTCAGATGCATCTGACACTGCAATAGGTGCTTCTTTAGGCCAAAAGGAAGAGTCTTTCAATTATGCTATCTATTTTATCAGCAAAAATCTAACACCTGCAGAATTAAATTACACAGTCACTGAAAAAGAAATGTTGGCAATCATACATGCTGTAAATAAATTCCGACACTATATCACTGGTTATGAGGTCTTTGTACATACTAACCATTCAGCCATTAAATATTTAATGAATAAACCAATCACTAATGGCAGAGTTACCAGATGGCTGTTATTACTACAGGAATTTAATATTACAATGTTAGATAGGCCAGGTAAGGAGAATCAGGTGGCAGATTTTCTTTCTAGACTACAGAACTCAGGTGAGATTGTTCCAGTTGAAGATTCTTTTCTAGATGAAAATCTGTTTGCAATTTCAATAGTAGATCCATGGTATGCTGACTTAGCCAATTATTTGTCCATAGGAAAGACACCTCCGCATTTTACTACAAAGGAGAAGAAGAGGCTGATTAAACAAAGTGCTAGATATTCATGGATCAATGGAGATTTATTTTACACTGGTTATGATATGATTATTAGAAGATGTGTAAGAAATGATGAAATAATTGATATTTTAAAATCTTGTCATGACGAACCGTGTGGTGGGCATTTTGCAGCCAAGAGGACAGCATTCAAGATTCTCAGCCTTGGCTACTATTGGCCATCTATTTTTAAGGATTCCAAGAGGTATGTGAAGAGTTGTGATAGTTGTCAAAGAATGGGTAGACCCACAACTTCAGATGAAATGCCACTTCAGCCCCAAGTACATTTAGAGCCATTTGAGAAATGGGCTCTAGATTTTGTAGGCCCCATCAATCCACCATCAAAGAGCAAAAAGTACATCCTAGTATGTACTGATTACATAACAAAATGGGCTGAAGCAAAAGCATTAGTCCGAGCAACAGAGCAAACAATGGTAAACTTCTTATTTGAAGAAATTTTTGTAAGGTATGGAGTACCTAGGGAGATAGTCACAGATCAGGGTACTCAGTTCACTTCAAAGTTAGTCCAAGATATCACAGAAAAATATAAGATCAAGCACAGAAAAAGCACACCTTACCATCCACAGGCCAATGGCCAAGTGGAGTCAACAAATAAAACTTTGGAGGGGATTCTTACTAAAATAGTATCAATGAACAGAAAGAATTGGGAAGAAAAGCTCAAAGATGCACTGTGGGCTTACAGAATTACGTGGAAAGACACTACTGGATTCACACCATATCAGTTGGTGTACGGAAAAGAGGTACTACTTCCTATCGAATTTCAAATACATACTTATAAGATGGCTGCAGATTTAGGAATTGATCTCAGTAAAGCACAAAAGGAGAGAATTATGCAATTAAACCAGCTAAATGAGATGAGACAACAAGCAGAACATAGAACAATCCTAATGCAGAGACAGAGGAAGCAGTGGCATGATGCACACATTAAGAAGAAGAAGTTTAAAGAGGGAGATTGGGCTTTACTCTTTGACTCTAAATTCAGAGACCATAAAGCCAAATTTACAACACATTGGATGGGCCCATATGAAATAGTTGAAGCATATGACAATGGATCAGTCAAACTTACAACAATTGATGGAGAAGGCAAGACCTTTATTGTCAATGGTCACAGGCTGAAACTCTATCATAAGCCCATAAGCAAGGAAGATTTTATTGAAACAATATCTCAGCAAAAGGAGGTTGAGATATCACAGCCTTCAGCTGTGATATCTCTACCTTAGTCATTTCAATTTCTTTTGTTAAAAAATAAAAAATAGAAAAAACATAAAATAAAAAAATAAAAAATAAATAATCGTTTAGATGTGAAAACCAGACTCTGGCACACTCTAAACCCGAATTCTTACTTGAAAACCAATCATTTGGCTGGTAAGAATTCTTTGTTCTACTTGTTTATTGTTTTTCATAAATTCAATAATGACTTGAGGACAAGTCAAACACTTAGTGGGGGAGAATAATTAATGGTTTTTCTCTTTGGTAGAAGAATCAGTGATTTTTCATCTCCTCATTTTTAAAGCTTCAAGGAATCTGTGTCAGTTATTCAGTATTTCAATTCAGTTGTTCAGAATTTCAATAAAGAGCTATTTTTGTTCTAATTAGAAGGACCTATTTAAGCAATAAGATTTGCAGTGGGACCTGTTCAGAAGACTATGTCAACATTATCAATATCAGAGGGACTTGTTAAGGACTGCATTAAAGATACATCATCAATAAAGGCTACTTTAGAGGGACCTGTTCTACTTCAACAAAAGATACATCATCAACAAAGGCTACTTCAGAGGGACCTGTTCTACTTCAACAAAATTTTCAAAGGTTGTTTATTACCAGAATTCGAAGGCTACATCAACAACAAGGATAAAATAAGCTGCATAAAAGATGATTCTTCAGATTTTAAAGGGACCTGTTACATTCATTTCAAAGGGACCTGTTTTGAAAAATAAAGATGGTTCTTCAAATTTTAAAAAGGGACCTATTATACTCATTTCAAAGGGACCTGTTTTGAAAGATGAAGATCAGTCATACCTGTACAAACAGATCAGTCACCTGTGCAAGCCAAATCAACATTCTGTCAGTCAACAAGTGTAAAGTATTGTTGAAATTTTCATTTTTAACATTTAAATTCTGAAATTAGTTTAGTGTTCAAAAATGATAATTATTATTGCTTGATTATCAATTTCAAAAATCCCTATATCCATAATCTTTGCTTTTTATATTATTCTATTTCCTATTTCCATTCATACCTTAGCCTATTATTCTATTCCCATTCATTTATACCTTAGCCTATTATTCTATTTCCTATTTCCATTCACACCTTAGCCTATTATTCTATTCCCATTCATACTTTAGCTTATTTTCTATTTCCTATCCTTATTACCCTCTTCAAATCCGCTCTTCAAAAACTCATCATTTTTAAATACGCCCTCTGTCAATAAAGGTACCAACAAAGAAGTGGTCTGTATGGACACTCAATGAAGAGTCAGCTCAATGGTAAGACATTTGTAAAACGCATGATTACATTTCATTTCAACAGACGGAGTTATAAAAATTATGCTCTGACCCAAATTAGTTTATGGAGTGGAATGTATCCGTTATCATCACACGAATTATATTATGATTATGCTTTTATAAATCACTAATCCTTTGTATTCATAATCTGAATGCACTGTCCGTCCCTGCAAACAAACTCATGACCAATTT
The DNA here is from genome assembly GCA_034641835.2 of Pinus albicaulis. Lineage (NCBI taxonomy): Eukaryota > Viridiplantae > Streptophyta > Pinopsida > Pinales > Pinaceae > Pinus > Pinus albicaulis. The sequence continues at coordinate 704,411,846 of CM076584.1, forward strand.
GAATGCGCTGTCCGCAATTTGAATGCGCTATCCGACCCAAATTCATAACCTTAAGACTCTGTTCTCTGCGTATTGTATGATACCAAGCAAGTTGAGGTCGGTTGTTGAATTTTTAAGTTCATAGAGTGGTTAAAGAGTTAAATTTTAGACTCTGAGTTTTTAAGGAGGACCGAGATAGCATGTGTGGTTCCATTGAGAAAATATAGCAGACAAGTTATCCAGGGGTTTTTCTCTACGGCCGCCCAGAATTTGAAGAATAGCACAGTGAAGAAGGCCGCCCAGAATTTGAAGAATAGCACAGTGAAGAAGGCCGCCCAGAATTTGAGGAATAGCTCAGGAAATTAAAGAAGGCAGCTCAGAAAATTGAAGACGCTAACCAGGTCATTGGAACACAGAGAAGAGGTAACCACTTGAAAACCTTGATAGATTTTTTTTTTTTTTTTGAAGCATAGAAAAGGGGTTAAGAACAGAGAATTTTTTTTTAAAAACAGAGGAAACAATGACCAACAGAGTGGAGCCCGAAACATTTGATAGACTGAAGTATCACGAGGACTGTGTCAAAATTCAAGAAGAAAAACATTGGTTGCCTTTCCTACAGAAATTTAATGGGAATAATGAAGAGGTCACGAAGCAATTTGCATTTTCCTTCAATGGAGAGAAAGCTCTAGTAGGAAATGTCTCTTTTAGAATTTCAGAAGATATAATAGCACAAACCTTGGAAATTAGTCCTGAAGGAGAGAAGTACTTCAAAACCAAACAGTTCAAGGAAAAATCATGGACCCAGTTCATGTCCAGGTCAAGGGTTTCTTCAGTTAACTGGAAGAAGGGTGTCCCAAGAAGCTGGTTAGTGCATCCATGGGATGAGATGGTGTATATCATTCAAAAATTCATTACATGTGAAGGTCGTTATAGTATTGTATATCTCTATCACATAAAACTTCTGTTGCATTTGAAAGGCCAATGCATTATCAATCTACCCTATTTCCTTTTGCAGAGTCTGACTAAGATGTCAAAGACTATTCGAAAGCACAAAGGTAATGAAGACAAGAGTTTATATCATTTTTGCTTGATTAAAATACTAATTGAATCTGAGTTGCAGAGAAGAGGAAAAACATGGAAGGAATTCTTAATTGATAATCAAATCAAAGATAGAGAAGAAGAACAGCAGAAGCAAGGAAGCATGGAATTGATGATTGATGTTGATAAAGAAATCCATGAGCTTAAATCAAGTAATATTCCTCAACCGAGCGGTAGTGTAAGAACAAGAAGGCAAAAGCAAGAAGCTGCTAAGAGAATTGAAAAAGATAAAATCTTCACTACCTATAACAGAAGATCAAGGAGGATGAAAAGGAGTCAAACACAAGATGAGCCACCAGAACAGAATGCAAGCATACCAATGGAAATTGAAAGTAGTGAGTCAGTACATGAAGCAGAAATGGAAACTAGAAGAAATGAGAAAGAAAAGGAAGAACCAACACCTACAAATAAGAAGCAGAAAAGGTTAGAAAAACAGATTGAAAGGCTGAAAGAAGAATTGATGGAAGAAAACATGTTAGAAAAGGTTATCAAGAAGGAAAATGAAATGCCGAGAGCTCAAAGCAAGAAAATACAACAGAAGAATGAGAAACTAAAGAAAAAGATCAAGGAACTGAAGATTGATCAAACTGAAATAGGTAATTGGGCAATAAAATGTTATACTCAGAAAAAGAGTCTCAAGGAAAAATATAAGCAGTTAAAACATCAGTCTCAAGTTCAGAAGAATGCCAGAGTTCAGAGGAATGTGGATATATTGTTACAGGCAGCAGAGGTACAGGCAGAAACAGAGTTTAAGGGGAGCACATCAGGATTAGCATGAGGACATGCTAAACCATTGAGTTTGGGGGAGATGTTGGTACTATTTTATTGCTACCCTTTTCTATTAAAATTCACCATTTATCTATCATTTTCTCCATAAAATTCCCATAAGTCCATTGAAATTGATTAAGTGAAGCATTATAGTTTTTATTTTGCATTAAATTTAATTTATGAGTTTTTATGTTAAAATTTGGAATTTTTCAACAAAATTACAGGATGTAGTGACTTCCTGTAATCAGTTTATGTTGTGACATGTGGCATGACAGGAACATCAAAATAGAAGGCATGGACGTGATCTAGGATGTACAAATATGGTAGAAAATCTATTTGCCATCAGATTTGGAGTTCCTGGATATATGGTCAAAGACGGTCAAACTCAGCCTCTTTAGCAGAAAAATCAGAAGCTATAATGATGTACTTGATCTTTTGCTTGAAATTAGGAATTCTAAAACTAATTCGAACTATGTTGGAATTAGTTAAGATGAAGAAGGAACGAATATAGCCTTCTAGTTGTAAATTTTAATAAATAGGAGGATTTTGATTAGAAAGTTTAGCTAATGAAAACGTTGAAGAAATCAGACTTAAGACTGTAAAGCGTATTCCAGCACTCTGTTTTGAATGTAATAATTTCCAGAACTTAATGAAAAGCAGAATTTTACCAATCACAGTGTTTACAAGTTAAAGGTTTATCATTTGAAGTTATCAAAGTGTGCCATCAGTGTGTGGAAGGGCCCTACGTAAAGATTGGTACACTTTCTTTTACGTTTTATGTTTCATAGAGTTTAGTTTTTCAGATCTGAACAGCGTATTTCATTTCATTGCTTGTGAGTTCATTCATTTAATTAGAAGTTCTTGAAATTATTGTTAATTTATGGTTCATAGCAATAGCTTGAAGATTCGATTGCAGAATTATTGAAACAGTCCTTGTAAAAGGTGTAATCGAGCATTGGATTTCAAAATATCTCTATGAACTCTGTTTGTTTTTATGAATTTGATTTCTAGAATGTTCAGTGTGTTATCTTAAAGGAGTTTTTGTGAAACATATCCTCGTAAGAGGATTGAAAAGCTCAGATTAGAAACACTCTTTTTTTAAGATCAGTAGATTAAAATTTGATAATATAAGTGTTTAAATTGTGAAAAGGAAACATATTTTAACCTCTTGTAAAGGAGTACTGAAGCCTGTCACAATTAGACATTTATTTAAACATATAGAATAGAACCTTTTAGGTCTAAAAATATTAGATGTGCCTCTAAGACTACTGACCCTGGTCGACATTAAATGAGTCTAATCTAGCATCCTAGATTGGTCGTTACAGCAGGAAAGCCTTTCCCTCGCTAAAGACAACATCATATCCCTTATCTTCTAACATCACCATAGAGATAAGATTATTCTTCAATCCTAGAACATGCATCACTTCCTTCAATATGAAGGGTTTACCAGACTCCCTCTCAAAAGAAATGGTACTGATACCAGTCGCACTGTATCTACCATCATCGCCCATCTCAATGTGCACTGCAAGATCTTTCTCATCCAGATCAGTAAACAAATCTCGATCTCCTGTCGTGTGAAAAGATGCACCACTGTCAAGAAACCACACTGAACCCATCACACTTGAGACCAAGCATGCGATCGAAAATCTTAGCCTCAAACCTTTGAGGCTTAGCTCTCTCCAATGTTAGATCCAAAGAACTCCGTTTATTTTTCTTCTTTTGTGGACAACTAGTGGCGTAATGTCCGTGTTGGTGACAGTGAAAGCACTTCACCTTGGACATGTCCTGCATCTTGCCTTTCGCACCAGATTAAGAAGCTTTCTTTCTCTTCCCCTTCTTTGATTTGGCAGCCAAAGCGCAATTCTCTTCATCAGAGTTCTTTGATGAATATTCGTCCCTGGTACTTCGCCTTATCTCCTCTTGCACAAGATAAGCCAGTCGCTCCCATCTGTAATTTCTCCGATCCATTGAGTACGTGGGAATGCCAACTCTTCGAGAAACCAGAGGAGAGCCAAGCTCACCAGTCCTCTGTCATCCGCCAGTAACCCCCACACTTCCCAGCTCATCCCTGCATTGGGTGAACTTTGTGAGGTACTTGGGCATACTGTCGCCTTTCTCCATCTTTATGTTTCTGAGTTTATCCTTGAGCGCCAACTTCCTCTGGTCGCTCTTGCTTTGGAATAAATCTGTAAATGCTTTCCACATCAAGAATGGATAAGCCTTACCATGAAGGCTAAACACTATGTGATCCTTCACACCCTCCAACAGAATCCTTCGACACTTTGCTGTCTTCTTTTGCCATGCCTCAAGTACGGAAGCATCACTAGAAGTAGGCTTTGGGACTTCAGCATCTATGAACTCCTTCAACCCATTGTCATCTAGCACCGCCTCCATCCTGTCCTTCCATGCAATATAATTCGAGCTGCCCTCAAGGGCATACTCCAATCGCAATCCATTGAAAGACATCTCAACTTCGACACCAAGAAAACACTATTGCAAATTCGAATTCCACCAGCACAAAACTCAACCGCTTCAATGTTTTGCAATTGCTCCAATGATCAATATCGCTCTGATACCATGTAGAAATTTGAATAACTGATATGTTATCCACCGAGATTCTCCTAATCACACACTATTTTATCTTCATGCACAATACAGAATCTCTTCTACCATTGATCATTACATGCGGAAATAAAATCAATTGCATGCGCACATTAAAACCATAAACAATCACACATATGAACACAGTATTTCATGGGAAAGCTTAAAGCTGAAAACCCCAACTATCTGTATATTATATTTCATAGAGATCATGTAACAATCATTGTACAAAGCTCCTCACAAGCTCTCAGCACAACCTCCAATTGCTACACACTAATCAAGCTAGATTTAGCAAAACACATGCTCCAATCTCTGCCACCTGATAGCCAGCCTCTATTGCGTAATCAATGTTGTAGGATGGCTCATTAAATAACATAAACCACCTGGCTTGTACTGCGCAATCCTCATGGGCTCCTCCAATCACTGGTAGTTGCAAATATGCAACAGTATAGTCACAACTGATAGTTAACCTGCTCTTTCACCTATCTCTGCACCGGTCTCCACTGAAACTGTCCATGCACTGAAGTTAACCGATGTATTCTTTAGTTGATTAATGAGTTTATAATTAGTGAATTAATTAATAATTAATTCACACCACTCTTCACTAGTGTATTAATCAGTTAGACTAAATACAACTAGTTCAACTATGTTTAGATTAGTTAAACTGAACACAACTCCATCAACTCCTCAATCAACTCCACCAAACTCTCTCACATGAGTTCTAACTAAAGTCTCCATGCAATAGCTCCACTTAACCCCTAGGAATAGCATAATTCCTTCTGTCAGCTCCTGTGCCACATCTGTGCACTTAACTGAAGTGCTCCAAGAGAATAAGATAATGTTTATAGTCCAAATATTATTAAGAGCTAATAATATTCGATATATCTATTTTTAGACTGGCAATCTAAAAATAGATTCCACCCAATATGTCTAAAAATAGAAGTCCATCTATTTTTCCAACTTGACCAACCATCCACAAATAGCATCCTGCAACTCATAGAACATGATCCATATGTCTAAAAATAGACATAGTCTAAAAATAGACTTTGCGCCAAAAATAGCCTGTGGGCCCACTTAGTGAAGGCGACTCTTTTCACTAAGCTCATCATCTTGTTGCAATCTCAACAGACATCTATCAAGATACAACTTGATAGGGAAGCTCCAACTTCCTTACTCTTCCAAAAGAAAAACACTTGCTGATTTACCTTAGATATCAGGTCTGTTCTGTTCCTTCTCTTCTGCTGTCCATATGTCCTCATATCTACCCTATATCATCTCTGCATCTTCTCAGATTCTATATTAGCTTCTCCTTCTTCTCTGCCTCACTGCTTCATTTCTGCATTCTCTCACAACTCTTCCTTCTTCTCTGCCTCACTACTTCATTTCTTCATTCTCTAACAACTCCTCCTTCTTCTCTGCCTCACTGCTTCATTTCTGCATTCTCTAACAACTCCTCCTTCTTCTCTGCCTCACTGCTTTATTTCTGCATTCTATAACAACTCCTCCTTCTTCTCTGCCTCACTGCTTTATTTCTGCATTCTCTAAAATCTCACTCTCTAACCTCTTATGCATATCAAAGTGATATCATTTATAGAGTTTTCCTCATGATTGTTTGTATTCCATAGGGAATTCAAAGTGAATAGCCTTGACTTTTTTCCTTCTGCCTTCTCATTTCTTTGTCCAGCTCATTTAGAAAAATATAGCAATTTGTATACATTTCAGTTTTTCAGTGGAGTTTTGTTTTCCTATCGGAGACTTGCCAATGCATCACAAACAATATAAAACAATTTAAAAACATTTACATTCACATTTTCAATTACATATATAAATTTCACTCAACCCTTTTTCTGTCCTTTGGCTTTGCTGGTTTTGTATTTTCTACCGCTGTTAAGTAACTGTTCTGCATACCTCTGCTGTTCACTGCCTTTTTCAGTTTCTGCACTCTCCTGCTTTTTGTGCATGTACACCTGTCAAACCCACAATTTCATTCCTGTGCATATTCACTTGTTCACTGTAATTGTATATCTGTCTTTGGAATAATCACACTTTAGCCAATACTTTCATTTATGTTCTCTACAACTTTGTTAATCCAAATTTTAAGCCTCAATCAATACACTTATGAGTATTCAAATAAAATTTCGACCTTGATGGCGGGGTCCCTGCTTACCCACATATTCTTCTGACAGTGCATATGAAATCCACTTTCTAATTCATGCCCAATTTTATTTCAATTTGGGCAACTCACAACTTTTTAATTTCTATGCATCTGAAAATAACGCGCTTCCAGTTTTACCCAAATAAAGTTAAACATGGCAAACTCTAACATTATGCGGAGGATTTAATTTTTGCTTTAGACTTATGGTTCTAAAACCCACACAATAATACAACTCAAAATTATTTTCTTATGCGGAGGCTTAACTCTTATAGTTAAAACCCATGGTTACACTCAATATTCGGTTCATATTTAAAACCCAACAACCGAGGTTTCTTTCATAAACAAAAGACTTTTCTAAAGTCTTACTAAGGGGCTTGATCAACACCCAAAGGTTTATTCTATTTCCCAGACTTTAAGATTAAACCCCCAATGCCTATTATGGCACGAAATCACATGAAAAATTTAGTTCCAAGGATCACATTTGATTGAATTAATGCCATCGCCATATGAAACATTGACAACTTCAATTAAAGTGCTTACCACATATGACTGTTAACCATACATAGTTCCGATCTTAATTTAATGATATGAAACCTCTGTAATAAGCATTCGACCGTCGCCCTTACTTATGAAGCCTTCGGGCCCACATCATATCACTATTTGCCTTGCCATTAACTGTCGAACGGATCTAATGGTCCACAGTACGTCGTGCTCCAACCACTGATCGAACGGGTATAGACGAATATCACATTTTTAAATGCTTGGGACTTACTCGTCCAAAATCACGCGAAATTCATGGTTTCTTGAAACCACCTCTTCCTTACGTGTCATGCAGAGATGCACATCACGTTTTTTTGGGAAAACTTAATTACCACTTTTCATTTACGCGAGACCGCCGATATTTCTTCTCGAACCGCCTTTACTGTTCACGACCGGTTCCACTCATTCGACTCAAGGTTCCACCTTAAGAACCTTTGTTTATATAACTCCGCTCTCAACTACAATTTTCACCAGCAGGATTTGATTGGAACTAAATCACGACTCTGCTTCCACTTAATGCTATGGATCGATCTCATCTGGTGTCGATTCAACGATACTATGGTTACAGTAATAGGATTTCGATTCCAGAAAACATGCTCTACAATCAAAGGTCCATTCAATTGCATCCTTCAGCAACCGGATCAACCCTATCGAATCCACCATACAGAATTACATCCTTTACTGATTTTCTGTCTCGTGCTTTGACAAAATCAATATCGATTTTGTGAATCGAATCCATCATCTCTTTACTCAAGTTCACTCAACAATACTTAACACAGATTATATCGATAGCAATTGGATTCCGAAGAGACCAGAACCCTCCAATTACAGAGGTTTATCAAGATGTATGAATCAATTAAAGCTTCTGAAAAAAATTGCCTCTTCACACAGAGATTAGCAATTCAGATTTTCCAATAAGGTAATAATTCAGGGATTAAAAGAATCGAACCCTCTCTTCCAACCTGCAATGAGTTCACAATTTCGGTTCATTCCAGAATGCATACAACTTGTCCTATATAAACTGAGACAGGCAATAAACAGACTCTACAGGAATCGATCCTTTCAATGATCGATTCTTCCTGATTACAAGTCAAATTGGAATATACACAGCATCATACACAGGCTCGGATAATCATAAGTCACGCAGAGTCACTAATTCATCCAATGATACAGAGTTTCACACTAACCCTCTGAACTTAAATATTCTTCATGCAGAATGTAATCAACAACACATATATTTTCACACAGGAATTGGGACAAATCTTCATCATAAACTTCTTGACTGGCTAGATTTTCAGGTCAAAATCAATAGCCCTTCTCTAACTCTGCCTCTGAACAGGATATGGATTTTCTTCAATTATCTGCAGAACACCACAAAAGACCTTTCCACAGAGTTTATTTAAAACTGTTTATAAACCCTGATAAACTCACAATCATCAATGCATAGATAATTGCACATAGGAGCCATTTATACTCCCAATTACAGAGTCTCATCATACCCATGCAATGCTGAACAGTTCCTCCCATAGAGACAAATGAATCCACTTGCAAACACTTCTTCTTGTCTTGGCAGAACTTCTTCTTCTCTTAACTCTACCCCTTTTTCAAAATCCAATGGCCCTCCTTCTGTCCTCACTACTATGCACTTTGAATAGCTCTCTACTTCTTTGCTATCCTCTGCTCCTTGACTGATGCTGCTCCTTAATTCTCTTTTTGCTACCTCTGCTACCTCTCTTTTTTCTTCCTCTGCTCCTTGAATGATGTTTCAGGTGCTCCTCCTTTGTCATCTCCTTTTCCATAAATAACAACATTTCCAACAGTCTCCCCCTTTGGCATTGATGGAAATACATCCAGCAATAATCCAATGCTTCCTCCAAGTCTTCCTATGCCTAGCTTCTTTTAGAAGACCCTATCTTCTATTACTTTCTTTTCCTCCCCCTTTGACATCAATGGAAAATTGTTGCACATTTCCTAGTGTGCTTTCTATCTCTTCATTTCCTCTCTTTGAGATGTGTTAAGGCCTTCTTCTTCTGACTTTGTACCTTGCTGCTCCAAACTGGTGTACAAGAGTTGTTGAGAGAACACTTTTGAGGATTATTGAACTTGAATGTACACTGCAAGTTGATACAATCCCAAAGCACTGACACCTTTCACTTGTATAAAGCTAAAGTGAAGTTAATGACACTTCATAGAACATATTGTACCAGCCTTATCTAATCATAAATGCACCATTGGATCAAACCTTAAAGATTATGAATGCTCCATGTGACATATCAAGCTTGCTTCAGCTATACTTCAGTCTATATTATAATCTTCATCTACAATTCATATCTATTGAGGAAGGTTGTAGATGGAGTAAGTATTTTTCTGCAATGCACATCTACAGAACAACACCTGTTGATGATGATGCCAATACATCTTTAATAGCTGTGGTTCACTTTTCTTGCTTCTTGGTGATGATATGAGCTAGGATGTTGATAATGATATTACACTTAATAAATGCAGGTCCTTGTTACTTCAGTGTATTGGTCAATCTCACTTATCAATTATGCAATTTTAGTCATGACATAAGGGGGTATGTATGTCAATAATCAATCTCTCTTTAAAGGTGAATTATCAACAAATCCTTTATGTTGAAGTAGGATTTGGATGAATTAATAAAGGACTTTTGAGCTTCAATGGTAATCACAACTAGTCCTTCAAACTTCAAATACTTTAACTATTCTGTCATGATGATCTTCCACAAAGACATATTCAATATGTTTAATTGATATCTCTGTAAACAGACTTCACATGGTGTTATGAATGATTTCGAGAGAGAGCCCTGATATATATGTACTGACTTCTGGAAGGCATGCAATTATATACGTACAAAGATAATGCTTCAAAGCTCAATATAATGCTTCAAGTGTAAACAAAATACTACTCCTTTAGTACTGCTACTAACCTTTTCATGCTGAATGCAGATAACGTTGGGAATACTACCTTGATGTACTTTTTCCATAATCCTTTGATCCTGAGGACCTGTACCATACTGTTGCTCCACTGATGACACATGTAATTCTGTTGATAGACATGCTGTTGTACCTAAATGCCAATTGATACTACTTTGATAAACAATGCATAGATTTTACTTCAGTTTGCACATTAACCCATAATTAAGACATCCTTCATAAATTCTACTTTTGAGCTTTCCATTGTTCACACCAACAGTCATCAATATCCTGAATTTGATCTTGGCATCTTTAACCATTTGCTTATTCTGTCATTCTGTTCAAGGGAATGTCACTGCATTTTCGTTTCTAAGACTGCTCCAGAATCATTGCTGCTTTATAATAAATTCAACTGTTCTAATATGAAGATCTTTGAGAAGGCATCTTCAATTTATTTTCTTGGAATTTTCATGGGCAGATCACTCAGAGGTTTATCACTTACTTAACTGCACTCCTCCAATGAGAATTTTCATAGATGAATGATGTAATGATATAATAATGATAGGCTGTTCTCTTCTTCCATCAATCTATCAAATACTTAATACTTCAGATGATCTTCTTCCTCTATAGTTCTCTTTTAGAGGAATTTCCTTTCCCTTCCTGATCTCATACCTGTTCACATTCCAAGGAGCTCTTCTCAGACTGCTTTCATGGGGACTATTTATGAACTGCTCTCCCCCTAGGATGTTGCTTCATATTTGTCACTGATTAGATATTTTCTTTTCTTCCTAGAGCAACTCCCCCTGAGCCTATGATGGATTCATTAAGTTATTGAGGTAACAGGCTCCCCCTTTCTCTTTTCCTTCCATACTTTATTGGGGTTCTTCGTAATGTCTGCTCTTCCTTTTGATTCATAGTTTCGTTCCATCATCTGTCTGGAGTTCTTTAAAGTATATGGCAGTTTACAGTCCTTTTCTTTGTGACCAAGTTTGATGCATACATAACATCTTACTTTGCCAAGGTATGTTTGAGTTGATGTATACTATTTTATTCCCCTTTTTGAACACATTTTACAATCAACAAGTTTATGTCCAAAATTATTGCATGCATAACAGTAGCCATGGAAATGATTTGTGTACCTGGTGAAAGATTGTCTTTTCCATTTGCTTGCTTGAGGGGTTCTTCTCATTTGCTGCATCTTTTGTTGGTTCAAGTTGATATGCCTTGTTTTACAATGTGCTGCAATATGTCCTGGTTTATGACAGGAAAAACATGTGATATTTTTCATAGGAGGGAAGAACATCCTTTGAAATCTTCCAAATTTATTCACTTCATAATCAAGAGTGTATGAGCCTTTTTCAGCTGACTGTTTCATCCTTTCATTATCTGTCCTTTCATGTTGCTTCTTGTTTTTGTTTGTTTCTTCACAAATCCTATTCTTGCTGGCTTCTGCTTCTGTAGGAATTTTCTGAGCCGCTTCACTGTCCTTTACAGATTTTACAAAAATGACATTCCTGTTATCTTCAGCCTTGGACTTACTGGTTTCTCCTTCATATCCTATCCCAACCTTTATGAGAGGTGACCTTTGAGCATTGAGAATTTGGTCCAATTGTCCAGAGCTTTTCATTGGAGGTGTATTCATTAATAGTTCTCTTTGGGATTTTTCTAAATTATTTCTTAGGCTCACTACTTCTTCTTCCAATCTTTCACATTCCTAACTTTTCTCTCTCATTTGTTGGAGCAGAGTGTCTTCTACTTTCTTTGCTTCTTCAAGCTATGTCTTCAGGCCAATAATTTCTTTCTTATCTTCATATTCTTTCTCATCACATATTTGTACCAATGTCTTAAGGTCTTTGTTTTCATTCTTCAATCTTTATATTTCAGTCAAGGCTATGTCAAGTTTGGATTTTTCCTCGACTGCAATTTCTTCATGGTTATTACTACCATTCACACTAGAAGGTACCTCATTTGATTGAACATTTTCCTTTTGACATGAAGTTTTCTTCTTCTTAATTCTCTTCTCCTTCTTGACAATGCAATCCTCAGTGTCTACTCCATGCATGAAATGCAATCTATCCCAGATTTCTTTTGCAGAGGTTAAATCCATTATTAACTCAAGATCCTTGTTATGAAGGTTGTTGTATATCACACATTTTTCCTTGGCATTCCTCTGTTGTTCTTGCACCGTGGGAGAGTCTGTGAAGTAACCATCACATACAGGCTTCCATACTTTAGGTTCATAAGCCAATAATCCAGTTTTAACCTTATCTCTCCATTCAGAAAAGTTTGTTGTACTTAACACAGGTACATTTTGATAGTCCATGAGTCAACCAGATCTCCTTCAAGCTATTAGGCTTACACCAAAGGAACCTGCTCTGATACCAATTGTTGAACCTCTTGATCTTTTCAAGCCCCCATTGAATCCTTGACAAGCAATATCTTTTTGTTAGGCCTGAAAAATCCATTATTTGTTTATCGTTGCCCTCTCCCGGCCTCGAAATTGCATAAAAGGGCCTAAAGATCCACTATTGAAAGTATATTAGGCCTTAGCCCCCACCAAGCCCTTGCGCCCTTTTCCTTCCACATAACCCGGCCCCGAGACCAGGAGCTAGTCCAGTAGGCGCTTATCAAATATATGCATCAGGCACATTTTGAACCGTAGATATGTACAGATCGGACGGTGTTTGTTCACCTTCGCCATACCCATAACCCACATGGCTACCGTCCGATCAAACTGGGAAATCCACGGTCCGCAGCCTACCTATCCTGGTGGTCCCCAAGCCCGCTCCCATTGCAAAAACTGGTGGTTTATATCGCACCACCTTCCGAGCAGTAGGCGGTATTCCTCAAATCCGAGCGATTCCATACATCGCTCGCCGCGTGTCCCTGCGTACGGCTCCAAAACCGCCGTTCATCGCACGCTATTGTTTGGCAAAAGATGCGTAGCGACATCGCTTTCAGCCGTCGGATCTGGAGAGCTTCATCTAACGGTCGTCGCGCATCGAAGCTGCACGAGTTTTAATCCATGGAAAATACACCCCTGGCCCACTGTCCATTGCCCCCGACGCTTTTTCAACCATCGATCTCCGCCTGAGATCGGACGGTCAAGATTTCATCATCCCCGCCGTTGACCGGTCCCACTGTCAGCACTCCACGTCATCCATTTCCCGTTGTCTTGGTATCGGGCCACCTATCCCCCAGCTTTTCTCCACGTGCTCTCCGCCACCCCAGATCTATATTTAGTTCATTTCTTCGTATCTTACGTATTTTCACGATCATTCTCACATTCCACTAGCTTTCTCCATTTCCACCTCCCACCATCACGCTGCATTTCCTATCATCATTATGCATTTCTCGGCCTCTCCACCATGTTGCGCCGTCTCACCATTATCCCCACTGTGTTCACCTTCCCGTGCATGGTTTTCTTTAACGAGTTTGCAGATTTTGCAGGGTTACAACGGCGGAAAGTTGCCATAATTCACAACCTCCGTTTCAGAAGTCGAGAACACATCAAAGGACCATCTTTCAGAGGCAAAATTTATGAGGAAAATCTGGGAAGCGGTTACGACACGACTTTCATTAAAGAAGTCAGGGTTAAATTCTATCAAACCCTCCAGAGTCATTCGAATGCAAAGATTGCGCAGATCCATACATAAATATCGCAGGCAAAGAGTATCAGTGGGAGGTAGAGAATTAAAGGCATGTAATTGAATATTTTGGAGCCTGAGCCTACCTTTTTGAAAGCAGAGTACCAGGTCGAAGACCCTGTAGATCACTCAAAATATTTATGCACAAAAAACAATACTTTCAAGGTTTTATTTCAGGAAAGGACATAATGTTTATGTAATTTCACTTCTACGTCGTGTCCCTGAGGAGATTTTCACCCAGCGCATTTATTTCAGAAAGCCGGCGGCAGAGTACATACAGCACAACATAGTCATTCAGCAGTGTGGGTGTGAATGTTTCCGCCATTTTGTCTTAACGAGGCAAATTAAATGTTTTTCACCTACTTCTTTTATCAGGGTTCTTCTTCTTCTATGAATGGCCCTAAGAATAGATTATTGAGGATTCCAGGTTTTATCAGAAAACTATGCAGTGAAAGGCTTTTTGTATACATTTTGTAAAGCTCTTGTATGAAGGCTCAGAGCCCATAGGGTCTCAGTGAGGAGGAGTTCTATCTGTTAAAGAGGATTCTGGTCTTTGGTATTTCACAGTGTGTAACCTTTTCTCTTATGTGTTATATTAATATATCATTTCATTTCATCCATCTTTCTTGTATCATGTTTTGGAATGCGAGTGGCTCACTGATTTTTGGTATGGATTCATCCTAGTTGATGCCCATGCTCGGATCATTCAAGCACTTTAAATATGGCTCATGCATGATATTCTGTTCCATTATTCAGCTAACCATACTTCTGCTATATTAGTTTCTTTGGGAGGGTGCTTTTAAAATGCTATTATCATGTATGGATTCTTAGATTGGTAAGCCCATGCATGGTGGTATTTTATATCTGGGTATCAGCTCAATGTTAACTAATATCTCCTCTACATTTCATTCACTACATACACCTTCTGATAACTTATGTCTGTGAAGTATTTCTGAATCGGCCCACTTTGCAGTAAGCTGTCTCTGAATTGTCTGTTGCTTTTATATTGGGGTTTTGCATGTTGCCCCTGCAATATCTCTTTCTCTGTGTCAATTTCTGAAGGTCTTGGTCCCATTCTAGTTTATTTCCCTGTTTACAGGAGATAGCATGTGAGCTGAAGTTGACAACTTCATACATTATATTATACACTCCTTGTTATGCTAAGATGTCCTAGGCACTGGTCTATCACAACTCTAGGCTGTCTCTAGGAGTTACAACATCTTTCTGGCGCCGTTGCCGGGGAACGAAGTTGAGAAATTTTAAAATCCCTGGGCCTCGACAAAATCTAATTCACTCTTCAAGTAGGTGAGTATGGAGAGTTGAGAGTTGTAGATCCCTCACCTTGGCGACTCCACATTTGTTCATTTGATAAATCTATTTGCAGTCCTGGCTCCTCGTAAGCCACACCTGAGGTCAGATACATCTAAGCCAAAGACACCTTCAGTGTTTGACCCTGAAAAGATGATACATAGAAGAAATTGGAGGGAAATAAAATGAGTCCATTCTGATATTCCTGAATTCTCTCAAGAAGACTTTCCGTCCTCCTCCTCTCAAGATTCTCAATTGAAAATTCCCGACCCCACTGTCGGAGATACCGATTACTATTCAGATAGTCCACCCCGAGGAGGTGTCCAATTTAAAGACAGTATTCATCCTACTCTTGAGGTCGAAGGGGTCAATGAAGTCACCGAAGTATCTGCTGTTAACAAACCTTTGTTCCCCTCAACCCCTCAAGCTGCAGTTGAGTATATTCCTATTATTATTCATACTCCACTTCCACCTCCTCCTCCTCCTCTTACTCATCAAACTATTGTACTACCTCCACCCCCTCCAATGGAAAATGTTCCAGGCTTCTTGCTAAATAAATATGCTCCTCTGGAATTACCTCAAGTGTTGAATGATATGCCCCAAGATTATCTGAAGATATTGCCCATATTCATTGGGGAAAATGACATTGATGCTCAAAAACATCTTGAGACTTTCTACTCTTTTGCAGAGAACTTTAATGTTGAAAATTTAGATGTGGTCTTAAGGCTTTTTGTCCAGTCTCTTGATGGTGAAGCTCGAAAATGGTTTAAGACATTGGCTGGCCATTCTATTACCACTTGGGATAACATGGAAGACACTTTTCTCAGGAAATGGGGAGAGAAGAAAGATCATGGAAATTGTCTCATTGAGTTCAATACACTAAAGAAAAGACATAATGAAGGGGTATCAGAATTTATCAAGAGATTTAATAAATTATATCTGAGTCTCCCTGCTGATATGAAACCTCATCAAACTACTGCTAAAGTCGTTTTTGTAGCAGCCTTTGATTCAGATTTTGGTTTCTCTCTTAGAGAAAGAAAGCTTGCTACTCTGGATGATGCTCAGGCAGATGCACTAGAACTGGAAGCAAACTTTGCCTCCACTGGTAAATCAAAGGGAAAAGCTGAACAAGATATCAGAAGAAGAGGCAAAGAGGAGGTATCCACTTCTAGTCAGGACAGAGACTCAGACAAAATGGAAGAAATGAGCAAATTGATTAAGAAAATGTTCAAGCTTGAATTGGAAGCCAAGAACTCAGCCTTCAAGAATTTCTAGAATGCTCCAAACAGAGGTTACAATCCTCAGTACAGAAGACCACCCCTGCAAATATTGCCAAGGGAATCAAAAGAGCAACAGGATCAAGTACTACACCCATTGTACCTGGAAGGTCTAGAAGACGATCCCACTGGAGATACTGCCTATGGACTGGAGGATGCAAATCTTGCTTTCTCGGATAGAGAAGAAGAGGAATGCTCATTGCAAGAAGAAGAAAAGGCTAGAGGCACGGAAGACTCAGAGATTGATCACTGTTGTAAGCAGTTTGTTGACCTCATGCAAGCACAACTCAATAGAAGATATGACCTCAGATCTTCTAAGAAGAGAACTCGTACTCAAGAGCAAGAAGAAGAGCCACATCAGAAGGGAGCACCTGCTCAGGAGGAGTCAACAATGCAGAAAGCCACAGACAAAGGTAAGGGACCTCTAAACAAACCTTTGCAGTGTAGTGATCAAATTCCTTCCTCTTCAAAAGCAGTCATTCCCCCTAATGTCAAGTCTGTGTCTAAAGAAGTCAAGCCCCCAGCTGAAAATAAAGAGTCAAAAGAGGTTGTGATAGAAAAGTCCCCTCCTGCTTTCAGTCTGCAAAAGGAACTTGAAAAGGTCAAAATCCCAGTCCCCTTGACTGAACTGTTGAAACAACCAGCATATCAATCTCAAGTCACCTCTTTCATGCTCCCTCCAGAAGCACCAATCATCCCAGATAGCCTCAACCTTCAAGAAGAAAGACCCATGGTAGTTTTTGGCCCACATGTTGAGGAGTTAGATCCCTCTACTCCTCCCTTCTATGTGTCTCTAGTGATTCATGACTTGCTACTACATAACTGTATGCTAGATTCTGGAGCTTCCCACAATCTTATGTCTCTGTCAGTCATGGGACAACTAGGATTACAAATCACACGTCCATATAAGGACCTCTATTCATTTGATTCCAAAAGAGTTAAATGCCTAGGGATGATCAAGGATTTGGTGGTCAATTTGGCCCAAGTTCCAGCAAAGAGTGTGGTCATGGATATTGTGGTGGCCGATATCCCAGCTCGCTTTGGCATGTTGTTGTCAAGGTCCTGGGGAACAAAAATTGGTGGGTCAATCAAGTTAGATTTAACATATGCCACTATCCCAGTTTTTGGTGGCCAGGAGAGGAGATTATACAGAGAAACTAGATTTTTCAAGATGGTTACTAAGGCTGACAACTCTGTTAACTCACCAGTCTATAGTAAATAAGGAGATTTCTCATGCTTGATGCTGGAAGAAGATTAAGATTATGCTCATGAACCATCCTTCTGCCAGATCAAGACTAAGCAGCCCTCAGAGAGCATTGAATCAGAAATCTGGACACTAAATTTTGATGGAGCAAATTCAAGAGAAGGTAATGGAGCTGGAATATTATTGATTTCTCCTACAGGAAGGTGGGTTCCATTGTCCTTCAAGCTAGAATATGAAGCCACTAATAATGTGGTTGAATATGAAGCACTTCTGTTAGGATTGCAGACAGCCAGGAATATGAACATACAAACCTTAAAAGTTCTGGGAGATTCAGAACTGGTGGTCAGACAAGTCAGGAATCAGTGTCAGACCAAACATCCTAGGCTAAGGGCTTATAGGAATGAAGTTTGGGACATGGTAGAAAATTTCTTCTTGGCATTCAATATCCACTTCATTCCCCGAGAACAGAATAGGATGGTTGATTCCCTTGTTGTAGCTGCTAGTACATTCCGACCACCTCAGAACCCTCTTTTAAGGTATGAAGTTGAGGTGCGTTATTGGCCTTCAATCCCAGATAACATCAAACACTGGCAGGTATTCGAAGATGAAGAACAGATGAAGAGATTCCTGGAAACAATGGGAGAATTCTCCAATATGGAGATTGATGCTGATGAAGAATAGGTTGAGTATGAAAATACTTCAGAAAGAAAATGGGAGGAGAAAGTGGCAAGTAATAAAGTGTTGCAATTGAAGGGAAACGTGATACCTAGAGGGCTGGTGCCTCTAGAAAGATTATTTGACAAGAATGATGTCTCATTGCAGCCGAGCAAAGTGGTAGAAGACCTGAATCTGGGTACTGATGCTGACCCCAAAATCGTAAGATTGTCCAAGAGGGTCCCAGAAGAATATAAAAAGCTATATCAGAAATTATTTCTGTCCTACAAAGATGTGTTTGCATGGTCCTATCAGGACTTGAAAACTTTTGACATCAGTGTTATGCAGCACAAAATTCCACTGAAGGGAGATGCAAAGCCTCACAAGCAGAAGCTCAGACAAATAAATCCCCTGCTGCTCCCTTCCATTGAGAAGAAAATTAAGAAGTTGTTAAAGGCCAAAATAATTGTGCCATTGAGGTACTCTGAATGGGTGGCAAACCTTGTCCCTGTACGAAAGAAGAATGGAGAAATAAGGTTGTGTGTGGATTTTAGAAATTTAAACAGAGCATCCTTAAAAGATAATTATCCTCTGCCTAAGATGGACCACATCTTGCAGAGGGTGGTTGGAGCTTCCAGGATGTCAATGATGGATGGATTCTCTGATTATAACCAGGTGGCTGTACTTCCAGAGGATCAAAAGAAGACTGCTTTCACCACACCATGGGGTACATTCAGGTATGCCAGGATGCCTTTTGGATTGATTAATGCAGGGGCCACTTTTCAGAGAGCCATGGACATTGCTTTTGTTGGGGAGCAAGATAAATTTCTGGTGGTCTACCTCGATGATATCACTGTATTTTCCAAGAATGATACTGAGCACATTGAGCATCTGCGTAGAACTTTTGAGAAATGCAAAAGGTATGGGTCTCTCTCTGAATCCTCAAAAGTCTTTATTTGCATTAGAAGAGGGAAAGCTTTTGGGCCATATTGTGACCAAAGATGGGGTGAAGATAGATCCTAAGAGGGTAGAGGTTATAAATGGTATTGCTTTTCCCAGAAATAAGAAAGAGGTACAAGTATTCCTAGGGCGTATTAATTTCTTGAGAAGGTTTATTCCTAACTATGTTGAAATAGTTAGACACATAACTGACATGCTGAAGAAGAATAATGAAGTTAAATGGTCCCAGGAATCACGAGAGGCATTTACCAGAATAAAAAATGCTTTTGCAGAAGCCCCTGTGCTAGCTGGACCAAATTATGATAAACCTTTCATGATTTTTTCTTTTGCATCACCTCATACAATAGCAGGAGTTTTATTGCAGAAAAATGAGGAAGGGTATGAGCAACCTATTGCCTTTTTCAGTCAAGTGCTCCATGATGCTGAACTGAAATATAACATATTGGAAAAGCAAGCATACGCCATAGTAAAATCCCTCAAATCATTCCACATGTATATTTTGCAGTCCCATATCACTGCATTTGTGCCTGCAGCTGCTGTAAAAGATATTCTTATCCAAGGGGACAGTGAAGGAAAAAGGGGAATGTGGATTGCCAAAATACATGAGTATGATCTAGACATCCGTCCTACCAAGCTGATCAAAGGACAGGGGCTTGCTAAAATGCTATCTGAATCAAAATATCAAGCTCTGGGCATAAATCTGTCCATTATAGCAAGTGAGGAATTTGAAGAGAAAGAAGAACGACAGGGAATTGGGGTAGCTACTCCAAAAACGCATATAAAGTACCTCACCAGTCAGTGGTACAAAGAGATAGTAGAATATCTCCTCACACTCAGCTGCCCACCAAGCTGTGATAAAGCTAAATACAAAAAACTAAGATTAAAATCACAAAATTATATAGTCGCCAATGGCCGGCTATACTGGCGAGATCCCTCAGGTGTCCTACTGCTATGTCTCACAGAGGATGAGGTAGGAAGTATTATAACCGAGTTTCATGAAGGTATCTGTGGGGGTCACTACAGCTGGAGGGCCACTGCTCATAAAATTCTGAAGGCTGGTTTCTGTTGGCCCAAGCTTTTTGGAGATGTCTTTGCCCAGGTTAGAGCATGTGAAAAATGTCAGAAATTTGCTGAAAGGAAGAAGTTAGCACCTCTCCCCATGATTCCTGTGCACGTAGGTGAACCATTCAGACAATGGGGAATTGATTTCATAGGTGAAATACATCCTCCATCAAGTGGTCAGCATAAATGGATATTAACTGCCACAGATTATTTCACTAAATGGGTGGAAGCCATACCCGCGAGGAACGCCACAGATACTGTGATCATAAAGTTCATGGAGGAAAACATCATATCCAGGTTTGGTTGTCCTGCCAGAATAGTGACTGATAACGCACAAGATTCCAAGTCTGTGAAATTTGTAAGCTTCTGTCAGCAGTATGACATCACACTAAGTCACTCTACAGCTATTATCCACAGGGAAATGGCTTGGAAGAGTCTTCCAATAAAACCCTGGTGAGGGCATTAAAGAAGGCTATAAATGAGAATCAAAGGAATTGGGATTCCCAATTGAAATTTTCTCTGTGGGCCAATAGAATTACCAACAAGAGAGCAACTGGGAAATCCCCATATGAACTGGTATATGGGAGGGTAGCAGTATTTCCTATTCAATTAGCCCTACCAGTAGCCCGATTCATGCAGGAAATTCAAGAAGAGCCTGATGATATGATCAGAAGAATAAACCAACTGGTGGAATTCGAAGAAACACGCAATCAGGTAAATCAAAGGCTGACGAAATATCAAGAGAAGATGAAATACCTTTTCGATCAGCATGCCAAGGACAGGAAGCTGCAGATTGGTGATTTGGTGCTCAGATGGGATATCCGAAGAGTTGAAAAAGGTAAACATGGTAAATTTGACCCCCTCTGGTTTGGTCCTTTCAAAATTGTGGAACAGGGGGGCAATAATACTTTCAGGTTGGAGAATTTACAGGGCGACTTCCTGGATGCCCCTGTAAATGGTCAATTCCTTAAACCCTATTTCCAGTTCTGACTCAGGCTGAGAAAGCTTGGTGTATTATATTTTATATTAGTTTGTTGTTTCATTTGTGTTCGAATAATGTGGGTTTTATCATGAATCATGAAGTAAAAAGTAGAGGCGCCCAAGGGAAAAGTTCACACAAAAGAGTATCTTATGGTCTGCGAAGTTCTCGACACGTTCAGGGATGAGCGTGCCGTCCCCAGATGGAGCCGATGTTGATCTTTTCAAGCCCCCATTGAATCCTTGACAAGCAATCTCTTTTCGTTGGGCCTAAAAAATCCATTATTTGTTTATCATTGCCCTCTCCCGGCCTCGAAATTGCATAAAAGGGCCTAAAGATCCACTATTGAAAGTATATTAGGCCTTAGCCCCTTTCTGCCAAGCCCCTGCGCCCTTTTCCTTCCACATAACCTGGCCCCGAGACTAGGAGCTAGTCCAGTAGGTGCTTATCAAATATATGCATCGGGCACATTTTGAACTGTCGATCTGTACAGATCGGACGACATTTTTTCACCTTCGCCATACCCATAACCCGCGTGGCTACCGTCCGATCAAAATGGGAAATCCACGGTCCGCAGCCTGCCTGTCCTGGTGGTCCCCATGCCCGCTCCCATTGCAAAAACCGGTGGTTTATATCGCACCACCTTCCAAGAGGTAGGCGGTATTCCTCAAATCTGACTGATTCCATACATCGCTTGATGCGTGTCCCTACGTACAGCTCCAAAACTGCCGTTCATCGCACGCTATTGTTAAACCAGTCTGCGTAGCGTCTCATTGTCGGTTGTCGGATACGCGACTAATATGATCGTGTACCTCAGCTGCACGAGTTTTAATCCATGGAAAATACACCCCTGGCCCACTGTCCATTGCCCCCGACGCTTTTTCAACCATCGATCTCCGCCTGAGATCGGACGGTCAAGATTTCATCATCCCCGCCGTTGACCGGTCCCACTGTCAGCACTCCACGTCATCCATTTCCCGTTGTCTTGGTATCGGGCCACCTATCCCCCAGCTTTTCTCCACGTGCTCTCCGCCACCCCAGATCTATATTTAGTTCATTTCTTCGTATCTTACGTATTTTCACGATCATTCTCACATTCCACTAGCTTTCTCCATTTCCACCTCCCACCATCACGCTGCATTTCCTATCATCATTATGCATTTCTCGGCCTCTCCACCATGTTGCGCCGTCTCACCATTATCCCCAATGTGTTCACCTTCTTGTGCATGGTTTTATTTAACGAGTGTGCAGATTTTGCAGGGTTACAGCGGCGGAAAGTTGCCATAATTCACAACCTCCGTTTTAGAAGTCGAGAACGCATCAAAGGACCATCTTTAAAAGGTAGAATTTATGAGGAAAATCTAGGAAGCGGTTATGACACGGCTTTCATTAAAGAAGCCAGGGTAAAATTATATGAGCCCACTAGAGTCGATAAGATAGCAAGGTGCAGCAGAGATCGGACATAAATATCGCGGGCGAAGCAATATCGGTGGGGTAAAATTAAAGGCATGTATTGAAGATTTTAGAGCATGAGCCTACCCAACACTGACAGTACCGAGGGTCGAAGACCACATAGATCCTCAAAATATTTATACATAGAAAACAATACTTTCAAGGTTTTATTTCGTGATTTCCCTTTCGGGAAAGGACAAAATGTTTATATGATTTCCACTTCTACGCAGGTGTCGGAGGGAGATTTCACCGGCGTATTTATTATTTCAGAAAGCCGGCGGCGGGGAGTACATCTGACAAACATAGTCATTCGGCCAGTATGGGCGCGAATGTTTCCCGCCATTTTGTCTTAACGGAGCAAATTAAATGTTTTCACCTGCTTCAATTTTATCGGGGTTCTTCTTCTCATTCTTCTTCTATAAATAGCCCTAAGAACAAATTATTGAGGTTCCAGTTTTTTATCGAGCTATGCGGTGAAAGGTTTTGTATACATTTTGTAAAGCTCTTGTATGAAGGCTCAGAGCCCATAGGGTCTCAGTGAGGAGGAGTTCTATCTATTAAAGAGGATTCTGGTCTTTGGTATTTCATAGTGTGTAACCTTTTCTCTTATGTGTTATATTAATAGATCATTCCATTTCATCCATCTTTCTCGTATCATGTTTTGGAATGCGAGTGGCTCACTGATTTCTGGTATGGATTCATCCTAGTTGATGCCCATGTTCGGATCAGTCAAGCGCTTTAAATATGGCTCATGCATGATATTCTGTTCCATTATTCATCTTAACCGTATTTCTGCTATATTAGTTTCTTTGGGAGGGTGCTTTTAAAATGCTATTGTTATGTATGGATTCTTAGATTGGTAAGCCCATGCATGGTGGTATTGTGTATCTAGGTATCAGCTAAACGTTAACTAATATCTCCTCTACATTTCATTCACTCCATGCACCTTATGATAACTTATTTCTGTGAAGTATTTCTGAATCGGCCCGCTTTGCAGTAAGTTGTCTCTGAATTGTCTGTTGCTTCTATATTGGAGTTCTGCATATTTCCTCTGTAGTAGTCCTTCCTCTGTGTCAGTTTCTGAAGGTCCTGGTCCCATTCAAATTAATTTTCCCTATTTACAGGAGATAGCACGTGAGCTGAAGTTGACAACTTCATACATTATATTATACGCTCCTTGCTATGCTAAGATGTCCTAGGCACTGGTCTATCACAACTCTAGGCTGTCTCTAGGAGCAACAACATAACCCTTAGTTAAACTAAGAGGGGGGGGGGAGGTGAATCAATTTAACACATTCATGGACTTTTAAAACTTTTCATTAAACTTTATTAACACCTTCATTTCATGATCAACATAATATGTGAGCAATCTTTATTTGTGAGCAGCAATTAATAAGCAGATTAGATAATGTACCAACTGGCTTAATATGTGAGCAGCAAGTATTAAGCAGAATAGATATACCATATCAACACATAGACATCATGCACATAGACACCAGATATAAGTGGAAACCCATAAAGGGAGAAAACCACATCTTATTATTGTTGTGATGCAAAGGCAAGCTCCAAATCCCTCTCACCACTGATTTTCTATAGGCACCAACCTACAAGAGGCTCAGTTACGCAAGATACCAACTTGCAAGGAAGCTCAACTCCCATCAATTTTGCGAGGCACCCGACCTACGAGGCTCAACCTCGGTCGGCTAGTGACATTTTATTGAAAGCTACAACTTGATCTCGACACCAAATCCCATCTATTTTTCACAGAGCTACAACCTACGAGGCTCCTACCTCGATCAGCTGGCGGCATCTATCGAAGCTGCAACTTGATGAGAGCTCCAACTTCCTTGCTCTTCTAAAGAAAAACACTGGCGATTTACCTTAGATATCGGATACCTTCATTCCTTCTCATACACTGCCCTTGATCCCTGGTCTACAATATCATCCTGCGAATCTTCTCGAGATTCTCTGTAAAGCTCTCCTTCTTCTCTGTGCTTTGCTTCATTTTTCATTCTCTCACAACTCCTCCTTCTTCTCTGCCTCACTGCTTCATTTCTGCATTCTCTCACAACTCTTCCTTCTTCTCTACCTCACTGCTTCATTTCTGCATTCTCGAACAACTCCTCCTTCTTCTCTGCCTCACTGCTTTATTTATGCATTCTCTAAAATATCACTCTCTAACCTCTTATGCATATCAAAGTGATATCATTTATAGAGTTTTCCTCATGACTATTTGTATTCCACAGGGAATTCGAAGTGAATAGCCCTGACTTTTTGCCTCTGCCTTCTCGTTTCTTTGTCCAGCTCATTCAAAAAAATATAGCAATTTGTATAAGTTTCAGTGTTTCAGTGGAGTTTTGTTTTCCTATCGGAGACTTGCTAATGCATCAAAAACAATATAAAACAATTAAAAAACATTTACATTCACATTTTCAGTTACATATATAAATTTCACTCAGCCCTTTTTCTGGTCTTTGGCTTTGCTGGTTTTGTCTTTTCTGCTGCTGTTAAGTAACTGTTCTGCATACCTTTGGTGTTCACTGCCTTTTTCAGTTTCTGCACACTCTCCTACTTTCTGTGCATGTACACCTGTCAAACCCACATTTTCATTCATGTGCATATTCACCTGTTCACTGTAATTGTATATCTGTCTTTGGAATAATCACACTTCAGCCAATACTTTCATTTATGTTCTCTACAACTTTGTTAATCCAAATTTTAAGCATCAGTCAATACACTTATGAGTATTCTAATCAAATTTCGACCTTGATGGCGGGGTCCCTGCTTACCCACATATTCTTCTGACAGTGCATATGAAATCCACTTTCTAATTCATGCCCAATTTTATTTCAATCTGTGCAACTCACAACTTTTTAATTTCTATGCATCTGAAAATAATGCGCTTCTAGTTTTACCCAAATAAAGTTAAACCTGGCAAACTCTAACATTATGTGGAGGCTTTAATTTTTGCTTCAGACTTATGGTTTTAAAACCCACACAGTAATACAACTCAAAATTATTTTCTTATGCGGAGGCTTAACTCTTATAGTTAAAACCCATGGTTACACTCAATATTCGGTTCATATTTAAAACCCAACAACCGAGGTTTCTTTCATAACATAAGAATTTTCTAAAGTCTTACTAAGGGGCTTGATCAACACCGAAAGGTTTATTCTCTTTTCCAAACTTTAAGATTAAATCCCCAATGCCTATTATGTCATGAAATCACGTGAACAATTTAGTTCCAAGGATCACATTTAATTGACTTAATTCCATCGCCATATGAAACGTTGACGACTTCAATCAAAGTGCTTACCACATATGACTGTTAACCATACATAGTTCCGATCTTAATTTAACGATATGAAACCTCTGTAATAAGCATTCGACCATCACACTTACTTATGAAGCCTCCGGGCCTACAACATATCACTATTTGCCTTGCAATTAATTGTCGAACGAATCCAATGGTCCCCAGTATGTCGCGCTCCAACCACTGATCGGACAGGTATTGACGAATATCGCGTTTTTTAAATGCTAGGGACTTACTCATCCAAAATCACGCAAAATTTGTGGTTTATTGAAACCACCTCTCCCTTACGTGTCACGCAGAGACACACATCGCGTTTTTTTTGGGGAAACTTAATTACCACTTTTCATTTATGCGAGACCGCCGGTATTTCTTCTTGAACCGCCTTTAATGTTCATGACCGGTTCCACTCATTCGACTCAAGGTTCCACCTCAAGCACCTTTTTTTATATAACTCCACTCTCAACTACAATTTTCACCAGCAGGATTTGATTGGAACCAAGTCACGACCCTGCTTCCATTTAACGTTATGGCTCGATCTCATCTGGTGTCGATTGAACGATATTATGGTTACAGTAATAGGATTTTGATTCCAGAAAACATGCTCTACGATCAGAGTTCCATTCAATTGCATCCTTCAGCAACTGGATCAACCCTATCGAATCCACCATACAGAATTACATCTTTTACTGATTTGCTGTCTCGTGCTTTGACTTTGTGAATCGAATCCATCAACCCTTTACTCAGATTCACTCAACAATAATTAACACAGATTATATCGATAGCAATTGGATTCCGAAGAGACAAGAACCCTCCAATTACAGAGGTTTATCAAGATGTATGAATCAATTAAATCTTTTGGAACAAATTGCCACTTCACACAGAGATTAGCAATTCAGATTTTCCCATAATGTAATAATTCAGGGATTAAAAGAATCGAACCCTCTCTTCCAACCTGCAATGAGTTCACAATTTCGGTTCATTCCAGAATGCATACAAATTTTCCTATAAAACTGAGACAGGCAATAAACAGACTCTACAGGAATCGATCCTTTCAGTGATTGATTCTTCCTGATTACAAGTCAAATTGGAATATACACAGCATCATACACATGCTCGGATAATTATAAGTCACGCAGAGTCACTAATTCACGAATGATACAGAGTTTCACACTAACCCTCTGAACTTAAATATTCTTCATGCAGAATGTAATCAACAACACATATATTTTCACACAGGAATTGGGACAACTCTTCATCATAAACTTTTTGACTGGCCAGATTTTCAAGTCAAAATCAATAGCCCTTCTCTAACTCTGCCTCTGAACAGGATATGGATTTTCTTCAATTGTCTGCAGAACACCACAAAATACATTTCCACAGAGTTTATTTAAAACTGTTTATAAACCCTGATAGACTCACAATCATCAATGCACAGTTAATTTCACATAGGAGCCATTTATACTCCCAATTACAGAGTCTCATCATACCCATGCAATGCTGAACAATTCCTCCCATAGAGACAAATGAATCCACCTGCAAACACTTCTTATTATCTTGGCAGAACTTTTTCTTCTCTCAACTGTGCCCATTTTTCAAAATCCAATGGCCCTCCTTCTATCCTCACTACTCTGCACCTTCAATAGCTCTCTGCTTCTTTGCTATCCTCTACTCCTTGATTGATGCTACTCCTTACTTCTCTTTTTGCTGCCTCTACTACCTCTCTTTTTTCTTCCTCTGCTCCTTGATTGATTTTTCAGGTGCTCCTTATTTTTCATCTCTTTTGCCATCAATGAAAACATTTCCAACACAATTCCTATTCAATGGGGAGGAGGTTGACATCACTTGCACGTACACTTACCTGGGGGTGCAATTCTTAGGTCCCTTCTTTAGTTTGTGACCAGTCCCACTATTATATATGGCTCAGAGATTTTGGGACCATATTTACTTGAGTTGGATTGGGCTTTAGCTGAGAAAATCCAGACTCTTCTTCTCCACCGTATCATTAGATGCAAATAGATAGTACCTCAACACATCATCCTTGCATATTTTGGAGCTCAGCCCTTTTGACTTGAGATGGTCTTCAGTTTGGTCTTGTTCTTGGATCATGTTCAAGGCTTTGCAGACTCGATAAGAAGTAGGGACTGATATCTTTACTTGGCATATTTCTCTTCTGAGACTATTTCTCTTTCCACCCCCTCGGGCCGTGCTAGATGTTGGTTTAAAGGAGTTTCAGATCTCTTAGAATTAGTGGGAATTCAGTTGGATCGTCTCCCTCCTTTCTGATATTCCTTAGATGCTCCTGGTCACCTTTTACCTACTAGATAGGAGTTGAACAAGATCATCAGGGAGGATATATATAGGCAGTTCGTCCAGGTCACCTGGGTCAATCCTTTGGGAGGGTTGTGCCCAAATATGGCCTTCTACGCTGATCACTTCTTGGAGTTGAGAGACAGGCTCATTGTTCGACCCTAGTACACGTTTCACCATTGGATGCATGCTCTTCGCTTTCCTTTAGGCCATTTTAGAGTAGGCTCTCATAGACTTTGGGTAGAGACATGCCACCAGATTGATATACTAGATAGATTCTGCCAGGTATGTCATTTACAGGATGTGGAGACTGAGGTTCACTTCATTTTTGGGTGCCCTGTCAACTACGATATCAGAGGAAGGTTCCATTGCATGTTCAGAGATTCTCATACCCTTGCCAAATTTTTCAGGTATCTTGATTAGAGATGTTTGGCACTATATATGCATGAGGCTCTCAGGTTTCAAGCACGTATTCTTCAACCTCCCATGAGACCAGATCCCACATAGAGGATCACAAATTTTTTCAGGGTACTACCTTTAGACAGGGGCACCAAGAGACTAATTGATACCAGTTCATATCCATGCTTTAGATAAATGAGGATCCATGGAACCTCACTCCGCCACACGATATTTTAGCAACAATTATGTCTCATATCCATTCCTGGGAGTCAGACTAGGTCCTCTAGACCTCAATAGTGCGCGAACTCCCCCAAGAAACGATCTAGCAGACAATCTGCACTTTCCACTGACCCTTCATCAGGCCAAAAAACTTTGTGGAGTTTATTCATTGTTCATTCAACCTTGGATGTCAGGAGAGATGGGTTTTATCCTAAGACCCATTAGCTCCTAGATATTCTCCTTCAAGGCATTCCATACATTATATTTTTATGTTATTTCATTGTACCTTTTATATTCATGCATTGTATCTTTATATGAGATCGTTTGGTTCTCCCACATTGTATGGACATCACTGTACTCAGCAGTCCCTTTAACCTACTTTGTGGTCATTAGTTGGACATAAATATAATTATCTTATCCTATCTTATCCCATAATGGATAGGAAGCTTGAGAGACCTCGAGTCTATAGATTTTTTAAGTAAAAATTTCACTGGAGATCTCCCTCCATGCCCTTCCTGCAGAATGTTAGGCTCATCAATGTATCATATATTAATCTCTCGGGACCCATTCCAGAATCTTTACTTGGTTCTAGTAGGCTTTAATCAGTTGATTTCAACATGAATGGTTTATTGGAAGCATTCTTGGTGATTTGTTTTAGTTAGGTTTACAGAACACATATTTGTCATGGAATTTTCTCACTGGGAGTATTCTACAATCTGGTTCTCCAAAATTATACCAATTTCTGGAAGAAATGGATATGTCACATAGTAGGTTGAGTGGGGGAAATACTTGCATCAATCACTCAATGCTCCAATTTAAAGTTATTGAACTTGTTAGATAACCTCATCGCCTCCAAGATTCCATCAGAGATTGGTAATCTAAATTTGTTGGTGTCTTTAGATATAAATTAAAACCATTTGTTTGGAGCCATACCTCCAAGAACATGGTAATTCCAGTGCTCTTTCAGTTTTTCAATTGGATGGAAATTTCTTATCTCGACAAATTCCTGCAGAAATTGGAGAATGTTCATCTTTGGCTTTGTTGAGCTTGGAAAATAATAGTTTGACTGGAAATGTACCTAAGGAATTAACCAAGTTGAGTAAAATGATAAAAATTAATCTTGAAATGAACAATATTACTAGAGAATTACCCTATCAATTAGGGAACCTAGGTCATCTATTATGGGTAAAAATTTATCACAACAAACTTAAGGGAGGATACCAACAGGGGTTATCTCGAAGAAAATGCATGCCTATGTGGAGCGAGAGTGAATTTTACTTGTCCCATGGTTATGCCTAAGCCAATAGTTCTAAATCCAAATACAAGTGGGAGTCCAACCGGAGGAGGAATTCAAGTGGTTAAATCTAGACACAACATAATTGTCCTTAGTGTTTCTGCAATAATTGCAATATATAACTGCAACATCTATGGTTGCATTTGGTGTCATTGTTGTGGATATAAGAGGACATTCCAATTCAAGATCGATGAATCTTATTCTTGTTAGCTTTTCTCAGTCCCCATCCACTGATATGGTTCTAAGAGAACTGGTTATGTTTACCCCCAAATCTAATCATGCATCTGAGGATTGGATGACTAGTGCTCATGCATTGACTAACAAATATTGTGAGCTTGGAAGGGGGGGTTTGAAATTGTGTACAAAGCAGTCCTAGGGGATGGGTGAGTAGTTTCTATAAATAAGATGATGGTTAAAAATTGGTTAAATCATAAGAATACTTGAAAAGGAGATACCTCTTTTGCGGAGAATCAAGCATCCAAATCTAGTGAATTTGCAAGGCTACTACTGGACACCACAATTACAACTTCTTATATGTACATTCAAAGTGGAAGTTTGTATAGTTGACTTCATGAAAGATACCAAACAGATCCCTGTTAAGTTTTTCAAATCAGATTAATATAGCTTTGGGGACTACAATGGGGCTTGCACATCTTCACCATGCTTGCAAACCGCCAGTCATACACAATAACATAAAATCCAACAATATTTTGCTGGATGAGAATCGCAACCTAAAGTTGCAGATTATGGCCTTGAAAATTTGTTTCCCATGCTTGATAGATACATTCTTAGAAAAAAATATAGAGTGCATTAGGATAAATGACACTCGATTTTTCCTGTCAGAGCATTAACATAAATGAAAGATGTGATGTCTATGGATTTGGGGTGTTGCTGTTAGAACTTGTTACAAATAGAAGGGCAGTTGAATACATGTAGGATGATGTTGTGATCTTATGTGACAATGTCTGGTCATTACTAAATGAAGTAAAGACACTGAATTGTGTGCATTCAAGTTTATCTAAATACCCCGAGAATGAGGTTACTCTTGTGGTCAAGTTAGGATTTATTTTCACTTCCCAAGTACCTTCAAATAGGCCATCCATGTCAAAGGTGGTACACATGCTCTAGGAAACCTTGAGATTATTTCCCTGCATTTATTTGATTATTATCATTGGCAGTTTCTATTGTGGTACCATATGGTATGATGTCATACATAAATTTTCATTGAATGTTTCCATTGTAATCCTATTATAAACATAGGTATTTTTTTAGAATTCTTTTGTTATAACTGTCTTTTGGAATATATTTCATATTTTTTTTCCCTATTTTGTTTCCCCCATGGTAAAATGATATAATGATGAGTACATTTCCATGTACAAATAGAATATTATTACAAATATTACTAATTTCAAGATTTAGCATGCCATGTTGTTTAAAAAAAAAAGTTAGAAACTATTTTTGTCCACGAGAACGATTCCACAAATGAATAAAAAAAGGGAACACATATTAGAAAAAAAAGGAAAACATATATGGTTTTAATACATAGGGGCCCACACAAGATTTATCTAAGGTTACTAATCCATGTGGTTTGATTTTCGAGTTATATTGTAGAATGATATGTTCTAACCAATTTGTAACTTCATATAGAAGATTTATGCAAACAAATTTATTCACCAAGTGTAAGCCATGTACACCAACAAATTTCAGGAAGAGAATATAGAAAAAGTATAGAATAGTAAATTTATAATGATGAAAAAAATGCACATAGATGGTTTAGTAGACCTCAAAAGGCGACCAACAATTTCACACAATGAACCAGGACAGATCTACTTATTTTTTCTCTAAGATCTTTCTATACAGATCTATACATTTTGTAGGTTGTTGATATAGTTAGAAATCTTTCCTAATTGTTTCACATATTTACTTATACATTTAATATTTGATATGGAGGATACCTTTGAGACTGAAGTCCCTTCCAAACAACTCCCTCTTTGGTACATTATTAATTAATTTCCTAGATATCAACATCAATAGCTTGTAATAACAAGAAACCAAACCTCACCACAACTTTAATTGCAGTGTTCTTAGGTGCTACAACATCTATGAAACCACCCAGGTAACTAGTCTCACAAAATAATAGTGCTGTAGGACACATTTAACAAGATCATTTTAATTTATTAGCACCTTTAAGAGGCCCTTCAATCACTTTGTTGTTAACACTCTTTGACTTGTCGGCCTGCATATGCATAGGTAAAGTTATTATTCCTGGTTTTCCTTTTATAGAAACTTGTTTCCCTTGGGAATTTCATGACGATAAATGAAATAATTTTATAAAAGGTCAGTGGATCTAGAAATTACAAAAAACCATACCAAGGAAAAACTTTGAAGTGAACCCAACACATTGTTTGACCATGCCTTGGTTAATGATCTAATGCACAAGAATTATATTTTATCGTTCACTTGCTCTGTTGTTCAACTTCTCCTCTATCCATCCATGCCTATTCTCCATAGTGCCCCCCCCCAATTTGTCACATGCATTACATATGAGGGACTCGATTTCCTCATATCGTTTCCATTGTTCAAACACGATTTCAATCAATGTTATTGATGCAAAGTATACCTGGCTAGACTGCACTTTCACTACAAATGATTTCCATTTTTTGAATTGAACAACACAATTTCATAATACCAATTTGGCATATAATACCATTTTCCATTGCTTTCTCCGGTAATCCCCTACAAATTGAGTTCACAAATTGACATGTTTTAATCCTCTTCACCAAATTTTCTTGTAGTTGTTGATCATTGAAAAACCAACCCATTACCAAAACCTTGTATTCATATTTTAGTCACGGGCATTGTATATAATCTCCAGGTTATACACACATTAGATCAATCATTCATTAACATTTAGAAAGAGATATTACATCAACACAAAATCATGTAAACATGTTTTTCTATTTAATCATTTCTAATATATGTTATGCGTGGCCTGATATATGTATGGGCATATGGAATCCTGACCTCTTTTCTCCTCTCGCACTTGTTCTATGTCTGTATTCTCTCTATGCTCCTCCTTTCCTCTATTTTTTTCTACCTCCTAATGCTTGTAGGCTTACAATGATAAATAGAATTTAGAAATAAACTAGATTGGTCTTAGATCCCAAAACCTTGCTAACTAATCCTACAATCCCTCCAAGATCTATTCCTATAATATTTCATGTCTGTGACATGGTATATTCTTACTCAACAAATTATATGTTTTCAAATCTTCTATATTATGAATTATCCTCTCTAGAAATACATTCATTAATTTAGAAAATACAATTATTTTCATTTAGGAATTAGAACTCCTCCACAAACGTAAACACCCCTTATTTGAACTTTGTCTTCAAAAGCTTGATAGATTTGGAAGCTAGGATTCTCCTACATCAGTCGGGTTCATGTGCATGAAATCTAAAGCTAGATTGGAACTCTTCACATTGTTGGCCTGAGCTTGCTAGTCATTTTGACAACTCTCATAACTATGGCGACAGTTCTCCCTAGTGTAATATTTTTAGCATTGAAAACCATTTGACATAGCTCTTAATTTTTGAAGTAGATAAAACATGTTGTCTTGAAATTATAATTTTCATTGTGCTTTGAGAAGGGGGAAAGTGCTAGATCTAAGCTAGTAGTCTCTTTGTCTCAGAGGGTACTTATATGTACATTTTCTCTCTTGAACAAAATTGCATTCAAGAGAGTTCAACCCATTAGGTGAAAGGGGGAGTGTTGTTATAATAGCCCCTACTAGGGAAGATGGTATGTACATTTCCTGTAATGTGTCCATGATTATGCTATAGATGAGGCTTTGTTGATTATTCTTGATATATTCCATGGTAAGAAAACCCCCTCCTACAGATATGTTGAGTTTGTCACCGAAAATATGAGGGAGAAATTTTCCTAATTGCATTATGTCAAAGTCTTCTGGTATCCTTCCTACCTGGCACATATTCATCTTCCATCAACGAGATTCCCTATCTCATTTAGGTTGAAGCCTTTAAAATACGATAAACTCACAAAATGCACAGACTAGATCCCTCAGATAAGAAAGAATGATAAAAAATCCTCTGTCTTTCATTACATAAACAAAAATGTATAAGCCACATTATATTATAGTAGGGAAAGAGTGGGATGGAAATTAGAACATACTTACATGTGACTGCACAACATAAAGGTGATTGGTTTTTGGGATAATATTTAAAAGTAACTGGGTTATATGCAACAAACATAGCCCCATACAAACTCCCCAAACTCCTTACCCCTATAATTTTCATACTGGAGTTTATGAGGCAATTGTTTCATATAGATTTGAAGCATTAATTATGGACTTGTTGTTAAGAATAATATTTTTTAGTTTGTTGAGTGCATTTTGTATATTGTAAACTCTATATAAAATTCATTATCATGCATTATTTTCTAGTTTTTCATCTTCTTTTATAAATCCTAATTTGTACGACGAAATGCATGTTTTTATGGGATTATGTGACTAAATAAATGGGATCATTTTCCAAATATTGTACTTGAATATTGTTTCCACATACATGAATATTCTTTGTAATTCAGATATTAGTACTAGGGCATGTGTTGATAATCCCAAAAACAATGGCCAACTTTTCACTATGATTGTACAACATGTGTTCCTTTGTCTTCTCCTCAATGTCATGCAACATAAAGTTTGTGTCAAGCACATAACCCACCTCATCCATTTGCATTACAAAAGCTTGGACAAAGGCATTCTTAGTTCGATAATATGTGGAAAAAAAGAAAAAAAAACTAAATAGGATTCGACCTAACTTATGAGTTGTTTATTTTTTTTACAATGTTTTATTTTGAACCTGAGGAGATTTAAACTTGGAAATGAAATATTGAATACTATCAAAATTATTAGGATTGAGAATAATTAATTTATTTTCCATTTGAGTACCACGAATTGCATTTGTTTTAATAAATAATTGATCAAATTTCATCCATGCTTCATGAGTATCTATGCTTTCAAGATGAAACATCTTGTGGAAGAGAACAACATATTAACCTAATTCTTAATCACAATGTTATGCCATTTAGTTTTTTCAATTATTTTTGTTGGTTCTTTTTTTTTTGTAGTAATAGTAAACCTATATAGTCCCTTACTCCACAATGTTAGGTTCCCGTGATTTGTTAGATTGGTGAGATCAAATGCACAGGGTAACATCAGACCAGTCTTTGGAGTCCTAGGACCTAGCCTTCCTGGAATCGGAGAGGGCTCTCTCTATTTGTTCAAAGGATGTGAACTTGTTTGCTTTTAGGGTTTTGATTTTAGGATAGTTTTTAAGTGTAGGGTTTGTTTGTTTGTTTTGGTTGGGTAAGATGATCAAGTAGAATAGATAGAGTAAGGAATCTTAAAATAATTGGGCTATGGATTCAATAAAAGTCATGGAAAGTTTCAAAAATAAATCAGGGTGGATCACAGGGAAAATCTAGCATGGTCAGATGGATTTTCGAGGTTTTTGTGAAGTGAAATGAACATCAAGTTTGTGAACAAAGTAGGGCAAAGGGAAATTAAGAATCCTTTTTCATGTAATAAAAACAAGAAGAGACTTCAACACTATTTAGCATAAAGAAGAAATCAATAGACAAGGCACACCAATAACTCTTTGATTCAACTTAAGCATATAAGAATTTCAGACATACAATCCAATGAAATATAGAAGGCGAGAAACTCATTTAACTTCTAGTGATTTCACCTTCAAGGTTAGAAAACATTCAAGATACACATATAACTTTAATCAAAGAAGAGGGAACGCCTAAACATCATTCATCATAGCTTGAAGATATCCAAAAAAATTATTCAAGCATGGACAAAGGGTATGATCGAAACATAGCCTCTTTGGAAAACCTAGACAATGGTACTTCGAAGAGAGACCTCAAGAACAATGTTTATAGACATCAAACAAGCAGGGTAACCATATAGTTTCTTTGATACCTACTGTATTAAACCATTCATGAAATAAACAAGCTTGGGGGGTCTAGAGAGCAATTAAGAATTCTTTAAAAAGTCCCAGCAGAGGAAAACATAGAGGCAGTGAAGAAGAAACAGAGATAAGGTGCCTTTAAAAACATTTCTTAGTCTAAAACCTTGTCCTACTGCAATTTAGAAGGATGAAACATAATGATACATGAGAAAACAATAATTGAATAGAAGCA
The DNA here is from genome assembly GCA_034641835.2 of Pinus albicaulis. NCBI lineage: Eukaryota > Viridiplantae > Streptophyta > Pinopsida > Pinales > Pinaceae > Pinus > Pinus albicaulis. Next base: position 704,448,220 of record CM076584.1, read on the forward strand.
CATCACCATTAACCAAGCTCAGGGATCCTGCAAGCAGACTTCTCCATCATCAATCAAGACAAGCCATTCACAAACTCCACAACACCAATTTCTTCTCCAATCTAAAAAAAACTATGTATTGCTCCAAAGAGTCATCGAATGCCAACATTTTACAATGAATCCCTCATGATCTATTTATCTAACAAAGGAGGGAAAAAACCCTAAATAGGGTTTTAAAATGTCAAAATCATCCATAAATGCCATTTATGCCCAAGAGACCATGCAAGGCCCAAGGCATAAATATCTCATGAAATAAATGCCAAAATAAATCCTAGCACCTAATTTTGGATTGATTTGCCTCAAAAAACATTAAAATATCATTTTTCAATTAATGAGTGTCTTTGTTGACTTTGGCCAAAACTACCCAATTTGGTCTGAACGCACAACACTTTCCTGGGCAAAAAATAGGTCCACTTGTAGCCAAATTTTGGTGCCCTTCCCAAAGTTGGAATTTGCTCTGTGATGGCCCATTGGAAAGCTGGATGAGAATAATTTCCAAATATACCATTGGTTTTTTGATTGAGATCCATTTACCTGTCCAAAAAGCAAAAATTCCATGACTTCTCTAGGCTCAGCGCCAAGTCTGAAAATGAGGCAGAAAGGTGAAAAATGAGGTGTGTTTTGACCTATTGAGGGGTAAAAAATGCTCCAAATGCTCTGAAATTTTGTGAGAATAATGCACTAGTCATGAGGATTCCAAAAATGTAAAGTTACCCCTCTGAATATGCCTAATATGAAAATGTAGTGCCAGGGGTGCCGTGCTTAGAGGCCTCCAAATTCACAAAACACCAAAAAGTATTAAAATTATCTCAAATTTGGTGGATGTGTGCCTCATGGCTTTTGAGAGACCTCTAGAGAAGCTTGTGCTAAGATTCCAAGGTTAGCTTCACCTTTTGCCTCTTTTAGTGCCTGGATCTTGGTTTGGGCCTTCTTGAGTTTATCCCTTTCAACTTGGTTTCTTCAGGAATAATGCTTGGTCATCTTTCTTTGGAGATCAAGATCCTGATTCGCCTTTTTCAATTTAGCCTCCAAGTGTATGTTGGCTATTTCCAACCAAGGCTCCCGATCATGTGCTATATCCATGGTCAACAACTCATCTAGAGGGAGCTGCTCTGCTAGGGTTGATTCTTGTTCCCTTTTCTTTGCCAATGCCTTCTTTAACCCCATGGTTCTAGGTATCCTCCTAGAATGTCCTCCTTCATCCTCACTCTCTTCATAAGTGCCCATGAACTATTATAACTTTACCTGTGCCCTTTGGGCTTCCTTCCGAGCCTTGATGGCTCTAGCCTCATAAATTGCAATTTGTGCTCCTAACTGCTTGTTCTCCATGTTAAGGGCATCATTTACACTCTTGGCCCTATTCAGATTAGCTTGAAGGTCTTCAGTGAGGGAATGTTTGTTCTAGATGAGCAATTTTGAGATCCTTGCTTCATTCTCCTCATAATTGTCCACCTTAATGATTTCAAACTCCTTCTTCCTTTACCTTTTGTTTGCCTTTGTCTAGTGACTGAGATGAGGTGGATGGCATGGTCCCTTGCCTTTTGGAGGCAGAAAACACAAGCCTTGGCCCTCTCTGATAGGTCAATGAAAGAGGTGTTATGGTGGCCTTGTTGGTGTCTTAATCATGGCTGTGATCCTTACTGCTATCATCACACCCTTCATTTTCATCATTAGTATCATCAGTCATCATGTTTTTTGCTTCATCATTGTCCTCTTTGTTCTCAACATCATCACCACTCTCAACCTCTTCACTGACTTCCGATTGTCATTTTGTTCTTCATTAAAGCTACTTACCTCTTCATTTCTATGATCTTCAATTTGAGTATCAACCCCTTCATTTCCATCATTATTTTCATGACTGTCATTAGCCTCTTATTCATTTTCTGCATAGTCATCATCTTCATTTTGTTCATCATTGAAGCTACTGGCCTCTCCACTGCTGTGATATTCATTTTCATCATTACCCTCTTCACCTTTTTCACTGTCATCATGACTGTGATGACTGTCATAATGATTGTCATGACTGTCATGACTGTCATGACTGTTTTCATGACTGTCATGACTGTTTTCATGACTGTCATGATTTTTTTCCTCCTTTTTTTCATGTTCATCACTGAGGCTTGCTTCATGGGTGTCACTGCTGCCTTTAGTTTCTGCATTTTCCTCACTATTTTCATCTTCATCTATGTTGCCTTTAGCTTCTGCATTTTCCTCACTGTCATCATCTTTATCATTGTCATCCTCTTCCATATCTTCTGCCTCATGGCTAACTTCTTCTTCATCACTGCTCCATTTGTTTTCACTGTCATCTTCCTCATCTTCTTCATTGTCATCCTCTTCCTCTATTTCCATGTTCTATGCCTCTTTATGGCTTAGTTCATCATCATCCTCATCCTCCTCATTGTGGCTTGACTCATTTTCATTGTCTTTCTCACTGCCACTTTCTTGCTCATTGCCCTTTTTCTTCATTATCTGTCTCTGTCTCTTCTTATTCATCATTTGTCTCTTCCTCATCATCCTCTGCCTCTTCTTCTTCATTTACCTCTTTGATACTGTCCTCTTCTTGATCTGATGCTTTAGGAGAAGGTGAGGAAGGGAGGTTTTCTTGAGGAGAGGCTGCTTGTGTAGATGATGAGGCATGATTTGTATGAGGTGATGGAGGAGTGGAGGGAGGAGGATGAGATGATGAGGGTAAACTAGGCTGATGATGAGGCCATGGGATTGTGAATATCTCATGAGCTATGAACACATCCCAAGGTATGCCCTTTTGCTCTAACTGATGTAGTACCACCATCTTGATCAAGAAGTGGTGGAACAAACTATGCATTTGTTGGGTATAACTCCTCCTTTGGACAACAAAAGACATCTTGTCTATACTCCTATACAAGTAATAGGGCAAATGAAGCATCTTGATCCTAGTGAAATGCATGAGTAGTCTGACATGGTAGGAGTAGAGCCTGGAGTATCTCCCCTCACAGGTAAAGTATTTCATGATGACCTTCATTAGGGGTGCATACCTCTCTAGTAAGTGTGAGAAATGGAAAATAGATTTGCAACCCTCTTTATACCTAGGCTTGAGGAAAGGCTCATAGAAACTCATGTCCAACTTTTCCCTTTTGAACCATGTCTCACCAACATCAGGAAGTCCAGTAGCCTAAGCAATGGTATTTGATGATAGCTCAAAGTATATCCCTGCAAGGCTTGACTGTTTATTGTGTAGGTTGAGGACAAACAACCTAGTGATTTCAGGGTGGCTCTGCACTTGTTTGAACCTTTCACAAAACTAAAAACACCCCACATTTTGAAATCATGTGAAAATCATGGGGGAAGAAGTAATCTCCACTATGTCTTGGGGCTCAAATATACTAACCTTCCCACCCTTGTGCTTTGGCCTCATAGGAATTTGACCTCCTTCACTGCTTATACTTCCTTCTTCTCCTGACATGATGACTAGGGTTGCCTTTAGACAAACTCAGGCTTGCTTTTGAAACTGAGATAGGAAGAGTGAAATGAAATGATGATGAGAGAAGCTCTTGCAAACAAGTGAGATGGAGGTGTGTTTATGATTGATTTGTTTTGAGCTTGAAGGAGGGCTTGACTTGAACTAATTGTAGCTACCCTAATTCACACTTCCCTCAACTGAAAATTTGCTGTTTGGAGGTAAAAAACAGAGGGTTTACCATGATAACTTTAGGGTTTGTAGGCACTAGGTTTTGATCATTTTCCTTTAACCATTACTTCATGAATTTCACTTGAGGAGGGGTAAAAATGTTAACTTACGAATTTCTTGACTCTTTTACAGGTTCTTGGAAGTAGCTTGGAGGGGTCCTTTTCATCAATTTTGGAAATTTTGCAAGCAAAACAGGCCTTTTTTGCCTAGGCGCAGCGCCAGGCAGAATTCTGGGTGAGTTTGGTACTCCTGGGCACAGCGCTGCCCGCTTGCAGCTCTTCCGGATCCTTCTTGTCGAGTGGAACTGGGTGAACGCGTAGCACCCACCTCTAAGCACAACGCGCTCCTCTCTAGGTGCAGCGCAGTGTAAATTCACACTGCGTTTTCTCCTCTACACGCAGCGCCAGGTGCCCTAGGTGTAGTGCCTGCTCCAAAGCACAGTGGTAGTAACCTTTGCCCAGAACTTCAAAAAACTTAGAAAATTTTCTCCCTTGAGTGTTTTTTTCTTTTTCAAATGCACAATGAGTTAAATGATAAGAAGATTGAATTTTTTATAGTCTTAAGAAAACACATTTATCCTTTGCAAAAACCCACTTTATAATGTTTTATTCCCTTTATCACTTCACTGATATTATTTTTACCTTTTTGCAGTGGGTGAATTAAAAACATGAAAAATGGTCCCCTTTTCCTCATAACCATTTTCTTTGCTGCTCCTTTAGTTTTCTAACAAGATGGATTTTGACCTCGTTGACCTATTTGTGTCTTTCTCACTCTGCTTGCAGATGTTTTTCTTGAGTTACATGATTTGCTGTGTTTTGGCCAGTTTATGCCTTTCAACTACTTTCATAACTTTTTAGGCACTGTGCATGGTGACAACACTATCAGGACTTCCTTATTTTTATCTTGGAGATCAAATCGCCCTTGGCTTGATGGGGGACTGAAAAGTTGTTTCTCATCTTTCTCATTTACCTCCAAGCATGATAAGTCTATCTTTGACAAGCATCACAACTTTCACCATCCTATATACTAACTCTCTTTTGCCACTTTTGGTTTGCAGGTGCCATGGCATAATGATTCAGCCCTGTCTGATGCTTTTGGTGTTGGACACTTTCATAACAGTGACCTCATGATCATTTTGGAATTCTATCTTGAAACTCAACTCTATGCTTTGATTCCTCTGATCATTTGAGGGAAAATGACTGAAAATGAAGGCTTTGACCTTCCGCACACTAATACTCTTTCATGCTTTCCCTTGGAGGTAGTGAAAAAATTTACCTTGCCAAACCCTAGAATGACACACACAACAGTTCCTTGAAATCTTCTTCTGCTGTCAATGATGGAGGCCTATCAGTTCATCTCTTTTCCTATCTTTCCAAAACCATAGGGTTTAGGGCTGTTAGAGAAAAATCATTAGTGTTGTCTTCTAAGTTCTCTATAGCCCTTTCAAGTTCATTCATTTCTTTTCATTTCACCTCACCTTTTTCCCTTCTTCATTTATAACCTCTAAAAATCTTCAATTCATGCTTGGTTCTGCTGGTGTGCCTCTTTCCTTGTGATTTGATGCATTGATCTTTTCTTGCACACTGCTGGCCCAATCAGTGTCTAGAAACCCTGATTTTCCTTGAACACTGGTTGCTTCCTCTTCCATTTTCTTGTGTATATATTCTAATGTGGTGTAGGCTTCTTACCTTACCTAATTTTCTGATGATAGCCACCTTGACACTCCTACAGAAATGTCAAAATGGATAGTTTTCCCTTTGTAAAATTTTGTCCTTGGCAAAGCAGTCCTCCTTGAAGTTCTTCTTGAGCTAACTTGGACAAACAGGTGCATGACATTTTCTCATTTTGATTTCCGTTTTTAGCACATGAAAAACAATGATTTAGAACACCAAATATAACCTACAACTTATGAAACCCTAGTGACCTAGTGGAAGGCTCTTTGACTTGGTCTTTGACTGAAATCTTGGCTTAGGGTCTTCAAGTATGAAAAACAAAGTTTTTGACAAATTGGTGTATTGAAGATCCAAAATCCAATGTATTTGATTTATCTAAAGAGCCTACAGAGATAACTTTAAGACCATCAATGCTTGAGACATTTGATGAACATGGGAAAGGGTAGGCTATTTGGCAAACTTAGATGGAAAGTGGAAGGGTTAAGCATAGGAAAAATAGAGTACTGAGGTTGTGGGTGTGAAAATGAGACAAAGATGAGTGGCATAAGCCCATGAGGGGTCTTCTAGGGGTGGTAGGGTAATCAGGGAATGGTAGAGTAGTAAAATAGTGAAAATTTTATCTTAAGGATAATGAAAGCAGTGAGATTTCTAAAACTCAAAATATTCATGAATCTTGTTTTTAGAAATCTAGGACAAGTATTTAGTCATCCATAAAATAGCAAAAATACTGATGGCTAGCACACAATAAAACAACCATTTCATATTTTTACGTGTAGTAGTTTTGAGGAGTTAAAATAGGAAGATACAACTTATTTTCCATAGCAAGAGAATTAAAGTACTACAAAAGAGACAAATAACCACTAGAATAAGTGTTACACCAATTTTTGGTCATATAACCATTTACAATTAGATGGATTGAAGTACACCATGTAAGACCAATTTTACCATAGTAAAATTGCTTTCATGATAAGAAATAATTTAATAAACCATATTTTATTAAGTTATTTCTGGTTGAAACATGAAACCCCATGAGGAGAAATTAAACAAATCCTTATTTATTTGATTTTCCTCTAGGAATAATTAATTAAACCATTGTTTAAATAATATTCTCGGTCATATTTAAACAAATATGAGAAATAGTTAGCTAAGTCATTATTTATCTTATTTTTCTCTAGGAATAATTAATCAAATCATTATTTAGTTATTATTCCTTATTAAATTTGACTAAATCACCTAGAAATAATTAAACAAATCATTATTTGTTAAATTATTTCTTAACCCAATTCTTGAAATGATAAATAAATAATTTATTTGCTTATTATTTCTAAATAAAGGTATTTAACAAATTTAAATTCCTTTTCCCTCCAACAAAATATAATAAAAGATTCTAAGCAGTTAGATCTAGATATCAGTTAATAATATTTTATTATTTGCCATTATTGAGGATAACTCAATATTTTTTTATAAATTGGAGGGTTTTTCTATTCATTATTCACTTTGATCACTTTCATTGTCACGCTTTGATCATTCTCATTGCTGTTACTATTTTCTTTGCTTCTTGAGCTCCCATAAAGCTCAACACATTTTGGGTTTTCTACATCATTGAGAGAGAGAAACTTCTGGATCTGAAGCGTTGAGGACAACCAAGAACCCATCCCATTGAGGGGGATTGGTAAAATTATTCTTTGTTCCCTTCCCATGTGTTATAATACATATAAAATCATTTATATCTTGTCTTGTCCGTTGGATGCATGGATCAAGTCTTATTTCTTTTTACTGTTTAACTGCTTTTATTGCATAGATCTGGGTTTTTGGAACATTTGTTTCGACTATCTATTGCAGATGTAAGGAATTTAAGTAGCCATATTTGTTGTTAGGGTTGTTTGTCACACACAACTAAAGTGAGCTCTTTTCGTACACTTGCGTTAAGAATTTACACTAACAAATGGCAAGGGGCATACCTTCTAGAGGATTTCGAAGGCCAATGCCTTCCTAATCATCACAATTCACTTTACCTCAAGATATTTTACCAATAGAATCTCCCATTGAGATGCGTGTTTTATTTCTGTCATGTATTTAGGTAGCTTGCATTGTTCATCATAATCTCATTTATTGTCTTATGGGGCCTTTCAGATGGATCCATCATCCACACCGTATATCGACTATGCCAATGGTGCAAGTCACTTCTCCCAGAATATAGCCTCGACATCTTGGGCCATTTTTACCCCCATCCATTCATTAGTCCTCTCCAATAGCGTATGCATTGGATCTGCCACCAATAACTAGGTCGAATATGATGCAGTGATAGGTTTGTTAGTCGATTCCCTTGATCATTGCATCCTTCATCTTCATGTTCGTTTAGATTCCTTACTACTTGTCATGCAATTGAATGGCGTGTATCATGTGAATAAACATGTCCTTTTTAGAAGACATTTACGAGTGAAGTTCTTAGTGCGTGAATTTGGAACCATTACATTTAGTCATGTACCTAGAGCCCAAAATCACTATGTAGATAACATTGCAAATGATATTCTATATTGGCACTTATCACATGCATTTAACATAAGACAATCATAAAAAAAATGGCGAACCATATATTCGTCATATATAAAAATATGCATATCCATAATAAGAAATCAAAGCCCATAGCATGTTAAGAAATCAAAGCTGGGGGCACCACATGCCCCTACATCTAATCACTATTTGGAGGGTCCCGAGCCAATGGCTCGGCTCCAGTAGCCCGCACAACATGCCCGACCATCGCCATGTTATGCATGACCCCTCACCACTCCGAGGGTTTCCCTATACACCCCTCGATGTATTGGTCATCAAGATCGTGCCATCCATGCTCCGATACACTAGCCAACATCAGCTCACACCTGCAATGAACATCCTCTAGTAGAGCCTAATAATTAGGTCTCTGGTCTCCTCTCGCTCCACAAGACTCTGCAGCCCCTAGCATTGCGGGTCATCCCATATACTCTTCCGACTTCACTGGTGCTATATATGCATACCAAAAGCAAAAAATCAGTACCACATACATATTATTAAAACTTTAAAATGTATCAAATATATAGAAACTTTCACTTACTATCTGGTCCCCATGCTCGACCTGTTGAAAGTGGCAAGTCAGGGTCCCCCTGAAATTTCATACCACTATATGGATAGTCATCTATATACAGTGGAATTTGATCCCAATGTGTGAAGAACTTGAGTCAAAACACCTGTCTGACTCCCTTGTCTCTTCCTCTCCGCAGTAGCTTCCCCCAGCAGCGCATCCTGGGCTCCCGTGGCCCCCCATCCTGGATCTGCACATGAGGACGAAATGTAGGGATCTTCTCGAAGAAGAACAAGAACAACACCATACCAAAAGCACAGTCATGGTTCACTTGTCGCTTGCATAGTGACAACTATCATTTCACCCACGACAGCATCATCTGGGCCCACCCATAGTAGATCCCACTCAGTACACTATCAACTAACATCATCTGCCCCCCAGTGATGTGGTGGAATGCTTGGTTGCCCAAGATCCGCAGTACTGATGCGGTGACAACCCCTGTCTCTAGCCACACTAGTTCACCGATCAGTATGGTCATGCCATTAGCATGAACATCTATTCTGTAGTGGCATTCCACAAACTATGATATGTTCTACCCCCATGGTAATATCGGATGTATATTTCCCACCACCCCTAGTGGTGGGAGTCCAGTCAAGAAGTAGATGTCTTGTATGGTCTACTCGATCCTATGCCCTTGCACTATAAAGGCCTCCTGGTCTAGAATCCCAGTAGATGACAATCCTGGATAGCAAGGGCTCCCGTGCCCTCATCAGTGGGTTCCCAACAAACTTAAGAACCTTGTACCTTGCAAGTCTGCCTCAGACCACCTGATCCCCCTAGATCTCGACACGAAGCACATCCAAATCCCTCTCTCTCCAGTTGATCTTTAGCTCTTCCATACCTGCACAAAACCATCATGTTTGTCAAGTCATAGAAAGATAAAATGCATCCCAAATCATCAAGTCCTGGTCCTCAGCCAAAAACAAGACAAAACCCACTTTTTGGCCAACTCGCAATTTTCAAGCCCTGTACTTGCGAGCTCGCATATTTCCCTCTAGAAACTGTGAGCCAGATCATAATACATGCCCCAGGAAGTGCGAGCTGACGATGAGGATGGGCATAGTGTTGTTCCTGGGCTATGGGCACCTAATTTGAAAAAACTAAATTGCTAAAAAAGTAGAGTAGGGTTAGGCCACCAACATGCAACTGTCATATATCGATTCCCATGGTAGGTTTGTCTGCTGCGATCGCCACAAGATTTAGGGCCTTCCCCTCCTCTCCAAATTCAACACAACTCCACTAGAAAATGAATCAAATTGGAGGGAAATTGCCATATTAAAAGAAAAACCCTAATTTTTATTTCACCAGTTGAGACCAAATCGCAGCTCGGTTTGACGAACCATCAGCACTGTTGGAAAGATCTCACTGAGCTCTAAAATTAGTATCTTGGTGATTTGACACTTCACTTAGAAGCCATTTTTCAAAGAAGGGTCACTTCACCGCCTCTCAAAATCGAATTTCTTCACTTGCGCTACTTATACTTGGGGCACCAATTTCCTTCATAATTTTCAACGCATGTGTCAATTTTCATCATGAGTAACCATCTTTTTCTCATGCTTTTATGGTCCCCAACGGGCCTATTCTGTGTGGCAGCCTCATCTAGTCACCCTTGATCAAAGCATCTGAGTTGAGCCACCATCGCATCATGGAGTTTGTACCAAGTCCCTTTGCCTCATGTTACAATATTCCATACATGTTTTCCTTGTACCTCTCTCGTGTTGCCCGTTTTTTCCTCCAATCATTCTGTCCCCCATCTCCTCTAGAGTTGAGTCAGTCGCTGCCAAGTCATCCATGATTTTTATGCTCTTACAAGGGAAGTCGTCCGTCTGCTACTCAGTATCCCCTATTCCATAATCATCCTTGGTGTCATTCCATCAATCACTTTTACTATGATCCCTCATGCCTTAGTTGAGGATTCATCATTTCCTCACCTATGGCGGACCTCCTTCTATTGAAATCAGCACATTCATTCCATAAGATAGGTCTAGAGGGTAGTGTACCTTGGTTCCAAATTCCATCCTTGTTCGATGCCTTGGATCAAGAAAAGGGACTCCTCATTTCCCTTTGAATTGATTGTTTCTCATCCACTCAGCTTCCAAATGATCGAGATTTATATACTTGATGGTTTAGTGATCCCATATTGTAACAATGATTCCCAGGTATGTGTGAGATGTTTCATACCTCATGAGGGGATGGCCCTTCAGGTAGCTCCCCACATGCCCAGATGACCTCACATTATGCTACATCCTTAGATGTAGCTCCACATATTTGATGGGTTTGGTTCCAGCTACTTGCAACGCCCATAACATGCATGTATCACTTGGATGATCCATTCATATTTTTAGAGCCCTTTCCTATTTGTCAGGGATTCTTTGGTTGTTATTGTGTCTCATGTACTTAGATATTATTGTATTCATTCCTGGCTATTGTCCCAGGCGCAGTATGCATGTGGGATCCATTAAATTTTTGTCTAGCCCATTTTTATGCCATCATATCATGTACTTTATATCTTAGTCTCATTTTACTGGGTGCACCATTATTATTTGTACTTTATCATCTTAGTGGGCATAGGTATGCCTCCACTGCCTCACTAAGAACAAGCACACACACATTAAAGGAGACTTATATCATTTTTAGGTCTCGCCCCCTCGGTTATTTTCCTCTCTTGATTCACTCAGTCTATGTATCTCTCTCTCGCTGACTCCCCTTTGGTGTCTAGTGATTGTGTTCTTACAAGTTACTTAGGTCATACTATTAGCTCCTAACGCTCACACATTGGGGGGGAATTTATTACACCAATTTTTGGTCATCTAACCATTTACAATTAGATGGATCGAAGTACACCATGTACGACCAATTTTACCATAGTAAAATTTCTTTCATTATAAGAAATAATTTAATAAACCATACTTTATTAAGTTATTTATGGTTCAAATAGGAAACCCCATGAGGAATAATTTGGGGCTCAAAGGGAAGAAATTTGGTGGTGGAGGAAGCTGTGGAAGCTTAAATTTCCTCCTAAGACACGCCTCTTTATGTGGTGTGTTTTGGAAAACAAGGCCCTACATGGGAAAATCTATAGAAAAGGAGATTTCAGGGGCCCGGGTGGTGTGTCCTTTGCAAATCCGCGGTGGAATATGGTACTCATCTTTTTCTCACTTGTCCTTATATCAAAGAGGTGTAGAAGGAATGCTCTAGGCTTCTGGGTTTTCCTTGCATATGGGAGGGTATTTCAGTGACTCAGGCTTGGGAGTCTTGGTGGTCCTCTTTAGATGATGCCTCTCACAGAGCTCTGCCTCTTCTTGTTTTTTGGGGTTGTTGGGTGGCTTGAAACAATCTGATTTTCAATGAGAAAGCCTGTACTCCTGATATCATTGGTGCTTTGATTGTTGGTTATTTTTCTATGCTTCCTCATCATATTCGTGCTGCTAAACAAAGGGAGGTATTGGAGCTGGATATCGATAGGGAGATTCCTTGGGGTTTTTTTGATGGGGCAGTGAGGAATCATGCTTATGGGGGTGGGGCTCTCTTTTATATCTATCTCACACTTCTTTGAGATATCTATCAGCCTTGGGGAGGGCTCTAGAGTCTATGTTGAGTTGTTGAGTCTCAAGCTTCTTCTCATATTTTCTGTAGAAAAAGGATGTTGGAGTATCAATATATTTTGGGACTCCAGGAATGTTATCAATTGGACAAGGGGTATCCAGCAATGCAAGAATCTTTCTATTACCAATCTGTTAATCTCGATTAGGGAGATCATCCGCAACTTTGACTCTTTCTCTTGTCGACACATCTACAGGGAAAAAAATGAGGAGGTATATCGAGCCTCTAAGTAGGGGATGCAGATGGCGGTGGGGATCTGGAATGTGAAGGAGGTAAGGGACGAACACGCTCAATAATTCTTTCACAAAACTCTCTATGCCTGAGCTGGTAGACTTTTCACACAACTCACGAATTAGATGTTGTCGTGGGCTCTATTTGGCATACTTGGTTTCGCTCCTGGCGTCAAATGATGATGCAGTTAAAAAACTGATGTCGGGCTTGTCTTTCCAATGCTTTGTGTATATTCCACTGCGTTGTTATAATTTCCAATGCGATGGGTTCATAAGTGTTCGGACCGACATTTTTTTTTGCCATCCCATTAATTTTTACATATGGACTGAAAAATCCTCTAAGATGAGATGTAATTTTTTGCCCAATCAGTCACTACCTGTTTGGTGATCCTGGGTGATTAGTCACCATTTTTCTGGTGAGTTGAACAATATATCTTATCCACAATGCTTATTTTTTTCTTCTGCAATTGATCCTAGTATGGAAAAAACATAGTTATGTGTTCTTGACTGAATGTAATGGGTGTATATCTACTTGCACTTGTAGATTTTTATGCCTCTGCAAATGAACTTAGTATTTATTGCTGAACACACTTATGTATTCCTTTATGAATGTAATTTTGTTCTCGTCTGATGAAATAAAATTACACTTTTTTTTTTCTTTCATGGTCATATTTAACCCAATTATAGGGAATAATTAGATAAATCATTATTTTTATTATTTTTCTCTAGGAATAGTTAATTAAATCATTATTTAGTTATTATCCCTTGTTAAATTTGACTAAATCACCTCAAAATAATTAAAAAAATCATTATTTGTTAAATTATTCCTTAACCCCACTCTTGAAATGATAAATAAATCATTTATTTGTTTATTATTTCTAAATAAAGGCATTTAATGAATTTAAATTCCTTTTCCCTCCAACAAAATAAAATAAAATATTCCAAGCAGTTAGATCTAGATCTTGGTTAATAATATTTTATTATTCTCCATTATCGATGATAACTCAAATTTTTGTTATAAATATGAGGGTTTTTCCATTCATTATTCACTTTGATCAATTTCATTGTCGCACTTTGATCATTCTAATTGCTGCTACTATTTTCTTTGCTTCTTGAGCTCCCATAGAGTTCAACACATTTTGGGTTTTCTACACCATTGAGAGAGAGAAACTTCTGGATCTGAAGTGTTGAGGAAAACCAAGAACCCATCCCATTAAGGGGGACTGGTAACATTATTCTATGTTCCCTTCCTAGGTGTTATAATACATATAAAATTCTTTATATCTTGTCTTGTCCACTGGATGCATGGAGAAACTCTTATTTCTTTTTACTGTTTAACTGCTTTTACTGCACAGATCTAGGTTTTTGCAACATTTGTTTCGACTATCTATTGCATATCTAAGGAAGTTAAGCTTCCATGTTTCTTGTTAGGGTTTTTTGACACACACAACTAAAGTGAGATATTTTCATACACTTGCGTTAAGAATTTATGCTAACAACAACAAAATGGCCTCCTCATCAGCTCAGAGGAGAAGGACACTTTGGTTGAAGAAAATACCTAAGTGACAGGCCTATTTTCTAGGGTAACACACCCCAAAAATAGTCAAAAGAATTTATAACACTTCCTAGCCCATAGAAGAGGGTGTTAGTGCCTAGGTTAACACATTGTTTTTCCTAAAGGGAAGCGTTAGTGGATTTCCATGAGGTTCGAAGGTCAAATATTGAGTTAACTGACTAACACCCAGACTTTTTCTCAATCAGAGAGTTCAAAAAGCAGGAAACCTGTGGACCAGTCTTCACAATGGACATTTCCAAACCTATCTAAGTCATCTAAGAAAGGTAAAAGCAATAAAGCAAGGAAATATCCTAGCTTTTACCTTATTCGAACTAATGGAGGAAATGGAAAGGGTAAGCCTCCCCCCTCCTCTAAATTGGAGGCTTGGGAATAATGACAAAGGTAGAAGGGTTGTTGAATGATTTCTCATTAGTGTGAGGCTATAATGCTTCATGATTCATTGAGAGTTGATAGATCAAGCATTTTCATGCCAAGGATTTGAAGAGAGAGAGTTTGGAGTTGAAGGATCAAGGGAGGCTTGGTTAAGCCAACATGGTTGTAATCCTCCTTCACTTATTTAATAATATAGGACTTCCTCTGTTCTGTCCACTTGGTTGTCTTGATGTTGCATTAGTCTATACATTTGCTTAAAGATACATGTGATCGGTGACATAGATTCATACTCACTTATGTTCAGTTATATGTTAATTTTTTATTATTAAGTTTGATATACTGTGAGGATTACTCTCTTCTCTTGTTTGCATGCGAGATATGATCTTGGAGCTATGCGACGATCCTCCACTAGTCTACATTGGGATCTCTAGTAGGACTGCACAACACGTTGAGGTAACTCTTCCCTCATATACTTTGTTAATCAATAAGTAGCATGAACATGTGTATGTTTTCTTCATGATGGTTGCAACTAATCTAACAGTCTGCCTTGGGTTCCGGAAAGGCTCGAGAGGGAATTTACATCTATTACCACCCATGCAATTTACCTTGTAGTAAAATTGGCAACTCCACTAGGGATTATTGCTTAGTTCCTAGTTGTGACTTCAAGTTCCTAGATCTCTCCTTCTATGACTTCACATTCTTCTTACTTCCCATTCTGACCACTCAATATGCTTTCCAACCTTCTCTTTTGCTCACATTTTCAGATCAGGCCATGATTGACTCCATTTTGTAGCCTTTCCCTCTCTAACGCGCCTTGAATGTGCAATCCAGAGTGTTATAATTCTCCTCAGGCTTGTGAACGTAGCGTTAATGCATCTACTAATGCAATTTATTCTCTTCTAAGAAGCGTTATTCAACCAAACTCTTTACATTCACTTAGTTCTATGAAATCTTGTGCTGATAGGTGGCTTAATGTCTGTTCTTGGTTTCTGCAAATGAAAAATTGTGCTTGGTTGTCTGTTTGCATACTTATTTTTCGTTTTATGAGGTTAGCTTAAGTGCATTTACTTTCCAAAAAGAGAAAAGAAATTTTCCATTTTGGCTTTCTGATGTAGTTGATTTTATTCTGTATATATATTGGGTTAGATAGTTGTTAGAGAGAATTGCATGTCTGAATATTTTATAGGTGTACTTTGAACTACATGTTGGATGTGTGTTACTGCATAGATGTATAGATAAGTTTCTCCTTGTCGAAAATCTCTTTCATCGAATGAAATTCTAAATCATTTTCTGCATATTTTGTGTAAGAGTCACATAAAATTCCATATGTCCACTCCCCCTTCGAAGACTTTAATAAAAGTACACTAAAAATAAAGCGCTTAATAAAAAAAATAAACAAATATTTTTTGAGATTACACATAGATTAATTCAGGATAGGATCTTGGGTTAGGCAGTGGTGAGAAAATTGTCCAAGATCACAAAACTTAAAACTTGTGTCATTAAAGAGAGAAAAATCATGTTGCAAGTTCACATCATATGGGACCGCTCCCCTAACAAAGGAGTTAATTGTGAGAAAACATTGGAGTGTGAGAGAAGGTAGCCTGCTTTCGATTGCATTTCAAGTGGGTATTCTGAATATTGGGGTTCCCCTCGGGGATGTCAGAACTGGATCAGGGATCCGAGTGTCTTGCCCATACAATGTACTATCCATGACTGTGACCCCCACCAATGATGTCTGTGATTTGAGGTGACCTTAGTGGCCAGAATATTTAGGGATGAACACAAGGTGACTAGGGCAGGCTACCCTGGTACCTGAAACAGATGAACCTACTCCGTCTTTGGTTTTTGGGAGGGTGCTCATCTTCACAAGAGTATTTGGCCCCATCATATGAGGTTTGGGTGAAGTTGAGGAGGAACCGTAACTGTACTTATGACCAAATATCTCTATTTTCCACTGTGATACTGGGTTTCATCTCCACCGAGTGGCGGTTCTCAGACATAGTCATATCCCCTAGCTTCTTGCTGAACGCCTTTTAGAGTATTTTATTTTTTAGGTGTTGATTTGTTATCACTGAAACTATAATACAATATCATTTTAAATTTTTTAATAAAATTTATTTGTCATCGTGGCTACCATCAGCCCTCTTCGTCTGTTTAGGCGAGAAAGAGGTCTTCCTCCACTAACCCTTGAAGATTTGTCGAGCCTCGGTGATACATATTCTCCCTCTTTGGGGGAATAGTCTCTAGTGTCTAACACTGATTCACACACCACTTCCCAAGACACTATTTTTCCTGAGGAGTTTTTAATCGAAGGATTAGTACCTACTTATCATCGTCCTCTCATTGATCCTCTTGTGTCGGTGTTGTTTCAAGTAGCACTAGTACCTGTGATGTCTTCATCTACACCTGCATCCAATACCCAAATGGAAACTAGTGGGTCGTGGGCCTTTGTGGACAAATTTTCTCCACCGTCACTTCCCCCAACTATTGTCAAATCTACACAAATTTTATGTCACCCTCCAGAGTATGCCTGGTCCAAGAAAATTGGTTACACTATCTGTGCGTGGAGTCCAGTACCTCCCCACCAACACTCCTTTCATTTCTTCTCCTAGATCTTCAGCTACCGCTCCCAATAGTGCTGCTAGCACGACTCATTTTAGTAATCCTTTCGGTTGGAATGCTTTGTTGAGTTCAAACCTTCAGGCCCAGATGCTTGGGGGAAATTTCCCCAACACATATATACCAGGGGGAATCTCTGTACCTCTTCAATCTATATGACAACCCGTTCCATCACTTATTGATTCATATCCTTTTGGTGGGCACTATTTTGGTGTAGGTCATACTCCAATTGTTAGTTATGTGGCCAACAACATCCCACTACCAAGTATTACGACGTCCATTTGTTCACCCCTTCCCCATAATCAATTTTCTCAAGGGGGAAATTACAATCCTGGGGGAAACCAACCTTTTGTACCCCAACTTAACATCCCATACAAACAACCACCCTCTATGCCTACACTGCCGCTACAAGGAAATTATTATCCGATGAGTCCCATATATCCTCTTGGAAAAAATTTGATGGGACGACCCTTCAGTCCTACATGTCATCCAAAACCTATTTGGTCAAATTCATGGGAACCCACGCCATTGCCATTTTGGCAACTTTATATATCCCATATCTGTATAAATTGATAAATGATATCCCATATCTGTATAAATTGATAAATGATCCCATCAATCATAACCTGCATTGGCCTCCTATACCGCATAATATACCTACATATATTCCCAAGTTTGAAGGGAAACAAGGGGATAACCTGACCATGCATGTCACCACCTACCATATATGGTCTGTATCAAATTCCATGTTTGATGACAATATCTGACTCAAACTCTTCCCCCGCACCCTCACATGAAACACTACCAAGTGGTACATTGAGTTACCACATGCGCCAGTTAATACCTTTGGAGCCCTAACAATGGAATTTCTGGAACACTTCCAACTCCCTATCCACTATGAGAGGAATGAAAATTCTTACCACCTTATGCCAAGACATCACCACCCACATCTCCAATCGTAGGAGAAGGCTCGTCAAAGCCCCAATTCTTGATCACCTTTTGGCAGATTGGTTCTACGAGTCGCTACTCCCTCCCATTGTTAAGGATGTTGCCTTAGCTGGTGCAGTCATGGAATACCAATCCATATATCATGCCCAACATCTAAACTTAATATATTTTCAATCTGGCACATTATATGATCTACTCCCCCATGCCCCCCGAAAATCCATTGCTCTTGCCACTCAACTACCTAGAGCACATGCTGACGGTCTCGTTGGCACAACCTCTGGGTATGTTGTAAAACAACTCAACAAGCAAGATTACCAACTATATTTAGCTTCCAATATTGCCTTTAATACCCGATTTGCTGCTCTTCCGACTGCTATGGTAAACTATGTGTAGTCTACATAAAAACCCAATGGTAAGAACAAGAAGAATAAGAAAAATACCTCTCCTTCTGAGGAGCATCCTATTACGCAAAAAAATCCCAATAATAAATCTACTACCAAATCTGAAAAAGGGAAGGAAAAATCTACCACGTTACCTTGCAAGATCTTTGCGGAGGACCACATGACTTATAAATGTCCTCATCTTCAAGAATGCACAAAATTTATTGCACAAAAGGACATTGGAAGGACACCTGCAGTCCTACACAACCCTTTCCCTAATCAGCATCAAAAACACCTTGTTGCAAACTCGCCAAAACCATCACAAGGGGGCAACAATGGTTCTCATCCACCTCCTTCTGGTTAAGGATCGTCAGTTGTTTATGGGCTGGAAACAATTGACCTTCAAATGCGAGGAAAAAATTATGGAACTCTAGTCACCGATGCTCAATAAATTGCCTTGAGTTGAAATCCTTCGTTGCCTAACGATATTCATATCGAAAGGCTAGCTAATGAGCTTGTCATTCATCCCCCCAAAGGGACCCTTCGTTGCACGACACCTAATAATTCTTCATGTGCTGCCCAGAACTACAACATTGTAGAATATTTGGCACAAGCACCATCAACTATGTCTTCTCTCAAAGTATTGCAAACATGTCCAACACAAAGGAAAGCTTTAATTTCGACAATCGGTGGAATTTACCCTCAGGATTCTATGCTAGCAATCTTCGATATGGAAAATTGCAAACCTTGCCTTTCCCATCAACTCGCTTTTCAAGTGCATGTTGTGTCGAAGGGAATACCTATCCATCAAACTGTCATTGACGAAGGTGCTTCAACTTGCGTAATTTCAAATTCATGTTGGCTCGCTTCGGGTTCTCCCACACTATCTCCACCATAGAATTCCCTTGAAGCATTCGATGAAAACACCCTCCTCACAAAAGGGTACCTTGCCAGCTACCCTATTACTCTTAGTGGGAAAATGATAATAGGACATTGAAGTCGTATATCATCATCTCGAATACAATCTACTTTTGGGCTGCAGTTAATCTTACGCCATGACTACCATTGTCTCTTTGGTCTTTTGACTCATCCTCTTTCCTCTGGATGGGAAAATAGTTACAACGGATCAGGTATCCTTATACACCCATGATTATTCCATGATTTCTAGCAGCATTGTAACCCTAGTAGGAGGAATTCCTGACTCTTATGTCAGTGTTGGTACTGACTTTCTGAAGGAATCCTCTCTCTTGGTTTGTTTTCCTCTCTCACCGCCTAAGATTCCACAAACAATTTCAATGATCTCCACCATTCCTTATGGCCCTACTGATCCTTGGATCCTACCGGCCCCTTCATACATTGATTCGTAATTCCGCTTTTACCAGCCGAGTTGGCTTA
The DNA here is from genome assembly GCA_034641835.2 of Pinus albicaulis. Lineage (NCBI taxonomy): Eukaryota > Viridiplantae > Streptophyta > Pinopsida > Pinales > Pinaceae > Pinus > Pinus albicaulis. Next base: position 704,467,843 of record CM076584.1, read on the forward strand.
TCAAGCCATTTAATCTGCATTTTATTCCTCCGCTTCTTTGATTTCGACTGATGGTACCATCCCCTCTCCCATTATGGCTCCTTCTAATGACATTCTCAATGAATTCCTACCTACGAACGAAGCTATTCGAGAGAGAATGTGTTTAGAAGAGCGACCTTGGGATGATTTTCATCACCGCACTTCGATATATGATTCGGGCGTGTCATCTACACAAATCCTGCCTTTTGACCCACCTAATATTGTTCCATCTGCTTATATGACTATCCAGACTGTCGACACGGAAGGCAACTTGGGAAATATTTTGAAGACTATGCTCATAGATATCTCAGTCAAAACAGGTATCAAGGAAAACATTCAGAGTGGAGCAGATTGCAGCCTTGAGGAAATTACACACTTCACATGCCTTTTCAAGGAATTATATGATTTTTTCATTTTGTCTCATGAGGAAATGCCCAACATAGACCCTTCTATAGACGAGCATGAGATCAAGAAATTTTGAGCATTATTTTTATGGTATTTTTCTCGCTCGTTAAACCAAAAAACCTAGAGTTTCCTTCTTCGGGCTCATTAAACTACCTCGAAGAGGACCGAGCCTTATTTTTAGGGACTTTTTCTAGCTCATAAAATTGAAAAAACCCCGAGCTACTTCTTCAGGCTTGTTAAACTCTTATGAAGAAAATATGAGCATATTATTTTTGGGACTCTTTCTCGCTCTTTAAATGAAAAATCCCTGAGTTTCCCTCTTCGGGCTTGTTATACTCCCATGAAGAAGATATTGAGAAATTATTTTCCCTCATTTTCTTGATCCTTAAAAATTGAAAAAGACAAATCGAGTTTTTCTTTGTCTGACTCATTAAAATTTCACGAAGAGTATCGAGTTTTTCTTCGTATGACTCGTTAAAATTTCATGAATAATATTGATTTTACTTCATCTTCTCATACTCGTAAGAAAATGAGGTAGACGTCCATGGAATATAGGTTTATCACTTTATCTAGACTCAAGGGACTAACTTATGGAGAAGGAATTGTGCCAGACATACTATTAACCCTTTGTCACACCCGGTCATCAACCATGACAAAGGTACCCCTTGGAGTTGTATTTACAATATTTTCACTCTCTAAATATGAAAAGACCACCAAGTTTACCTTTATGGACTCGTTAAACTTAATCATATGGGGAAAAATTGGACAGAACAGAGACCCAATATATATATTTTGAAGGATATTTTGGAAGCAGTACCCTTTTCAATCCCTTGAACATGGCACCCCCTCAGCAAATTCCTCTTTGTCATCTTCTCGTTTAACCACTCCATCCTATGAGTTTAGCCTTCATACTCCGATGTTCCTACATCTTTGTATCCTAACACTCTTTGGTGTTCTTAAGTCTAAGATTCCTAGTAGTCTGGATGTCGTGCCTTCTATTTTCAAGGGATCTATCTATCATTTGCTCCATGTATCAAAAAATATATCATATGTCTAAAAATTGCACTCCGTATATTTGAACCATTTCTCTACTCTATCTCCAAAACAAATCTTTCTTGTCCCATTTTGTATCATGATATAACATACCTTATTTCCTACCTTTGAAAAATCTCTTCCTATCGACTTCAACATCTTGTGTTTGATTGGGTGTTTTCATCATTGGATCCTAGTTGAATAATTTTGTGAGTGTTTAACATCAATGCCATTTTTCACACTTGCTAGATTGCATTGTGCATCTTGGAGACCATCATCATTGTCGGTGCCCATCCTCGTGTTTGTTAACAATTTTCATCATTGACTGGTAATCAGATGATTTCTCACATGTTCGAACACAAATCCTTTATTCACATGTGTAGAAATATGCAGTTTAGGAAATCGACGACCAAGACCTTTTGTAGAGGCTTACATCACTCAACCTTGTTTCCTCTCTCAAGCTTCATATATTGTTTTCAGAAACACATCGTCAAATTGATCTTATTATGACACAAATTCCACATTGTGCTTATCGGTGGACATGCCGATCATATCTCTTCCTTGAGAAATCACTCTGATACATCTAATGAGCATGGGAATGCCTGAAGCAGGGCAGGTTCTTATATTTTTAACATATCTTTTGTGTTTTAGGTATCCCATAGTCCCGACAATCCTCTCTCTCTCTCTCTCTCTCTCTCTCTCGGAGTTATAAAGTATTTCAGCCATGGTATTCGTCTTTGACCTCACACTTTAGGGGGCATATGTTATACAACAAAATTACCTCCTCATCATCTCATAGGAGAAGGACACTTTGGTTGAAGACAATACCTAAGTCACAGGCCTATTTTCCAGGGTAACACACCCCAGAAACAGTCAAAATGAGTTATAACGTTGCCTAACCCCTAAAAGAATTCGTTAGTACCTAGGTTAACACACTATTTTGCCTAAAGAGAAGCATTAGTGGATTTCCATAAGGTTCAAAAGTCAAATATTGAGTTAACTGACTAAAATCCCAAATTTTTCTCAATCAGTCAGTTCAAAAAGCAGGAAACCTGCGGATCAGTTTTCATAATGGACATTGCCAAACCTATCTACGTCATCTAAGAAAGGAAAAAGGTAATAAAGCAAGGAAACATCGTATATTTTACCTTATTCAAACTAATGGAGGAAATGGAAAGGGTAAGCCTCCCCACTCCTATAAATTGGAGGCTTGGGCATAGTGACAAAGGTCGAAGGGTTGTTGAATGATTGCTCATTGGTGTGAGGCTATAGAGCTTGCATGATTCATTGAGAGTTGATAGCTCAAACATTGTCATACCAAGGAGTTGAAGAGAGAGACATTGGAGTTGAAGGATTGAGGGAGGCTTGGTCAAGCTAAAATGGCTGTAATCCTCCTTCACTTATTTAATAATATAGACCTGCCTATGTTTTATCCACTTGGCTGTCTTGATGTTGCATTAGTCTATACTTCTTAAATATACATGTGATAAGTGGCTAGATTGATACTTACTTATGTTTGGTTATATATATATATATATTTTATTATTAAGTTTGATATACTGTGAGGATTAGTCTCTTCTCTTGTTTTCATGCAGGATCTGATCTTGGAGCTAGTGCGGCAGTCCTCCACTTCACTACATTGGGATCTCCAGCAGGATTTCACAACACATTGAGGTAACTCTTCTCTCGTCTACTTTGTCAATCAATAATTAGAATGAACAAGTGTATGTTTTCTTCATGATGGTTGCAGCTAATATGAAAGTCTTCCTTTGGTCCCGGTAAGGCCCTAGAGGGAATTTACATGCACACTGACATGGTATCATTATAGCATGTTAGTTTTCATCTTTCGACTATCTTTTTTTAGGAATTTTTTTCATTGGTTACCCTTTCCAGCTATAGAATGGATTGTGTTTCCTTGTTAGCTTCTTTACATGGGATTTATATGTTCATAAATTGATGATTGCCTTATATTCTATAGCGATTGTTATGTTATTCTTGAGAAAATACAAAATGAAAAGTTAATTCACAATGTTTTTTGGATTAGATTCATTTTATTGTAAACATAGGGTTAAGTTGTGATATTAATTCATAGGAATGAATTGTGGAATGAAATGTTGATAAGTTTTTTGAAACAATACCAAAATCTAGGTAGTTGTTGGTTTTATAGGAGTAGTGATAAAAAATATTTTTCCATAATGCTCTCCTCCGACCATGTAAGTATACTATTTTACTGAATTTTCTATAATTTTTTATTAGATCAAATACTATCTTCTTTGGAGAATAATTTAACTCAAAGTCCTTTTGAAGAGAGGGAAACTATAATTTAAAAGAATGATTTGGAAAAAACATTGCATTTCAATCTACTACGTAAATGTTTAGAATCCCTTTAAGTAAGATAATTATCAATTTGTTTTATTAAAATATTGTTGAAACATAAATAACGACATGCAAAATATTTTCACAAATTGTGGTGTATGGTACCATAATTATTCATTGTTGATAATGTATTGCGATACCAATAAAGTTATCCTTGAGTTGTGCCATTGATCTAGTTAATTTGATTTTATTACAGTGTAAATTCGCCATACTTTTATGGAATAATTGTATTGAATACATGAGGACATGTGTGTGGTGACGTTGATATTGAAAATTGTGAAATTAATCGTGATTTTAGTAATTTGTGTCATCTTTGTTTTTTTTTTGTTAATTCTATAATGCTTCCTTTATTTCACTAAAAAGGCTCTGGTTTACACTGTGGCATCTAGAGCCACTAGTTGTATTTGATATTTTTGTTTCCCAACATAAATGAGGAATTACAACAAGTTATATTTAGCTCTAATATCCAAGGTGTTTACATATTTCTCAAAAATAATAATCCTAGTTGTGAATTGATCTCTAGTTTAGTATTAAAGGTTGAATATTCCCTGCAGTAGTCTTTGATGGATCCTTAAATGAACATCATTTTTCACCTTCTCTTCCTTGAAAAATAAATTCCAGTGAGCTATATGTACCAAATTTCTTTACCATGTATCATAATCATCCAATTTCCACCTAAGACAACTTTCAAGTTTCCATTGTAGAGGGCCCTTAAGTAGACCCCCACATATTTTGATTCAACCTAATCCCAAAATAATTGGGCTTTAAAGAAGGGAAAAAAGAGATGCATCATTATCCTCTTCCTTCTGAGAAAATACAGAATTTTAATGTCTCTTTCCTCTTCCAATTATATTGGGACATTCAAATACATGATTGTTCTGTCTCAAAGCCTCATGTTTAGTTTTTCTAATATCTAACTTTTTTGTTGAATAGTTTCATAAAACTTTGTGTGGTCATTTCTCATGAATGAATTATCATATTTCCAATGCTCATATTTCCAATAGGGCCTACAAAATGGAATTTCATATGAAATATATTACGTTGAGGGAATGTTTTGCAAATTTTCATAAAGTCTTTAATTCTTGTTGGCACCTTTCAAACTATGTTTCCATGTTTTAAATCCTAACCACCACTAGCAGAAAAGGCGTATATTTCCTTCCAAAGATTTTTTTTTTAGAATTCCCACCTTACCTTACCCTTCCCTCCACCTAAACCTAGTCTAGTTGAAAGCCCCCCACTTAAATCATTACATATGTTATATATAGTGCTAAAATCATAACAAAGATCAAACTATTTTTAATTTTTTTTTATTGTGTAGGAAGTTTAAAATAAATTGGATTTAGAGCTAAATTGAAAACCATATTTTACTTCTCATTTTCATTATAATTTAGAGAGTTCAAAACTAATAAAATGGAATCATTGTCGTCACTAGGTATAATGGATTTAGTATGATGATGGATATAATGAAGTAAATATTTTCTAGAATTTGTTCTTGAATGAACATTAGGATCCATTATATCATAGTGAAAAGTACATGAATTAAAATAAATTCATTATTTCATGTGACATTCATATTGTATGTGATTTATGTTTCATTAAAAGCAATTTACTTTTTCAGGTGACAATATTTTTTTGTTAAAGTTTCTTCTATTGCTAGTCCAAATTACAATTGTAATTTGAACTAAAGCTTCCAATAACTCTTAATTTACCAATAGTGCATGGACATAATAAGAAACATTCACAATAGAATATGAAGAATAATGGGGTACTTCGTATGCATTAAAAATTGCTTCTACTACTTAATGTGAATTACAAGTGTAATCTTAGTCGGATCTTCAATATATCTTAAAAAATATTTTCAATTTATGTTTTAGTGATATTAAATGTTATTATATCCTACTTAATTTTATGGTTAGCATTTTAACAAAAATACGCATTGTGCTACGGTATTAATACAAACAGGTAATATTGATTTTTTTCGAGAATGCTACAGGTAATGACAGTGGAGATGATGATCCAGACTATGTTGAGTATACATCTTACATAGGAGATGATGATGCTGATGAGGATGGTGATAGAATTAGTGATGATGATGTGGATGAGGTTGATCATGATGGTTAGGATGATTATCATGGCAATGCTCATGAGGATGATCTTGACTATGATCTTGGTGGTGATAGCTAGTGGTATCTTGATGATTTTGGAGATTCCTATTTTTAGATGGATGTTGTGAATTTATCTTAGAATAATGATATCTATTAAACACTTTGATTTGGTAACCATATATTGACTTTTAGTTTATTTGATTAAATATGATGATGATATTGTCATTATTATCTTGTTACTTTATGTATATATTGAAAATTGTCAACATTATTTTGAAGGAAAATGATTATGTATTATGATATTATTATCTTTGGATGGACGTTGTGAATTTACCTTAGAATAATGATGTTCACAAGATATTTTGATTTGGTAATTACACATTTGAATATTAGTTGATTTGATTAAAGATGATGTTGATATTATTATTATTATCTTGTTACCTTATATATGTGTTGAAAATTCTCATTGTTTGTTTATGGACAATCATTATGTACAATGATATTACTAATTTTGGATGGACATTGTGAATTTACCATGGAATAGTGATATCTGTGATAGGTGTTGATTTGGTAGACATATATTTATATTGAAAATTGTCAATGGTTTTTAATGGAGAAATATTATATATGATGACATTGCTATTTTTTGATGGATGTTGTCAATTTCCCTTAAATTTCTTTACAAACACTATGTTATTAATTATAATTGCGATATCTTATTTAATGATATTTATAAATTGTAATATATTTCACTATGTAATTGAAATTATTAAAATGAACCTATAAAGGAGGTCATAAATGCAAAGAAAAGTACACTCTAAACAAGAAGACAAATGTGGATGTAACCATGGATGCAAAATTGGGTGCAAATGAGGATGCAAAAATGGACACCAAAGTAGATGCAAAAAAGGACAGATAAATAGAAGTATAATTTGATGCAAAAGGGGATGTTGAGTTGGGTCATATAAATATGAAAATTTAGATGTCAAATGAGGATGCAAATAATGGTGTAAAAGGGATGCAAATTTGGGCACAGAAAAGGATGTAAGAAAATACAAAAATAAAGATGCAAAATGAGGCTAAAAAAAGGGTGAAACCAAGGATACCATATTGGATTCCACAAGTGATGCATAACTAGATGCAAATTCAGACTCAAACCTAGGTGAAAAATGAGATACAAATGTGGACACAAAATGAGGCAGAAAAAATGATGCAAATTTGGATGAAAAATTAGACACCAAAAATGATTCAAAACTGGATGTAAAAAATGGTGCAAAAATGGGCATAAAAATGACTCAAAATTGGATGAAAATTGATATGAAATGTTGGATGAAAAATGAGGTGCGAAAAGTGATGCAAAATGGGATGCAAAGGTGGACAAAACATATGGCTCAACATAGGATGCAAATTTGGATGCTCAAAAGGATGGAAAATTGGATGTAAGAAATGTTGGTAAAAACAATGCAAAATTGGATGCAACAAATGATGAAAAATATGGTGCAAAATAGGATGCTAAAAAGGGAGACAAATCAAATGCAAAAGTGGATGCAAAAAATGGTGCAAAAACAGATGCAAAAAATGGGCACAAAAATGGATGCAAAATTTGGTGCTAAATCAGATTCAACATATGGTGCAAAATTGGATACAAAAAGTAGTGCAAAAATAGGCACAAAAACTGGTGCAAAACCAGATGCAAAAATAGGTATAAATTTAGAAGAAAAAATTGGCATAATACTAGATGCAAAAATTGGTGTAAGACTAGATGTAAAAACTAGCACAAACTGGATGCAAAAAAGGCTCTAAATCAAATGCAAAAATATAGCGTAAAATTTGATGCAAATGATGTTGCAAAATTGGGAGCAAATAATGGCATAAAATAGGAAGTAAAAAACGACGAAAAAATAGATTCAAAAAATGGCACAAAAATAGAAGAAAAATCTGCCATAAATCCAAGTGCAAATTCTAGTGCAAAATTTGATGCAAAAAAGGTTGCAAAATATGGTGTAAAAAAGGATGCAAAATCTGGTGCAAAAAAGGGCGCATTAAAAAATGTACAATAGCACCATATTTAGCGCCAGGTTTCTCATCCAAATTAGAAAAAAAATGCACTAAAATATGATGCTAAATCTGGCGCAAATTGTCCTATTTTGTATGTCTTCAACCAACAAGAGGTGATGAAGTATGATGGTGAAAGTTGTGGCTTCTCTTCTTTCACACCTTGTTGCTAATGTTATGTGAGGGCTATTAAAATTTTGTTAGTAGAGTTGTTTTGTTAGGAACACATCTTTTATGTTTAATAAAATAGATAGGAGTTGTGTTTTTCTCATAACAACTAAAAAATTGTGTTTCTCACATAACACCTCACATAACAACTCCGCTTACAAAAATCCAATCGATAACATTATTAGCAAGTTGAGGGAAAAAAAAACCACAACCTCCAAATTGCCTATTTTGTTGTAGTGGCGTCCCAAGACTCGGGAAGATATGGATTATATGTGTAAAGTTCCATATGCATCAACAATTGGGAGCTTAATGTATGCAATGGTTTGCACAAGGCATGATATTACACATGCAGTGGGAGTTATGAGCAAGTATATGAACAATCCAGGAAAATAGAATTGGATGGAAGTGAAGTGGATTCTCAAGAATTTTAGAGGTACCACAAACTAGGCATCATGCTTTGGTGGTTCAAACATTGCTCTACAGGGATATGTTGATGTAGATATGGTAGGTGATAGAGATAATAGGAGGAGCACCACATGGTATTTGTTTAATTCATGTGTAATAACTATTAGTTGGGTTTCAAAATTGAAAAACATTGCTGCACTTTCAACAACAAAAGTAGAGTATGTTGTTGCTACAGAGGTTAGTATAGAAATTATTTGGTTATAAATGTTTATGGATGAATTGGGAAAGAAGAAAAATATGGGCAGACTATACAGTGACAGCCAACGTTCCATTCATCTTGCAAAGAACTCAACATTACATTGCAATACTAAACATATATAGCTCAAGTGCCATTTCATTCCAATATTTTATGTGTTTCATTGCTCAGTTAATTAAATTTCTGACAATTCTATGACTTCAAGATTCATTGCATGATAAGTTTGCTTCTTGAAAATACTTATTAAAGAAAATCTCCCTTTATCCATGCATCACATGCACAACATCGAGAAAAATAGTTCCCAACATAGCTAATTCATATGAAATCTCAAATCCATTTAATTTACCTTTCTTGTTACCTTTCTCATGACTATCATGCCACCATCCATGTTGGACATTGGGTTCAATGCTCCTCATGTGTTTCGCAACATGGAATAACCGCCTCTCGTGGATCCTAACTCTGGCGATTGTAGCGGAGACTAAAGCCTATGGGTTTTGGTCTAATGGCAATCATGTTTCCAACAAGTGGTATCAGAGCGATATGTCTCCAGTTCAAAACTCACCTGGATTGCTTTGGGGGGGAGATTGTTGGACATTGGGTTCAATGCTCCCCGCGTGTTTCGCGACATGGACTAACCGCCTTTCGTGGATCCTAACTTTGGTGATTGTAGCGGAGACTAAAGTCTGCAGGTTTTGGTCTAACGGAAATTGTGTTTCCAACAATCCATTCATCCAATAGACCCAACTAACCCAACTGAATGTCACATTATTTCCTTCAGTTGCCCTTATACATGCACCGGGCTTCATTCAGGCCTTTCATTATATATTGGGTACCACAAAGCTTTCCCCGAGCTCCATTAAATTTCTTCTTTCCAAACCAATTCCCAATACCCTCAAAACATAAAAGGAAATAACCAAAATCAACCAAAAAGAAAACCATGGAAAAACAATAACAATACGACACCACAAACAAAGTGGCATGATTATGCACTAGACGCAATCAAGACCGCAAATCAAGTGCAACAATTCACAAAATACCAAAAGCACAAGACTAGCAACAAACACCATGACTCAATCCCCATGGTTCCCAGTGCTTCCAAAGGAAATCTCAACCTGAGCCTTCTCCAAGATCATGTCAGTCTCTTTTCCATGCAATTCCCTGTATCATACTCCCATAAACACATAACTTCCAGTGTATAAAAAAATATAACAATATACCAGTTATCTTAGCTAAGGTAGCATTGGCCTGGAAGCCCCACTTAGATCCCAATGCCACCCTGGCTTTCAGTATCCACTCCATAGGTGTTAGCTGAAACTAGATCCTAGATGGTGTTAATTTTTCATAAAGCAGCATTGTTCTTTACTTTGATAGTCACATTTCATCATTAACATGTTGCATTCACCCCAAATAAATTTTCCATTGTATAGACCTATATCATTAACCATAAGAAAATGAAACTATGCAGAAAGAACAATGCCATCATTATCATAATATAAACAACAAAAAGTAAAAGACCAAAGGAAGAGAAGCATGAACACATAGAGACACCAGGATTGGTTTGAGACTAGGGAAAAACCCACGATGGGGAAAACCCTTGGAAATTCTTATTCTTAGATCTTCATTGAATGATTCAACAACAAGAGTAGAATGATCCATGAGCACATATCTTTATGATGCAAAAACAACCATACACATACTTCTGCATGAAGGAAACTGAATTTGAGAACTGAAATGCACTAAAAATGGTTGTAGCAAACTAATGAACACGACCGATATTGAATGAGGACTGAAGATACATCTGTAGTAGAAACAAACCAATTTTATCTACATATCTAGAGATCTATAATACCAAAACACATATCTAAAATATCTAAGTGATCTCAACTTTGAAGTCCTATATCTGAATCCAGGAGACTGTCAATGACGGTCTGACACATCTGTGACTGATGACTGATGTCTGGAAGCGTTGCATAATCAACTAAAGATGAATCAAATCTGATTTGCCCATAAATTATCTTGGTCACAGCTAAAGGACTCTGAGCCGCTACCTAAGCATTATGTGCCTACGGCTAAGGGTATGAATACCTTAGAACCCTGGCCGCGCCCTGAAGTTATCCTACCAGTAGCTTTACCAGCTAAGTTGCAACCTCAACAAGCCCATCCCGTGGCTCTGCCTTATATTTACTAGCTAAGTTGCAACCTCAACAAGCCCATCCCGTGGCTCTGCCTTATATTGGACATTACCTAGGCCTTAATTTCCCGTAACTCTGCTTCAATAGACTTAGAACTAGAATGTGCATCAGTCTCTGACCCTGATCCACTACGCACCACTGCACGAGTTCCTTTCGAAGTACCTGTGCGAACCAAGAAATCGAATATATGACCAAAAAATGAAATAGCATGGAGAAGATATCATGAATGAATGTGTGAAAATGAAATTGAGGTCACCTCTATTTATAACTTTGTGAGAGACTGCTTGGGGCTTTGAATGGATCAACATGTGGTTAGGCCAACCCATTAAATATTAAATTAATTCATAACTTAACTTCTTCTTAACCGAATGGCGTGATATTTAGGTCAATTTTGATCCTCTCGAAAAGAGGAATCTAATTAAATTATTATCTTAATAGTCTAAGCTTCCCACTATGGGATTTTACCCTAATTGAAAAAATTAACACTATCTCTCAACTAGGAATAATTCCACTTTGCAATCTCTGCTTGTAGTTCTCTGTATCATGGAATCATCACGGCTCAACATGATCTACTGAAATTTGTTCATCGATCAATATGCCATTCTAATATTCATGCATCATCATGTTGTCATTGAACATCTCTATCATGTAGTCGTCATGTTGTGAACCTTTCTTATTACAAATCATCAATGTACTCTTCATCCTTATTTATGTTTATCTCTTGATTGTTTCTACTTGTATGCTGAACATTCTAAAATCTATAAGAAGAATTTATTACTGGAGGGGAGCTTGGGCTACCACCCTTCATGCATCAGGCTATCATTCTAGAGTCTTTTCCATTGGGATGTTACCCAAAATATCATCAACATAGATCATATCAACATGGAGTACATCTCAGGGAGTGTATCTCCTAGAATCTCATGGGGGAGCTATACCTCTACAACCCATGTCTAGAAAATAGGATACCTATTCATGTAGGGGAGATAATCTCGACCTTGGTGTCACATCAGGGAGCTCTCTCTCAACCCAGAATCACATAGGGTTATTTCACATCGGGGAGCTCACTCTCAACCCAGAATCACATAGGGTTATCCCAACCCATCTATTTCCTACTGATATTTCCATCGATGACCCTAAATATTCATGTGGTAGAACACTTGCATCATAATCCATCTTGGATGAGATACCCAACTTACCAAGAGGTAAGAATCACATGCATCCAAGCCTCCTCAACCCATTGGCCAAATGGGGAGGGTCAATCCCAACAAGATCCTCTTGTGGGTATGATGGAAATTTGGGTATACTATGCAACGACCAAAGGTGGAGGAGATACTCAACTTTTTAAAACCGAAAAGGATCATACACATCCCACAGGTGACCGATAGGGAATACAGCCTATTGTCCAAATTTCCCTCAACCCCAAGAGACCTCTATCTCAATTCCTCATTCTAGGAGATCAAGAAAAAGAGGAAGAGATGGCTCAGTTTCCTCGATCAGTGCTGCTCTCAACTGGTATCTGCTAATTCCTATACCTAGTGGACATAAAATCAAGTGTTATGTTAGAACATACATAATCATGTAAATCACAACAAGATACTAATAACAAAAATATACCAAAACCATCCTCCCTCTCATGGAGGTGTCAAATGCGCATGGATACTATAATCATCCTCCCTTTCACGGAGGTTACATGTATACTATAATCATCCTCCCTTTCATAGAGGTGTCAATAAAAAGCCTTAGCTTGTATTGAACAGTTGCGCTGTCTCAAATGAATGGAGAACACATAGTCCCAACTATACATATTTGGGATTCTCTGTTATCATCGTGTATCCATGTCTTATCTAGATCATGCTTGATCATATCTCTAAGGAGCTTCTACACCATGCATCACAATTAGCCTTGCTAGCAACATTTTATCCAACCTCGATCATGCTATGGACCTCTCATCGAATATATCATGGAAAATATCATACTAATGTAGCATCCAAATGTGCTTAACAATACTAATCCAAAATTTCATTCATGCAGCTACATTTCATGGGATAAATATCTCAACCAAATAAAAAATGTTTGGTGGAAATTCTGAGTGAAGCAACTCAAACATGAATTAAATTATGTTCTATACACATCATATACAGATGAATGTTCAAAATGGAACATCAATGCTTCAAACAACTAACATATTCCATATCACGTTCAATCAACATTTGAACTTTAAATCGGAGTATCCAAGGATTTACATTACAAAAATATATTTCATCAGCCTTGCTATATGGAATTTCTTTCCCAAATTCCAGAGATCAATTTATCATGCCATGATACATCATTACAATATTCAAAAGTCATCTTCCTCTTAATTATATTTTTAGAGGCTATCCATCTGAAAAGGATATACTATCAATATGTATAATCAAAGCCATAATAAAAAATCAAGACCATACCTTGGAACTCATTATCTTGACTTCACCAGATAAAAAACACATATAAACAAATCTAAATCAAGGAGTTTTCATCACGCAACACTCTCTATGAGTATAAGTCCTTATCATGCCAACATATCCAACCTTACTCAAATAAATTTTCAGTCAACAAAATCAGCTCATTAGAAGTTAGTCACAACGATTATCAAAGACATTGATTTCATAGTTATCAATTCTTTCAACCAGAGACAGGTAGCACATACATCAAGTCTTGACTTCATTTCATGTCAAGCTCTCAAGTTTTTCATTTAACAGGTCATTATAGGCCATTTCCATCATTAGCTTTAAGTGCATACATATTACGGTTAAATCATGCATGTTCATACTAAGTCACAACAACCATTGTGTTAAGAACAAAGAGACCAATACATAACCATATGTTTGTATACTCACATACGACATTGAAGGTCAATATGTCTACATAACATAGTCATATGGGAAAATCAATATGTCTACATAACATAGTCATATGGGAAAATCAACCATCACCAGATCAAATCATTTCAAATCCAAATGTGCAATCACGGTGTTAGAACAGGGTCTCCTAACAAGCTGCGAAATTGGTCCATTTTGAATATTTTTTATTATATTTAGTCTAGCGCAGGGGTTTTGGGGTGGGTCAAAGCCCCAAAAGCATTGTAATGGGTGAAAGGGTAAAATAAGGGTTTGAAAACCATGGGTTGCGGACCATAGGAAAGTTGAGGCTAGATTGTTATAAATAGAGATGCATTTTGTATTGTAAAGGATAAGAAATGATGAGCTATTGATGCGAATAGTGGTTTAAGATATTTGTTTGGGTTTTGGGGAAAGGACTCCTGCTGGCTGTGTGCGCGGAGATCCAAGTCTAGCGCATAACAAGGTAATCCGGAATCACAGGATCTAGCGCAATTGCTTGCCTTACCCATCCTTTTCTTAGGGTGCGGAAACTTGTCTCCAAAGACCCACCCATACTACTTTTGTGAGAATTCTGACTCGCGCACAACAACGTCGAAACGGCGTAGTATAGTTTTGTTAGCAAACCGCAGACACCAAATCAGTAAAGACCCTCAAGCCAACAAATGGTTCCATTGCCGGGACTGGAAGATGTATGAGAGAGGAATAAGGTAATGACAAGAGAATTATGGAAGCCTAAAAGAAAAGAGATCGAAGACTGGTTCGAAAGACAGATTCAGGAGTTCGCAGTAAAAGAAAATCGCAGTGAGAAGTTAACGACAGAAAGGTGGAAAAATAGGTACATCCTTACTGAAAGCTACAAAATATTCTTTGTAACCTTTGTGATTGAACTCCAAGAGTGGCTGGCTAGACTTGTGGAATTCCAGAAGTGATGGAAGGACGAGCGAGTCACTCAGTGGACCCCAGAGCTACTCGAGCAGCTGGAAAAAAATGATAATACTATCATGCGCACGGTGGATCACTGGGTGGATAGTGTGCTGGGAGGATTTGTGATAGAATTTTCCATTGATCAATTTGTATTATACTTTGAGGCCGAACGACTATTCTTCAAAGGGTTTTGGGGCAAATTTCTGAGGACGTTACTGTTGCTGATCAAGAAATTACTGTGCGAAAAGAGAATTCTGTGTAGTCATACTAACTGAATGACCTTGGATCTAGACAGGAGCGCGGCACACAGTGGTAAATACTATCGGACCAACATTGATGGATGGAGATTCGCCTACAATCTATTGCAGGAACCGATCGTTAAATTTAAAGCCACATCGCCACTCAGACCGCGTGTAGTTGCAAGACCACCACACCCCCACCCTGGGGACAAGGATATGGACAAGGATTTGAAAATAAGGCCCAATGTGGGGTAGAGACAGTGATATGGACTGTTTTTGCTCATCGCGTACTCGTATGGACCGGGTGTTAATGAAGTAGTGATACTGCAGTGGCGCATCCTGTTGTCAGTATTCGAGGATGTGGCCTCCGGACCGGCATATGTAGCATATTACCAGAATGGGAGTGTATCTATTCAAAGATATCAAAGAAACTTTGAAGCACCGGCTCGTGTCGAGAAATTCATTCCCAATTGGTAGGAAGTGAAGGACCGTTAAACAAGGTGCGGTCGAGTCGCATGGGAGGTCGATCGGCCGATCGAAGACAATCGTGAAGGAGGATTCGAATATGGTGATAGACAACATATGGAATGGTTCATCGCTATGTTGTTACCTCACCTGCGTGTGCCAATGAGTCATTAGAACTTTGAGTCGCAGGAGAAGGCTGTGGAAGTCGCTATGAAACTAGAGGCTGCCCCTTGAGAGAATACGTCAGCAGGGGTACAACAAATCCAGGAACAACTTGGGGCTATGCATATGGAGATACAGAACCTACAAAAAGAGTGAGGAAAGGATGGTTGCACAGATCTCTGGTGCATATGATGCTAGGTGTCTGGCCATACGAAGGATCAGTGCCCTCTGCTGATGGATTACATGTGAGCAGGAGGACCTAGTCTGGTAAACCCAGGGGCAAGTAGGGAACCCGTCCTGTTACGACTAGGTTCAAGAGGACCTACGCTATGGTGTGATGATTGTCGGGTAGCAAGACTACATGATACAAACCATTGCCCTCAGCTAGGTGCATATGTCCTAGAACTAAAGCAACAATGGTGTCGATTCTGCTGATTAGTGGGACACGATGAGAAGAACTGTCATACTTATGACTTAATGATGGATCGTAGGAGCTTATATAGGGTATAATCAGACCCTGCGTCGCCAAGAATTTCTACGCACTTTGGAGGATCACCGGCCCGAGGTAGAGGAGGTCGAGGAGGAAGTGCAGGGCGAGGATGTGGGCAGCTAATCTGTTATAACTGTGGAGAAATAGGGCACTTTTCCAGATAATGCCCAAATCCCACAAGGCCATCGTGCAAATATTGTAGGCAGCTGGACCATGAGGTAGATGAATGCCCAATTTTAATAGCCAAGATGTAGGAAAAGTAGCCCACCCCTACGCAGAATGTACAAAGAGTTAAAATCGAGCTAAGAAAGGCGGATCCCTATGTTAAAGTCATGACACACAGCGGGCTGGTCACCCAGGGAGCAAAAGAGGAGCTTTCCTCCTAGGAAGGAGTGCCTTTCAAAGAAAAAACACCACTGGCAGTCCCCACGCAGCCACCAACGCAACCTTAGATAGAGGAAGGGGTTGAGCCCTTTTTAAAGGCATGTCTGAAGCTAGTGAAAAATCCACAGGATGTAGGAAATCTCCAAGCACTACTGAATACCTGCGTATTTTGGTCCAATTTGATCCATGAGACCAAGGATGTACACAAACTATACAGCTATAAGAAGCGCACCGGAAGAGAGATCTGATTGACTATGCAGATTGGTGACTACGAGATGGAACAAGTTATCTTAGATTTGGGGTCAGATGCGAATGCATTACCAAAGAAGACATGGAAACGAATGGGAGAACCTAAATTAGAATGGTCCACCATCCAACTGCGAATGGCCAATCAACAAAAAATCATCCCTCTAGGGAGGTTACTGCACTATTGTTGGACACTTGTGGGTAAGGGGTTCCACTAATGGAAGTCATAGAAATTGTGGAAGATGTGGATCCCTACCCTACGCTCCTTGGACTGGATTGGGAAATTGACATGGGGGGTGTCATCAATCTCAAGAAGCGCAGCATGGTGTTTGAAAGAAAAGGTACGCGTGTCATAGTACCACTAGATCCAGCAGAAGGTGAGCGGTATACAGAGCCAGCCTATGAGGAGGAGGAATTAGATCACATTTATAAATTAACTGCGCAGAATGAAGATCAGGTTAATCCCATGGATGAAGGAATTCTCTGTTGGGAAAACGACAGTGAATGTTTTTCTGACTCTGATGAGGAGCTAGAAAATTGGCAAGGCAGATTGCACGAGGTTTCGGCGCTTCGATGTCTTCAGATCGTCAGGAATTTTCGTTGCATCTCTACCATGGAAAGAAACCTACCCTACCAGGAGGACGCAGATGATAGTCAGAAGACTGTTGAACCTAAGATTCCCACGGAATGCAGGCTAGGATCACTTCCACTAACACTGCACGGATCACCTACGCAAGGACCGATATTCTTCACTCAGGAGAAGTATTGGAGAAGGTTGATCCTACACATAGGGACCCCAGTTACTAGATGGGCTTCGAGGTCAGTCGACCTACGTAGATACTTGCTGACATACAACACTCAAGGGTGCGATCAAACCTTGCCCGGACAGGCTTGCCAGGGTACCGCTGACCTAGGCATGCGTTGGGTTACAGACCTACTTGAACCCACGTGTAATTGGGAGAATTTGTGGACGCCTCAAGTAATAGATGGAACGAGGATGCGTGATGCAGTCCTATCATACAGGGATGTCCCGAACAAGGGAAAAGTGTGTGGCTTCAAAAGACTGATGGCCAACTTGCAGACACACCTCATGTCGACCTTCATTTAGGGTACACGAGCGACATGCAGGCATCATCCGTGGTTTGACATTCCATGGAAACGACCTCAGGTACGAAGGACGACTGTCAGCACATCCTGAATTGATAAAAAATGAATATTACAAGTATGCAAAATAGGTGGGAGATCATCAATGCAGCCATTTATGGTAAGATTGATCCACCTGATCAATGGTCAGTCTCATGAATGGGCTACTCCAACATTAAATACCTTTGGACGGTGTGCGGTTGTCTAGATAACTTCGCACCAGGCTATCTATTCACCATACAACATGCTCCTGCTATCTGCGTACTGGTTTTTTGCGCTCATTAACATTCTTTGGGATGCCCGTTTTCTTGTTGCTAATATGGACCCTAACCCGCCGAATGATCTGGTCCCAGGCTACTCAGTACCTGCAGATATCATCCTAAGAGAGCCTGGGAATGCTGAGTGCAGTCAAAGGAATGAGTATTGGCTTCATGCAGAAATAATTGAATACGATCAAAGGAATGAGTACTGGCTTCCTGCAGAAATAGCAGCTACGAGCCACGACAGAGGCCTCGGTACTCGCAGCGGCCTTCACACTCCGGGGATGGCCATGGTGCCTAGACGGATGGCCTTAGAAGATATAGTAGAAGAAGATACGCTACCATCACACTCCCTCGCAGAAGTAGCATCATAATAAGGTCCCCACGGTTACGCGCCGAAGGAATTACGAGATACGGGGACATGCTTGCGACTTCTCGCAACTTGCAGCCTTTTGCCAGTAGAAGCAATGTGTGTTTCACTCCCTCGCATTTCCCTAGTCAATGCTCCACGATCCAAGCTGTTTGGGGACATCCAAATGCGTTGCGCGCCCAGCTCTCTCGCCTGAGCTACAAGGATTGTACACAGTGTTGTTGCACAAAGTTCGCCACCATGGCCAAGCCACGCAATGTGAGTATGAAATACCTCACAGAGATACGGGACCTGTGGATTTGAGTGGTGCAGAGCATAACATATTCGGGAGTAGGCGCGTAGAGCGCACAATTGGTGAAACAGCTACCCAACTATGGATGACTGTCCAACACCATTCTACGCTTCAGCATATCCAGAAGGAATTACAGCAGGTGGAAGCTGCTCTGGATCAAGTCAGAGCCTCCACCATCTCCGCGCAGTGTCTAGCCATCTTGGGCAAGCTTGAGAACCTTCGCCACAACAAGAATTTCATCTAAAAATAGTTAAAACCATGGGTCGACATCGCACTCCAGCTCGCCAAAGACGCTCATTCCGCCATTGCGTGCCTCCACCGGCTGTTAGAAAGGGTTACCACGGCTCTAGAAGGCCCTGCCTCCATGACACTTGTCAACATTGCGCAACAAGCTGTGGCCCAGAGTCAAGAAGTGCTCCCCCTCACTTGTCCGTGCTCTGTCTACCTTGCGCGTGCAAATAGAGGCCGCGCCACTGCAGTGACTCGGGACGAGTCACAAGATTGTGTTGGAGGACTGTTGGAACGAAGTCTCCTAACAAGCTGTGAAACTGGTCCATTTTGAATATTTTTTATTATATTTATTCTAGCGCAGGGGTTTTGGGGTGGGTCAAGGCCCCGAAAGCATTGTAATGGGTGAAAGGGTAAACTAGGGGTCCGAAAACCATGGGTTGCAGACCATAAGAAAGTCAAGGCTAGATTGTTATAAATAGAGATGCATCTTGTATTGTAAAGGATAATAAATGATGAGCTATTGATGCGCATAGTGGTTTAAGATATCTATTTGGGTTTTGGGGAAAGGACTCCTGTTGGCTGTGTGGGCAGAGATCCAAGTCCAGCTATGTGCGGACCCTGCTGCTGTGTGCGCAGGTTGGGAAGGGAATTGTAAGGAAGAATTGATGAATGAATGAATGCGGAAGATTGTTAGAAAACTGAATCTGTGAGTACTTTTGTGTGAATTACTGATAATTGTTGTATTGTGCATTTTCTGTCTTTAAGTTGCGAAAGATCTGTGTACTGCATTCTTGGATCTAGATCTATTATGTTTTGTTTATTTATTGCTGTGTTGATGTTATAAAAAGCATATAACTATAGATCTAATGCACGTGGATGAAAATAGAGACTTAATTAACTTTGAGTAGAACAAGGTAATATGGGAACCACAGGGTCTAGCGCAACTCTGCTTGCCTTACCCATCGTTTCTCAGGGTGCGGAAACCTGGTTCCAGCACCCACCCATACTACTTCAGGTGAGACTTTGACCTGCGAAAGCAGGTCACTGCCGAAAGGGCCAGTAGCATAGGAGTTTTTTGGCAAACCTTGCACACCGAACCTGGGTCAGGACCCCTCAAGCCAACACATGGTAAGATCTATAAATCCAGACATGTCTCAATCATTAACCATCATGTCAAAAGTACCAAACACAATTTATCAATATCAATCAACAAAAACATGATGCACAATCCTTAAACACAATGATATACCAATACAAATGTCTTGGTCACCTACACACACAAGTTCTATTCAAACATATGAACTTTCCTAGCTAACAGATCTTAATGGCATCTGCAATACATATGTAGAAATGATATCTTCCAAGTGACCATCTGATTTCATGCTCAATTCCAGTAATTCCAAAATTAGTTCACAACAACAAGATAAATCATAGATCCATGGATTCAGAGTATAGACCGAATTCCTTATACAAAAATTCAATTCTATTTCTATTAGGCATAGTCACATCTATGAGCCTTCCTTTGTGTGAATGAGGCTCAGACCTCTGTTGTGGATTAACCAATTTCAAAAATTCATAAATCATATTTCAATAGCAACATGAGTAAGAATATTTTAGGAGATATGTTCTCCATATGAATGAGAATCCACTTCATTCATATCATCAACATGTATTTACAAGAATCAAGCAATCACATATATATCATAAAAAAATTTCTATCACAATCATCAATATCATGTCATCCATCTTTCATCAAGGGTTGGACTTGAAATATCAGGGCAACAGGTTGATGTGACAACACAACCTTAGGATCCAATAACAATACATCAAATTAGATTATTTAATTTCATCGCATACTATAACCACATATAGTCAAAGATCTGTAACATCAATCTCATAAATATTCCTTTATAATCACAGTTTCCAATACCATACATATCGGAATCAATAAGATCAATTTAGGTTAATCGATAAACCAACAAGGTGCAATCACTCTTTTCTATGAGCTTTCATCATGTTGATCACAATTATTATTAATACCATATCAAAGAGGTAAACTTCCATAAGAGATCCAACAGATCTTATGCGTATCAAGAATCAAGAGTACCATCCACTAGAATCATAATCGACATCTCAAAATAATAGGTGCTAGCCACACATTAAGTTATGCTATCCATGATCGGAAATCACATCAAGTACTCTCACCGAATCAAGAAGATCATCATGATCAAACCATTCAATATCAGGTGAACTATTTCATCAACATAAATACCAATCACTCTACTATGTGCATGCATGAGCCATTCGAGAAGTAGACATTCTCTATATACCGAAGGGGTTACCTAGCCATCCAAGGTTGTAGCTAAATCATAAAATTAAAACAATATATCATGCATGAATTATCGTATTACCTGTGCACCTTCACATAGGCAGCTTGTAGTGCTCAAGTGCCTCTTTACCTTTTCATATCTAGCCATCTTTCCTTTTCCAGATCTAGTTCCATTTCCATATATAGCCAAATTTACTACATTTCCCGATCTAGCCATATTTCCTACATTTCCAAAGATCCTCAAAAGGGATCCACTCCTCACATCTCATCACGGAGGTTAGATATATCCATTTGCTCAAATATAAATGCAGGAAGTAATGACTAGAAACAATAATCATAGAAATCATATCCATAAGCATAAAAAAGAGTAAGGGTTATAAGTCAAGGAATACTTATCTTTAATGAGATATTATCCTCTCCCTCCTTAACCATACTTCAAGATTCAGCCATAGATCATAAAGAAATGTTGCCTTAAATCAATAAATATATCTATACGCAGGTTAGCTGTAAAATCGATCCAAGTTCTTGAGCATCTTTCCAAAGGCTATGCGAGAGTTTCATAAACCAAATCTCAAGACTTTACCATAATCCAAGGTTTCTCTCAAACCCTTATCCACTAAATGCCTAGGGTTTTCTTCATACCCTAGAATTATTTTAGGTCTCTACCATCCTCTCCTTTCTTCCATAGAAGTGTCTCCTTGGGGTGATCCTCGTGGCTTTTCTTCAACCAACTCTGATACCATGTTAATTTTTCATAAAGAAAAATTTTTATTTACTTTGATAGCTACATTTCATCATTAACATGTTGCATTCAACCCAAATAATTTTTCTATTGTATCATTAACCATTAGAAAATGAAAATATATAGAAAGAACAACACCGTCATCATCATCAACATCATCATCTAAATTTTGGAAAGTAAATTATCAAAGGAAGAGAATCATGAACACATAGAGACACTAGGATTGGTTCGAGACCAGGGAAAAACCCACTATGGGGAAAACCCTTGGAAATTATTCTTCTTATATCTTCATTAAACGATTCAACAACAAAAGTACAATGATCCATGAGTACATATATTTATGATGCAGAAAAAAATAGCATACAAACACTAAAACCAAACCCGTACTTTTGAATGAAGGAAATTGAATATGAGAATTGAAATGCACTGACACTAGTTGTAGCAAACTAATGAACACGACTGCTAATGAATGAGGACTGAGATACATCTGCAGTGGAAAAAAATAGTTCTGATCTACAGATATAGAGATCTATAATACCAAAACATAGATATGAAAGATTTCCAAGTGATCTCAACTTTGAATTCCTAGATCTAAATCTACGAGACTGTTAGTGATGCTCTGACGCAATTGTGACCGAACGACTGATGTATGTAAACATTGCAAAATCAACTGAAGATGAACCAATTCTAAACTTCCCAGAAACTCTCTTGGCGACGAACTTAACTCACACAACCCGCAATTGAAGGACTCTGAGCCGCTAACTCAGTGTTTTGTGCCTGCGACTGAGGGTCTGAATACCTTAGAACCATGGCTGTGCCCTGAAGCTGGCCGACCAACAGCTTTACCAACTGAGTCATGGCCTCAACAAGCCCAAACTGCAACTCTGCCTCAACTCGACCGCTACCTAGGCCTTAATTTCCCACTGCTATGCTTCAATAGACTCAAATATAGAATGTGCATAAGTCTCTGACCCCGATCCACTGCACGCTATTGTGCGAGTTCCTTCTGACGTACCTGTGCTAGCCAAGAAATAGAAAATATGACCAAAAATGAAAATAGCATGGAGAAGATCTCATGAGTGAATGTGTGCAAATGAAGTTGAGGTTGCCTCTATTTATAATTTTGTAAGTGACCACTTGGGGCTTTTATTGGATCAACTTGCGGTTAGGCCAACCCATAAAATATTAAATTAATTCATAACTTAAATTCTTCTTAACCAATTGGGGTGATCTATAGGTTGATTTTGATCCTCTTGAAAAGAGGAATCTAATTAAATTATTTAATCATCTAATTTGTCCACTGTGGAATTTGACCCTAGTTGCAAAAATTAACAAATGGATGTATCCTTGTCCAAAATGTATCCGTCTAACATCCCATTGGTGCATAATCAAGAACCTTTGGGATTTACCTCTCTGTAAGTGCCAGTTCACTTAGGTGCTCCTCATGCTTAACCTTCAAAAGAGTCATGAGTGCCCCAAACACCCTCTTGTATGATGATTTCCATAGTTAATTAATTATCTTCTATGGAGGATGAAGAGCACACATAACTTAACTTCTTATAAAGTTGCTTAACTTGCAACTCTGGTTCTTGAAGGATCAACTAGATACTCTTCAAGGACTTTTGCATAGTCTCAAGATCAAGTGTAAGCCTATCAACCTCCTCCTTTTTCCCTACTAGTGCCATATCATGCTATATCTTAGAAATCATGAGTTGGTGATCTTTGTCTGAAAGGTGTAGGTAGTTAGATTTCATCTCTACCAATACCTTTATGAGAGTTTGAAAATATGTAAGGGAAGGATCTCATCCCAAAATATCATGTGCCACTGCCTTTACCTGAAAAAGTTTTACCACCAATTCCTATGTATCATCAAAGTTACTCATGATTTCAATACGCATGTCTTCACCTACCTTCAATTGCCTTTCCAAATGATGGTGCTCATGGGAATTGTCATCACACTTCACAAAATCATTTTCCTCTATGTAATCCTCCATGCCTAACTCCTGATAAATTGGTTCAAAATAAAAATATTGATCATGATTAGGTGATAACACAACCAAATCATCATAATAATCATTACTAATTTATTGGGAAACTTTATCATATGTATTATTATCTTGCTTATCATAATGTTTCGTGTTATCAACCTCATAGAATGGTTATATTGGAGTAATAAATGCTATTTTTTTATCAACCTCATTGCACACATCCTCAACATGAATAGGTGCATTCACTTCAAATAAGTCATCCACTTCTTCATATTTGAGTCCCTTTTTTTTCTTCCCAACTGATTAGAGTGGCTTCAACCATTTAGGATGCTCTAAAATTATTGTTAAATTATTTTTATATCCATGCATAACATGTAAAATTTCCTCCATGAGTTCTTGATTTATCTTCATCTTTCCAAAGTGGAGTGATTTCTCTACCTTGATAACTTCGAAAATCATCAAATTTTGGTTACAAACTACCCATTAAAACTCACAATTGTCTAAAAGCATGCTTTGATACCATTGTAAGATACCCTCCTCGAGGTACCTCAAGTTTTCCACCAAAATTCTGAGTTTTTCTTACTTTGTGTTAGTTTTTCAAATAGTTAGTATATTGATGGTTTTAGGTTCTTCATTGGAAATACCTTAGTTTTTCCCTTAATTTTCTGATTTTTTTATTGAAGTTATCATCGAGGGTTTTCATCAAACAGTTTAGAAATAAAATGTTGTAGGTGCACTTATCATAATTTTAAAACAAGAAACAAACACAATGACCATTAGATGCCATAATAATGCTTCAAAACAACCTTGAATAATATATAATGAGCCTATAAATACACTTCACATTGATACAAGTATTAGTGGCAATAAATATGAGCATAGGTAGCTTATAATTAATTTGAAAAAAATATGCACATCGAATAACAAGTGTAAGAGAACATGGTATGTTCCTCCTAACAAACTAATTATATAAATATCAATCCTCTTCAAGGTAAACCCACTAATATATATCAGTATTTTTTTGTTGATGATGTTTGATAAGGCTCCCTAAAGAATTCTCGCTTGAAACTCAACTTAGAAAAGAACTCAAAATCAACTATTTTTACAATCAAACACCCACTTGTTGTTTGTATCATGACCTCCTCAATACTGGAAAAAACTTGGATCACTGATTGATGACTTGATAAAGATTAATATTGGCCCTTTCATCATAGGTCTATGCTATTAGCAAGACATGAATACACTCAGTCTCTTCCAACAAAGAAACTCGACTTCTATAGGTGTCTAGCTTGACCCCCTTTCCATCAGTTTTTCGACCTAAAGAAACTAAATCTGAAATGGCCCCTTTTCTCTAGCTGAACTTGTCCTTAGTGAATATAAAATTGACATTTTTTCTAGCACAAGAATCAACTATTTTCAAAAACTTTGACGCACTAAAATTATGGTAGAATGTGGTCCCTATTCAATAATGATATTGTCTTCAGATTTGGCTTGGAACCTCCACCTACTTGAATATATATAGAATACACAAAATTAAAATATAAAATCAATTGATAAATCCATTAAATCCATTATCTTCCACAAAATCCTTCTTCATTGAAACTCAATGGAAAAATTTGAGTGATTTCGTTCTTTGAACCAACTAGGGTGTGTAGTTTCAACATCGAAGCTCGCAATGGCGGTTGGGGTTTCTCAAACCCAAAGCTCTTCTCGAAAAATCCTTTTTCTTAATTGTAAAAATGACTATAATGAGGAGACACCCACTCATTTCCCTTTTTTATAACTCATCTGCTACTTTTTCCACAATTTTACCTTTTTCCTTCCAATTAAATATTAAAAGAACTTTTCCTTTATTTATTTAATAAGTGACTTTTATTAACTAATTAAAGTCACTTTTTACCCGGGAAAATGATTAATTCACCTCCATGGTCACACCGTCCACCAAAATCCCATTTCAATAATCTTGCCCTGTATATTTTCTCAGCCCAATTCTAATAATCTATTACACTAAGGTGTTTATCCAAGTAATCATCTTGAAACAACACCTCAAGCGTAATTAATTAAAATATGCATGTTAATAACTTTGTTTTACGGATTTTTTTAGAATGTAACAAAACCAAGATCGAACTATGTGGAACTGATCCTTATGATGAAAAATGGCAAGCGATCCTCGCCATCCCCCATAAAACTCCTCAAAACCATCTAATCCCATCAATAATATAATCCTGCTCCTGTGACCTAGATAACGTAAGATCTATAATCCCCTCCTAATCTCACTACAAGGCAAATAAAAAAATGGGACATTACAATTAAATCCCCCTCCCATGGTATGACACAATTCTTCACATATTTGGGAAACAATTTTTTTTGTATAAGGGAGTATTGGTTCCATCCTACTACCAATGGCAACGAGGGATATTGTAGCTTAGAAGAAGTGGATAGTTTTTTCAAAAAAAGAGAAGGAGAAGACTTATCAACTGATTACTCCATGCAATTCATCATAATTTTCCAATTTGTGTTTTTGAAGATAATCAAACTACCTATATTTTGAACTGGCCAACTCAAAATGTCTAACATAAAAAACTCTTGTTGAGGTAATTCGAGCACTTATCCTTATTCAAAATGTGACTGGATAATTTTTACTTACATTTCTTTTGAGGATACCCTTGCCTCTCGACTCATTTGAGGCTTCAATGGACATTCTAGGAAATAATTCGACCCCCTGTAGCAGTCTACATGTATCCCGTAACAAATTTTCTATATATTGTCGCTATGCTTGTAGGGTCATGTAGTAGATATTTTGGAAGTATTATATCTATATCTTACTCCTGTAGTGATGGAGGGACCTCAATGGGATTTTTAAACAATATTGCATGAAAAACAAGCCTGGAGTGCTTTTAGTTAAGTGAAATTTGTTGTTGATACTTGATGAGATGGGGATCAACACACAATGGGTGAGTTGGCCCCAATTTACTCCTTATCGTCATTCATACTCCACGTCTTCCACCATCAATAAGTGATAATGAATTAATTTTCAAATCATTGCCAACTTTTGTGTTGTTTTCTTCCACACATTTGGGTGACTTGGAGAAAAGGTAAAGTCCTCTACCAAAGTTGGCTAGATAATTTGGCTATAAATTCCTCTACCCTTTTAACTTTTAACGTTTTCTCATGCTTGTGATAAGTTTGAATTGAAGGGTGAGATTAGGAGACTCATACTTGGTTCCTTAACTTTGATGCTTCTACAGGTGATGTTGATTTTTTTCTTGGGGAATTCGATGTTTTTGCAGGTGATTTTGATGTTGTTGTTGTTGGACATGAGATATTGTAGCAACCTACAGTAATCATGTAACTACTCATGGTGATTTTATTGAGCTAAGATTTGTGTCTAGACTACAAAAGTTGGTACTAAAGATGTGGAAATTTATGACATGTAATGACATTCTTCAAGTGTGTTGGATACTTGGGCTTGTAGGGTTTCTGAAGGCTTCTATAGGACTATGCAGTCTCTTGTAATAATCACATAAACTCCTCATTCTCATCATTTTATTATTTTAAGAAATCAAGGAGCTTTGATAATTCAAGGTGAAGCTAGTGGTGATGTTGAAAATTTTGTTGAGGGTGATTGAGATGGAAAAGATAAGGATTTAGAGTTGTCATGGATAGAAAATGGTGAACAATGGTGGAAAAACTGAGGGGTGAGACATGCTGGTGGAGTGGATGAGTTACAAGAATATTTTGATGTTTTTTCCTCGCTTGTATGTGGAGGAAATCTTTGATTTGTGTCTTCTTTCCAAATCTGGGCTATCTTGTACCATTACAATTTTTTTTTGTAGAAACTCGGGGAAGTGGACATAAATACATGAGAATGAGTTGGGAATTTTGAATTGATGTTGTGGATGATAAGTGATGGTGGAGAATGGTGTAAGGGTTCTTTTTGGGCCCTCTAAAAGTACACGATTTTCTGTTTGGGGCTAGATGTGTAGGTTGGTCTATTTAATTTGTTTATTGTTTTTCCTCTGTGATACCTGAACACACATCAAGGTGATACATATCATTTATTTCATTTCTTTTTGTTTGCATAGAACATTTTCTTCATTTTTATTTCTTTTTCCTTTTTTTTTAAGGCCCAGTAGCTACCTGATGGAGGTTTTTAGCTAGTAGGTTTTCCCCAGGTGCCTCAGAGGAGGTTTTCACATGGGGATATTTATTATTTTTTCAAAGGATCATAACCTCCTTAAAGAGGGAACCCACCTCAAGTGCCTTAGAGGAGGTTTCTAATTCAGGTTTTTTCCTTTGTTTTTTCTTATTTCCAGAGGCTAAATGTATTTGGAGCTCTCATGTTGTCAATCAAATTTAGCTCCTTTCTTATTGAATCAGTAAATTAAACCCTAAAGAGGGGCTTCTTCTATAATTTCAGTCGATGACCATTTATTAAAAGTGGAATCTGCTCTTCATCTATTGTTATGATCTAGAATAAACTATTATCATAGAAATTTTCAACTAGATAAGGTCCTAGGCATTTTGTCATGAACTTCCCTTTAAAGTATTTGAATCCAGAGTCATAAGAGAGGGCCCATTATCCCTCCTAGAAGGGTTTACATTTCATATGTTTTTCATGCCAAATTTTCCTTTGTAGCTGAACCACTTTATACAAGAGGGCTTGCATCCTATATTTATCAAGTGCATTTATTTGTTGTAGCCTTTCTTCCTATGCTTTTGTAAGGTCCATGTGAACTGAGGCTACTATCCTTAGTGTGTTGCACTTAAAATAAATATATAATAAGGTTTTATTTCCATATGCTAGCTCAAAGGGGGAGAACCTAGTAGTGGTATCCTAGGTGGTGTTGTAGGGTCAAGTGGCCTCAAAAAGTCCATCTACCCAATCATTTTTTCTATTGTTGATCACCTTGGTCAGTTTGATTTCCAATGCTCAGTTGGTCATCTCTAATTTCCCATTTTCCTAAGGGTGATATGGAGTAAATTTCTGGTGTTGAATATGGTGTTGCTTCATGATCCCCTGATCAGAATTTGGATTGGGGCCTAAAATTAGCTAAATTTTCAAAGTGCTCAAAATTACTTCGAACCTGAATGAATGGATAGATTTTTTCGCTAGGATTCTAGCACAACTCGTTTAATAAAAATCCGAGTTCGTATGATTGCGTTATCGTCTGTTGTTTGTTTTCCAAAACAGGAAAAAAAATAGCATAACAGGTATAATGATGATGTGGCAGGTACAGTTAGCATTGTAGGGAATATTCCCCAGATTGCAGCCAGTTAAACTGTGACAAGTGTCGTCTTCAAATTCACTAAATGGGTTAAGTGAAGAGAGAAAATGTCCAATGACCTCCAATTATTCCTAAGTTGGAATTTGAAATTTTTTAAGGGTTGGAGTATAACCCAACCAGGGGGTGCCATGTGTCCTCTCTGGTGGGCCATATTCTAACCTATGAGAGTCAAATTGTTTGATTATATTAATGTGGACATTGGGTTTATGGTGATATCTATATCTATATCTATATATATATATATATTATAATGTTTGAAAACCCACCTCACGGCGGATATCACCAAGTTTGGAAGGTTCTCTAAACATATTGGCAGAGGTTCTAGAATGGAAGCATCAACAAGTTAGCAGAGGAGTATATTTATAAGATCGAGTAAAATTATATGGCGGGGTGGGGGGTCAAACCCCTGACCTCACGCCTACAAACCGCGTGACTTATCGTCTCGACTCCAGGGTGTTTCTTACACTATATGTTCACCGCACCAATTTGAATTAAATTCATCCGATGGTTTGGGGGTTCGAGGTCCCCATGTGGTCGCAAACTGAGAACCGGGTGCTACGACTGTTGAACCGGGGGATTTCATTAATGTGGTTTAATTAAGTTTAAAACATGGTTAACCCACGTTAAACCGTCATTAACCATAAAAAATGCTTATCCATTAAGCCTTGTTTATCCGCCCACTAAACCCAGATTAGCATTAATTAAGCCAGAGTTTAAGTTGGAAGATTTTTCGGAGGCGTGCCATTTTTGGCGGAAATTCTAAAATTAGAATGTTAACTGGCAGTTCCTCCAGTTTTAGAGGAGAAATTGGGGCAAAATCAGTTTTGGTCATAACTCACTCAATTTTCGACCAAACTGAGCTCAGAAAGAGGCATTCTTAGCATTTTGGTATGCTAGGAACTCAATGAAGTAGGTTGCAGAGGTAGAACAGGTTATCTATAAGTATTTTAGTGCATTTGAATGTTTTTGAAGGCTAGGGCCATCAGGTGTTGGTGCGATTGCCAGAGCATCCAGAGTCCAATATCAGCAAATGAATAGTCATTTTTTACTATCTTAGACCTTATGAAGCTAATGGTGAAGCTTTAAGAAGAATTTGGAGACTTATAAGTGTGATTTTTCCACAGGGAAGATTCATGGAGCCTAATGGCACCAGGTGTTGGAGGCATAGCCAGGGGAGCCAGAGGTCATTCTAAGTGAATGAAAAATGTATTTTGGATGATTGATATGTTCTGGAGACATTGAGATAGGTTTCAGGAGTAGATGAGGACTTATAAGGGTTTTTTTTCCATAGGATAGCTCAAAGAAGCTTAAGGCCACCAGCAGAAGAGGTCATGCCCAAGGGAGCCATGGTCCATTTCCAGTGATTGAATATTCAATATAGGGGTATTTTTTTATTCTGAGCCCATTGGTATAGTCTACAAAACCAATGGATTTGAGCCTCTTCTTATAAAATAATTTGACCATCTTAATCCCAGAGAGCCTAGTCCATTGAAGGAGGCTCAAGGAGACGTAGCCCAAGTGTTGAGGGTGAACTCCTTTATTATTTTTCTGTTGTGTGTTGCTGGTAAATTTTCTACAAATTATGTTTGTTTTTCATGCATTTAATCAAATAAAAAAAATTGTTAATTGTTCACACATAAAGCATGTAAAAAAAACACATAAAATTGACATAAGAATCCAATTGCACAAATGGATGTTGAGCACGATCCTTAGATTATTTAAATGGAATAGAAGGTGCTTGCACAGAAAAAAAATTCAACCACCTATTTCAGATCAAGTTGGTATCAAAGCTTAGATTAGCTCATTGTAGCCAAGGATAACTAGGGTTAGATATTGGTTGTTAAATTGTGCAAGAAGAATTTAACAGTTTAAAAGTTTATGTGTGAAGGAGAAGTTAGATTGAGAGCTTGGTTCTCAAATCAATATAAAGAAGTTTGTGAAGCTTTGTGAATTGTAGTGAAGCTTTTATTCATTACAATTGTGATGGCAACTTCATTAAGTGGTGATTTTAAACCATCCTCCTCTGAAAGACTCTTTGATAAGGAGATGAAGAAGGACTTATACATCATGAAATATATGGTGCAAAAGTTGTATGAAGATGTAAGGGAGAACACTAAACTTCAAGAGCAGTTGGTTGCTATGAAGAAAGAGAAGCAAGAAATTCTTCAAAAGATCCATGAGATGGAGATTCAGCTCCATGATGCCAAAGAAGCCTTAGCCAAGCATGTGCTTGAATAAGAGGTAAATAATTCAAGTTTGTCTTAAATTTCCTCTCAAGATAAATGTGTAGGTTATTTTTAAAAACACACTAGAGGAATAGGGTCCAAATTGATGAAGAAAATGGGCTATGAAAGTAAAGGATTAGGCAAACATGCACAAGGCATAGTTGAGCCAATTATGGTTGAGGAAAGGCCTAAGTATCTGGGTCTTGGCTATGGACAACTTTATGGAGAAAGCTATAAAGCTATGAAGGTACTTGAAATAGTTACAAGATGGAATTTTGTTGCAGGTTCAAATCCTCAAACATGTAAAGTTTGCAGTCAAGATGAATGCAATTGTTTGAAACCCATGTTGCAACATGATACTTTTAGACATGCAGCTTATGGCAAACAAGATAGTTGTGCAACTCTAAGGACATTAATATTGTTGTTGGTCTTCAAAAGAGAGCTGGAACCTCTTCAAGTTCATCTCCTCAAGAAGGTGATAAATATGAACATTCAAAGAATCATTCAAGGTATAATTATTCCTATAATCATGTTTTTAATGCTTATGTTACACATGGAAAATATGCATGCATGAATGGGAGATTTTTTTTTTTTGCATATTGTGGTTTATATAACAATCAAGTTTCAAGATGCTGGAAGAGAATGATAGCATACAAGAAACAGTCAAAGCAAAAGTGACTTGAACAGAAGATGCAAAATATTTGCACTCATTGCCAGAAGAAGGGACATCTCATTGCCCAATGTTGAACACTGCATCCAACAACTCATCCAAAGCATTTGAAGAAAGTGGAGAAAAATACTGGCGAGAATGGAACAAGAGATTCCATCATCGATGTGAGTCAATATGATTCACAAGAAGAGGATGTTCAGCAGGAAAAATCTCCACTGAAGTGGATTGGTAAGAAATGGCTCGATTTATTGACCAAGTAAGGCATGCATTTCCTTTATACATAGATGAAATTTTTAGCCTTATGTATGCATGAATTTATATTGAAAGTATGACATGTTGCAGTAGATTATCACGGCTTGTATGATGCAAGATTGCATGTGAATGTTGTTCTGTTGAAGGAATTTATATTTGTTGCAAAAATTCGCCAAGATGGTGTAAAATATGGGTATGTATTTCACCAAGATGGTGTAAAATATGGGTATGTCACTCATTTATGTTGCAAAAATTTATCATTCAATTCAACTCTTATGATCACCCATATGTTTTGGGTTTTTGTAATTGTTTGTACTTGAAAGAGAGAGTTGAAAAGTGTACATATGCATGAGATTTTGTATATTTAAATAGAGAACTTGTGATAAGTTCATTGTAAATATATACATGCATGAGTGTTATCAATATGTATCATATGTTTATCGACTTGTGTCGATTGTGTCACATACATTTCATATCGATTTATGTCGATTGTGTTGCACATTTCATGTCAAATTGTTTTGTTGATGTCACATGCTTTTTGTTGACTATGTTTGTCGATTATGTTGATCGACTTATGTTTTAGTCAATGGTGTTTGTCGATTGTGAGTCGATATTGGATACACTAATGTGCAAGAAGATCACAATGTACTTGATGTTACAGAAGGTGACAGTGATTGCTTTGAAGGAGCAAAAACGAGGTGGTCATCATTTCAATTCTTGCATAATGTTTTCTTTTCAAGATTGATTGTGTTCTTGTGAAAAGATGTTTCAGGAAGTTTGATGTCCATTCAGTGAGAAGTGGACAAGATGCAAAGTGTTTTGCAGCCATTGCAGAACAAGATGGTATTTTGTGTTGACACCAAGAGTTCACTCATATTGCAAGTTTAATTTGGATAAGAGGATTTCCAAGAAGAAGCTTGTATGATTTGTTGCAAGAGGGACTTCATTCTTAATGGGAAGGCTAACAATTTTCCAAGCACATAGAGATTGATGTGGTATAGTTGGATATGTATAAGTCAACAACAGTCAGCAATGTTGAAGTGGTTCAGCAACAACCATAGAGAAGTGGTTGAGAGACATAGCCAGTTGCGATGCAAGGCATGTCAAGATAATTATCAAGTAAGACTTATCAAGTAAAATCTGTTGATATAACTTGAAAGTAGAAGAGTGTTGAAGCTCAAGAAGATAATTATCAGCTTTTATGGGTCCAAAAGCCTATCAGTGGGAAGGTGTGATCATAATTTGGATTAGGACCTAAAATTAGCTAAAATTTAAAGGTGATCAAAATTGTTTCGAACCTAAATGAACGGATAGAGTTTGTTGCCAGGATTCTGGTGCAACTCGTTTCATCAAAATCTGAGTTTGTATGACTAAGTTATCATTTGTTGTTCGTTTTCTAAAACAGGCAAAAAAAAAAAGGAGCAAAACATGTACAGTGATGATGTGGCAAGTACAGTTAGCATTGCAGGGAATATTCTCCAGATTACAGCCAGTGATATTGTGACAAGTGTCGTGTTCAGATTCACCAGATGGATTAAGTGAAGAGAGAAATTTTCCAATGACCTCCAATTCTTCCTAAGTTGGACTTTGAAATTTTTTAAGGGTTGGAGTATAACCCAACTAGAGGGCGCCACATGTCCTCTCTGGTGGGCCATCTCCTAACCTATGGGGGTCAAATTATTTGATTATATTAATGTGGAAATTGGGTTTATGGTGATATATATATATATATATATATATATATATATATATATATATATATATATATATTAATGTTTGAAAACCCATCTCACGACGAATATCACCAAGTTTGGAAGGTTATTTAAACATATTAGTAGAGGTTCTAGAATGGTGGTGTCAAAAAGTTAGTAGAGGAGTCTATTTATAAGATCGAGCAAAATTATATGGCGGAGTGGGAGGTCGAACCCCTGACCTCATGCCTACAAATCGCATGACTTACTGTCTCGCCTCCATGTTGTTTCTTACCCTATACGTTTGCTGCACAAATTTGAATTAAAGTCATCCGACGGTTTGGGGGTTGGAGGGGGCTAGCCTTGCAGGCCAGCCCCCTTCCCATGTGGCCATAAAATGAGAACCAGGTGCTAATACTGTTGAACTGGTGGATTTCATTAATGCGGTTTAATTAAGTTTAAAACGTGGTTAACCTACGTTAAACCATCATTAACCATAAAACGTGCTTATCCATTAAGCCTTGTTTATCTACCCGCCAAACCCAGATTAGAATTAATTAAGCCGCATTTTAGGTTGGAGGATTTTTTCATAGGCGCACCATTTTTGGCGGGAATTCTAAATTTAGAATGTTAACTGGCAGAGCCTCCAGTTTTAGAGGAGAAATTGTGGCAAAATTAGTTTTTTTCATAACTCACTCAATTTTCGACCAAAATGAGCTCAGAAAGAGGCATTCTTAGCATTTTTGCATGCTGGGAACTTAATGAAGTAGGTTGGAGATGTAGAAAAGGTCATCTATAGGTTTTTTAGTGCATTTGAATATTTCGAAGGTTAGGGCCATCAAGTGTTGGGGCCAT
This sequence comes from Pinus albicaulis, assembly GCA_034641835.2. Taxonomy (NCBI): domain Eukaryota; kingdom Viridiplantae; phylum Streptophyta; class Pinopsida; order Pinales; family Pinaceae; genus Pinus; species Pinus albicaulis. The sequence goes on from CM076584.1 coordinate 704,502,980, forward strand.
TGCCAGAGAATCTAAAGTCCAATATCAGCAAATGAATAGTCATTTTTTTTTATATTGGACCTTATAAATCTAATGGTGCAACTTTTAGAAGCATTTGGAGACTTATAAGTGTGATTTTTCCACAGGGAAGTTTCATGGAGCCCATTGCAACTAGGTGTTGGAGGCATAGCCAAGGGAGCCAAAGGTCATTGTGAGTGAATGAACATTGTATTTTGGATGATTGACATGTTCTGGAGATATTGAGATAGGTTTCAGGAGTAGATGAGGACTTATAAGGGTGTTTTTGCCACAGGATAGCTCAGAGAAGCTTAAGGAGACCAATAGAAGAGGTCATGCCCAAGGGAGCCATGGTCCATTTCTAGTGATTGAACAATCAATCTAGGGGTATTTTGGTATTCTAAGACCATTGGTACAATCTAAAAAACCAATAGAGTTGAGCATAATCCTGTAAAATAATTTGACAATCTTAATCCCAGAGATCCTAGTCCATTGAAGGAGGCTCAATGAGACGTAGCCCAAGTGTTGAGGGTGAAATCCTTTATTATTTTGTTGTTGTGTGTTTCTGGTTAACTTTCTACAAATTATGTTTGTTTTTCATGCATTTAATCAGCTAAAAACAATTGTTAATTGCTGACACATAAATCATGTAAAAAAAACACATAAACTTGACACAAGAATTCAATTGCACAAATGGATGTACATTGACACTAGAAAATTTGGCCCAATTTCCGATGGCAACTTCGTCGCTATTCTGACACATAGTCGTCGCAAGAGCGACAGTTCAAGGACGGACAAAACGTGGTTCACCATGACGTCGCAATTCCGACTCCTTGACAAAGTGTCGCAATACTGACACTTTTTCCGTCGCTTCCAAACAAGCGTCGCTCTTCCGACGTTTCCCAAACCGTCACTCTTCCGACGTTTGTAAAGTGTCGCCATATCGACAAAATGTGGTCTGACATTTTGAACGTCACTCTTTCGATGTTTGTAAAGTGTCGCCATTCCGACGAAATGTGGTTCGACGTTTTGAACGTCGCTCTTCCGACGTCTTTATATTGTCGCTCTCCCGATGTGTCTAAACTGTTGCAATTCCGACGCCATAAAAAAGTGTCACAAGACCGACATATTTCAAAAGTTTCACAAGACCGACGCTTTCCAGAAGCATCACAATACCGACGCCAGGAAGAACTATCCCAATTCCGAAGAAATGTGGTTCGACGTTTTGAACGTCACTCTTTCGACGTCTTTATGTTGTCTCTCTTCCGACGTTTCTAGACTGTCGTAATATCGATGCCGTACAAAAGTGTCACAAGACCAACACATTGCAAAAGTGTCACAAGACCGACGCTTTCCAGAAGCGTCGTAATATCGACGCATTCCAAAAGCGTTGCAATACCGATGCTAGGAAGAACTGTCGCAATATCGACGGACATCACAAGACAGACGAAAATGGAAATCGTTCAAAACGTTAGAAGAGCGACGCTTACAAAGCGTCGGTATACTGACGGTGGTTTCAATTAAAAAAAAAAATGAAACTTTAAAATAGGACAGTAAATCTCCAATATTTGTTATCACAATAAGAAATCAATGATCAGTGATCATGTCAAATTTTCCTCGTACCGTGACGGGTCTAATAAATTTTATTGTAAAGGTTGCTGGCCAGTGAAAACTGTAGCATTGAAGGAAATGCATTAAAGAAAATTAATGAGGCTGCGAACTCCAAGCCAACTGGCAACAACCCTGATAATTTTCCTTACCAAATTCCAAGTTGTGACTCGGGTTTCAGACTCCAGAGCTAAGAATTTTCTTTTCATCGTGTTGGAGAAGAGAACTGCAACCTGCAACAAAAGAGAAATTCCTCAGTCTCACTACCCAGGACTTGGAGTCATTCCTTGCTAACACGGTATGTGAAAATTTTGATAAGATAACTTTCTTCACCCTTGTTTTTACTAAATTTATTCTTTTGAAAAGGGCCTGGTTCTATTTCAGAAATTTTCAACTTTCGACTTCTAGAATTTGTACATATGATTTTTGGACTGAGGTTTTGTTATTAATGAGGAGATAGTGTCTTGGTTCTATCTATAAAAAATAATTGCCTCTTTTTTTTCTTCATGTTCAGGGTTTTTGATTTTATCAAACCCTATCTCTCTTTTAAGCATGCCTACAAATTAATATATTCCAGGAATGCACACAATTCCAGGCTTCATGTACAACATATTGTATCAACTATTTTTTAACAAGTGAGCTGCATGCCCATATAGTGTTATAGATTACAGGGCTTCATTTGGAGAATAAATGATAAGCTTGACAAGTAAAGAAATGTGGCAAACAATAGGTTTACAGAGAACCACACTGCAAAAAAACTTAAAAACAAAAAACTGATCAACATCTACAGATAAAAGATAAGCAAAGACCTGAATGCTTAACATTTATGAACTCTCGATGCCCAGAACTTCCTATTCATGCCTTTTCTTTTGTGCTTCGACTGAGTCTGCAGCATCTGCCTGCATTCGATCTTCTTGAAATTCAGCCTCCATCAATTCCTTCTCGTCTTTGGCGCTCAATTTCTTCACCTGTTTGTCCATTCAACAACATTGAAATATGCAATTAAAACATTAAAGATGATGCCAATTCTATATTTAGGATTAATTAAAGATTTTACCTGAGAGACAATGAAAGCTTTTACATACTGAAAACCCTCCCACACGCTGGTGCCTACATCCAAAACACCCTTCTTCACTTTACTTCCCACAGAAATACTATGATTATTATTACCGTTGGTTGGTCCGAGTCCCTTATCGTTCTCCATTTTCGGTGGTTCGTGGATCCGAAATCTGCTGGACCTGCGCTTTTTCAACCACCAAATGAAGGAAAATTGGGAAAGTAACGAGGAAAAGTGTAGTGAAAAATAAGGGAGCACGTATATGCATGAAATATCGATGTGGCTTCACGCTTGTAGTTGCTGTCTATTAAATTTTGAATTAATATCAAGGAGATTGACCGACCTAAAATTGTAGAGTATACATGGCATCTCCTACTACCAACTATTTGGATCATCCAAGCTTGTGCAATGATAACTCCATGGAGGTAAAATGATACATAAAACATATTGCTGTCCACACCTGAATATAGTTTTCACTCATCAAGTGTTGTTTTGTTGAACATTTTGAGCAGTGATTATATGCCAAGTTACAGAGCTTGTGCAAAACTCCGTTGAGATTTATACTCACTATATATTTATATTTAGATCATGGATAAACTGTTACAACTGCATATCTATCATTACAATATGTGGTGTTATAGCCTTATAGGTATAATTTCCATGGATGTAATGGGAAGAAGCTTGATATGAAACAAAGGAATTCTCCAGCAGTTGCAACACCACCAGCACCTGCTCCTTTGAAGCATTTGGCCAAAGTGCCATATAACTATTAAAAGAACAAAATCATTAGCACTTAATCTCCCGAACATTATATGGAACATTTATAAACTTGTTCTAGGACAAAAAATTAGATGGCAGAGCAGGTTCGATTCACCCATTGATCTAAAATTCCAGTCACATCTTTCAAGAGCACCGATTTATTCTCATGGTTTGCAGGGATGTAAAATGTGTTTCCATGCAGCTCGATTGGAAAAAACACCTTCAGTAAATCTGAATTTTAATCTATAACAGTTCCAGTTTTTTAGATCAAACACAAAATTGGATACCATCAGTGGGTCCCTTAGGTATGATAGACTACATCTGATTCGCCATTGACGACCACTATGAGTAGCAAATAAATGCAGAGATTCATTAATGCATCATATTGATCTCTGGATACTCCTCTTCTTTTTTCCATTGAAGTAATTCTACATTCAGTCAAAGACCAGTAATTTCCATTAAAATGTGACTAGTAAGAAAGAGACTAGGGCACGACTATTTAGGGAATCTATCCGGATTCAAAATCTATATAGCCTCGGAAGGATAATGGAGAAATAGCATTATATGCCCATTTTGATACGCAGTCCTTTGCAACCTGTACTACCTTGGATCAATTTTACGGCCAAGTCAAGGGACTGTTCCAATTATTTGAGATGTGTAATTAGTGGAAGTCTCAGCATTCCAAAAGTGTTTTAATAGACAATAGAACAATTTAAGCAATCCAAGATGGAGCCTCCTTCACTATTGTATATGTAAAAGTCTTTTATTAACATAAATATTGATGGTTTTCTCTTTCTAAAAATGAAATGTAAAAATAATGTATTGTGGTCAATTGAAATGATTTTTTTTTAAAGCTTTTCATCATGGAAGGGTGACATAAATATATGCCCTTCTAATTGAAATTAAGACTTTCCCTTCAAATTTGATCACTGCTCGCGATGAGAGAGGGTTTTCAAAACCACTCAAGGCCAACTCTGAGACTAACGCTCTGACAAACAGAGACGAACTCCTAGAATTAACTTAACTTCTGAAACTAACTATCTCTTTAGGTTCCCATTAATCATTTGGGCAGTTACATTTTCTCTACAAATTAACTAAATTAGCTCAACTATGGATAATTTCATAGGGAAATAAAACATGAGACCCCCCTTTACATTTATTTATGTACAAAAGTTGTCTTGGGCCTAATGCTCCTGCATCATATAACATAGTGAGGGGCTAAATTTCCAGAGCTTCCATGCATCTGTAACATCTTTGGAGCATTGTCATGTGGTTTAGATACCCTTGTCACTCAAATTGATAGTAGATTAAAGATGACAGATGTTTTCAGTGTAACAAGAGCCATTTCAGGTTTCATTGGAAACATTATTTAGAAAACACAGTTTGTGAAATCAATCTTCATACCGAAGTAGCATATATTCAGTTTCACAATGACCTAATGTCATCATGTACTCAACAAGTCAATTGTTGTAGTGTCATACAACCTCAAGCTTCAAACATCTTTACAAGTGAGCATTTCAGGTCCGATTTAGAACAAACATGTTAGAGATTTTACTGAAATCAAGTTACATTCTAATGCTCATTTAATATAGAGATTAAGATTCTGAATCTATGATGTTACTATTGTTGCCAGTATTTTTATTGTACTTGTGCCATACCCAACTCCACTAATAGTAAAAGCAATGTTGAATCCTGATCAGTATCCATCCATGGGATTTGAATGGCCCTTAGATGTGAGATTCACATGCCAAATTGAATCATTTCATAGAATGACTCCACTACATATTACTGCCTTTCAGCTATGGCTGAGTATAAATTTTACCAATTTGGCCAGCACTTGAATATAATCCTAATTACATCAAATTTAAAAATTTGAGTCTAACCCTAAGTGCATAAAATTCTGCAAAACCCACTTACGCAACACAGTCTAGGAGGGGTTAACATGCCTATGAAGTATTTAAACATTGTTGAGGGCTAAGAATAGTTGGAATTTTCCAACTAACCAAAATCACTTTTGACCACTTCTAGTAACTTTAGCCTGTAGGTGCTCTCATAAAAAGAAAGTAGGTGGTCCAATAAAAGGAAGGGGACTGGTTGCGTGTTTCATTCCCTTTTTTCAGCTGAAATCTTTCCAAGAAGAATAAATCTACTGAAGCATGAAACTGATTTTGTTGCTACCCCAACTACCACTGATATACATCACAATGTGTCATATTTTACTGTAATCCTCTATTGAGAGTGGGCAGCACTAAATCCAAGTAATTCCCATCATCCCTTAAAAGACACCTCTAAATATAACTATAAATTTCAAATAGTTAGTAAAGGAAAAGTACAAAGATATAACAGATCTGTGTTGAGCCAAAAAACTGTGCATTCACAACAAAAATGGGATGGATAAAACTTAAAAACAATTATGGACTTTGACAAAAAATCGTCTTATGTGTTAGCACCTGATTTGGACCCTAGGTTGCAAAGGCAAAATAGGGCAACAACTAAACCACGCTCAGCCTTGTATTTAGCCCTACAAGGACAGGAGAGGGCTCTCTCCGTAAAATAATATCCAATAAAGTGCAATATAAATCTGATATTAGGCTAGGTAAAATGATAGGGATAAAAGGTTTAAATAGAATGAAATGAATGAATGAATTTCAGGGATGTGTGGGATATAAAAGAATAGTTCTGAAACCAGGAATTAAATCAGGACATAGGGTATTTCATGGGGCAAGATAGGCAGGAAAATTAGCATATAAAATTTAATAAGGATGGGATGGAAAGACTGGTGAGGAGCTGAAAAGGGAACAATAAATGGATCCTTTTCAAATAGAAGAAAAATATAGAGTATGAATGATTTCCCAAGGTAGAGCATATAAAATGGATTCTACCTTTCTATCTTGAAAGCATTCAAAGGAAATGTTTATGGATGAATGGAAAACATAACAATTCACATATGAAACAATGGAGAGAAACAAATGCTAATTCTCATACCACATGGATCCCACAAATCAGAGTTGCATCTCTTATTAATTCATGTCAAACTGTACAATGTAGCATAGAGATGTTTTTCCACACTATTCCCCTACTTTCTCAGACTCAGACCCCCTTTACAAATGATTTACAATTACAATAAATAAGCTGAAATGTGGGAACACAGATCCACTGAAGAGGGAGCTGTTCTAACAGCTGAAGAACTGAAATACAATCATAGGAAGAAATACAACAATCTACCCCTGAAAATGAGGGACAACATTACATTGACTACTTTGGAGATTTGCTGTTAGGCTGTATAAGCGAAAATAGGCAATCCGATGAACAGATTCCCTATTTTTTGATTTTGTAGATATCTTCATTTTATTTTAAGCTCTCGGCCCTTGGACTGTTCCTTTGATTTCCTTGTTTTATTCTCTTAATTTTTATTAAAATGCCGTAGAAATAGAACAGAATGGATTTCCATGCTTTATGTGAAGGGAAGAATGTATTTTAAAATGGAAAAAAGGGAGGGAGATGGAGGCGGGACCCGCATGGAAATCGCAATCGCAATCGGAGTTTGGAGCGGGGCAGGCGGAATGATATATATGAAACTGCCGATTGCGATGGTGCGATTGAATGTGGGCCGTCCGATTGGTGGGGAAGATCACCGGTGCTGGACCAATCGGGGGTTGTTAATCTGGGGGAAGTACATGGAGGCACCGATGGGCATGCTCCGATCAGCTATGAGCCGTCGGATCAAATCATAGGATCAATGGCTGCGATGCCAATCAGAGGTAGATCATCGGAAGTCACAATTGGAGAGGGATGCGATCAGATGATCGGAGTAAGACCTGCGATCAGGTAATCGGAAGGGTGGGATGCTATTAATCACATCAGAGTTTCATGCGATTGAAGTGATCGGAGCTCTTCCAATAAACGTTGAACGCGCATTGAAATGTTGCAATGTGCGGGGTTTATATGTAATATAAAACTTTATTATAAAGTTTTGTTATGGCGGGGATGGAAAAAGGGGAAGTGGTTAAAGGGGCGTGGGCTTTATAATATGGAACTTTTTATTATAAAGTCAAATGGGTCATGGAGGGGAAGTGGTTTAATAATAAAATCGCATATATATTTTAAAAGATTTATAACGCGATATTATAATCGGAGTGGGGGGAAAAGGGATTTATAAAGGAATATTAAACTTTAATAACACAAAGTTGAAAGGGAAAAATGGGGAAATAGGGGGGACTTAGGGAATAGAGGGCTTTTACTTCACTTAAGCATAAAATCCAATCTAGAAGTCAGTTATGAGAGTGTAGTATACTGTTGGAAAGCTCTTTCTGGGCTCTTTCTGATGGATCTGCTTTGAAGATGAGCTAGCACCAAGCATGCTGCAGAAAAATTCTCTAAAGGCAGGAACATCATTTTAGTGGAGATGACAGCTTCTGAATTGTGACTTATTACATATGATGATAAAATTACATAATGAATGATAATAAAGGTAAACTATCATGTTTTCACCTCAAAACATGGTTTTGAGGTGAAAATTACATCAAGATGAATAAAATGTCTCTTTGATTATTCCTAGTGGTGTGACTTTGAATTTATTGACATCCTCATGACCTTGCTGATATTATTGATACTTGACTCACTAATTTGACCATGGTGAGACCCTAGAAACTAATGAGACTCATCCTATGACCTGCTAACATGATTTTGAGAATGAAAGTGACTAATGAATAAAGACCATAGAAAGGAAAATCAACAAGTATCTCATGAGGGACAACTACTACCATCAATGAATCCATGACCTAGCGGAATGGTGAAATTTATTCGGTATGAGACACCTAATATGAAAATGCAAAAGAGCAGTTTTGATCACTGATGGCAGTATGACTAGACTGACACTAAAATTATGCATACAAAATGAAAGAAGCATTGGAATACTACTATGTTTACAAATTTAAGGACAGGCAGAGTCAGTCTCCGGGAAACACAGTTTCATGTGGAGACCCTAGATCCTTGTACCCACAATATCTAGTGACTTATAAAATGATTTCCAAAACAATGCCTTTGCTATGCATGTAAGAACACCACCTGTATAATGAGGGAGATGCAATATTGTCTAAGAAGCAGATTTATACAGAGTGGTCCAAGATTGTGTATTTATGGAAGATACAACTGATTTTGGCATGAAACATGTATCCAATATTTCAATGTGCGGCCTTATTTCAGAGCCCATTGATGATTTACTATGAAACCTAAACTTTCAAAACAAACACATTGAAATCACAGGATCTCCATAACGAATATCATAAATATTAATTGTCTTTTGGGCACTGGCAGTATATACCATAAGAGGCCCACATGGCCTGTACCACCAATGTTGATTCTCTAGCACAACATTTTCAAAGCCAAAATTTCTCCCCGAGACATCCCTCTCTGCCAAAACTGGAGAGATGGTACTGGATGTTGAAGTGAAGGCCTTTGATTCAGTATGGAATGCCATAATTTCTTTATTATAAAAGTCCCATGAATAGAAACCTGAGTCCAATGTAAAACCTGTAGATGTTGCCACAACATATTTTCCAGAGCGACCATCTGAACCAGCTGCTCTGATCAACCAACAATCACCCCACATGTTTGGGGTAAGCCTATATGGAGCTTTATATTCAGCCTTCTCCTGGAGATTGGAAAAAAACAATACTGAGTATTACTCATACATCAACTGCCCTTTATGTTAAGGGAAAATTTAAAGAGTGCATAAATATTCTTGAAATCCCAATCATAGTTTCTAGAAAATTTCAACATTTTTTGAAATGAACTACATCCTATTTAAACTACATCAAATATTTAGGCAAATCATTTTTTTAAATAGAAATTGGTGAATTTTATTTCAAATATAGAAATTTAAACCATGAGAATAATCTAACCCCTAGGCTTTTCCCTATTTCTAATAGAAAATCCCAAAATGTATTAATTATAACACCCATAAACCCCAAAATTAAGTACAATAATTAAAACCTCCACACCTCTGAATTTTCTATATCGTGAAAAGAGCAGCATCCATCATCATGGGAAAGTAAAACCGATTCTCCTTCTGATACAAACCAGCCTATAGTAGATGTCTTATGGCTGAGTTGATTCAATCGATCACAGGAAACCTCTTCACTTTCTTCAATATTGCCAAAATGCTCTGGCTTGTTTTCCTGATCAGCATCAAAGTCCATATTTTCATCACATTGAATTAGTTGGGGTTCATTACGATTAGGTCTAATGCCTATTGAAGAGCTCTAGACATCCAATCCAATATTGGAACTTCCATACCCGTTCCCATTAGAGATTGTAAATCATGCTTTTGGCTTTAATTCGGTAAGTTCAAGAGCACTAGAACTGGATTCAGTTGATTTAGACTTGGTGTAGTTGTCCTCTAATTTGTGTTCCGATACAACACTATACTTGTGCTTCAACGCAAACAGAAATTATGCAGCAATGGGATCTTCATCTATGGGGCTTATGGATCTGCCCTAAAAAACATCCCAAATATTTGATTCATTTTCATTCAACTGATCATGCAAATCCACCCTCATCTTCAGCACAGCAAGCTGAACCGAAGGCCGATTTTTCAACAATTTATGGTGGGGGTAAAGCCTGTCTTCTAGATCTTGACTATTTAAGTGTTTAATTGGTTTTTTCAGAGACTTGACCATAGAATCAAATGAATCCTACGAATCCTGCGAAATAATAAACAATAGTTATAACATACCAGCTCATACTCGAACAAAACATATGTATCAATATTCTTCTTTTGTATCTTCTTGATCTTCATCCAACTGGTCGACATCTATATCAACATCTGATTCAACAACGGTGTTAAAATGATCGACCATGTCATCATCATCATCAATTATGTCATTTTCAATAATATCCTCATCAACATCATCATCAATAATTGTTGCCTCATCTCCTATGCCTGGTTCATCTTCTAAGATATCTTCTTCGTCTGCAATGCATCTTCTTGCTCATCTGCCACTGCATCATCTTCTTCTTGATCAATATCATCTTCTTCCTCTACAGTATACTCTACTAGCCTTCCTCTTGGATCATATCTAATAGCAAATGACCATTTTTTCTCACCTGGAACCTCTGAGTAAACGACTTGTTCGCATTGGCTTGGAAAAACATAAGGATATTTTCCTCCTTCAAACTGCGATGTTTTAACCATTGGAAATCCATTTTCATGTTGAATAAGTGTTCTATCATCATCACGTACATTCATTCGTAGCCTATACCATTTGACGTCGAACAAAAATATTTTGAAGGAATTAAAGTCACACTCAACTATATCATCTAAGAACCCATAATATCTATTTTCAGATTCTCGAGGATGTCTGTCACTCCTGGAGGAAACATTAGTGACCTGGAATACTGCAACTATCCCACTATCAGAAGTTTTCTTGTTATCATCCAACTGTTTAACGCGAAATTGACGACCATTTCACCACATAGCCTAGTGGTGTTTCAACTGCAATATGCCAAACATGAAAAAGATGCATTCTCAATTAATAATTAAACATATAATTTACACAGCATGAAAATTAACTAAAAAATCAAACTTCTTGTCACATTATAAATATAGTATAAAATAAGTAATGAATAAAATAGGTGAATTAATTGCTTACCTTTCTATCTTTCAAACCATCTGCTAAATCGATTTCCCTGTCCGTAACGTTCCCATCTCCACTACGATACGCTTCTCTAATCAATTCAGACTGATGGTGTGACACCATAATATCTGATTGGTTATCATTGCTATCATTTCAATCCATTCACTCATCCACTCAAGATTGTTTACAATGTATAAAAGTAGTGCATCATAATCTTGAGCACCTGAATAAAAAAACAATAATTCACCAATATTAATAAATATTACTTATAACCATGGTAAATTATATTAATTAATAAACTATGAAAGAATAAGACCTAAATGAATATAATGATCATATACATGATGTAAAAAATGAAACATTATATGTATTATACATAATAAATCTTTTACCTCTCACTTTCTTCATTCTACCTTTCCCAACAAGTGCTCCTCTTCAAATTTTTTGATGGAGTTCACATCCCAAATGAAATCCACCGCCTTCATGGCTGGCGCAGCTAATTTAGGAAGATAATGACTAATATACACCATGGATTGATATACCACATATCCCTCCACCATAGAACCCTTAGGTCGTGCTCTTTGTCTAACCAAAGCCTTCAAGGATTTCAGGTGCCTCTCGACCATCCACATTGACCTTGTGTGTATTGGTCCACACATTTCAATCTCCTCAACTTGGTGTATCAAGTAGTGTTCTTGTGCATTGAAAAATGTTGGAGGTAGATACTTTTGCATTTCACGCATTAGTCGAGGAATTTCTCTCTTCCAATACTTTATTTCAACTTGATGGATTTCTTTCAATGACAACCATCTGCAAAACATTACGCAAGGTTATTTCAATGAAACATAATATATATTTCATTACAAGTAAATTAATAAATAATTTCATCAAGTACGAAAAGAAATTTTAGCAATTAGATTTTGCGTATAAATTAAAAATACTTACCTCATAAGTTGTTTGACATTGTTGTTGAAGTCGTTTGGGAGAGATACAGGTAGAACATACTATAACAATAAAAAATGAATCGTTATTGGTTTCCAAATTAAACAGAAAAAAGGAAAATTTAAAATATGTATTCAAGCAATAACATACAAAAATGTATACCAAAAAAATTACCTTAACAAAGGTATGCCAATCATGTGTTTTCACCCCACTGAAGTCACCTTTCTTCGTTAATATATTATTTATGTTTGAAGCAAAACCTGTTGGAAATTTAATTCTTCTAACGACCTCTTTTACATCATTGCTTTTTTGTTCTGTTAATAACCATGGAATATTATTATAATTTCGACCTCCATTGTTATTTGATCCGTCGATAACACTTTTCATTGCATGATTTGATTTCTCAATGTCAGCACAAATTTTGTCAATTTTATCTCTATCATGTGCACCATCTATGGTTCGCCATAACATTTCTGTCACATTCTTCCTGACATGCATTGTATCAAAAAAATGAGCTATTTTTAGGTCCTCATAGTAGGGCAACCTCGCGAATTGAGAAGGATAACATTTCATTCCAGGTGGAAGTACAATATTAGTACCTTCACGGCGAAGATGACCTTGATATCAAAGAATAAAATAAATCAGAACAATATTAATTATAAAATACAATAAAATAAATTCATTAGTTAAAACAAAAATTCCAAACATTACATAAACAAATAATATATATATATATATATATACACAAATTACGTACCAGCTGCTCGACGATTATTAATTTTGTTATATTCCAACATCCACAACTGAGGTGTCATTCTTCGTGGTTTTAATCTAGTTTCTTCTTTATCATTGAAAAGATGTTTTTCAGTAGTACGATACTTATGGTTCCTAGGGAGGAAGTGCCTAAACTCATCAAACACCCTCTTTCTTAAGTTTGGCGAATGACGATACTTCATCTTAGGGCCACAAAATGGAGATGCAAATCTACCCTTTGTTTGAAGACCTGCAATAGATGGATCAATAACAATTAATATACTATGAGATCATTTTTTAACATACAATATAGTTATATCTAATTTAGATAGATGTATTATATTAAAGGTAAATTAAATATTACATACCACAAACATGTGTTAGTCCTACTGCATCTCAAATTGTCTCTGACTTATTATAGTACATTGAAATCTCTTTTGCTTGATTGGTTTAGTGATTTCATACATAGTGATGCCATGCCATAACTGTATTAGCTCATCGATAAGAGGCTCAATATATACATTCATATCTTTGACCTGGTACTTACCTAATTGTTCAAAATTACGATACATAATAATTAATACCATGATATATATATATATAAGTAAAATAAATAAATAAAATATATATTTATGCAAACAACGAGAGAAATGAAAATGTTACATTCAAAGAAATAATGTATCAAATACCTGGAATAATCATAGTCAACATTATGTGCTCACTCTTTATTGACATCCAAGGAGGAATGTTATTCCCGAGGGTAAAAATGACCTGCCCGAGTAAAGTGAGATCTAAGCTCTTCGAATGGATTAACACCATCGTTACTTGATAGCTTTGACATTACGAGTTCATTTTTAAAATCTACATCGGCGCCTCATGGTGCTATCTAATCCAGACTAATATGCGGCATTAGAAGAACACCATCTCCACTATATTCTTTAGGTCAGTCAGTATAAACCGTGCTATACACATTGCACTGAGCATTCATTTGCAGAAAAAGTGGGATTACCTATAGAATCTGTGAAGAATATTGAGGAACTTGCTTTTTGGTTAGTTGATCTGTTCGATATCTACTGGTACCACATTTCGGACATTCTGTTTTCAACGCATGTTCTTCGTAATATATAATATGATCTTTAGGACATGAAACTATAGTGTTATATTCCATTCCAAAGTGTTTCATAATAGCAAGTAGATCTCGATATGTTCGAGGTAAAGTATTTGGCGATGGTAACAAATATTCACCCAACAATCTACAACATAATAAAAAACTAGTGTCTTGTAAAGATTATTAATCATATATATATATATATATATAGTTATTAAAACTGGAACCGGTGACCGGACCGGTGGAGCTAATGAACCGGGTTTCGAACCAGAATCGGTCTAACCGGTAGCGGTCAGATCTCAATGAACCGGGTTTCGAACCAGAATCGGTCTAACCGGTAGCGGTCAGATCTCAATGAACCGGTTTTAAAAAAAATACATTAAATAATTATTTTTTAATAAAAAATAAAACTATTTTTAAGATTTTCAACCATGATTCCAAGCCAATAGAGACAAAATATGAAATTTTTTTCTCATTTATATACCATGCAAAGGTGAATATATCAAAATGGCACCAAATGCAATACATATCATCGAAAAATACATAAGCAAACTTGTTGAAGTAATGTATCAGGTTTCTCTTATATTATTCATTGTTTTTTATTGCCGAGTTAATATTATAATATACAATCTGTCCTTGCTCAGATCTGTTGTCAATTCATTGTATCAGCCTTAAAGACAGTTCTGGGTTCAGCATACATATATATATATATATATATATATCAGACCAAAATTTTTAAGATCTTGTATTCTTCATTATCTACGTTTGCTTGGCAATAAATTTCTAGAAAAACATCTACAACACTTAGAGGTATTGAATTGGTTTATGAAACCCACTATTGGTGCTATTTGTAACAAGTTGAGAGAGCATTACAACTTCAGCAGTTTTCTCACAATGTCTTTGACAAAATTTATCACTGAAAAGATTCATTAAAACCCAGAAAACTCAGTGGCCAGTTTAGTGCATTTCCAAGCGGGAATTTTCTAGTGGTCAATTTATTATTGCCAGTCACATTTTCATTAGGTTGTATTTGTTGTCCCTTGAGTGGCGTCAGACCATTTGCATCAGTCTTGATGCCATGATCAAATTTCTTGTATGCTGTGTGAAAGGTTTTGTATTTATGTTGCTGCTATGTGTGAGTAGAGAGAGAGGGTCTAACAGTTCCTAGCTGAGTGTGAAATAAGGTTGCTGCTAATTGTTTTGAGAATAGAAATTGTCATCAAGTACACTTGATGAGTTGCATGCTGCCATGGATTTTATGCTATCCAGCGTTGTATTTATCAGTTAGTATGTGTATTGTTGCTACTATAAGGTGTTGAGTATGAGTTATTAGACAAGTTTGTTGCTAGTATAATAGAGGAATTTGCAGATCATGGAGGAGACACTTAGGAATTTTCAACTCGTGGAGGAGCACCTAACCAGCTGGTTAAGTACGAAATCGACCAGTTTATGCATAAACAGGTCGATTCCGTAGTTAACCGACTGGTTAGGTCCGGTTAACCGGCCAAAACAGGTGAGAATAGGCTATTGACCGGGTTGCAAGGCTGGTTCCAACCGACAACCCTCCTGACTGGCTGGTTTGACCGGTTACCAGTTCAAACCGGCTGGTTTTGATAACTATATATATATATATATATATATATATATATATAAGTTATTATTTTACACATTTATTACAACTAAAAAAGAGGGAAAATAATCAACATTTACATACATGTGATCATATATACATATTGCATACTTTAGGAGTTGTGTCATACATATGTTCGACAAATTATTCATAACATTTAAGTTCACGAGCAACAATGTAGTAGAGAGAAGAGTTGCATTTGAATGTTCAAAAAGTCGTTCACTTGACCTTTCAATTAGAGGTACATCATAAATACTGTCACTGCTATCTCCACCATCATCATCTGACTCACCATACAAGTCTTGGAGCATTTTATTTGTCCCATCATTAATGTGAACTGTCTCATTACTGTCATCATGATCTACCTCCATGGGATCATTAAAATTACCTTCATCATTCGCTTCATGTTCTTCACCTTGTACAACATCATTTCCAATACTAATATTTGCTGAAATATTCTCTTGTACTGGTGCAACATCATCTAATCTACTACTATTTAGCTGTGGAAACTGGTTGATCATCTGCAAAAAGTTGGGAGGCAACTGTGCCTTTATGAAAATTACAAACATTAATAATTAAACATTAGTGTGCATATAAAAAATATTAAAATAATATAAAATTTTACGATATAATCAAAATGAGGATAGATAATTAATTACCACGGGACGATAGTCATTCGATCCACCATCAATGTGCCCATATTTCCTACAATGCACTGTTGCTGTTGCTATTAAAACTCTAACATTATTTCTCATACAACATTTTTTACAAGGGCAATAAACTCTGCCATCACCCCTTTCACCCTTTTGAATTGTTTTTCCAGCTCCAATGTTTTCTTCCATTGATACAAATTATCCTATAAAGAAAACAATAAATCTCTCTCAATGGTGTAGAAAACCCAAGACTTGTTGAACTCAATGGGAGCTCAATATATAAGCAAAAAGAAAATAAAAGTGGGCATTTTACAAATTGTGAGCTTTTTACAAAATGTGGGCTTTTACAAAATTGTGGGCTTTTTACAAAATTGTGGGCATTTTACAAATTGCTTATATTTTTAATAAAATGTGGGCTTTTTACAAAATTGTGGGCTTTTTACAAATTGTGGGCTTTTTACAAAATTGTGAGCTTTTTACAAAATTGTGGGATTTTACAAATTGTGGGATTTTTTTATTCTTAATGCATTTTCTGTAGAATACTAAATAGATTTGTCCAAAATTTGAGATGCAAACTGTAGTCTCTACTACGTTTGGAAAATTCGAGGTTTATAAAAGATAATCTGCGAACAGAATTGTACCACTATGATAAGAAGCTGTCAGAAGCATTCCTTATGCTTCACAAATGTGGAACTACCTTAAGAATGATTATGGTTGATATAAATATTAGAGCATGGAAGTTAAATGTAGTAGTTATGTTAAAATACTGAATAACAGCTTGAGAGTGCTCTTCAGATACTGTACGAATGCACCAAATTAAATTTGTACCATTACTAAAGATAAATGGCCAAAAATAGTCAATTTTGATATCGTGAAGTTATGTCTTTCTCGGTAGCAAATTGGGGATAGGATGGAAAATATGAGAGAACTAAATTCCAAGGACTAAAAATCCAAGGCCAACATAGTTTTGCCTTGAATCAGAGACAAAACAAAGCTGCCCCAAAAAGTGTTTGAGAGCACCCATTGAAGCTCCTATATATAGCAGAGTCAACATTTTCCTATTGAACAAGTTTGTATAGTCAAAGCCACAACAAGATCAGATAGCCACGATCCTAAATGAGAACCAGAGCCAAAGCTAAGACATAACCACGTTTAGCAGAACCAGATAGCCATAGCAAAGGATTTGACCACAGAACCAGATCATGAGAGATAGCAAGATTCTTGCTTCCACTGTGGAAATGTAGAAACTGTACAAGGGCTTTGCTTCCAGCAGATTTCATTGTGACAATAATTTCTATAGTGTTGTAAGAGCTCATTAGTAGAATCTTAAAGCCATTCTGGAATTCTTTTAACCTGGAGAGGGTTTTCTGTGGTTATAAATCCTCATGTTCAAATTCCATTGTGGATTGGTTGTGTTTGATATTATGTTTTTACTATCTGCAGTTGAATTTTCACACAAAAAATTATCAATCTAAAGCGGAGCAAATTTTGCGATGTTTCTTTTGCTTCCTATTGTGAAGTATTTCTCTCAAAAATCTACTCGTTGTAACAGAGGTCTTGGGCATAGAATAGGGGACTTGGGTTTTTTGGAATCAAACTTCAGGTTAAGATGCTCATCTGAAGAATGGCACATTGAGCCTAAGCATGGAGTTGGGAGTACCAATTTGAAGTGCAGGTAGGGCATTGTACAATAGACCAGTTAGATTTCTGGACCCTAATACAAAAGTTTCTTCTTCTTTCAAAACGTGTTTCTCCTTTTCTGTAACCAATGTGGGTCCTGTTCTTGTTTCAATTAGGGATGGATGAGCATTTTTTATTGCTCCAAATGATCACACTCTGGGTAGCCCTGGAGGCTATTTGGGGGTGATGAGTCCAATAGGTCTCAATGAACTATTGCCCTCGCTGGGGAATACTATTGCAGTGGAATTTGATACTATTTTGGATGTTGAATTCCATGATCCTAATGGAAACCAGTACCTTCAGCTCCAGTACCTGTTCACAAAAGAGGGTGCCATAGTCATTCATGCGTGCAGAGAGGGTGAATTGCAGGCATTGCAACAGGAGGTGTTGTTGTTGTTGCATTAGCCACTAGATTGTTTGTCTGGTTCTGTTACAAGCACAGAGTATTGAAAAGGACAGACAAATTTAGTTCAGATATTGTGAAATTGCCTCGGAAATTCACCTACAAAGAGCTCAGCAATGCTACGAAAGAATTTTTTTGAATGTGATTGATAATCGATAATTGCAAGCAAGGGTAATCTCCTTGTGAAACCCAAATTTCTGAGCATTTTCTAAAACCTAATAACAGAGTCATTGTAATGAACAAGTGCCTAGGTCCATATTACGTCCAAATATACCAAGCACCAAGATCTATAAAAAAAATTCCACAGTATCTGCGAACTAAGAAGAAGAGGCAGAAAATGTATTCTGCTTACTTGTTCGAATAGTGGTTGGGGTTTACCACGACAAAAATTTGACAGAGCCCATGTAGCATTTCTTATCATTGAAATTCTGGCAGTATCATTCAACTGGGCAAGCACCTACCTCAGAGCTCCATGACTGAGGGCAAGATCCCTAAATGTTGCAGAGTCTCTAGCAATATTTACCAAAGCCCAAACAACCTTACATGAACACCAGTTGAACTCAAAGTTGGGTAGTAGTTTTTTAAATCAAATTCCAAAATTACAGACGTATAAAGATAGTTGGGAAGAATAATTTTATGCCTCTAAAATAAACGTGGTACCTGTTCTCGAACATTATCATTCCCAGAGGTAAGAAGTTCCACAAATATAGGCATTTCCTCGTAATCAATCACAACCTTTGTATTCTCAGAGGCTCCAAAAAAACCCAAATAGGGTCAACCCTACTATAGGAGGAATGGCATGCAGTAAGAACTTACTATTTTGCAAGAGCTGAGGACGAATGTTGTTCTGCAAGAGCTGAGGGCGAATGCGCGCATGATATCAGACGTTAATGTAGTTTTAAAAAAAATCATTTTTATGTAGCGTGCATTTGATTTTTAGCCTTTCAAATCATTTTTATTTAGATTTGATTTTTGCATTTCTAATACAAGTGACAAACAAATTTCTACAAGAGGTTGAAATTTTTACTAGAATAGCCATGAAAGACTAATTAAAATGGCTTAAAATGTAAGTTGAACTTCAAAATAAATGTAATTGAAGGTTCTCTCCACTAAATTTTTGCAAAAGTGCTTATATTATTTAAGTTATCTAGGATATTTTTTTGTATTACACAATCAAAATTAAATAATGAAATAGTTGGGTAGTCTTATTGTTTCAAATTAGGACACAATTTTCAAATGGTGATGAAGTTTCATGTGATGATTAACTGAAAATATTCTCCTTTCCTATCCTTGAAAAACTATACAAGGCTCCCTGTTGCCACATGAAACCCTAACTCATGTAGCAGCATAGGACCAGTCCTCGATTTTTCACGTCATAAGGCATTTTGCACATATTTGACGACTAGAATTTGCGGATTCCCGTTTTCCGTGAGGTGCTAGGAAGGATAGAAGACTTAATTTTGACGTTTGAAATTTTTTCAAAAATGTTCTTATGCCCTTTAATTTCCACTTACCAATAATTTTGCAACACTAGTCCTCTTCGCAATTGCAAGGCTGTACTCAAAAAGTAAGGAAAGTTACTTTTTTGGCTCACTCAATGATCAAGGTGGATATTGGTAGCCACCTGCCTATTCCACTTGGGGCCCCACCATTGTCTCTTTCAGTTTTTCAGTTTCGGCACAACTTACTATTTTTAGCAGTTTTTCGGGTCCTGAACTTCCGAAGCCGTTTTTAGGCCCTAAACAACGTTTTTTGGGCATCGCGCCTCCAACGAATATAATTCTATATCATTTTTTTCCAGAATTATATTCATGGTGAAAGTTGTAGTCCTTGGATAGATCTTTCTAATGATGTATCATGTGCGTCAAACGGAGATAGTATGCCAAAGTTACGTCCCTGGGAAGTTGAAACACCAATTTGCCCAAATGGGGCCCATAGTTTTGGCACTTCATCTCCTAGGGTTAGCTTTTTGGATGCTTAGGGTTCTCCATTGTTTCTCAATAATAAATAGGCCCTTGAGCCTCATTGGAACTCAGTTCAGAGGCCTATAGCCTCCACATCTCTCCTCAGAGATAGCTACCAGTGCCCTAGCTATTTTTATTTCCATTCTGTCTGTAAGAAAATTTCAGTTCTTTGATATTAATAAAATGAAGTGTTATTTCCGTTTCATCTATGTATTTATGGTTATGTGTTTATTCTGTTGCATTCCTGCATAAATCCGGATCAGTGGTATCAGAGCGGTCTGCCTTTTCTCGATCCTTCTTTGCATGTCCCCAACGAGGTCGGGGTATAAGGAGTTAGGGCTCGATCTGGTGGAACCTCTGCAAGATTAGCCTCACAAACCCCAACGGACGCCCATGGGGGACGAAAATAAAGATGAGGGAGCAGGAGATCCTATCAAAATATTGCTTAAGGAGGCCCTCGAAAAACAAAGGAACGCGATGATGGATAACTTTTCCCAGATCCTTCAACGGCTGCCCACTGGTGGCGCATCTGCACCCAGCAGCCACTCTGGAGGTGCCACTCCTTTTAAGGTACAAGTAAATTTTGACATTCCCATATTTGAGGGTCAAATAGATGCAGATGCTGTAGATAGATGGTTGAATCTATTAGAAGGATATTTCTCGGTTCATGAATTTTCCGATAGGGAGAAGATTATTTTTTCACTCATCAAAGCTGCCCCCCATGTTAAGGACTGGTGGGAAACCCACAATGAGAAAAAGGATGAGACAGAAACCTCTCTGTTCTCGGCCGTACCCACTTGGAATTATTTCCGAGATGCCATCAAGGAACAATACTATCCCGTGGGGAGCTATGAGGACAAGTACATACAATGGACCACACTGCGGCAACAAAGGGATCAAGATGTGCCTGAGCTGAAGAATCTGTTCCATACCCTACGCACCAAGTCGGGTATCAAAGATTCAGAGAAACATCTAGTGCTAAAGTATCGTAGTTTTCTGCATAGATACATTCAGGAGGAAATGGAGTTCCTCAACATCTCCTCGCTTGGTACGGCATACTGGTATGCTGCCAAGATTGAGCAGAAATTCAAACAGAAGAAGCGAGACTTTGGATCTGCGAATCAAAAGCAAGGGAAAGGTGCTCCCAAACCGCAGAACAAAGGACAGAGCCAAGGCATGGTGAATCAAGAAAACCTGTCGAAGCCACAAGAAAAGAACAACACCGCAAAGCCAAAGAAGGACACGGGAAAGTGGTGTGAGTTCCATAAGAGCTCCACTCACAACACAATTGAGTGTCGGGCCAAGCAGTCACTGGTGGCCGGGATGCGTGCTTCTGAGTCAGATGCATGCTCCGACTTTGAATCAAAACCTGACAAGGGGAATGAAAAAGGGAAACAGATTATTGATGCGGATCCCAATGCCACTGTTGCCACTACAAAGATCCAGAAGGAGGAGCCAGAAGATCCGAAGGAGGAGGAACGTCTCTTCCACTCCCAAATGTGGGTAAAGGGCTCCCCGGTACAGTTCATTGTCGACAATGGGAGCCAAAAGAACCTCATTTCATTAGATGCCGTGAAGCGTTTGGGCTTTCCAACCACAGCTCACCCACATCCATACACCATCGGGAGGCTTCACCAAGGACGAGATCTCTACGTTAGCCAGCAGTGCCGCCTTCCCTATAGCATCAACCCTTCACGGATGAGGTATTATGTGACGTTGCTCCTATTGATGTTTTTGATGTATTATTAGGACAACCATACTTGTGGAAGCGTCACGTAGTGTATGAGTCTCGGCCTCGTGTTGTTATTGTTAATTTGGGAAATAAGTTGTACAAGATACCAGAGGTACCACCTCCTGCCACTATCTCTTTGGTTACTGCAAAAAAATGTAGTAAGCTCATTTCCCAAACCAGGAAATTCGTTTTCCTGATGATCCGCCCCCAGGGCAAGAAGAAGACTATGGCCACGACCTCCAGACAAGGCTCCTCTGCATGACAACAACAAATGGATAAGGTTGTGGAGGAGTACGGGGACATTTTCACCTCACCCACAAGGGTTCCTCTACACTGTCAGGTCAAGCACCCGATTGATCTGACCCTAGGTGCGCTGCTACCCAACAGACTGATCTATCAGTGCTCTATTATGGAGAACGATAAAATCAAGGGGCAGATTCATGAGCTACTGTAGAAGGGTCACATTCGACCAAGTTCATCGCCCTGTGGGAGCCCGATAATTTATTATTGTGAAATCATAGTTCTAAATTATCTCTTATTCTGTGAGCAATGTAATCTATTAATTGTAAGCAGATTCATTAAAAAAATTCAAACATATTTTATCATGAATGATGACAATCTATATATTAATTGGTTTTTAAGAGTATTTGTATTATGTATGAGCACTGGAAAGAAAAATCAAGACTTCATTTTCTGTTTTCCTTATTTTATTGGGCTGAACTGGAGAAACTTGAATATGAATAGTGAGTTAATTGTAAGATCAATGGGCCAAGGTCATACATCAACATTGACCACAATGGGGAAGTATAAAAGCATGGATATTCATGCAAGTATAGTTATTAATGTAAGATCAAAGTTAACTCTTAGCTTCACTAAAGAAATAGAAGGCAAAGATCTAGCATCAACTAAAACTCACGTGAAAAAGTAGATGAAAAATGTAAAATTATCCAATGGAGAGGTAATCTATAATTATCCAATAAGACTCCTAGCTATGCCTTGAGACTAAACTAATTCTCAATATTTTTGAATAATGATCCATTGGAATTTAGTAGGAAAACCATAGTAAATCATTATCCAATGGCCATGCAAAAATATATAAAAAATAATATTTGTTGGTTGTTTTTCAATAGGTGGACCATGATGGGACCACTGAGAAGGTGGGGGTGTTTTTTTAATCATGGAAGTGAGGTTTAGTAGATTGATAGTCAAGTTGGTATCTTTGTAACTATGTTCAGCCTGAGTTCTATATTTTTAAATTATCATAATAGTTCGTGATTATTAGGCTTTTATTTTGTCTTTTAAGAATTTTAATTTAATTATTATTAATCATTATATATATATATATATATTTATTATGGTTATTAAAAATTCAATAGAAATATTAAACTTTCAATGGTACATAAACTTTCATACATGAGAAAATAGATACTGACAAATGGTACATCATGGCCTCATTAATTTCACTCAGCAATTTCAAATGGTATAACATTTAGTCAACAGTAATCATTAATTTCTGCACACAGAGACTAATTTCTCTGGAAGCCTGAGATTTCTTTGGCTTGTTATTCTTATAACCACATATACATAATTAATAGAGAGATTTAGGACATAAAAAAATCTAGCGCTTAGTCTCCACTACTCAACATGATTTTGTGAGAAATAATACATAGATTGATTTCTCTGAGTGCCTTAGCATTCTTTGGCTCATTTTTTAAATCACAACAACAATAAAAAATGCACTGAGGATTTGTTCTTAGTCTGATTATGCAATTTTTATAAGACATATTATGCAATATTAATAATAAACATAAATTTATTGCTATTTAGGGAAAGCTCGTTCATGTTTTTTTCTTTATATTGGAAGGTTACTTGATTTTTGAAGTAATTTTTAGTAGATCATAGCATATATTGAGAAAATATTAGTTTGACAAGAATCAGTTATTTCTCTTGAAAATTTAGGTATTAAAATTCCATGACACAGATATATCGTACTCCAAAATCCAAAGAAAATGGAAGAGCGTTCAATTTTTTTAATCAAACTTTTATTGGTGAAGGGTTAATTTATTACGAGAACGTCATTAATGAAGTGCAAAATTTTAAATGTAACGTTAATTGAATAGAAAAATAATAACCAAAACGTCAAAAAAAATTGTGTGATGGGCATAGAGAAATCCAAATTCCAACCCTGCCTGCCACTTGTTGGTGAGTGGAGGTTATTCACTTTTCATTTATAGCTTACCAGGTTACTCATGTTACCAATATTTTCACATGGCTCACTTTTAGGTGACTAATTATTGTACTTCTTCTTTATAAAGAACAATTGGTAGATAATTGTATTATTTGAAATCTATAACAAATCCAGGCAACAAATTTACAACAAATAGAAAATTATGCAAAAAATTCACTAGGGCACTAATGTGTGGATACCCTATCATTTCTTAGATCCTCATAACTTACCAACACCTACTATATTGGTATACACATAATATGGCATTTACCTGAAGTATTTCATATGTATCTAAAAGTAAATAAGTTGTATGACAATTTTTATGGCAGATATAAGATGTGTATTATAGTTTATATTTCAATTTTTCTTAAGTAGCATGCATGTGCGGTTCATATAGTGACTAAAATTACCAAATATATTTCAGTGAAGATGTGAAGATGATCTCTCATTAGGTCCTAATTACTTAAAGAATCATTAATTAGCTTTCCAAATGAATAAAATATGTTAAAAAATTAGTAAAAACTAGGAAAACAAATCATGCTTTAAAAAAATATGGCACAATGAGTCACACTCTGAGATTTATTTAATTACTCATCAAGTGTCGCTACAACATGTATATGATCACCATTACCATAGAAATGGGACGTGTGACCATCATTTTGGTTTCGCCAATGACATTCCACATCATGAGCATTGTTTAGGGTTGATTGTGTTGATTTTTTTTTAACAAATCATTTATACATAATATGGAAATTATAGACACAATTTATAATCAAATTACAAGATCATGATGTATGGATATTTCTCATCATTTCTTAGATACTCACAACTTACCAAAACCTAATAGATTTATATACACATCATATGGAATTTACCCCTATAATGCCACATGTATCCTAAAACAAATTAGTTGTATGGAAATTGTTATGGTGCATATATGATGTGTATTACAGTTTATCTTATAATTTTGTTGAAGTAGCATACAACAATTTACATAGTGATATGAGAACCACTCTCTACAGTATACATTGATTTTGTACACATGGCTTTTCAGTTGATTTTTAAGATATATCATTGGTGATGCTCACATGATTATATAATGAACCATTAAGTTGAACTATGAAATTATTCCTCACAACACACACATATTGATGAATTAATAATTTTTCTCATATAATTTTTTTAATCTATTTTGAAAAAAAATAAAAAATTATATATAATTATTTCTAAGAAGAACAAGAGAGAGTTCCTTACCATATCTTCGTAAAACATATAATAGCGACGTTTGGAGGCAATTGCGACGTTTGGAGGCAGCCGTCTAGCGACGCTTTGGGGCATAGTGTTGCAATTGCGACACTTTTTCTAAGTGTCGGTATTGCGACACTTTTCTCTAAATGTCGGTATAGCGACGGTTTCCCAAGATCAATGGCCCAAAGTGAACCTGATAACTTACCTTTTCCCCGCACCTTTCCTTTTGATCGTGGCCGTTCACTCATTGAATCCAGATCCGACGATGCTAATACATTTCCGCACTCATAAAGTAATCGTTTGATGTTTTGGCAAAGCTGCGCGAAATGGGTGGTTTTTCCAAACCACCCGCGCTTACGTGTCGCCACCACGATGTATCCCGTTCGAAAAGCTAGTTTCCGCTTACCACCATTTACCCTCGCGAATACCACCAGCGGTATTCCCTAAACCTCACCTGTTTAACCCAAGTTTAATGTCATTTAACTATGGTTATACCATCGTTTAATACATTAAAATTATATTTTTCATTCAAATTTTCACCTTTTCGCTTTAAACCTGTAAAAACATTGCAGAACCGTTTTTCCTCAAAATCACGCCGTTTGAACCCTGAGAAACTTTACAGAGCCATTTTCAACCTACCAGTACCATTTTTCGACGCCCATTGCCCTGAATTTCCATTACAAAGTACTACATTGTCCTTTGCGAAGCCATTTTCAAAAAATTGAAGACTGAGCACCTCTGCAACGTCTTCAACCGAATTCCGCTGGTTCTCCAGGTACTTTTCTTCGAACTTGCCCTCTGAGATTTCAAAATTCCTGTCGATTTCAAATAATTACCAAAGTTACTGCAAAAAAGTGTCCATTTTTCAGGGGAAACTCTGTAAAAATTTCCCTGGAATCCCTAATTTCCCTTTCTCGCAGTTTTTTCCATACCCTGGTCCGTTTTTCTATTGAAATCGATTTTAAATACAAGTTATGAGCTTTAAATTCCTTGCATTTCCTAAAAACCCTGCTCAGAAACCCCATTTTCAGTAGAAATTTTCCAAGAAACCCCTGTTTCTCATAAAGGAACTTAGCAAACCGTTTAAGCTTGCTTCTTTCATATTAAAAATGACCAAGAAATAGGTAACCCCCAAGAATGGAGGCCCAAAATCTCAAAAGAAGTCTTCTGCAAAGATTCCTCAGCCTGTGTCCTTCAAAATCGACAAACCAACTCCTGCACTCACGGCTTATTCTACAGAAGTGGTCAGAAAAGTCCAGCCTTCAGTCATTTCTCTAGAGAACAACCCTTTAGTTGATCTGGACTAAAGAATACTAGACCCTAATGTAGAATTTAACCTGCTTGATGTCTATAATTGGTGCTATGGAAAATCAGTGGAAAAGGGTGACAAAGATATTCCAATTTGGGAATCCAATCTGCCTAGATATATTGTCCCTCTCACTCATTCTGTTCCTGACTTTATCAGATTATTCCAAGCCTATTATATGCCAGAAAAAAGATGTATTGTAAACAAAGAAAAAGAGATCCTGTTTTACATCACTGAAGAGTCGATAAATTCCATGCTGCAAATGAATCATGACCCCAATTATGCTTCCCTATCAATAGAAGATTCAACCCAACTATATCTTGACTTGGATTTCAATAATAGATTCAAAATATACCAGACTTTTTGTCCAAATCAAGTTGATATTCCTAAGTTAAATCCTCCTTTTGACACCGTTGATTTCCCAGATGAAACTAGACAGATTGTCTCAATGCTCTCCTTCATGCTAGGATACACTAGTGATGAATTCACTGATGTGGCTATCCTAGGTTTTCTGTCAACTCTAAGCCCTGGTCAATCACCATCCATTCAGTTCAATTTTGCTAGATTTATTGCTGAAAGTATGCATTATCAGTTATCCAGATTATCAGAAGAAGGAGTTTTCAGATACTCCTCTTATCTACTCCACCTCTTCCTATATTATCAAACATATAAGTTTCCAATTGAATGTTAGAAAGTGGATGCAGAAGGAAAAGTTCTATCAGTAGTATTTTGGTCATCTATTCTAAGGAAATGGAACAGAGAGTATAGTTTTACAAATTTCAATGACTCATTTATAGCCCCTGCTATGTATCTCTTGGAAAAGGAGTAGATCCCTAGGATCAATGATGAGACAAGAAGAATTTTGCAGTTATCAGAGAGCTAAAAAACTGCAGATTGGTATTTATATAAAAATCATACAGAAAACAGAGTGTATGGCTCATCCCTGGCCCCATATAAGTTACCCAAATTTGTTACTACAAGAATATTTTCTTTAGAATATCTGAGACAACTATTGAATGTAGATGAAATCAACTTCATAGCTTCCAAGAAAAAGACCCAATTTAAGCTGAAAAATCAAATTGGGCCATTCATTGTGAATAATAGAGAAGCTTCCAATGAGATAAATGTCAAACTTAAAGACTATAAGTTCCCATGTAGTTTTACATGGACTTATGACCCACAAGGTATTTTGAGTGCAATAAGGGTAAAATGTAAGTTGCCTATTTACTTGCATTATCGTAAGCCCAATATTGAAAGATATGTAAATAAAATTGAATGGGAGCCAAACACCCTATCTGATGATGATTCACAGGTAGTACAGGTAATACAGGTAGATAGTGGCAAAGGCAAACATATTGAATAGACACAGGTGGCTTCTACAAGCAAAGATACTGATAATGTAGATAAAAGAGACAGAGAAGGAAATAGTTTCATAGCTGAGACTATTGAGAACATAAAATTCAGAATTCCTTCTAGTAAAAGAAGCAAGTCAACAGAAGAAGAAAAGGATAAGGCTATAAATATTGATATAGATGATGAAGCAACAAGAATAGTCACTGAAACATTAAAAGAGCTTCAAAATGTAAAAATTGGAACACAACAAAAAGATACAGTCATGAAGGAAAACCAGGCTACTGTCGATTTGCCTCCTTCTTCTCAGGAAAATGACAATACAGAGTCAGAGTTTCAGATTAGATTCAGATAGATTAAAGAGAAGAATTAAGAGATCAAGAATCAAGCTTATTCTAGATTTCTTAAGGAAAAGCATGGAAACAAAGAGAGGCTTCTTTCAGCATTTGATTATTCATCCAATAAATTGGTAATGTCATTCTTGAAGCCTACAGTGGCTAAGCCAAAATCAGTGGCAGATTATTCCAAAACAAATTTTGAAGTGGATGCAGATGCCATTCATGAATTAGATCAAATTGAATTTCATAGGAGCAATACTGAAATGCTATATTCCAAAATTGTCAGTAAAAATATGAAATCAATTAGGCTTGAGAAAATAGTGCTCAACCTCCAAAATCAAATGAAGTTGGACAAAGCCTCACTGTATGCTAATAATTTAAGAATAAAAGAACTAGAAGATATAGTGATTGAAGCAGGGGGTGACCCAGCCAACATTGAAGGGGAAAAAGTCTTAATTAAACAGAAAAATGAGGATATAGCTGCTCTTAGAAAACAGTTGAAGTTGCCTCAGAGTGAAAACTCTCAAGCAAAATAAATTCTACAGCAAAAAACAGAGAATGATGAATTAAAGAAGCTTCTACATCAAATGACAGCTCAGATAAAAACAATGGAAAGTAAAACAGAAGCTCTAATGAAAGAGAATGAAGAACTAAGAAAATCACAACCAATGGTCATTCCTACAGTGATCCCCACTGCTATACCATCTACTTTGGCAGAACACTTGGCACCGAAAGGAGTACTGGAAACTGCAGTGCCAATTAATTCTTAGGTAATCTCTACCTCTTCTTCATCCTCACAGAGGAGCACACTACAAGACCAAGATAAAGAGATTCTTAGTTTGAAAGGCATTATTAAAAATTTAGAAAATTCCAAAAATGATGCCTTGATTACTTCTAAAGGACATGAGCAAAGGGCCGATCGACTACAAGAATAGGTAAAGATTCTGCAAGCACAAGTAAATCTTACAGATCAAGTGGCCTATATAAAAAATCATTTATGGACCAAAATTATTGAAGGCATTCATTCTCAATGGCCTTCAATTCGGATAATTTATGAACAAAGGGAGTTACTTCAAGTTGCTAGTGCAGAGATTGACAAGACTAAGAGGGAAATTGACAATAAACCAACCCAAGCAATCCAACTCATAGCTTTTTTAAATAGTAAAAACAACAAAGAGTTGGAAGAATTGAAAATTGTTGATGGAACAGAAACCATTCTTCAAATCAAAAAGGTCTTGAACAAAAGAAACATAATGAGTAATCTAGAGGACCGGTGTAAAGACATGAATGTATCCATCTCAAGATTTTTAGCCAAATAAAAAACATTGTCAGAAGCAGGTTTGCCTGATATTCATGCATTGAATGACAAGTTAATGCCTCAGAAAGATTATGATCTAAAAATCAGAAATCATGCAAAAGAGCAAGCCAGACAACCACAGCCTCAAGGATCACCAATAAGAAAAATACTTCTTTAGTATTTTGAAAATCTGTTCTTTTTAGATAATGAGATCAGGCATATGTTCACTATCAAGCCTAACTTTGTCAAGTATACAGAGGCAGATGAAAGTTACAGAAAATTGAAGACTATGAAAATCCCCTCTGCAGAAAAGTGGCAAGAATTCACAGATCTGCTGTGAATTTAATGGATAAAAAAAAGGAAATTCACTTGGAAATTCATTTTTTACTGTTACCTCAAATGGTAAAAATACAGGGTTAAAGTGCACAACAACAATCAGTTCAAATTAGAATAATCAGTTCTATTTTTTCTTGTAAAAAGGTAACAACTTGCAAACTATTTTGCAGTTGTCCCTCTTTTTAAGTTTTCTTTCCTATTTTTTATTAAAACATTATCTCAATTCCTGAGATATTTTGTAAACAGTTTTTTGTATAAATACTTCACAATTCAAAGTATTCAGTGTGAATAAAATTTCTCAAGACAACTATAGTCTTATTTGCTGGTTATATTGAAGTTGGTGAGTCAATTAGTGAAAGCAGCAAACTGGAAAGAGATCAGAGACATCATAGCTAGGGATTCTCGTGGTGACAAGATAAGTCTCATTTCTTTCCTTGTTTTCAGTGTATTTCTTTAAAGTTTACATTCATTCATATTATGTTTTTCTAGTCTATAATGATCAAATAAGGAAAAATTAAACAGGATTAGTGATAATAAGCTCCCTGTTTCGAAACTTGTTGGCATTTTAATGTTTTCTACTTGATAACCAGACCATAGAATTCTTAATTTCTCTAGGTCCCAGTTAGATCCCCTTCTTCAATCTTCTTATCTGTAGCTTAAGGATTCTTAAGTGCCCTTTTTCTCAGATTCCATCCACTCCATCAAATCAAGCGTATACATAGCCTTAGAAGGTCACCTATCTTGCCCTTAGCACATTTGCATCTCTGAGCCTTATTTCTTAGTTCTTCTTGCCTAGAGAGTTGACTCCATTGCCCAATATTCTAGTAGATCCTTCTGGTTTACCTTGAAATCTCTTTATTCCCACCAATATTTTAAAATCAAACCCAAATACACAGTCATAGCTAGCCTAATATATGTTACTAAAACAAAGCTAAATCATACGGAGAGATCCCTCTCTAGAGTTCAAGAAGGCTAGATCTTGAATTCCCAAAGCGGTTCTTGGTTACCCCTGGTGTTCTTAACTACAAAAATCCCTATCCCACAACCTGAGAATTACTAGGGTGATAATAGGCCTTCAAGGTATTATGATCCTTGGAGGAAACTCCCACAGCTAGAAGAGTTGACAGAGAAAATTGGATCGAGTACAAAGGTGTGGCAGGTGGGTTTTACCCTGCACCAATTGTTATGGTGCATATATGATGTGTATTACAGTTTATCTTATAATTTTGTTGAAGTAGCATGCAACAATTTACATAGCGATATGAGAACCACTCTCTAGAGTATACATCGATTTTGTACACATGGCTTTTCAGTTGCTTTTTAAGATATATCATTGGTGATGATCACATGATTATATAATGAACCATTAAGTTGAACTATGAAATTATTCCTCACAACACACACACGCACATATTGATGAATTAATAATTTTTCTCATATAATTTTTTTAATCTATTTTGAAAAAAAAAATTATATAGAATTATTTCTAAGAAGAACAAGAGAGAATTCCTTACCATATCTTCGTAAAACATATAATAGCAAGAAAATTAATCTATTGATGATAACATCACCTCATAATTAACAATGTAAATGTACAATATTGATGATACATAGGTTAGGAGAAAATTAATCTATTGAAATTTCATTTCCAAACATATTCATGGAGTAAAATAAGGATTAAAAAGAGATATTTATGAATTTACTTATAACATCACCTCATAAAAGTGTAAATGTACAATATTGATAAAATTTGTTTATATATGATAAATAATAAACCTTTATCTCACATGTATCATATAATCTTATAAACAAACAATTGTATCGGGGGTGCAATCCTCAAAACTTTTAAACTGTCTAATGTATATGTACCTATTTAAAGTATTCGGGGCCCACATTACAAATGCCCAAAGTGAAATATTTGCGCATATTTTATATATGAGCCAATGGTTTAAATAACTATCGGACAGTGAAACAAAACTTATAACAAAATATTAATAAAACTATATCATACGTCCGGACTTCAAAAAAAATAAACCCAATTTCAATCACAAATTCGCGTTCCAAAATAGCCTGCTGAAGTCACCCTAATTTGTGATGCAAAAACCACATAGAATACGCCATATAAAAATTCGGGTCCGTTTTTTGGCTTTGCGTACGGAGGAAAACTATGACGTGAAAATCAAATTAATTCCGCCCTATAATGTTTCGGGTCCGGAATTCCACAATGCAGACGAGCCAAAAAAATAACGCGATCGAATCGCCTGCTTCCACGTGGATGGCTGATTTGGTCTGTGGTCTATGGGACCACGTTCTTCTGAATTAAAATCTCCCGCATTTACTATTAAATTTCTCTTTTTCCAAAATAATACAATGCTCTATTTTTAAGTGTGTAGGGACTGTGATTTCAAAACCAAAATTGATTGTTCATCAGTTTTAGAAAGCGATTGTTTGACAGAGCCATTCAAACAGATTTAGAAAGCAGCCAGAGGACAGGGTAGTTGAAATTAATATTTCAACATCCCTCATTCACTAAGAATACCCTCCTTGGTGCCTTCTTCGCCAGACTACGATATGTTCATCAACAGTTGTGAACCCGATGTCCGTTTCTTTGCCAGGCATCTTCAAAACAGTCTTGTTTCTAGAGGATTGTGAGTCTTTCTCGACATCATAGAATTGCAGGCTGTACAATCCATACCTTCACAAATCAAAGACACAATTAAAGGAGCCTCTCTCATTATTACTATTTTCTCTCCAAATTATGCGCAATCGCAAAGATGCCTCCATGAACTACTCCTCATGCTGCTCTGTAAGCCGACGTTGCAATTGCGACACTTAGACATTGTGTCACAATTGTGACGTTTGGAAGCAGCCATCGCAATAGTGACGCTTTGGGGCATAGTGTTGCAATTGCGACGTCTTCCTCCAAACGTCGCAATTGCGACACTTTGTCTAAGTGTCGGTATTGCGACACTTTTTTCTAGATGTTGGTATAGCGATGGTTTCGGGCGGGATTGAAAAAATTTGGGGAAATTTCTGACATTTGGTCAAAAGTGTCAGAACCAAGTGTCGGAATTTCCCCCAAATGTAGTAGTGTGAGCATGGTCCTTAGATTATTTAAATAGAATAGAAGGTGCTTGCACATAAAAACAAGTCAAACACCTATTTCAGATCATCCCCTTAATCAGGTTGGAGGTGAACTAGGGGCCTTAGCCTACAACCAATTCTCTTAGGAATCCAAACTTATAAAAGATGTTTTCCATCAAAAAATTGGTGGCATTTTTCTTGGTTGATTTTTTTACTAGTTTCACCTCAACCCACTTTTTCAAGTAGTTCATACACAAAATGTTGTATCTCTTTTGTCTAGATGGAGGATTGATAGGACCAATGAAGTCCATGCCCCACTTCTCAAATGGTTCAAAATTCACTTGAGGTTGTAAATGAATTTGATCCCCATGAGTAGATTTCCCCATACTCCTACATTCATCACATTATGCATTGTATCTCTAGGCATATTTGTGAATGGTTGGACAATAATATGTTGCTTGAAATATTTGGAGATATTACTCCAAGTATAAAAATGGCCCCCATAGGGTCCATCATGAAAAGCTGAGACGATGTCAAAAACCTCATCCTCACTTACACATATTCTGAGGATATGATGAATCCGCAATTTGAAGAGGTTACCTCCAATCCAAGTGTAAGAAGCACTCTTTCTGATAATGTTTTTTTTTCTCCTTTGAGGATAAGTGATGAGGAAACTGGTCAAGAACTAAGAAATTAACTCTCTTATAAAACCATGGAGATAAGAGTTGATGACAAACATATATTTATCAGGGAGCCTTCCATCCACTATTTCTTCATCTTCTGCATACAATTTTAGTCTTGAAAGAAAGTTTGCAACAACATTCTCTTTTCTCGGTTTGTCAAAAATAGTTAGATCAAATTGTTGCAGTAATTGTAACCAACTAATTATGCAAGAATTCACATATGGTTTACATTGTACCTTGGTGACAACCTTTGCCTACAAGCGTTTAGTACCCAAGCCATTCGACAAAAAATGATAATTTTTTTTTAAATGAATGGTCGGAGAGGGAGATTATGAGAGTTGTAATGAATGTTCTAATAAAAAAATATATCATTTTAATCCAGAATGGATAATACCAATGAGTATTTCAAATTTTAAAAAATGCAGAAATGGTTAGAGGAAAAATGATAAGAAAAAATGTTTTATAACTAAGGCATTTAATAATATGAGCTTTAACCCTGTAGAAATAATGGTGAAAAGAACAAAAAAAAAATTCATGAATTTATGGAAAGGTGGAGCGCCCATTAAGGGATTTAAACTAAAACATGAGTACCATTCATGAGGTAAATTCATAGTCCTAATTTAAATAGATCTATTTATACATACACCTAATCCAGTAG
Organism: Pinus albicaulis; assembly: GCA_034641835.2. Lineage (NCBI taxonomy): Eukaryota > Viridiplantae > Streptophyta > Pinopsida > Pinales > Pinaceae > Pinus > Pinus albicaulis. The sequence continues at coordinate 704,537,430 of CM076584.1, forward strand.
AAGAAAAACATAAATGAAATGGAAAACACAGAGAGAGAAAAACAACAGTGCAATTTACCCAAAGTTGGAATCATACTAGCATTACATTCACAAAATTTCTGAGATAATTTGATCATTAATTCATTGTTTTAATCCAATATTCCCTGCCTCCTAACCAAAAGCGATAGAATTCTCCTTTTGCTCCAAAAGTGCGCAGAGCTCAAAAGAAAAACATGGATGTAAGATGAGCTCTAGGTTGGTCTCTTTATAGGGAGAAAGGACATGCAATAAGGGTTAGGGTTTTTGAGTGCGATTAGTGCATGCAAACAAAATAAGACTCAAGAGTGAGTTGACTACCACTAATTGGTGTTAAATTATTGTCTTGAAGATATGTGCTCTCATATTTGTCAACAAGGAGTGCACAATCACTATCTGTAGAGGATTCCCTTTCAATGTCACTGGGAACTGCGCAACCACTATCACTAGGAGCTTTGTAATTACTATTGGCAAGGGTTTTTCCTATGAGTGTGTAGTTACTGTTAGCAAGGAGTGCACAATAACTACTGAAAAATAGTGTGAAACATTGTTACTATGAAGTTTGCTTAGCCTATTTTGGAAAGTGTGCTTGTGAAGACATCAAGGGTGAAAGCAAGTTGTTGTGACACTTAGGATTTCTACAGAAAAGTTGAACACTTAGAAAACATGACCAAGCCTGACATTAATGGCTTGAAATGAAATATGACATGATCATAAAGAGGATCCAAAATTTTAAGGTAGAAAAAATTTTGGAGGGTGTTTTAGAAGCTACAACACATGTCGATTCATTGGAAGACACCCAATTTCTTTGTTTAGGTATAACTTTATGCACAAAATATAGCCTTTAGGAAGTATTGTCTCATATTATATATTACCATATCTTCCTTTCTTATCCTAGTTATATATTTAGTCTCTCTATTTCCCTTTATCGGCTTAACACACTTTGCAAAATTAATCAAACTTCAATTGTTTCGATCATGGAGTAGTAGTATGTAAATTTGTGAGTTTAATATATTTAGATTTTTATTATCATCTCTGGTGTTTCTCCACTGCTATTAGGCCTATTCAGTTGCCCAAGGAAGTTTCTTTCATCACCTCTTTACGAAAGAAGCAATTCTCTCCTTTCACCCCTTATTTATTTTATCTTATTATGCACATTGGAATTTCATAGGCATTTCAATTTCGCCACAAGTGGAAGAGGGATACTGACTTGTTTTATGAGCAAGAGAGGTTGTTACTTCTTTTAAAGAGACCCTTATATATATATATATATATATATATATATATATATATATATATATATATATATATATATATATATATATATATATATATATATATATATATATATATATACTTTTTATCTTTCCCTTCTCTACTAGGCTGAGTCAACACATTAGAAACCAATCCATACAAATACCAATTCAAGGGACGAAAATCCTATAATGGATAGGGGAATCATAGATATGCCAAGGATTTCCATTTAGAATGAGTCACATTTTTCCTCAAAGCATCATGGACACTTAAGATATTTAGGCCCAAATAAATAAGGGTATAGAAGTTAACCAAACATTTTCAGTCGCCACAATTCCCTCTTTTGAAACGTTCACCACATTACTTCAGAGCCAAATAAGACATATTTTAGACAAAGTATTTATTCAATACAAACTTGTAAAAGAGATGCGGAAAACAAAACTCAAATGGAAAGGAAAATGAAAAATGCAGAAAAGTGAATGTAGGGTGAAAAAAATGTAAAATGAAACTAAGGTATGGAAATCTTGTGCAAACAATGCAAGTACAACTACGTTAATCAACAAAATAATCGTTCCTAAATCCTAATTTATCTAACTAGGAGGTCTAGATCATATGAAATCAAATTTCCAATGCAACCATGAAATTTTATCACAACCTACAAATAAAAATATATCAATGATTAGAACCATTACAAAACAATGTGCAAAGATAAATATGTTTACCTGAACAACTTGCACAAGAAATTGAAGGTCTTGTCTGCAATCAAAACAATGTGTTATAAATACTTTCTTTATCCAACCTATAAATCTACCTTGATGAAAGAAACTTGGACATGCACATTCATCCATATGTTCATTAAGCTCAATATAATATTAGAACTTATGATTAACAACAAAACATTTGAGGTACGACTCTTCCAACCGGTCGACGATTGGATCCTGATACTAAAAAAAACTAGTTTGAAAATATTGAAATTCATGTAGAGATAAGGAATTCATTAATGCATTGGCCTTATGAGGAGACTCTCGTGAGAAAGAGATAACCCGATCTTATTCAAGACTTTTTGAAGGTCATGAGGGCCTAACATAACCATCACTGAAAACATTAATGCCTCAACTTATTGTAAATTATCCAAATGGTGAGATAATAAATCATAAAAATTGGCGGCTTTAATGCAATCAACAGATTTAAGCCAACAACTATCATCAAGTATACTAGTGGAAAAATAATTAATGAGATGGAAATTGTTAGTATGTTGATAATATCTATTAGTTAGCTCGTGAGATCCTCTATTATCCAAATATAAAGATATATTGATTTGATAGGCTTTACAAACACTATGTACATCCATTCAGGATATGCATTCCAAACCTAATTTCAATACAAGAGATTTTCAAGAATTGTTAGCTCTATCTTGAGGATTAAGAATATTAACTTGAAAACTTTGAAAATCATATAGTATTGAGCTTAGATACAATGAAACAATGTTTCGAAGATAATCATGCGATAAAATTATAATGTGACCTAGTTCAGGGATCTCATTAGGGTTGCGATATCCTGACATAACAATTAGCCAAAGCTAAAGTGTCTCGACTTCCTGACAAGTACTTGAACTTCCAACATTTAGGTGATTAAATTTGAATGGCATGGTCAATTAAACATTTGTGTGTGGACATCCATCATCAGTGATATCCACAATATCATTATTTCTCATATGGCAACTACTATAATCAACAACTTCATCAGTCATTTTATCATCATCAAACAACTCACAAGATAAATTCTCAATAAGTGGATTACTTTCTTCTCCATTACCCAAAACCTCATCACCTTGTGTCGATTTGAAATATGGCTAATTGAATAGTGGATCTGAAGGGCATAACACATTTTCTCCATTGGATTTTTCATTACATGCATCAAGGGATAAAGGAGGCTAAGAAGAAGAAAACCTAGTAATAAATTCATCTATGATCATATCAGATTCCAGATCAAAACCTTACATATCCAAGTTTGTTTGAGAAATAAATAAATCAACAAATGTATTTTGGCACTCATCATCATGTATATAAGTGGATTCTTTGTCTTCATGGTGATGGTTTCCTAAGCCTTCATTTTGTTCAAGGGCTCAAATTTCACTTGAATGATCACCAGGGTCACAAGATTCTTAATCAACTAAGAAGGTAGAAACACAATTTTAACATATAGAGGTTTGAAAGAGAGAAGAAATTTGGAAAATTTATTCATCCTTTTTATCTAGGCTACTTGTGAAATGTGATTCCCTTGCACTTGATCACCATTTGAACCAATGGATTCAAAATCAAGTGTATCGAGAGAAATTATTGATGGAGTTAATTGATTAAGTGAATCAAAATAAAGAGCTTCATGAGGTGTAAATGATATAGGATGAAAGGTATCCCTCAAAGAAGCAATATTTTTGATAAGATCAGATTTAAAATTTGGATTATGCACATCAATTTCATCTCGAGGAATCAATGGATCAATCTTCACTTAAGGCTTCATGGATCTATTAGAACATTCAAAGTTTTCTAGGATGAAATATTGATCATGGAAAGGAGATGATGGTGGAATAAGTGTATCAGCAACTTTATTTTCAAATTTACCAACTCTAACATTGACGCAAGAGACCACTTTATTTGGTAATGAAAAAGGAGGAGGAGAAGGGACAAAAGGGGTAGAAGATTCCTCCTTGGAGATTTGAGGTGTCTGGTGACTAAGAAATTTTGGAAAAAATAATTTGGAATGAGAAATGTTTGAATTGTTTTTTGAAGATTACTATAATTATAAGATGACTTGCTATCAATAGGAAATTTAGATTCAAATTGTTTCAAAGATATTCAAACCAAATACTGAAACTTTTCACCCATGAAATCCCAATCCACATCTTCTTTAGAAAATTTATAAAAAAAAATGTGAATAAATCTATAAACAACATCCTCTAATGATTCATAGGGTTTCATTTTAAGTTGATTGACTCTGCTTATATACATCTTTATAAGCACACATATCAAAATCTTCATGAAGCTCCTTGACGAGTTTCTCAAACGAATGGATAGAAGTGGTTGGTAATGTATGACAACATTGTTTGACATGACCTTCAAGGGTGAGGGTCAAAAACTTACCGATGGAATCCTTACAATATATTCAATTATAAAGACAAAAATGAATGAATTTAATCATATGTTCAAGTACAGTTAGTTCACCCTCGCCATTAAATTTAAACATTGACAAGCTATGAATAAGTTCTACGGGGATTGTAAGATTTTATCTATTATAAAAACACCTCAGGATTATGAGTTGGGGATGAACCATTTTAAGACGAATATTCAAAATAAAATCGATGGGATCAGCTTGTCATTTTTCCCTCCTGCTAGTGAGAAATCTGTTGATGGTGTTGGAAGCCACCAACAGTGGGGGGTCCCCGGTATGAAGTCCTAATTAGACCTCACGACGTTTGGGATAGGAACCACATCTAGAAAAAATGACCGAATGAAATTTATTCATATGGATTTTCCTTGAGTGAAATTAACACATAAGCGAGTACACATATACTTTGAGATAAGAAATTAAGTTAGCCCTACGAAGCATACAATTTTAATGTATATAAGGTACTTCCACAGACGGGAAAAGTGAAAGTGAGCCTTTAGAATAAAATAATAGTACTATCCTAGTAAAGGTTCACACGAGCATGGAAATAATCATTAATTAACTTGCAAAATATTTCACAAGGTAACAACGATCATGAAAACAAATAGAACGTACATTCAACAAGATGTATACGAAAGCCAATGAAATAGTTCGTTTTATTTAGTACATATGAATACAAACACATATCGTAAACATAAAAAAAATAGTCTTACAACATTCACGATACATGCATGAAAGTGCATCGTCTCTAAGAGGTTAAGTTATTGAGTGAAAGTTCCATGATACACAATTACAATGATGAATCCCTAGCCCCAATTGTGGAACATTAACTAGCCACCACTTTCTCCTCAAAAGATTTATCTTCTCTCCTATTCTTAGCTTGAGAAGCCAATGTGAAAAGTCCTTTACTTGAGGAATGAGGACCTATTTATAAAAAATGGAGTGACCTTTTAACTCTCATGTGACTCTTGACCTCCCTCATGACTCTTGAGCTCCCATATGACTTTTTAGCTCATACATGACCATTGGACTTCCTAGTAAATTTTCACATTGCATGTGTGACCCTTGGGATTCTACACATTTTACATTTACCAATTTTCAAAATTAAATAATTACATTACACCAATAATGTTGCAAAATACATGGAGTAAAATAAGACTCTTGTGTTAACACTTTATGAGGTTACAATTTGGTGACTATGACATGAGAATTCATTGTGATGTTTCGATGCTAATTTCTTCTTTTTTTCTTCTATGCCTTCAAATCTTCATGATTGATCCAATATGTGATCCATATTCACCCTCAAAATGGTATAAATAAGTATCAGAAGCTTCTAAGTTAACATGAGTGGTCATATGTTTGTCGTAATCCAAAATTCCTTTACTCTTTCATGATCACCTTTGTGTCTTATCTCCACAAGTTTCCTTTTGAAACCCCTTCTTGATGACCTCCTTGAAAATTATCATCCAAAATAAGATGATAGTACCTACAAATGAAAATTATTAATGGCAAGAAATTCCAGTCCCAAAATCACCTATTCTACCTTGCTTTTCTCATACAAGATGCCACCTGTGATGGGACAATGCGTAATGATTAAAAAAGAGACCCTAGGTATTACGCAATTTTCCACTGCAATGGCCAAGGGATGACCTTATTATCTACTGGGATTTCACAATTTGTGATGAAGGGAAGGCTCATAAAGGATTTGGGCATAGGGCAAGTCTAGGATTTTCTCATTGAAGATGTGTGGTGTGCAATGATAAAGAATAAGTCTCTTGGTATTGCGCAAGTTTCTACTAAAAGGATCTAAGGAATGACCCTATTATCTACTGAGAGTGTGCAATGAAAAATGAAGGCAAGATTCATCAAGCCTTTGCACAATGAGAAAGTGTAAGAAACAAGGAGTTGGGTCACTATGCTCTAAAGATGCTCAATGCGCAATTAAGGGAGTTTTCCTCAAGATTTATGCAAAGGGAAAGTGTAAGCAACAAAACACTCATAACATAGGCTTGGAAGTGTGTAATGTGATCATAACTTGTGCCCAGAGTTAAGCATGCTCAAGGCTTGCATAATATGTGAAGACAAGAGAGAGTTCAAAAATTGACTAAGTATAAGATCAATAGGACAAGAGAGAGAGTGAGAGCCTTCAAATAGGGTTTGAACATGATCAAACACAAAACTAAAATCACTCTTATGACAATAAAATGCACATTACCCAAAACCAACATGTATGCCTTGAAATGACAATAAACCAATACTTATCTCCAAGTGTGACAATTAGAGTGCAAGTCTTTGTGACACAAAGTTTGATTGCAATCAAAATGCACTATGACACGGGAGAGTTTCCAACACATTTTAATATGTTAGATAGCATCAAATAGTGATAGATATTGTGTTGGAGATACATCTATAATATGTGCCAAGGTGATCTTAACAAGATATGAAAAAGCAAGCGAAAGGGGCACATGCAAGAGAAAAAGTGACACATGTGAAAACAAACGAAAGAAAAAGTGACACATGCAAGAATGGAAACAAGAAAAAGTGACACTTGCAAAGAAAGATCAAGAAAAAAGACACATGAAAAAGCAAAAGAAACACAAAAGTGAAAACCGATAAACTTAACTAAATGATGGCACTCTTGCAAACACAAGTGAGAGAATGCTCCTTGTGCTATAGACATGTGCAAATCTCAAAAGAGAAAGATGGATGTAAGATGAGCTTTGTGCTTATCTCTTTATAGGGAAATCAGACATGAAATAAGGGTTAGGGGAGTGTGCTTAGTGAATGTAAAAAAACTAGGAGTAAAGAGCGAGTTAACTACCACTAATAGGTGTGACAATATTGTCTTAAAGAGAGGTGCTCTCACTATCAACAAGGAGTTCAAAATCACTATCTATAGATGATGCCCTTACACTGTCACTTGGAACTCCGCAATCACTATCACTAGAAGCTACACAACCACTGTTGGCAAGGACTGCACAATCATTATTGCGAACAACTGCAAAATGACTGTCAGTTAGGAGTGCACAATGACTTTTAGCAAGAAGTGTGCAATCATTACTTACAAAGAGTGCACAAAATTATCACTATGAAGTTCTCTTAACCTATCTGGTAAAGTGTGCTTGTGAAGACATCAAGAGTGAAAGAAAGTAGTTGTGAAACTTAGGATTTATAGAGAAAAATTTAACACTTTGAAAACAACACCGAGTGTGACATTAATGGCTAGAAAAGAAACATGACATGATCATAAGGAGGCTCCAAAAATTGGAGGTAGGCAAAATTTTGGAGGGTTTTTTAGTAGTTACAACACTTGGTTATTCACTAAAATAACCCCAACTTCTCTATTTAGGTCTTAATTTATGGACAAATTCTAGCTTTCAGGAAGTATTGTCTCATCTTATATATTTCCCTATCTTCCCTACTTAGCCTCGTTATAGATGTAGTCTCTCTAGTTCCATTTTTTGGCTTAACACACCTTGCAAAACTAGTCAAAATTCAATTGTTTCAATTAGGAAGTAGGACTATGTAAATTTGTGAGTTTAAGATATTCAAAGTTTTATTATCATATTTGGGGTTGCTCCGCTACCTACATGCCTGTTCAGTACCCCAATAGAGTCACTTCAAGGAATCAAAATCATTTCTTCACTTCCAGAAATCCCATTCAATACCTCGATGAAGTTTCTTGCTTCATCTCTCTGCATAGGAATAATTTCTCTCCTTTCACCCCTTATTTATTTTATCTTATTATGCACATTGGAATTTCATAGGCCTTTATTTTTCCATGGGTGGAAGAGGGATACTGACTTATTTTACGAGCAAGAGAGGTTGTTATTTGTTTTATAGAGACTCTTATATATATATATATATACCTCTTATATTAGTTTACTTGCTCAGGTTATCTCATTTCCCTTCTCTACTAGACTGAGTTGACATGTTAGAAACCAATTCATACAAATAATGATTCAAGGGATGAAGATCCTATAATGGATACATGCATCATAGATATGCCAAGGCTTTCCATTTAGAATGAGTCATATTTTCCGTCAAAGCATCATGGAATCTTAATATATGTAGGCCTAAACAAAGAAGGGGATAAAAGTTAACTAAGCATTCTCAGCCATCACAATGCCATATTTTAAAACTTTCTCCACATTACTTCAGAGCCAAACAAGGTGGTTTTCACACAAAGCATTTATTTAGTACAAAATCGTAAAATATATGCAGAAAAAAATTCAAATGGAAAGGGAAATGAAAAATGAAAAAAAATGAATACAAGATGGAAAATAATGGCAAAGTGCAACTAAGGTATGGAAATCTTGTGCAAACAATGCAAGGAAGTATAACTACTTTAATGAACAAAATAATCATGACTAAACCTAAATCCTAATATCTCTAACTAGGACGTCAGGATCATATGAAATAAAATTTCCAATGCAACCAATTTTTTTTTCCCAACATGCTAACATAATGATATCAATGATTAGAACCATTACAAAACAATGTGAAAAAATAAAGACGTTTACTTGAACAACTTGCACAAGAAATTGAAGGTCTTGTCTGAAAGAAAAGCAATGTGCTATAAAGACTTGATTTATCCAACCTGTAAATCTACCTTGATGAAAGGCACTTGAAAACGCACGTTCATCCATATGTTGTTTAAGATAAAGATAAGAGTGTAAATTATGATTAAAAATATATTTTGTGAGGTACAAATCTTCCAACTAGTCGACGATTGGATCATGATATTGAAAATAACTAGTTTGAAAAGATTGAAATTCCTATAGAAGCAATTAATCAATGCATTGGCTCTCTGAGGAGAATCTCGTGAGAAAGAGATAACTTGATCTTGTTAAGGAAATTTTTTAAGGTCTTGAGGCCTGACATAACCATCAATGAAAACTGAAGTGCCTCAACTTCTTGACAGGTATCCAAATAGTGATACAGTGAATCATAAAAAATCACGAGTTTGAAGCAATCAACAGATTTAATCCAACAACTATCATCAGCTAGAAAGTGGAAAAATAATTAATTAGATGATAGTTGTTTGTATGTCGATAATTTCTATCTTTTTGCGCATGAGATCCTCTATCATCCAAAGATAAAGGTGTGTTGATTTGAGATATTTTAAAAATTCTATGTACATCCATGAATAATATCCATTCCAAACGTGATTTCAATACAAGAGATTTGTTGGAATCATTAGTTCTTTCTTGAGAATTAAGAAGATTAACATAAAAATGTTGAAATTTTTTCAAGAATGAGCTGGAATCCAATGAAACAATGTTGAGAAAAGATTCATGCAAGAGAATTCTAATCTAATATAGTTCAGGGATCTCATCAGGGTTTCAAGATCCTAACACAACCATCAACAGAACCTGAAGTGTCTCGAATTCCCGACAAGTCGCTTAACTTCCAAACTTTAGGTGATTAAATTTTGAGGGAATGGTTAGGTCAACATCTATGTGAGGACAATTGTCACTAGTTGTCTCGACAAGATCATTATTACTCAAATGGAAGCTACTAGAATCAATAAATTCATTGGTCATTTAATCATCATTAAACATATTACAAAATAAATGATCAATAACTAAATTAATTTCTTCTCCATCACACACAACCTCACCACCTTGTGTGAGTTTTAAATATGGCTCATTAGATGGTGGATCAAAAGAACATTGCACATTTTTGCATCAATTGTTTCATTACATGCATCAAGGGATAAATGAGGGTGAGAAGAAGAAATCATGGTAAGAAATTCATCTATGATCATATCGGAGTCTGGATCAAAACCCTACATATCTGAGTTTGTTTGAGAAATCAAGAAATCGATGAATGTATTTGGGCACTCATCGCCATGTATATCAGCGGTTTAATTTTCTGTCGAAGATTGCAACAAGAAACAATGAATGAGGCATCTTGAAACATCATCCTTGATCCTAGTTGGAAAATAATCACCTAAACTAGGTGGGGCCCACATAGGCTATTTTTAGGTGTATGTCTATTTTTAGACATGGTGAGCATATTCTATATGTAGCAGGAGGCTATTTTTAGATGGTTGGTCAAATGTGAAAAATAGATGAAATTCTATTTTTAGAATATTGGGTGAAGTCTATTTATAGAGCGCTGATCTAAAAATAGATGCATGTTGAATATTATTAGCTCTTAATAATATTTGGACTCTAAACATTATCTTATTCTCTTGGAGCACTTCAGTTCAGTGCACAGATGTGGCACAGTAGCTGATAGAAGGAATTACGCTATTTCCAAGGGTTTACTGGAGCTATTGCATGGAGGACTCAATTAGAACTCAAGTGACAGAGTTTGGTGGAGTTGGAGAAGTAGTTGGTGGAGTTGTATTTAATTTAACTCAGTTAGACTCAGTTGAGCTAGTTGTATCTAGTCTAACTGATTGATGCACTAGTGAAAGTGGTGTGAATTAATTAGTTAATTAATTCACTAAATAATAACTCATTAATCAACTGAACAATACAATAGTTAACTACAGTGCATGGCAGTTTCAATGGAGACCAGTGGAGAGATAGGTGAAAGGGAAATATAGACTCTATTAGTGAAACATGAATTGCATCTACATATACATTGGAGTTGCCAATGATAATCATGCAGTCAATGAGAGTGGGATTACATCAAATTGGTTTTTGTAATCAGCTTGGATTGCATAGTGGAGGCAGGCTAGCAGGAGGCAAAGATCGGTGCATGGATTTGCAAGATTGATCCTGATTAGTGTATGATGATTGTACTATATTGAGAGCTTGTGATAAGCTTTGTATGCTTGTATGAGTTTTTCATATGATCTCCATGTTACATAATATATAGTTGGGGTTTTTAGCTTCAGGCTTTCTCGTTAAAAAACTGTGTTATGTGTGTTTTTATTGCTTCAAGTGTTTTGCAATTGTTGATTAAATTTCCGCAAGAATTATAGTGGAAGGATTCTGTATTTTGCAAGAAGATAAATATTGTGAGATAAGGAGAGTCTGGACATATGCATGCGTAGTGCATATAATTTCTACATTTTCATCATTGGACACATGCAAGAGAAAAAGAGACACATGCAAAAATAAACAAAAGCAAAAGCGACACATGCAATAATGAAGACAAGGAAAAGAGACACTTGCAAAAGAAAGAACAAGAAAATTAACACATGCGACAACCAAAGCGACACAAAATAAAGAACTTAGAAAATTACCCAGATGATGGCACACTTGCAACCACAAGTGATATAATTCTCCTTGTGCTCCAAAAGTGCGTAGAGCTCAAAAGTGAAATATGGATGTAATATGGGCTCTAGTATAGTATCTTCAAAGGGAGAGGAGACATGCAACAAGGGTTAGGGTTTTTGAGAGTGCTTAGTGCATGTCAGGGAAACTTTGATTCAAGAGTGAGTTGACTGCCACTAAGGGGTGTGACCATACTATCTTGAAGAGATGTGCTCTCACTATCAACAAGGAGTGTGTAATCACTATCTGTAGAGGATTCCCTTATATTGTCATTGGGAATTGTGCAATCAATATCACTGGGAACTGTGCAATAACTATTGGGAGGGACTGCATAATAATTGTTCGCAAAGAATGTGTTAGTGTCTGTATGTCTAGTGATCAAACATGCTCTTTCAGTTTATTTGCTAGTAGTCCTAGGTCAAAAATTTTGTCTTTTCAAACAAGTTTTCAAATAAATTTTGGTCACTGCATATGGTCTAGGTAAGAAATGCTTCTCTCCTCACTCCATCCATGTCCATAATCATCTCAGAGGTCATGTCACTCATTTTCATTTAGATTCTTAGGTCAATCATTCCATCTCCATCTAATTCTTTATCTAGGTCTCCTTGTTTTTCCACTGAAAATTCAAAAATGTCACCAAAGAGAGTGAACAAGGCTTCATTTTCGTCATATCAATATTTTAAAGGGAGTTAGCATGGTTAGGGGAATAAAGTAAGACACTTTGTCTTATTTAAAAACTTGTTTCATTGCCAAAAAATTTTATTTCCAAAAATGGGTCAAAGGGATAAAATGGGGTAAATTTTACATCCTATGTCTTTATCCTAAGTCATAATTTTTTTTTTTGTGAAAATATGCGCCTTTAACAAAAATTATTGAGTTTAATTTGTTTTACCCAATTCCAGGCTATGATGCATTTCATCCAAAGCTTTCCACTCATGTCATAAGGGTCAAAAATGACAAAAGAATTTTTTCGCTGGTGGTTAATTCTCGTGCATCACCCAATCATCCGATCAATCACTTAACCAAATCAATGGTAGTTTCCTCCCACTGGTCCCATGTCGATGTGTATGCCTCTCCTCGTTTCTCACCCCCCTCTCAATATCGCAAACCATCTTAACCCCCCTCCGAAATCTGTCAAAATTGCCCTCCTTTCCCGCCATTTTTTTCGGGTACCTCCCTCCACTCCTCTAATGCATGCATCTCCTCCCGCCTGATCAAGCTCTCGCTTACTGTTCCATTCTCACGTGATCCCCTTCACTCTCATCCCAACATGTGGCTCATATGAAACCCTTTTTATACATCTGTCAGTGTGTTTTTATGCATCTAGTAGAGCTTGTTACTCATCTGGAAACCTTGGTTACGCATCTATCAATGTGCTGCATTTTTGGTATTTTTCTCCCAAATAATTCATCCAAGCTCTAGGGTCATTGCTATAAGTTTTTACAGCTTCTAAAACAATAATTGGATACCCACACCCCCCTAAGCATCATTTCTATCAAATCCTAATTCCTACTACTTTTCCATTAGAAAAATAATAAATTCTTGTGTTTTCCTAATTTAGCCACCTCCATCATACCCACTTCACAAAATTTCACATATAATCTGAAGCTAACATACAACCCTACATCCTAATTTTTTTGGGGAATTTTTCTTGGCTTCAATACCCTTCATTTCATCTTCCAAACTTACCCTATCTTTGTCCTTTGTTTTTCCAAATTCACAATCAACATACCCACTACATCTAAACACCCAGAGTTTCATCCTTTTGATAGACATTATGGAAAGTGAAAATAAAGTCCACAAAGGAGGGCACCACATCAAATTTGAACCCTCAACCTTGTGAGAATTTAATGCATTACCTTTTGCCAAAGGATGCTTTTAGAGAACTAGATGCTTGAAATTGTATGAGAAAATCATGGAAGAAGGTTGTCATCTCCAATTGACTAGATTATTTGCCACAAGTTTCAGTATGGGAAAGGCCATCATTGAAGGTGTAGAGTTCAACTTATCAACAGATGTGATTTCTTCATAAACAAGTATACTTAGTCATGGACAAAATTGGTTTAAGGGCATGGATATAGACCTTGAAAATTACAAATTGTTCCTCAAAACTCACACTAGAGAGAACCCTAAGTACATCTTTCCTTTCAGGAACCTCCTTAAATTATATGCTTCTTTGATGAGGTTAATTATGAAATATTTCACATGTGAAGAGAGATTATCCAGGTTGTACATGTACCATTTCAAAGTATTGATGCACTTTACCTCTACTAAACCACTTGTCTTACCATATTACTTATACAAAAGTTTGGTTAGAATGATTGAGAAAGTTTAGAGTAGAAAAAAATATCATCACCCAAGTCTTTTTCATCATGGTATATTCAAACTCATTATTTTGCATCATCTCTCAGCCATCAATATGACTTGGGAAACCTTCATGGAGAAAGTAGAAACAACGCCCACCACTAGTCCTCCTATTATGCATAGCACACCATCACCATCAGTATCAACATAACCAATGGAGGTTGGCTCTTCGAGCATGCAAACTCATATTTCAAAGGCTCCTATGGTTTTTGGGTTTACTCACACCTATGAGAAGGGAAAGAGACAAGTCTTTGCTCCCAAATTCATCAAAAGTGTACCTATACTTGACACTATAACTGAGCAATGAGAAAAAGAGGAGAAAATACTCATGAATAAAATTGAATCACCATTGCGCCAACATGATGAACAAGCGCCCATAGATGTTGACATGGAAAAGCAGGTTCAGAACAAGTCACCTGAGGATATCATTAGGGAGAAATATGAGGAAATAATAGAGTTGAGGGAGATTTTCTCCACTGGAAAGACAGTTAGCTCATCTACCTAGACAGTTGACCTTTGATGAGATAATAGCTATGGAGATCAATCAAGATAGAGAACTCGGGTTAGGAAGGGTTAATGAACATTTGGAGAAGATTTTGAAAAGAGAAAAAAGAGACAAAAATATTCAGAGGCATATGACCAATCATTATTGTACCAGGAACAAAATTTCACAAATCAAGCTTAAACAAGTGAAAAAGAAGCTCAAAGACGCTCAAATGAAGCTAAAGGAGAAGGATAGTTTAGATTTTTTGGATGAAGCTTCATTGAAAGTTTATCACATCATCCAAATGTGCCACAAAAAAAATTTGGAGAATTTTTTAGAAATTTTGGTATTTTTAGTGATTTTTGCACTAAACTGGAAATTTAGCCTTTACGGATGCGTAGCGCGAAGTTGTTATGATTTTTACTAGGGCATAAAAATGATGAATGGCTTACATGGTTGGATGCATTTTGATGAGTACATCATAGATCAAGAACCCTTGCTACATGAAAAGCTCTAGTTTGGAAGAAAAAACCAAAAAACCACCAGTTTTCTATGCTTCTGCCAATATTTTTGACAATCTATTACGCATCTCAAGTAACCTTGGGAGAATCAAATTTTGGAGGCCTTCCCATGGGTCATTTTTAAAAAATCAAGATGTTCTAGAAACTAGAAACACAGGGCTAGTTGAAATGTCTTTTAGATTTTGATTTGGAGTCCTAAAAGTCCCTCAAAATCAGCTACAAAAAATTGTTACGCATATGTAAAAAGTGTGACACATCTGCATAGGATTCCTCAGGACACTTGTCAAGCCCAGAAAAAGTCAGAAATTCGAGGTTTTGATGTCCTTTGAGCTGGAATTGGAGTAATTGAGTTGGTTTTTTCCTCTTATCATGATGAAACATGTAATTTAATGTGGGGGACATGCACTCTTAGTCTTTAGATGAATTTTAGGGAATGGTTTCTAACCTCCCTAAATTATAGGAAGTGACTCATCTCATGTATTTATGATGTATTTTCGATGCGATTTCAACCCTATGAGGTGTGATTGTGCATATTTTATATAAGTAGACCCTATTTAGTCTTTTCTTGGGTTGGATAGTTGTTTTTTGGCAGTGGAGCTATTGTAGAAGGCTTTTGAAATGAAATCAAAGACAATGTTGCAGAAATTGTGTTGAGAATCCTATGGTATGCCTTGGAGAATTTTTTCTCTATCTATATGTTTATCTTATCATTTTGAATGATATGATTTTCTCTTTCATATACATGCTTATATGTGTTTATCTTGTCAGTTTATAAGAAGAAAACATGCCTTTTCATGCTTTGTTTTAACAAGATTTACATTATATGTTATGTTCTTCTAAATGAATGAATTCACCTCGGTGCTCATTCAGACTTTCTGTTATTTCATTCTATACACAATGAAAAAATAAGCATGATTTCAAGCTACCTACCTAGCCTCATCCATATTCTCTACAACTTGACCTTGAAATTTGACCTAAAACCCTAGACCTAGTCTCCTTACTATCATTCCTATCCAGCATAGAAACACAAAATAAAAACCTTATTTATTGAGCTTATATACCTATCCTAAGATCATTATATATTCATTCATTTCATTTACTACAAAGTGACATTGAGAGAGCCCTCTCTTGTCCTGGTAGGGCTAGCTACCTGACCTAAAGGTTGGTCTGTGGTTGCCTTCCTTCAATCCCACTACCAGGCTTGGGAAATTGGGGGCAGTGATAAAATTCTCGGCATCGTTTCCAGGGAGAGATTTCAAAACCTTCCCTGGGAAAATTTATTTAGTACTCTCAAGGTTAGACTTATGAGGTGACAATTTCTAGCATTCGAAACAGACCAAGTTCTTAAATTCAAGCCATAGTCCAAATTCCTATCTAAGCTGGCTCATAAAAGACATACTAGGTCAATTCTAGACCCAAATCCCTCATTAGTTGTAAATGACCTTGAATATATTTTAATAAATCAGAAAACCAAGTCTCTGAAAGTTGGAAGAGCTATTCCTCCACTTTTCAAATCAAAATCCTTTCCCATGAGATTTTCTTCAGAAAATTCGTCCTATAATTCAAAATTCAAAACATCTTTGTTCAGGTCTAAGTCTAAAACCTTTCTTTCAGAAACTATCTTTGATCCTATTTATTTTGAGACCTTTGTACCATTTTTTGAATCTTCTTATTCCGAAGTTGACAGTGAATTCTAGTCTAATTTCTACAAAATTAAAGGCTTGGTGGATAAATTTCAAGAAACTTCAGAAAAAGCTTATTTCCAATATCAGTAATAGGCTTTTTCTTCACCACCTGTCATTACACCTTCTCATACAGCTACATCATCATCTCTTCCTTTCATTCCATCATTACCTCTACAATTTTTCACTCCATCAACACCTTTATAACCCCCTCCATTAATCATGGCCACATTCGCTCCACTGATTTTACCCCAACAAATCACTGCACTACCTCAGAATTATGGTCAAATATTTCTCCTTTTTGTTGGAACATCACAAGTAACTTCTTACCAACACAGTGTCAAAGTGGTTGATTTCATAGATCTTGAAGAGATTGACAGTGACGATGCCAAGATGCACATCATTCCACAAAGTTTCTCAGGAGAGGTTAAGAAATGGTTTTACTCTCTCACAACTAGTTCAATAGCTACTTCATAGCAGTTGATTGACTTGTTCATGACAAAATGGGAGGAGAATAAGAATCCATTGCAAATTTTCACTGAATATAATGCCTTGAAAAGGAATCCCAATGAGTTTGTGCAAGACTTCACAGCTAGATTCAATATGATCTATGATTCAATTCTTGAAAATAACAAGCCTCCTCCAAGTCTTGATTTACTTCACTATCCTGATGGTTTTGATCCTGACATGGCTTACCAGCTGAGGGAAAGAAATCCATCAACTCTTGAATAAATGCAGAGAAATGCAGTGAGCGTGGAAGCTAATTTGATCATCAAAAATTATAAAGTAAAAGTAAAGAAAAGGGTCACTATTAAAGAAGAAAAATCTACTTCATCGGAGGGAAAATTAGACACCTTGATCAAAACCATGAAGAAGATGATGGATAAAATGTCCATCGTTGATATAAAAGTTGGACCCTCCATTAGAAATCCCAATTTCAGAGGTCAAAATCAGCAGCCTCAATATAGGATCAAGCAGAGGGAACAAAGGAGTCAGGATCCACAAAGTCAGCAGAAAATTTGCACTCCATTTCAGTAGAAATACACCGAATTTTCTGATGAAGAAGAAGAAGAATAAATTTCTAGCGAGACTCATTTATTTGAGAAAAACCAGCAACCTATTTTCCTCACTAAAGAAGATCAGTTTTCTACAAAAATTTATGCATCGGACGATTAGAAATATGTTTTATCAAATGAAGACATGCTATCAGTATGGAAATAAGATTATTAGAAGGGATATCAGAATGTTATTACTCAAGTACAGAGGCAGTATGTTTTGAGGAGTAGGAATTTTCCTATAACCTCTAATCAGAAAAAACAAAATTCTCAAATAGATGTTCATCATAAAGAAACTGCCACTTCAAATCAAAGAAAATACAAAGGACCCATTGTTCCTAATCATGCTAAATGAAATGAAGCTTCCACCATCAGTCAAAATAAGGATAAAGAATTACAAGATGGAGGACAGAAGAAGGAGATTTAAAACAAAGATCAACACGAGAAGGAAGATGCACCATTGAAAGAGGTAGGAAAACATTATGCTCTTTTTAGTCTTGAAAATGAAATCGTAAAGTTGAAAGTTTCCATTCCTATAACTGAAATAGTAAAAAATGAATAGTATAAGTTTCAAGTAGCTAAGTTTCTTAGGGTGGATCAGATGTCCGACATGGTTAATGTGAATGATGATCACCCGAAAATTCTATTTGGTCTTGATGTTGATGGTGATTTAGAAGACAGTGATGTCCGTCCATTTTATCTTAGCCTCAAAATCCATGATTTTATCCTCCATAATACCATTCTTGATTTTGGAGCCTCTCATAACCTCATGCCTAAGGCCATTGTGGATAGATTAGGTTTGGATATCACAAGACCTTACCATGATCTTTATTCATTTGATTCAGGGAGGGTGAAATGTCTTGGCCTCATTAAGGACCTAGTGGTGTCTTTAGAGAAAATTCCAGCCAATAATGTCCTCATGGGTGTTGTTGTGGCTGATATCCCTCCCATATATGGAATTTTTCTCTCCCGTTCATGGGGATAAAAGCTTACAGGTACCTTGCAACTTTAATTTTCATATGCTACAATTCCTATCTTTGGGAAACTTAGAAAACTATACCGGGAAAGTAAAATGAAGTACATAATCAGTAGCAGAGCAAAGCCTAATAATTATCCCATAGATGTTGGTCACATGGATTTAGAGTCTTTTATTTTATTCAATGATGAATGTTTAACATCTTCAGAAGTTTTGATTGAAGAGAAAACATAAAATTCTAAGTTTTCAAATTCTGTTTTAGAAATTGAAAATGTAGAAAATTAAGAAAATATTCCAAGTGGTTTGGAACCAAGCGCATCAACCCAAAAGAGATGAAACAATGAAAGGTACATAAATTTTTCGTACAACAGAACTCTCTCAAGGAGCAAGTAAAATTTATTCATCCGATTTGCAGCTTCTTGATGAAGAAAGTAGTTTGTGGACCATGGACTTTGATGGAGCCTTGGGAAAGGAAGGGGCTGGCATTGGAGTGTGGATTCGCAGCCCTATAAATCAGTCACTTAAAATTCTTCCCAATGTTCGAATGTCCTCTTACAAGTTGGCATTCGACTGTTCAAACAATGAAGCAAAGTATGAGGCTTTGATAGTTGGCTTGAAAATTCTCAAGAAGTTAGGTGCCAAGAAAATTTCTTTGTATGGTGACTTCGAGATGGTAATAAAACAAGTCAAAGGGGAATATCAAGCCAAGCATCCTAAGCTGTGAGCTTACCAAAATTTAGTGTTATATATCCTCAAGACCCTTACCGATTATACTTTGTCACTGATTCCAAGGGACAACAAAGTTATTGTTGATTTTCTTGCCACTTCGGCCAACATGTTTAAAATTCCATTGCATCCTAATAAGAAGTATGAGATAAATGTAAAACACCACATTGTTGTTCCAGATAATGTTCAGTATTGGAAGTTATTTCAAGATGATAAACATATCAACAACTTCTTACATACCGAAGAGGAATTTGTGAATTCACAAATGGATAACCAATGCTATGAAGATGACCAAGAATTTCATGCTAGAGAAATACAAGTACTTTAGTTGAAATAAAACTCCATTGCAAGAGGTCTAGTGCCTTTGGAGGAGATTTTTGATCAAGACGATGTTGCACAAAAATAGAAAATTCTACCAAAAAAAGTGGGAGTGGAAGACCTCAATCTTGGCACTCCTGAAAAGCCAAATATGGTCAAGATTTCAAAATCCTTGGGCTCAAAAATGAAAGGTAAATATGCAGACCTCATGTCTCAGTTTTCTAATGTATTTTCTTTGGAATATTCTGATATGAAAGTGTATGATAAGAGTATAATATAGCATACAATTCCCTTAAATCCGGATCAGAAGCCTTTCTGCCAGAAGTTAAGGATAATGAATCCCCATTTTCTGCCCTCCATTCAAAAAAAGGTAAACAAATTATTTACTACTGGTATTATAGTTCCACTTCACTTTTCAAATTGGATGTCTAATTTGGTGCCAGTAAGGAAGAATACAGGAGAGATCCATTTGTGTATATCTTTCAGAAATTCTAATAAAGTGTCACTGAAAGAAAATTACCTACTACCAAAGATGGACCATATTTTGCAAAGGGTATTTGGATCTTCTAGACTTTCATTGCTATAGAGATACTCTAGGTATAATCATATTTTAGTCCACCCAGATGATCAGGAAAAGACAACCTTTACAACACCATGGGGTACCTTCATGTACGCCAAAATGCCCTTCGAATTGAAGAATGTAGGGGCGACTTTTCAACGAACAATGGATATTTCTTTCGCCAATGAAAAGGATATATTTTTCGTCATCTATCTTGATGACATCCCTGTTTTTTCCAAGACAGACGAGCATCAGCTATAACACTTGAAAACTGTTTTTAAAAGATGCTGAAAGTTTGGCATATCGTTGAACCCAAAGAAGAGTCTTTTTGCTATGGAGGAAGGTAAATTTTTGGGCCATATCATATCAAAGTATGGTACTCAGATAGATCCTTCAAGTATTGAATCAATTCAGACCTTGTACTATGCTAGGATAAAGAAGAAAATCCAATCATTCAATGGAAAAATCAAATTTTAAAGAAGATTTGTTCCCAATCTTGCTAAAAATTTGAGGAAAATTACTGACATGCTGAAGTTAAATGGTCTAAAGAGGAAAATAATTCATTCAATAAAGTTAAATTGGATTTATCTCACACTCCTATTCTTATTAGTCCATATTACACACTTGATTTCATCATTTTTTCATTTTATTTGGAGCATACTCTAGTTGTTTTCTTTATGGAAAAGAAAAATCAGAACACAGAGAAGCCCATCGTCTTCTTTAGTAGAACCATAAGAGATGGAGCCTTGGAGTACAATATCATTGAGAAACAGGCCTTGGTGTTTGTCAAAGAATTGAAGGAATTTCAAGTCTATATTCTCCACTCTCGTGTCATTTCATGTCCCAAATGTTGTTGTCAAAGATATGCTCACACAGAGTGATCCTCAAGGGAGGCGTGGCAAATGGATCATTGCTATGTTGGAGTATGGCTTGGAAATTAAGCCTACAAAGATGATCAAGGGACAAGGCTTGGAAAATATTATGGTGGACTCAAATCTACATTCTTTGGATATTAATTTTATTGCTGCATTATCTAAGGAGAAAGAGGTTGAAGTATTACTTGAGGTGTCCGAAATTTTTTCTTCATCACCATGGTATGTTGATATTGTTCATGTTTTGCAACACTTGAATCATCCTCCTGGCTTGCCTAGTAATAAAACTAGATCTTTGAATTTGAAATCTCTCAAGTATTTCATCCTTAACAATGTTTTGTATTGGAAATATCCGAGTGGAGTATTGTTGAATTGTTAGGTTGAAGGAGAAGTTGAAAAAGTGACAAGGGACTTTCATAAAGGCAACTGTGGCGGTAATCTTTATTGGAATACTACATCAAATAAGATCTTGAGGGTGGGATTCTATTGGAAAAGTATATTCTATGATGTCTATAAAACGACCATGAGTTGTCATGAATGTTAAATATTTCAGGGAAAGAAAAAACATTTTCCTTTTCCCTTGAAACCAATTGAAGTGCAAGCTCCATTTCAACAATGGGGACTTGAATTCATTGGTGAAATTCATCCTCCATCATCAGTCCAACATAAGAGGATACTCACTGCCACTGATTACTTCACTAAATGGATTGAATCCAACCCCAGGAGGCAAGCTCCTGATACTATCATTATTCAGTTTTTAGAGAACAATATTCTCTCTCATTTTGGCTGTCCATATAAAATCATTATTGACAATGAAGCTGCCTTTAATTCTAAAAATATGATTTACTTTTGTGATAAGTATCACATTAGGCTTGGTCATACTACAACATATTATCCTCAAGGCAATGGACTGGTTGAATCTTCAAATAAATCTTTAGTGAACATAATCAAGAAGATGTTGCAAGAGAACAAGAGAAATTGGCACAAAAATCTCACCAATGCTCCATGGGTGGATAGAGTTAGCACGAAGAGATCAATCAACATGTCACCTTTCCACCTTGTGTATGGTGCTGACATAGTGTTCCCTACTTCTTTATTTGTGCCAATGATGAAAATTATGCAAGAGATTGATAGTGAACCAAGCAATATCCAACGAAGGATCAAAAAATGATTCATCTAAAACATTCAAGAGATGAAGTTTTCAGTCACACTTCAAAACTTCAAGAGAAAATCAAGAATATTTATGATAAGAAGACCAAATCTGATTATTTTAAGCTAGGAGATGTTGTTCTTTGTTGGGATGCCCGAAATGAATACAAAGGTAAGCACAGAAAATTTGATAATCTATGGAAAGTTCCTTATAATATTACTACATTCAAAGGTAATACAAAAATTTTATTAGAAGATATTGAAGGGCCGGAAGTTCTGGGAGGACCAATCAATGGTAGGTTCCTCAAATATTACCTTACATGATAATTGAAGAAGAGGTTCATTTTCATTTTACATATCATTTTTTATTTGATGTCCAAGAATAAGGAAGTTGTTGTAGAAGTCAGAAGCCCGAGGAGAAGTCCATGGGACTTCTACATTCAGCTCATGTTTTTTCTTTCAAAAAAAAAAAAAGTTCAGAAGTTTCAATCAGTTGTTAAGTCAGATTCAAGTCATTTTTTTGAGTCTAAGTCATTTCCAGTTTAATTTCATCATCCCAAATTTGTCAAAGTTTTTGATTATCAATTTTTGACTCCACTACCCAATGGATAAGGAGACCTGATCTATGGTGTTCTTCACACCTCCTGAAGGAGCTTCCATCCCCAATTGGAGCCAATGTTAGTGTCAATATGTCCGGTGATCAAACATTCTCTTTCAGTTTATTTACTAGTAGTCCTAGGTCAAAAAATTCGTCTTTTCATACAAGTTTTCAAATAAATTTTGGTCACTGCTTATGGTCTAGGTCAGAAATGATGCTCCCCTCATTCCATCCATGGCCATAATCATCTTAGAGGTCATGTCACTCACTGTCATTTAGAGCCTTAGGTCATTCATTCCATCTCCATCTAAGTCTGTATCTAGGTCTCCTTGTTTTTCCATTAAAAATTCCAAAAAATGTCACCAAAGAGGGCGAGCAAGGCTTCATTTTCATCATATTAGTCTTTTAAAGGGAGTTAGCATGGTTAGGGGAATATAGTAAGACACTTTGTCTTATTTCAAAACTTGTTTCATTTTCAAATTTTCCTTTTTTTTCAAAAAGGGGTCAAAGGGATAAAATGGGGTAAATTTTACATCCTATGTCTTTATCCTAAGTCAAAATTTTTTTTTGTGAAAATATGAGCCTTTAGCCCAAAGTATTGAGTTTAATTTGTTTTATCCAAAGTTCGGGCTATGATGCATTTTATCCAAAGTTTTCTGCTAATTTCATAAGGGTCGAAAATGACAAAAAAAGTTTGTTGTTGGTGGTTAATTCTCGTGCATCACCCAACTGTCCGATCAATCACTTCACCAAACCAATGACCCACAACATTTTTTGGCCCCCCCTCGCCATCCTACCTTTACTGGGGGGGGGGTTCTGAAAAGGTGGTATCCTCTTGCTGGTCCCACAACGACGTGTCAACCTCTCCTCGTTTTGAAGCCGCCCCCCCTTCTCAATACCACAAGCCATCTTGACCCCCCTCCAAAAACCTCCAAAAACACCCTCCTTTCCCACCATTTTTCTCGTGTACCTCCCTCCACTCACCTACTACCATGCATCTCCTCTCTCCTGATCCAACTCCCGCTTACTATTCGATTCCCAAGCGCTCCCCTTCACTCTCATCCTAATGCGTGGCTCATTTTAAACCCTTGTTATGCATCTTTCAGTGTGTTGTTACACATCTAGGAGAGCTTGTTACTCATCTGTAAACCTTGTTACGCATCTATCAGTGTGTCGCGTTTTTGGTATTTTGCTCCAAAATCATTCATCCAAACTCCAAGGTCATTGTTATTAGTTTTTATAGCTACTACAATAGTAAGTGAACACCCACACCCTCCCTAAGGAAAATTTCTATCAAATCCTAAATTCTTACTACTTTTCCATTGGAAAAATAAGAAATTCATGTGTTTTCCTAGTTTATCCACCTCCATCATATCCACTTCACCAAATTTCACATATACTCTAAATCTAACATACAACCCTACATCCTGAATATTTTTGGGAATTTTTCTTGGCTTCACTACCCTTCATTCCATCTTCCAAACTTACCCTATCCATGTCCTCTGTTTTTCCAAATTCACAATCAACATACCCACTACACCTAAACACCCAGAATTTCATCCTCTTGATATACATTATGGAAAGTGAAAAGAAAATCCACAAAGGAGGGCACCAAATTAGATTTGAACCCTCCACCTTGCAAGAAGTTAATGCATCAAATTTTTCCAAAGGATGTTTTGAGAGGACTGGATACTTGAAATTCAGTGAGAAAATCATGGAATAAGGCTATCATCTCCAATTGACTAGCTCATTTTCCACATGTTTCAGTATGGGAAAGACCATCATTATAGGTGTAGAGTTCAACTTATCAGCAAATGTGATTTCTTCAGCAACAAGTATACCTAGTCATGGACAAAAGTGGTTTAAGGGCATGGATATAGACCTTGAAAATTACAAACTGTTCCTCAAACCTCATGCTAGCGAGAACCTTGAGTACATATTTCCTTTCAGGCACCTCCTTAACATATATGCTCCTTTGATGAGGTTAATTGTGAAATATTTCAGATGTGAAGGGAGATTCTCCAGGTTGTACATGTACCATATTAGATTATTCATGTAATTTACCTCTACTAAACCACTTGAATTACCATATTACTTGTACAGAAGTTTGGTTAGAATGATTGAGAAAGTTCAGTGCAGAAACAAAGATCATCACCCAAGTATTTTCCATCATGGTCTAGTCAAACTCATTTTTTTGCATCATCTCTCAGCCATCAATATGACTTGGGAAACATTCATGGAGAAAGTAGTAGTAGCGCCCACCACTAGTCCTCCTGTCATGCATAGCACACAATCACCATAAGTATCAGCACAACCAATGGAGGTTGGCTCTTCCAACATGCAAACTAAGATTTCAAAGGCTCCTAGGGTTGCTGGGTTTACTCACACCTATGAGAAGGGAAAGAGATAGGTCTTTGCTCCCAAATTCATCAAAAGTGTACCTACACTTGACACTATAGATGAGCAATGAGAAAAAGAGGAGCAACTACTCATGCATCAGATTGAATCACCATTGCACCAACATGATGAACGAGCACCCATAAATGTTGACATGGAAAATAAGGTTGAGAACAAGTCATCTGAGGATATCATTAGGGAGAAATATGAGGAAATAGCAAAGTTGAGGGAGATTTTCTCCATTGTAAATTCTCAAATTATTTTCCTACAACAAGAAAATTGGCAATTAAAGGTGAGGCAGTTGATACAAAGTAAACCTAAGGCAGACCTAGGGACATAAAAAAGGTAAAGGAAAGAAAGTAATAAATTTTGATAAAATTCAGGACATGGAGATTGAAACACAACAAAGAAGGCCAAAGACAAGAGGCCGTAAGAGGGCGTTGGAGCTAGAAAGACGGTCAACCATCTACCTAAACAATTGACCTTTGATGAGATAATAGCTATGGAGATAAATCAAGACAAAGAAATCTGGTTAGGAAGGGTGAATGAAAATTTGGAGAAGCTTTTGAAAAGAGCCAAAAGAGACAACAATCTTCATAGGCATATGGCCAATCATTATTGTACCAAGAACAAAATTTCACAAATCAGGTTTAAACAAGTGAAAAAGAAGCTCAAAGAGGCTCAAATGAAGCTAAAGGAGAAGGATAATTTAGATATGTTGAATGAATCTTCATTGCATGTTTAGCACGTCAGCCACAGGTTCCAAAAAACAAATTTGGACATTTTTTGAGCAATTTTGGTATTTTTAGTGATTTTTGCACTAAACTGGAAATTCAGCCTTCACAGATGCGTAGTGCCAAGTTGTTACACTTTTTACTAAAGCATACAAATGATGAATGGCTTACATGGTTGAATGAATTTTTATGAGTACATCATAGATCAAGAACCCTTGCTACATGGAAAGCTATAGTTTGGAAGAAAAATCCAAAAAACCACCAGTTTTCTATGCTTCTGCCAATATTTTCGACAGTCTCTTACACATCTAGAGTAACCTTGGGAGAATAAATTTTTGGAGGCTTCCCATGGGTAATTTTTCAAAATTCAAGATGTTCTGGAAACTAGACAAACATGGCTAGTTGAACTATCTTTCACATTTTTATTTTGAGTCCTAAAAGTCGTTCAAAATCAGCTACAAAAAAGTGTAACACGTTTGCATAGGATTCCTCGGGACACTTGTCAAGCCCAAAAAAAGTCATAATTTCAAGGTTTTAATTTCCTTTTAGCTGGAATTGGATTAATTGAGTTGGTTTTTTCCTCTTATCATGAGGAAACATGTAATTTAATGTGGGGGACACACACTCCTAGTCTTTAGTTGAATTTGAGGGAATAGTTTCTAACCTCCCTAAATTATCGGAAGAGATCCATCTCATGTATTTATGATGTATTTTGGATGGGATTTTGACCCTATGAGGTTTCATGGTGCATATTTTCTATAATTAGACCCCATTTAGTCTTTTCTTGGGTTGGATAGTTTTTTTAGGCATTGGAGCTATTGTACAAGCCTTTTGGAATGAAATCAAAGATAAAGTTGTAGAAATTGTGTTGAGAATCCTATGGTATGCCTTGGAGAATTTTTTCTTTCTGTGTATGTTTATCTTATCATGTTGAATGATATTATTTCCTCTTTCATATACATGCTTCTATATGTTTATCTTGTTAGTTTATAAGCCGAAAACATGCCTTTTCATGATTTTTTTTAACAATATTTACATTATATGTTATGTTCTTCTAAATGAATGAATTCACCTTAGTGCTCATTCAAACTTTCTATCCTTTAATCCTATAAAAAATGAAAAAATAAGCATGCTTTCAAGCTACCTACATGGCCTCATCCATATTATTTGCAACTTGACCTTGAAATTTGACCTAAAACCCTAGACCTAGTCTCCTTACTGTCATTCCTATCCAACACAGAAACACCAAACAAAAGCCTTATTTATTGAGCTTATATACCTAGCCTAAGATCATTAGATATTCAATCATTTCATTAACTGCAAAGTGACATTGAGAGAGCCCTCTCTAGTCCTGGTAGGGCTAGCTACTTGACCTAAAGGTTGCTCTATGGTTTCCTTCCTTCATTCCCACTACCAGCCTTGGGAAATTGGGGGGAGTGATAACATAATGCACAATTATTGTTATTTAGGATTGTGTAGTGAATATTAGAAAGGAGTGCACTACTGAGTAAGAGTGCACAACACTGGTACTATGAAGTGTGCTTAGCCTATATGGGTAAGTCTTCTTGTGAATACATCAAGCGTGAAAGAAAGAAGTTATGACAGTTAAGATTTCTAGAGAAAATTGAACACTTAGACAACATGACTGAGCATGACATTAATGGATTGAAACAAAATATGGAATGATCATAAGGAGGCTCCAAAATTTGAATGTAGAAAAATTTTCGAAGGGTGTTGTAGCAGCTACAACAAAATTTTATGCCCTTCCCAAGACTAACTATCTTTAATCACTTATGAAACTGAATACTTCAATTTTAAAACTATTTTGTTTTTAACGATTTTTAAAAATATGAACATGCAAATAATAATGAGTTATTTAAAATAACCCACTTTCCAAAGATTTAATAAACTCATTTTAAAATGGAGCCCACCCATTTACAAAACTTTATAAAACTTATACACATATTTTATTTGAACCCAATTAAATATATGGACTATTATTTAAAACTGGAGTGAAGGTTAAGCAAGCCCCATGATATCTTCATGCATACGTAAAAAACGTTGTTCATTTTGTGAAGATCACAAACAAATTTATGTCAGGTGCCTCTAATTATGGAATGATGGGGTGTTGTAGCTGTTACAACCACCCTCCAAATTTTTTCCCATGCTTGGATTTTGGAGCCTCTCTTCAGTCCACAAGAACTTATCCTTCGCTATCATTAATTATTCATACTATTTCAAATAATTATCATTTATCACAGAGCTTGTGATGCCTTATTTTGATATCGATCTTAAATTTTTAGTCACATGTCATCTTCTTCCTCAACCTTGTAGCTTTTTCAGTCTTCTGTTTAGAGATTGTGCGATCTTGGAAGGCAGGCCAGCCTTGAGGAACATAATTGCACAGTTTTGAAAGGAAATACAACCTTGAGCTCAGAAACTACACAAACCTGAGGGGCATACATTCCTTGAGCTCATAAATTGCACAAAAGCCTCCTTGCCCTTAGAAACTGCGCAATGCGCCGAACTAAGAAGTTTCCTAGTTACTTGTTATTGGGAATTGTGCAATCCTTCTTGGCAGTGTGGGAAGCTAGTCTCTTGGAAAAGAAAAAAAGAAAAATTAGAAAAAGTAACTCTTAGAAAATAGGAATTGGATTAAGTAGTTTCCTAAAGTCTGACACAAGTTTCTATTTTTGACCAACTTTTTCCTTGATTTTAGGCATGCGAGTCATAAACCTTAATTGAATTAAATATATATAATAGATTCCCCTAGATATCATTTTCAAATTCTATCTCGGAGCTCTAGATTTCCCAAGGAGATCAGGGAGATTTCAGTGGAGTTTGTGGCGCTTTTCCGGGTATGTTTTGCTTTTGTTGTATTTTGTCGTTGTTTATGTCATTTAGCTTTCGTTAGTGATGTTTTGCTTGTTTCTCTTCATTTTTGCTGGTTTTTAAACTTATATTAGCTTATACATGTGGTTATTTAGCTCGTCATTCACCTTTTACAAGCGTAACATCAGTTTTCTTGTTTTTTCCCATTAGTAATCGTTGTTTCGTCGACTCTCCATGAATACTTGTTTTTCCTTTTGCATGTCGATATTATGCACTTAATTTGTACTGATATATCTATCCTTAGTAATATTTTCACTCTAACTTGCACCATCACTCAGATATGCAAGTTTCCCATACTATTTTCGGGCATATCTTCCCTTTACTTGGTCAACCGTTGCCTTGTTTTACTGGGAACTATACAAGTCCCAGGATCAAGCTTTATGCTTGGCCTCTGATATTGCACAATGCACAACACTTAGCTGACCCAAATACGCATTGTGAATTTCCATGGCTCAAGCCTATCCCTAAGCCACTGAGACTGCGTAATGTGTAGTCTCTCCCTCAATCTGCCCAGGGTGAGACTACGCATTGCGCAGTCTCAAGCCTCAAGCTGGCCCCCTGGCTACTGATAGTGAAAAATGTGCAGTTCATGCTATCAATATCGGTTCATTCACCTCAATATTTGCACAATATTTCCCTTCAGACAGGTGGTTGCTGCTAATATCTTTCTTTGTGAGTCATTTTGCTGAAGCTAATCCATCTTTTCCCTAAGTGCATTTTCTTCCTACAGGTATTGAAGTTGTTGAGCACTTCTCATCATCAGTTATTATCATAAGGGAATCAAAGAGATATTCTCCAAAGGATACCACTGAAAGAATCACCTAGGAGGTAGCTAAGAGTACTTCAATGAATTTACCATTTTTCGCAAATACTCAACTATTCATAGAAAAAGGGTCAGATATCACATGGCACAAATTAAATGAAGCTTTCTAAGCAAGAAGCTTCAATGAAGATCTTAAGGACTGATAGGTGTATATCAATGTCCAAAATTTAGGGTTACATAAGATTTCATGCAGGTATATGTCTTTCCCATGTACAAATGCTATCAGCTGGATAATTTCACATATATATTCCAAGACTGTGACTATGAACAATTCCAATGGAAAAACACTTGCTTCTTTTCTAGCATCAGATTACCATTTCATTTACCAGAGCTAGAATCGCTCATGGATTCTTACTTCTATGCCACCACAAGCTACTTGAGCACAAAGGACATTATCAAAAGCTAGGTGAGAGAGACAAAAAAGTTTTTTCAAATACCCACCAACACCTACAAGACAAAATATCTCAGGAGGGACTATCAGCTTTTGATAGTTCTATGTTGCAGAATCTATGGTTAGCAGAGTACTGAGACCTTCCCTGCAAGGTGTGAATTCTCACTAAACTAGGTTTGAATGGAGGAAAACCATTCAACTGGACAAACTTGTTGGATCAACGACTGAAGATCCATGTAGCTAATTTCCTAAATCATCCCAAGGGAAAGAAAGCTATATTTTACATGTATTCCTACCTGCTGGATGCAATTTCCACTCACAATTCATTTCCTGACATGAATTGGACCTGGACACCAAGATATTTTGTCGTGTACATCTATTGTAAGATGATTTTGGTGTGCATCCACAAAGGATTAATGGAAAGGTTGATTGATCACTTCCTCATTCGTTATAAAAATTGATCTTTGAGGAAGAGCCCCATTGCATGTCACGTGGGGAAATGGAAGCAATGTTGGAGATAGAAGATTGGTTTGCCTCACCAGATGAAGGCTTTCTTCAGAATGTTCCGTGGAGAAAATTCTCCACATCTTCTACTGAGGTATACCACCAATAAGTTAGTAATGCAATCATTTGTGTACCATATTTCCATAGGGTAATCAAAAGTTCTGTACATGAAAAATAAAACACCTTATCCCGCTCTTATTATGGAGATCAGATTGTACAAAATAAAGATTTTGAAAATCATAGACATCGAATTCAAGGAGATAGAAAATTTTGAATTCGTTTGTTTGAACTTCAACACATATGATCCAAGGAATGTTTGTAAAGACCATTGTGCAAGGATTCATTTCCAGTGGCCAAGCTATACATTCTATAGACCTGAGGAAGAAGCATGGAAGAGTTTCTATAATCCCCCCAAGTCCCATGAAATAGTCAGCTTTGCTGGAACATCACAGGTTACTCCGCAGAAGGAAATCACTCCATAAGTAGTACAAGCAAAAAGGTGCAACTCAGTGCACGGAAAGGGTAAGAGGAAGGTTGCATGTATCCCATGGGGAGAGTGAAGCCGCAAGATGAAATCGAATCTAGTCATTCTGAAAGGGGCCATAGCAGTAGGGAAGAAGAGGAAACAAAGGATGTGGAAGTAGACCAAAAGCATAGGGAAGATAAAGAGTAGAGGATATTGGAGGAAGAAAGGAAGAAGTAGGAAGAAGAATAAATGTGAAGAGTAGAAGAAGAAGAAGCTACACGGATAGAGGCAGAGGAATAATAGAATAACTAACTACTAGAAGAGGGGAGAGAACAATTGCAGGACAAGGAGCTCGCTCAAGAAATTGAAGAGTTTATTGTGATTAAAGACATATAGGTGGAACCGAAGCCATTGAATCAAGATGTTGATTTGATGCCTAGCACTCAATAGGTCACCATTCAGTCCCCCCCCTCCTCTGGTGTAGCATAGAAATCTCCAAGCGAGGAATAGGACATTGTTCCTCTTGATGAGGGTCTGTTTGTTGACACATACAATATGAATTACGACAAGATTCATAAGAATATTGTACATGCAAGGAAAAAACAATTTCTGGATTATATTGCATGTCCTACATTCATTAGAGAAATTGTGATTGTGACAGACACTAGGAGGAATTTTAATGCCATTATCGCAACCAACTTGGAATTTGCGCGGTGGAGGCAGGTTGTTAGGAGGCAGTAAATTGGTGTGTGTCTGAACCAATTTTTGTATGACAATGTGAGACAATTATATATTGTACTGAGAGCTCTTGGAGTAGATTTTTGTATGAGATTGTTTCATGATCCATGATATACATAATATATGATACTTGGGGTTTTTAGCTTTAATCTTTCCCGCTAAAAAGAACTTGTTTTGTGCAATTGATTTTTCTTCATGTGTTTGCAATTGGTGATTAAATTTCCGCAAACAATTAAGTAGAAGGATTATGTATTTAACAGTGGATTTAATTGTTAGATCAAGAGGGTCTAGTAATACATCACAGTATTTATAAAATTTATACATGGTATTGGAGCAGAGAAGATTGCAATATTGAAGCAGTAGCCGAGTTTTTGTTGGTGGAAACAATTGCTGCTAGAATTTCTTGGTGCGACAGTTGAGTAAACATCGAAATGGCTTTCAATGGTTTGCGGTTAGAGTATGCACTCGAGGGTAGCTTGAACTACATTTCATGTAAGGATAGGATGGAAGCAGTGCTTGAATACAATGGCTTGAAGGAATTCAT
Source organism: Pinus albicaulis (assembly GCA_034641835.2). Taxonomy (NCBI): domain Eukaryota; kingdom Viridiplantae; phylum Streptophyta; class Pinopsida; order Pinales; family Pinaceae; genus Pinus; species Pinus albicaulis. The sequence continues at coordinate 704,569,892 of CM076584.1, forward strand.
CGACAGAGATGTTCCTAAGCCTACTTCGACAGATGCTACAGTACTTGATGCATGGCAAAAGAAAGTAGCAAGGGCGAGGAGGATTATGTTGGAAGGTGTGAGAGACCATATTGTCTCAAGCCTTCATGGGAAAGCCACTCTATTTTCAATGTGGAAGGCTTTGATGGATATTTTCCAAAGAAGCAATGACCATAGGAAATTGGTGCTGAAGGATAAACTCAGAAAAATCAAGATGGAGAAGAACAACACTATTCTGGTGTACTTAACAAAGTTTGTCCAATGTAGGGATGATATTGGGAGTGTATGAGTAAGTGTTGCTGATGAAGATTTGGTGAGCTTGGCTCTCTTGGGACTTCCTAAGATTTGGCTTAGTTATCAAGACTCTGTTAACGGACAGGAAAAACTGCCGGATTGGCAATGACTATGGTCGGATCTAGTGTAGGAGGAATTCAGGCGGAACACCAGAGATGGCTCTTCATCAATGCATGATGATGAAGAGGATTTTGCTTTGGCTACCAAGGTGAAGAAGGGGAAGGGGAAGAAATTCCATTCTAAATCTAAGGTCGTTGAAGATGGAAAGGAGCACAACATGTCCAATGTGAAGTGTTTTCACTGTCATGAGTATGGACATATTTCCACAAATTGTCCACATAAGAAGAAGAACAAGATGGTTGCTGGAGTTGCAGTTGGTGAGGCTCTTACCTCGCAATTTGAGCTTGACTTCTCATGGATCGCATGTATGGTGTCTAGTGCATTAGGATCGGGGTGGTACTTTGATAGTGGTGCTTCCTTTCACATGACGGGAGATAAGAAAATTTTCAGTGACTTGGAGGGAAAGATCTCTAGATGCATATTGAGTTGGGCGATGATGGACGATACAATGCGACCGGCATTGATACCATTACCTTTCAGAGGGTGTTAGGTAAAATATTTCATTTAAAATATTTTATGCATGTTCCTGGTTTGAAGAAAAAATTAATCTCAGTCGCAATGTTAGAGGATAGAGGCTATGATGTTGTCTTTAGTGAAGGAAAAGTTTTCCTGCGACACAAAGAAATAGGGCAAGCCAAGAAGGTTTGGATTCGAGTTAATAATATCTATAGATGAATTAGATGGGATTTATACTGAGATTCATACTGTTGGGAAGTGTGAGAAAGCCATGCAATTGACACTTGAGAGAGAGCAGGATTTGCATGTAGATAAGAGTGAACCTCGGGATGTGGAGCAGCCCAAGATGAGGATCATGGAGCAGGAGCAACCACTCATGCAAAGAAATTTCGAGCCAGATGAGCATAGGGAGTGCATGAAGCTATACTACCAAGTGAGAGGTGGGGGAACATGCATGATTAATCCCAAGAAGAAATTTCTGGGTAGGATTCATTGAGATTGTGTGGATCTCATGAATTGAACTTGGCTACGAGGAGCCCACAGAGTAGCAGTAGCAGGATTAGTTGGATTGATGCAATCAGATCAAAGTGACAGTGTTAGATACTGGAGCACGGATCAGAGTTGGTAGCAAGTGCAGAGTGCATGGGTGAAAAGTTCAACAATGCAGTGGTTCCTGAAGACATGTGTAATAACTAAGAAAAATTCAAAAGACTTTGATGACAGATACGTTATACTAATTCATTTGTTTAGAGGCTATTCAATTTTGCAAGTGTTGCATGCAAAGGTTGCAGGGCGAATTCATGGAGTTGCATGTCGCATGCAAAGACATTCCTTTCTTGTTGAGAGGGAGTGTTGAAGATTTCAACAAGAAACAGTGAAATTGGCATCCAGAAACATCATCCTTGATCCTAGTGAAAAATAAGCACCTACACTAGGTGGGGCCCACATAGGATATTTTTAGGTGATGTGTCTATTTTTAGAATTTGGATCAAAGTCTATTTTTAGTAGTAATATATTTATAGATGGTTGAGAATATTATATGGATGGATGGGCGTCTAAGTTTGGAATGCATGTGCGAAGTTGTTTCGTGGAATGCATGTCTAAAATTAGAATGCATGTCGATTTTTGTTAAGCCCTTAACAAAAATTAGACAATAAATAATTATATATTTTCATTGGGCACTTGGAACTAGTTAAATGAAGTGGCAAATCAATTAGCTAAGTGGATTTTGAGTTAAATTGGTTGGTTGGTGGGACATGCAGGTTGACTTCATTGTAATTGAGTGTGACAAAGTTGTAACAGAGTTGGATGTGTAGTTATGTGAGTTGTTATTTAGTTTAACTCATTTAAGTGATTTAAACTCAGTTATGCTAGTTGTAACTGGTTGTAACTAAAGATACACTAGTGATATATCAATTAATTAATTATTTAATTAATTTACAAGCAATGGTATCACATGCAACTGAAGAAATACTACTGTTAACTACATGCATTTCAAATCCAGTGGAGACCTAGTTGAGAGATAGGTGAAAGGGCCTGGTTGACTATCAGTTGTGACTATAGTGGTGCATTCAATGCAACCACACACACATTGGAGATGCTTATGAGGATCGCGCAGTCAAGGCTGGCCATATCGAAATCATTCAGAAGTTCTTGAACATCATGGATTGCGTAGTGGAGGCAGGCTGTCAGGAGGCAGTAAATTGGTGCATGTGTGAGCCAATTTTTGTATGACAGTGTGAGACAATTGTATATTGTACTAAGAGCTCTTGGAGTAGAGTTTTGCATGAGATTGTTTCATGATCCATGATATACATAATATATGATAGTTGGGGTTTTTAGCTTTAATATTTCCTGGTAAAAATATCTTGTTATGTGCAATTGATTTTTCTTCATGTGTTTGCAATTGGGGATTAAATTTCTACAAAGAATTAAATAGAAGGATTATGTATTTAACAGTGGATTCAATTTTTAGATCAGGAGAGTCTGGTAATACATCATAGTATTTATAAAATTTCTATAGTGAGATAATTTGGAATGTTGTCTCCCTTTTCCATCTTGATCTTCCTGAGTTTATCTTTGAGCGCCAATTTCTTATGGTCGATGTTGCTTTGGAAAATATCTGTCAAAGCCTTCCACATAGCACATGGTGTGGATTTCCCTTGAAGGCTTGAGACAATGTGGTCTCATACACCTTCCAACAGAATTCTCCTCGCCTTTGCCACTTTCTTTTGCCATGCGTCAAGTAATGCAACATCTGTCAAAGTGGGCTTAGGAACATCACTGTTGATGAATTCCTTCAAGCCATTATCTTCGAGCACTGCCTCCATCCTGTCCTTCCAGTAAATGCAGTTCAAGCTTCCCTTGAGTGCATACTCTAGCCACAAGCCATTGGAATCCATTTCGATGTTTACTCAATTGTAGCACCAAGAAAATATTTCTGCAAATTTGAATTCTTTCAACCAACAAACTCACCTCCTGTTCAAAATTGCAATCCTTTGTGCTCCGATACCATGTAGAAATTTTAATAAAAATTATGTATTACTATCATATATTATGTATATATCATGGATCATGAAAAAATCTCATACAAAACTCTAATCCAAGAGCTCTCAATACAATATACAATCGTCTCACACTGTCATACAAAAATTGGCAAATTCATGTGCCAATTTACTACCTCTAGACAACCTACCTCCACTGCACAATCTCAGCTGATAGAAATCCTTGAATGAATGGAATCTTGCTTGCCTTGATTGCACAATCCTCATGGTCACATCCAACGTGTGTGTGGTTGCATGAGTGCACCCACTAATGTCACAACTGATATTCAAACTGTTCCTTTCACCTACATCTCAATTGCGTCTCCACTGGATCTGACATGCATGTAGTTAAAAATAGTAAATATTTAGTTGCATGTGAGACCACTGATTGTGAATTAATTAATAATTAGTTCAATTATCTCTCACTAGTGTATCTTCAGTTACAACTAGCACAACTGAGTTTAACTCATTTAACTGAGTTAAACTACTTTACAACTCACATAACTACACATCCAACTTTGATACAACTTCGAATCACTCAGTTACAATTAATTCTACTTGCATGTCCCACCAACCAACCTTTTAACTCGAATTTCATATAGCTAACTAATTTTCCACTTTCGTTAACTATTTCCAAGTGCTCATTGAGAATATATTATTGTTTATTTTCCAACTATTATTAAGGGATAATAATAGTCGACATGCGATCTATAAATAGAACTCGCACATAAATCTATAAATAGATCATAATCTATAAATATAATTTTCTCTTGCATCTATAAATATACCTCCACCTAAAAATAGCTTGAGGCTCCATCCTAGTGTAGGTGCATTATGTTCACTAGGATCTTCTTGTTGAATGTCAACACAGGGTATGCTTACTGGAGAAGATTCCAAGTGGTATGTTGACCAAGCCTCTTCCTCTCATACTACTTTTGTGAATCTTGCCAAGGCTTTTCTCTCATACTTCTAGCTTCCCCTTCGCTATGACACCGATACTGAACTCTTGACCTCTTTCTGTTAATCGTCTGTGACCCGCTTACCTTACCATGTTCAATAATGGCGAAGAAGAAAGAGCCTATATCAAGCCCCTACCTTTGAAGACCGTGTCTACATGGTTAGGTTCCTTAGATACCTTTTGCCTGCTATTGGAAAATATTTCGCATCTCACTTCCCTCAGACCAAGGAAGTGGCCCTCCAGATTGCGTTGAAATATGATCTAATCTAGGCATAATCTGGTTATGTTTATACCCTCTTACCTAATCTCCCTAGACTCGGTGGTGCCAATGCACCGAGGGCATCCCATGCCGCTGACGGTATCATTGGAGCCCTTTCACATATGTACACTCATCCTCCCATGGGTTATGGTTTCCCTCAGGGAGGGGCCAGCTCCTCCAGCACTTCCTCCCCTCCTAGTAGCATGTATCTAGGATACAACATGCCTCCTCCCTTTGCCCAACCTGTTTACCCCAATGTTGCCCAACCTCCTTATTATCTGTATCAACAACCTGTTGCTCCAGCTCCTCTAGGATTAGCACCTCAACCTCCCTTGCCTTCTCAAGCTTTGAAACAGTAGCCACCACCCCCTCAGGGTTAGGTGTATGCGTAGTAGTGTGCGACTAATCCTCCTACTTCCAAAAATAAGAGGAAAGGCAACCAAAACCAATCTACCCCAGGTAATACAGGAACCAATCCCCAAAGGAATGCACCTAAGACGACAACCCAACAACAGGGCACTGAGCCCAAGCAGGACAAGCCCATTCGCACAAATAAACCTTGTTCTTGTTGCCGTGTCTATGGTCACTACACCCATGATTGTCCTTTTTTACCTTAGATGCGTCAGATGTGGGAAGTTCAAGCAACATCTCGAGGACAACAAGCCCCCCCTTTGGTTCATCCTAATGCTGCCCCTATCCAACTGGTTGTGTTTACCAATCCTTTCCCCCAGCAAGGATATGTGACTGCCCAACCCCCTGAAATTCAGGCAGCCACCCAATCTCCTCCATTTGGTACCTATGATTACCAGATCCTCATGATGAACTCTGACCAACCCACTACCGTTGACCTCAACCTTCAGACTCGGTCCCGTCAGTACAACAAGCCCCCCGCTACGTCTGCTACTAAGCCCCCTTCTTCAGGTCCCACAAAGCCTCTTTTGACACCCAATGGTCCTTTACTGATCCCTCATCCTAAGGCAGAGGGTCATACCAAGATCAAGAAGGGACCATTACGCTGGAACACAGCTTCTGGTAAAGCTGCCCACTCCTATAGTATAGTAGATTACTTGGCGTAATCGCATGTCGCCATGTCAATGTTGGAAGTCCTCCAGTTGTGCCCTTCACAATGAAAATATCTACTAAATACCATGGGCGCTATGGATCCTTCAGATGATCATTTGATTTTCTTCGATGTTGACCAGTCAGAACATCCCCTTGTTCCTGCTTTCGTCACCTTCCAAATCCCTGTCAAGATCCAAAATGCCAACATCTCCTGTTGTATCATTGATGAGGGGGAATCCACCTGTGTGATGTCCACTTAGGTTTGGAAGCAACTCGGATCTCCTGAGTTAGCACCTTCCACTATCACCCTCCTAGCGTGGGATGGCCACTCTTCCCAACCCCTTGGCATGTTCTACAACTTTCCTATTACTCTTGCGGGCAAGACTATTTGTGTTAACATAGAAGTCATTGATGCCCCCTTAGACTACAACAGTCTATTGGGTCGTAGTTACACATATGCGATGTATGTTGTCCCATCTATGGTTCACTATAATATGTTATTTCCTCACAACGGAAAGATTGTCACCATCGACTAATTGACATATTACGAACCAAAGTCTCAAACCTCCCCTGAGTCCATCATCTCTTCAGTGGCCAATAGAAAAATAGTCGAACCTCCGACCAGTGTCTCACCGAGAGTCTATAAATATTCCTCTTTGCTTGGTTCATTCCCTGGTCTCCCTCCTCCTCTCTCTGCTCCTAGCTCACCGAATTTTTGCATGATGCAATCATATTGGTCTGAACTCAAACGGACTGATTCGACTAGTCAATAGCCCCGCGCTCCACAACCTACTCCTAGCACCTCAATTCAGCCTTTAGGACCCCATCCTTAAGGCCCCTCATCCGTATTTGGTGTCTGTGATCCTATCTACCCTCCTGGAATGGTTCCCCCTGGCCTTAACCATCTTAGAGTTGTCCCGCTTGGCCATTACCCCTCTGGTCAAATACCATTTCTTGCTCCCCCTCCCGGAGTATTTTTGATACCTGTTATGGCTACCTTGTGTCTTCCTAACATGACCCTGGGGATCCCAGTATGGTACATTGATCCCCCAGCCACTATCCCACCTGGTCAACCCAAACCTTATACTGCTTTGACCTCGGTCCAACCGGTCGCCATGACCCCTCCCTTTGATTATGTGCCTCAGCCACCTCAACACGAACCTACTCTTGTTGCGAAAGCATCAGGTGAGGGGGGAAAAGCCCGAAAAAAGGCACGTAAGGAAAAGTTTGCCCAGAAAACCCCTTCTCCTCCTCAGCCTTCAAAGCATACCCCTCCGTGTGATTTGTGTGATGTTATCGGTCATGGCACCCATAACTGTCCTGAATTGCCTCGTATCAAGCCCATGGTCAATGTCGCGTTTCCTAAGTCTAAAGTCCCTACAACCCCTGTTACTTTCCCGAGTACAACCAAGAACCCCAAGACTGTTCACACCAACCACCCTTGTGCTTTGTGTGATCTCCATGGCCATTATACCCACCTTTTTCCTCGCCTCAAGCATTAACACACCTCCTTGGAAGTAGTTCAGAAATACGAGACTGAACAAAATGAGTACGCCTCTCCCGTACTTGCATAGTATGGTTCGGCCCAACCTGAGGATACATCTTCTCCCATTGAAATTCCCCCTCTTGATTTCAAGATGAAGGAGTATTCGACCACTATCCTCTACCTCTCATCATCTATGAGATCCATGTTGGAAGACCCCTCTCTGAATTACCCTTATATTTTCTTGACCTCCCTTCAGCGATCACCTTGGGCTCAACATCGTTGGATCCCTTATCTAATTGTTCTTCCGTCACCCCCCGTGATGATGTGCATGTGAACCTCTCTTCTCATGATGATGAGTCAGGTAGCTTCGCCGTGTTAGGTGGTCTTTCTTCCACCAGTCACTCCATCTTCTATTACGATGATGACATTATGGAAGCAATCACCACCCTTGACTTTATCTATCCCCCCTAACATCAAACCCATGCATTTGAACCACATACACCTTGTGGCCATTACATTGACACCTAATGTTTAGGTAAGGGGGCACCCATATTTGAGAGTCTAGGAGAAGCAATTCTCCACAACCCTCCTAGTGCATCTAGTTGTGTCAACTCTAGTACCATTATTCTTCCCCATTTAGAAGAACCTCTAGAGTCCCATATCACTTCAGATCACTATAGGGATGATCCCCCTCATCATTCCTTCATCTTACATCAACAACCCAGTCCCTTAGACATTGTTGTTGAGCAACCTGTGTGTTTTCTACGTGAGCACCAGTTCATTATATCCAAATCCACTCTTTGGGATAGTGAAACCATGTATGTGAACCCATAAATTTAGTCCATTTTCTTCATATATGCAGTACCAAAAGAGATTGGTAATCCTCTATTCCCTTTCTCGAACTGCATCTATCTAGTCTTCCCTTAGAAGATAACCATAACGTAAACAAATGGCGAACCACATCATAAAAATGTGTTTAGATTCCACTTTTCTAAATACATTTGGCATGAACATAACATGCTTAGGGGCACCTATGCCCCTCAACCATAAAAATCCCAGATCTTAGCCAAAAACAACACTGAAACCCCCTTTCTATGACAACTCGCAATTTTTAGGTCATTTCCTAGGACAGGTCGCAGTTTTTTTTCCCAGTACCTGCTACCCAGGTCGCAAAACAAACCCCAAAAAGTGCGACCTTGCCTGTTCCTGGGCTCTAGGTGCCTAATCTGAAAATTTAATCCACTGAATTGAAAGAGTATGGTTAGGTATCTTACCTGCAACTAACAGATCTTGATTCCAATGGTCGGTTTATCCGCTACGATCACTGCAATATTTAGGGCCTTTTCTCCTCTCTACATTCACCACAACTACAGTTGCAAATGAAGAAAATTGGAGGGAAAATTCCTTATTAAAAGAAACACCCCAATTTTTTCTTTCGCCAGCTGCAACCAAATCGTAGATCAATTTGAAAAACTGTCAGCATTGTTAGAAATCTCTCAGTGAGCTATCAAATGGGTATCCTTTCGTTTTTTGCGATTTGATACTTCACCTAGACACATTTTTCCAAGAAGAGTAACTTCACCACTCCTAAAAATTGAATTTATTCACTTTCAACATTTGTACTTGGGACACCACCTTGCCTTCATACATGTCCATGATCGTGTCAATTTTCTTCATGAATAACCATCTTGTGCTCATGCTTTTATGGTCCCCACCGTGCCTATTATGTGTGGCAGCATCATCGGGTCACCCTTGTTTAGAGCACATGAGTTGAGTCATCATCGCATGCATCGAGTTTTTCCCGAGTCCCATTGTATCCCTCTACAATCCTCCATCCTTCATTGCTTTGTTCCTCTTTCTTGTCGCACATTTTGGCCTTCAGTCATATTGTCCCTTTTCCCCTCTAGTGTCGAGAAGGTAGCTGCTAGGTCATCCATTCCATTTATGATCTAACAAGGGAAGTCGTCAGTCTACTACTCAGTACCCCCATTCCACCATCATCCCTGGTGTTAGTATATCAGTCGCTCTACTATTATCCCTCGTGCCTTAGCTGAGGACCCCTTATTGCCTCACCTATGGCGGACCTCTTTATGTCAACATTAGCTTACTCATTCCAGAAGATAGCTCTAGAGGGCGGTGTACCTTGGTTCCAGCTTCCACTCTTGTTCGGTGCCTTGGATTAGGCAAAGGGACTCTTTATTTCCCTTTGACTTGATTGTTTCTTAGCTCCAACTCCTTATGGCATGATCGAGATCTGTATACTTGATGGTTTAGTGATGCAAAAAATTGTGCCAACGATTCTTGGGTGTGTGTGAGATGTTTCAGACCTCATGAGGGGGTGGCCCTCCAGGTAGTCCCCCACATGCCCAGATGACCTCTCTACTACATCTTTGGATGCAGCTCCATATATTTTATGGTTCTGGCCTCAGCTGCTTACAGCTCATTTTAGTTTGCATGTATCATTCAGATTTTCAGAGCCCTTTCCTGTTTTACATGGCCTCTTTGGTTGTACTTATATCTCCCAGGCATAGTATGTATGTGGGATCCATTATCATGCTTTTATCTGGCCCATGTTTATGCCATCACGTACTATATAGTCAGTCCCTTTTTTACTGGATGCATCATTATTCTTTGCACTTTTTTTAAATATCGGTGGGCATAGGTATTCCCCCCCCCCCCCCCCACCTCATGTAGAACATGTACTCACTCATAAAAGAGACTTGTCACACCTGTAAGTCTTGCCTCCTCAGGGTCTTGTCCTCTCGCGCTTTAGTCTACCTTATATTTCTCTCTCTCTCTCTAACGCCCCCTTCAATGTCTAGTGATTGAGTTCTTACAACGTACTTCGGTCATATGATTAGGTTCTAACGCTCGCACGCTGGGGGGCAATCTGTTACACCAATTTTTGGTCATCTAACCTGTTACTACTAGATGGACCAAAGTACACCATGTAAGACCAATTTTACCCTAGTAAAATTGCTTTCACTATGAAAAATAACTTAGTAATCCATAATTTATTAAGTTGTTTCTGGTCTAAACAAGAAACCACATGAGGAATAATTGAATAAGTCCTTATTATTTTTATTTTCCTCAAGGGATAATTAATTAAACCATAGTTTAATTAATATTCCTAGTCATATTTAACCCAAAACAGGAAAATTAATTAGATAAATCATTATTTATCTTATTATTTTCTAGGAATAATTATTTAAAACATTATTTAAATAATATTCCTTGTTAAATTTGACTAAATCATTTATAGATAATTGAATAAATCATTATTTATTTAATTATTACTCAACCACATTCTTAAAATAATAAATAAATCATTTGTTTATTTATTATTTACAAATAAAGGGATATGACCAAATTAAAAAAAAAAAAAAATCCCTCCAACAAAAATAATAAAATATTCCATAAAAGTTGGATCTAGATTTGGTTAATAATATTTTAATTATGCACCAATATCTAGACTAACTCAATATTTTCTTATAAATAAGAGGGGTTTTCCATTCATTCACTACCTTTTGTTGCCTAAATATCACTTAGGATCTATACTTTTGGTCTGACTTTGATCCTCCTTCATTGTCATATTTTACTACTTTTTGCTTGTGAGCTCCCTTTGAGTTCCATTTTTGTCTGGGTTTTCTGCACCGTCAAGAGAGAGAGATCTTAGGTTTCAAGTGCTGAGGGCATGCAAGAACCCATCCCATTGAGGGGGACTGGTAACATCTTTCTATGTTCCCTTCCCAGGTGTCATAATACAAAAAATTCTTTAAAAATTCTTGTCTTGTTCATTGGATGCATGGAGCAACTCTTGCTTATTATTTGTTGTTTAATGTCTTTAACTACATAGATCAGGATCTCTATAGCATTTATTCTGATCACTAACTAAATATCTAAGGAAATTGACATACATCTTTGATGTTAGGGTTTTTTGTTATGCACAGCTAAAGTGAGCCTTTTTCGTACTCTTGCAATTAGAATTCACACTAACCGTAGTCACCCCTTTTTTTTAATAAACATACCCTCATGGGTCATGTAAAGGGCTTTTGGCTCAAGATCAGGAGCTTGGGAGTTTTGTTGAGAGCCTTAGCTTATTCGTAGCATAGATGGAGTGCATTTATTTGGAGGAGTAGCTATTGGCTTCATGTTCCACTATTGGGGCTAGTGGTTCCTCAATTGTTTATGTATGCATGGACTTTCACATTAATAAAATCTCAAAGCTGTCACATTTTCATGCATATGTTGTGAATATAGTAGGACTATTATGGTTATGTTTGCAATATATGTTATTTCATTTACGCTAATTCTTATGAATTATTTCCTTTGCATTAGTATGAATCTCATTGAATGCGTGTTGTTATATATTTGTATCATGGTTAACTTGTGAACTATTTTTCAGGCTAACTTATGATCTCTTTTATGCTCATGTGTTCCTTTCAAGACGCGTACTATTACAAGCTTCTGAGGGGATCACTCACTTTCCCCTCTGTCGTGTTAGAACTTTCATGTATTGAAATTGACCCTCCATAGAGTCACACACTATTTTCCCCAAAGTCACAAATATATCATTCTATGCATTATTGCAGCCAAGGCATACCACTCAAACCCATCATTTCAGAAATCAGGTTGCATTCCGGATGGGACTCCTACACCAAACAATGTGATGTCTAATTGGGAATTGATATCGGGGAGATTCCTTGAATGTTGGTGGGTCTGGTACCGTCAAAAATGGGGGTAACCATTAGAAAACATATGGGTCATAGATATTTATATGGTAGGTTTTCATCATACAACTCTTTCTGATGGGTGCTTGTCCCTTAAATTCCAATTGTGTAGACTCGACGCAAATCCGTTGATCTGGAACATGAGCGTTGTATACCCTTTATTTCTTTGACACTTGTAGCATTTAACGTTGCAAAGATGTTTTTTTTTCTTGTATGTAAATTTTTTTCCCATTTATAAATATTTTCATAATATTTCAGCTCATTCTCAACAAGTTTCCTATTTTCTTCAAGTAATTGAAGAATCAAAGGTAAGAACTGCACATAATACACAAAGATGTCATATGTGATTTGTAAAAGCTTTATATCAAGGGTTTTTGGCATATCTATAGGGTATGATTCCAAGAATATTTGTAAAGAAAAATTCCCATGAAACATAAGCAAGATCTCCAAGCATTTCTTGAACTCTCTAACAGTCGTAGTTTACATAAAATATTCGATACTCAAAATTGTAGAGTTGATTTCCCATTTTGATCAACAAACATTCTCCAAAATAGTATTGAGTGTAAGGCAAACCATAACTTCTCAGTATTAGCCTTGTGTTGTCCCTCAACTACATCTAAAAAAGTAGGCCAGAATTTAAATTCAATCTTCCTCCATCAATTCACTAATGATGATAATGGATTAAGTTCATCTTCTTATTTTGTTGACCTTGTGAATGGGAATTTTTTTATTCACTACTAATTGTAGATTCAATTTCATATTTGACACGATAAATCTCTTTCCCAACTTGTTCCATATTGATTTCCTTAAAACTACTCTTCACTTTTATGCATTTGTAACGAATTTGATAGCCAATCTCACTGCAATGGTATTTTTCATCACTTTTCTCAAAATAACAACAGGGAACGTAAGGCCCTGAGGAAGGGAAATTGAAAGCAACATTGTCCCTTATTTAATCCTCCTCTGATAATTCTCACTTTTCAAGGCTGGAACATTATGTTGTTGGTGGCCATATGTATGCTACGAAGCACAACAAAATTGTCAAGAGCTTCATAATATCCACATATTCCATCTCGAGATTGGAGATCAAGTTATTCCAATGCGCATATATATAACAAGGCTATAAACATGAAAAATATCTTTTGTATAATCATAGAGGCATTGTTAAGTATACCTTGTGATTTTTCACTTTTTTCCATCAATAATATAAGAGTTCACATTTTCTCCATTCATTCCCATGGCTTGAATAGAATAAAGAAATGCCCAATGACTTAAAGAGTTAAACAATGGACTCAAATGATGCAAGGATAATGCAAGGTACAATATCCTTCTCTAGAACCAAATGATAAAAGTAGCTTCCCAAACTCTCATAGTCTATTACTTGAGAAAGAATGACATCTCTCAATAGAGAGAAACTAAATGTGATGAAGAAGTGAGAAGTTTGGCTCAACCATTATATTATATGGATCTAGCTTGATTATGTATGCAATTGCATTATAAATCTTGGAATGTGACTACTTTTGATTATCATCGCAATGTATGATACACCGAGGTGTTAGGTATGAAGGCTTGAAACCAAGATGATTACAATGATCATTTACAACTCCCCTTTGACTGAAAGACTACCACGAATATAATGGAAAACCACCATTACACATTGCTCCACACCTAAATCTAGATCATGCTAGTAAATAATATTTTTGAAAAAAATCGATATGAAAATGATTATATCGTTGCAAATTACCAACATTGATTATACTGATGAAATTTAATAGCTTTTTAATAATAACACAAATGGATAAATTAAATTGTAAATTCATGCCTCTCGATATCACCACTAAAAAAAAATTCTTGAGAAATATTCATTACTAGTAATTAAGCACTATGAGTCATCAAACTGAAATGTGTTGCATGGGGCCGAGGCAATGGCGCGAGAGTATAAAGGAGATGTGAAGAAATTTAAATGAAATTATTTACGAAAGTTTCCTCCAATTGTACATCTGCTCCCATTATATCAAGTCAAAGATTTTAAATTTTTGTTTTTGAAAAATAGTGCTACAACACTGGCTCCAACTAGGGACATTGTTTTTCTTGTAAGACACTGAGAACAATAGACCATGTGCCTTTTTTTGTTGGGAAATGGAGTCAAAATTGTAAAGATTCTTGCAATAAGATTTGAGATTTCTAAATTATGAAATATCCATGAAACTTTTATTTGGTGGATATTTAATCCTTATTATTAGAGTGAAAACTTGAGTAAAAAATTTTGGAAGCTAAAAACTAAATGCTCGTGAAGTGAGCTTATTTATGAACATCCACTGATTTTCTTAAGTATAAGAAAATTTTTGGAGTAGCCATGTGAGTAATTTTGCAAAATATTGTATATATTTTGTGTTGTTGATTAAAGAAACCCACAAATAACATGACATGGGCCACAAAATTTTCTTTAGAAGATCATACTTACAAACATATAGTGCTGGTATGATGAAATTTGTATTCTTTGGAAACTTTGAAAAGTTGGACTCAATTAAATTTGCCACTGGATTTTCAAAAAAAAATTGTTGACACAAAAGATATGTTTTCATTTGCATGAACTTCAACTCATTGAATGAACAATGCTTTTCTTGGCTTTCATTCTCTACTTGCAAGATTTCAAGATTGGATGAACAATTAGGAAATCATTCTTCCAAATGATGATGTTCTTCCTGTAATGAAAACCTTTGAAAAACAATCGAATCCCAAACAATTTGGTTTTCATTATAAACAAATAACTAATTTTTCTCTAATATATCTACATCAACTTTTTTTGGAACAACGATGTCTTCTTCAACAAATTCATCATCACTTTTTACCAAATCATGCATAAAAAAATCAGGATCTTGATTGTAACATGGAAAATTTTACCCAAATATTTATTTGGTTGTTGGAAAGGATGACTTGACTAGGAATTTTCCAGAGGGACAATAATTTGCAGACACAATTTTTCTCCTTGGAATCAAAGAATGAAATCAACCCAAGATCAATAATGTAGGAAGAATACAAATCTTCTTTTTTCAATGGAGCATATACATTATGGGATTTTTTATCATCAGAGAATATGAGGCATGAAATAATCTTCTTAACACGTAGAGGAAAATAGATGATAGAGCTGATAAAAAACAATATAAATTCTTTGAAAAAACTCAACATATGATACCTATAAGTCTTTCGACGTTTCTTTGTCATTTTTCCATCTGCAAGATTTATTTTCTAGAGAAATATTTACCAATGACATTGCCATATGAATGATTCACAACCAAAATTTATTATCTAAATATTGTTCTCAATCACGAAATAGACCTTAATAACCAGAGAAAAGTATCTTCCTAATTAATGATGTACCCTAGAGACAACCTCTCCTTGTAAGAAGTCAGTTCCCAAGACATTCGATTAAAAATGATAAAAACATTTAAATGAATGATATGAGAGAAAAACTATGAGAGTTGAAATGAATTTTATACTTCAAAAAAATATCATTTTAAACTAGAATGGCTAAGATCAATAAGAATTGTAAAGTTTTTAAACTTCAGAAATAACTAAAGAAAAAAGAAACACAATTTTATAACTAAAAAATTTAAGAATCTGAACATTAACCCTACAGAAAAAATGGTGAAAAAACAAAGACTTGATTATGAATTTATGGAAAAGTGGATCAGCCATTAAAAGATTTAAAATAAAACATCAACGTCATTCATAGGTAAATTTTTACGCCGTAAGGCGTTCTTATTTGAAAACAACTTTGCTGATGTGCAACGTGTCATAATGTGAAACCATTAGATTGGATGTTAGACGATTCAAACATTTTCAACCCTAGATGGAAAACCAAGATAGTTGCGACCGGTTATTGCAGAGAATTGGTTGAGAGGTGTTCGTTGTGGGTGCAGGAGAAAGCCAAGGCGGGAGCAGATATCTATGGCGTGACCACTGGGTTCGGCGCTTGTTCAAGAGGCTGAAGATCTGATCAATCGGGCCAATCGACATAGAGAGAGAGCGTGGTATGAGCGCCTCAGGAACCTCAACCTCCCAGGCTCCTGTTGCAGAACATTAATCCATGGCTCTAAATTTTTTCCTCTGTATGCATTTATCCAGGAGGAACTGAACGCGATAATGATGACTCCGAAGACAGAGCAGACGCCCGAGGAGGGCACCCAGAAGGTATTCGATGCAGAGGCTCTGTAAGCGCTTCAGGGGATTGCTTCACACCTTTCAGTCTTTTTTTTAGCCTTTTGCTTCGTCCCAGTTCCAGTACTGATTCCCATTCTGGTTCTCCCTTTGCTATCAGCTATGGCAGTCTCTGCATCAGGTATAGCCGAAAATTTAATTGGGGGAGTGGCGGCGAATGCCACAGGCAACATTGTTGCTGCGATTTTCCAGAAGTTGGAAGATATTAATAGGTTGGACAGAAACATAGAAATTTTGGGAACCAACTTTAGCCTTGTGCAGAAAATGTTGAAAAATATTTGCAACCAGTTTGAAGACCAGCAGAAGAGGATGGAGGAGCCATTGGAAAGAATTTTAACAAAGATGGAGAAAGCCCTTCAAGAGGCTGAAGATCTGATTTCCCTGATTGGAGGTCGGGTGGGTCTCAGCAGTTGCGCATGAGACTCAATCTGCAATGGCGGGGCATTGCAGGGCTTTCATATGAGGTGGCCCAGGATCGATTCTGGTGCAAGAAATGGGGTCGGAGGCCCCGCAATACAGAAAACGCAGCTGAAATTGCGAGGGCCAACTTGAAAAAGGTGCCTCTTTTCGTACCCTTGTATGGCCATTGCTATATCCCCTCCTCTCCCAGTCTTGCAGGCAATCCTCTGTTTTTTTTGTTTATAAGAGCCATGTGTTTTGCTGTCGGTTCGACCTTGGTGAGTTGTTTTGCAACAGGGTGTCCCTATGGGAGTTGGTTGGTTTCCCTGATTGGAGGTCGGGTGGGTCTCAGCAGCTGCGCATGAGATTCAACCTGCAATGGCAAAGAGAAAGAAATGGAAATACCCTTGCTGATCCGATGTATGCACAAAGAGTTTTTTTTAGGGTTGTAATTTTTAATTTTAATAATTTATTTATTTTTGTTGTTTTTTTTCAGAGGAAGCTGAGAGGATTAAACAATTCAAAGGACGGGTTTTTGCACTGCAAGATGAGCCTGATGTGGCACGGGTGTGGTTACCCCATGACGACTCTCCTGGTCTGGCAATGGCAAGAGCATTTGGAGATTTCTGTCTCAAGGATTTCGGTCTCATTGTTGTGCCTGATATCTCGTACCGTCGTCTCACAGAAAGGGACGAGTTCATTGTGCTGGCCACTGATGGGGTGGGTATATAACATTCGTTACTTTCTCCCAGGGCATTTATTTTTCTGTTCATTTTGTTGAATACTATGACTGGTAAACCCGAATAATGGGGGCTGGACATCGTTCAATGAGTAAACATTGCCCTTGACTGCCTATTCAACCAAACTAACTTAGAATAGCATAGAATAAACTATTTTTTTATTTAGTTTCTAGAGATCCTGTAGATTTATGGGGTTGGAGTAAATGTTGCAATATAATTTCTACAACAACAGTTCTACAGCTAGGTTGACATTTTCCTCAAGCTCCATGTGGAAGGTTATTAAAAATTTCGTGACAAACATTCTGCCGCTAGGTTGACATTTACTACAAGCTCCCTGTGAAAAGGTTGTAATAAAATTTGTTCAAAATTCTGCAGCTTGGTTACTATTTGTTAGATTGTCACTCCCTTTCTCCCAGGGCATTTATTTTTCTGTTCATTTTGTTGAATAGTCTGACTGGTAAACGCACATAAATAAGGGGTGATCATCATTTCAGTGAGCAAACATTGCCCTTCACTGCCTACTCAACCAAACTAACTTAGAGTAGAATAGAATAAACTATTTTTTATTTAGTCTTAGTGATAAACTGAAGGATGTGCAACATATAAGAAATATCTGAGGAACAACCTTATTAGAGATCTCAGAATTTTTCTATTTGTTTGCAAACAGGGGACTGCCATAATGCCCAAGGAGAAATAGGCATGTGTCTTGAAGGTGCCATAAACAATTACACTTCTCAGCTTGAATCTTATGGCATATGCAGCTCAAATACCAATAGTCGGACTTCAATACACACCAGACTCATTTGAATCTGCTTATATTTCAAGTTCAAATGCCAACTCTCCCACTGCTCACACCCAGGTGTATTAATCCTTCTTTCTTTTTGTAAACGGATTTTTTTATTAAAATGGCTATCTTTCAGTTGATTGCACACTTTAAAATTTTAGAAATTTGCAACGTCAAATTGTTTTGACTTTGTTTAACTTCCCTTGTTAAATCTGTAATCTACATATCCTGAATATTATTTTAATTGACAGATTCCCATTTCTACTGGTGGGGAAAATGTTGGTAAAGAAGTTTGGAAGGGAAATGGGCGGGACCCCCCTCCTCTGAAATAAATGTGCAAGATCTGTTTAGAAGTCAAAGAATCATCATAGATTTTCAATAATACAGTTTGTTCCCACAAATTTTGTTCTATTTGCATACTCCAATATGTTCGTAGTAAGTTGCAAGAAAAATTGGGGTCCATTGATTGCCCAGAGTTCAATTGCACCGAGCCTTTGACACCTCAACAGTGTCAACTGATCCTTCCTAAACAGACTCTTGAGGAGTGGCGTTTGGCATTAGTTGAAGATGCTATTCCCAATGCTGAGAAGTTTTATTGCCCTTTTCAAGATTGCTCTACTTTATTGTGGAAGGATGTTCCTGCCTCAAAAACACAAACACATCTATTGCAGGCTCTAGGTCCATCATTTCCCAGCTAAGCTTTAGGAGGCTTTGCCCCTTGAACAATATGGGTATTTATCTTCCTAAGGTGTAGGCAGGGGAGGACAGCTGTGGTATTAGTAATAGGAGTGAGGACAGCTGTGGTATTAGTAATAGGAGTTAATCCTGTCCAGTAATGGCTGATGCAATAATCTGGTTGTTGATCTGCAGTTTTTGGCAAGCTAAGTGGTTTCAGTTTGTATATGTAATCTTATATAGTGTTTTTTCATTTTAAATTACCCATCCATCTATTGCAGGCTCTAGGTCCATCATTTACCAGCTAAGCTTTAGGAGGCTTTCCCCCTTGAACAGTATGGGTATTAATCTTCCTGAAGTGTAGGCAGGGGAAGACAGCTGTGGTATAGTAATGGGAGTTTGATCCTGTCCAGTAATGGCAGATGCAATAATCTGGTTGTTGATCTGCAGTTTTTGGCAAGCTAAGTGGTTTCAGTGTGATAGACACCTCAGTTACCCTGTTTAGAAGCCCAGTTTGTATACGTAATCTTATATAGTGTTTTTTCATTGTAAATTACCTATCCATCTATTGCAGGCTCTAGGTCCATCATTTCCCAGCTAAACTTTAGGAAGCTTTCCCCCTAAAACAGTATGGGTATTAATCTTCCTGAGGTGTAGGCAGCGTAGGACAGCCTTGGTATTAGTAATGGGAGTTAATCCTGTCCAGTAATGGCAGATGCAATAATCTGGTTCTAGATCTGCAGTATTTGGCAAGCTAAGTGGTTTCAGTGTGATAGACACCTCAGTTATCCTGTTTAGAAGCCCAGGTTGTATATGTAAAGTTATATAGTGTTTTTCATTGTCACATTTTTTATCTTCATCTAAGGTAATGAAGGCATTATTTATTCTTGCTGAATCTGGTCATGTCGTCCCTATCTCCTGATTCATAAAAATGTGCAAAATTTTATGCATAGAATTCTAAATTTTGAGGGATCCATACTCGGTTTCCCTTACGGTGCTAATTTACTCATATGTTGTTGCAGGTTCACTGTTGGTCAGGAGACTGCAGCTTTTCTTGCTTCATGCGAAATACTGTTCAATGCTTGGGAAGAGTCAGGTCGTGCAAATAATTCAGAGAGTTATAGTCTGAAGGAGCATGGAGGCGTTGCATATGTTGCCTTCCCATCATTTCTCAGAATTGAAAGTTTCATCGATGGAGAGGGGAATATAAAAACAAACAACCAGGTATTCTCAGATTGCCTCAAGGGTTACGATGATAAACCAACCCAAGTCCACCAGGGAGCTCTTAAGTTGTTCCTGGATATTATGGAGAAAACAGATTTTCAAGCAAAGGTAATTTGATTTATCTAAATGCACCTGTCAAAAGTTGCCTCGATTTCACAACAAGAGTGTTTACTTCTGCTATTATAGATGAATTTATTGAAATCCAAAAGGAAAAGTAACATTGTGTTGATGTATTCCAGATCGATCAGTTACTGGCTTCTACGGACTCCAGACAAAGAAAACTCAAACCCATTATATTTGTGGGCCATTCCTTGGGAGGGGCAGTTGCAACCTTGGCTACACTGGCTTTCCTGGAAAAGAGGTTAAGGCAAATCTCTCCCTTTTGTATCACATTTGGTTGCCCTCTGGTCGGAGATGAAAGACTTGTTGAAGCAGTTGGCCGTGAGAATTGGGGAGGCAACTTTTGTCACGTGGTTTCCAAGCATGATATTGTTCCTCGGATGCTGCTTGCACCGCTTGAGGCAATTGCTGCGCCTTTGACTGCTATTTTGCCATATTGGCATGGAAAACTCACATATTCTTCTATTAAAGAGGCTTGTAGGATTCTTCGCAATAATGTCCTGCAGTATACTTCAAACTGTGTGTTTGATTCTCAAAAGTGGTCATACAGGGCCACGGAGAGAAGCCCATACAGACCTTTTGGCACTTACATGTTCTGCTCAAGCGATGGCGCAGCTTGTATTGACAATTCTGAGACCGTTTTGAAGACGCTTCATTTCACAATGCAGAGCCATGAAAATCCTTCGGATGTTACAGTAGAGGACTGTTTGTCAGAGCATATAGTGTATGCTTCGGTTTTGAAACGTGTCGTACAAAACTCCAAAAGTGGGAGAAAATTAGCAAATCCTGATTCAGAAGTTTGCTACGACGTGGGAATTTCAGTGCAGTTAGAAGTGATTGCAAGTGTTCATTTCTCTGCCCATCTTTCTTTTGTCCTTTACGCTAACTCTTGTCTGGCGGCCATTGTTTATATTATGACTTGATACATTAATCATTATTTGTCTAAGCATTTTAAATTCGCCTGGGCATCTAAGGCACTGGTCTCATTGATTCATCTTAAAATATCTTTTGATTTACTTAAATCTATCTTGTCATGCCCAACAATCTAGCTTGCCTGTAAGTTGCTAAGAAAAGCAGTTGTATAACAATCTAGCTTGCCTGTAACCTGTAACTTGCTAAGGTAAGTAGTTGTATCTCCTAGAACTTGTTGCTTCAACAACTTTCCCTCTCCATCTACCTTCAGGGACTAACCCCTAGCCTGCCTAGAAGAACGGAGTGGGTTAGGGTCTACCCCTTAGCCTGCCTAGAGCGAGTGGACGGGGATCGGAAGTGGCCCATTTTTGCCACGACTCATTGTTGCTTTTAGGACAGCCCCTGCCTTGCCCTGACTCGTTGTTGCTTTTAGGTGTACAAATTGGGCCACAAGAGAATGTTTTTATTTGAGAGAACACAATTTATATCTATTTTTGACAATCAAAATCTTAATTTCTCTATTTAACATCAAATTAATTACAATTGATTTCTTTCTAGCTTCTTCCTTACGGCGTTTCCTTTGCAACATTAAGTGCAATTGCTAGTTAATCTTAATTTAAATAGCCCTGTTTCTTCATACACTTAGTCGAAAAACATAATGAAATGGAAAACACATAAAAAGAAACACAACATTGCAATCTACCCAAAGTTAGATTCAAATTGGCACAAACCTTTTGAGAGAATTTCACCATTACATCACTATTTTAATCCAAGATTCCCCGGTTAAAAATTCACTTTATACTTTTATGCCCTTCCCAAGACCAATTGTCTTTAATCAGTTATAAAATAGACTGCTTTAGTTACAAAACCATTTTTTTTTCTAACTATTTTGAAAAAAGATGAACATACAAATAATAACGAGTTATTTAAAATAACCCACATACCAAAGCTTTAATAAACTCATTTTAAAATGGAGCCCAAACATTTATAAAACTTTATAAAACTTATACACATATTTTATTTGACCCCAATTAAATATATGTATTATTATTTAAAACTAGAGTGGAGGTTAAGCGAGCCCTAGGCTATCGTCATGCATACGCCAAAACTATTTTTGGTTTTGTGAAGACCGGAAACAATTTTACGTCCGGTGCCTCTAGTAGTTTCGGGAATGATGGGGGTGTACGTCGGAACGAATCTTGGCCACAGATATTAGATGGGTGGTTTATGTCATACAACTCTTTTCAACGAGTGCACGTCCTTTAAATTTTGATTACATAGACTCGTCACAAATCCGTTGATATGGAACATCAACAATGTAGGCCCTTGATTGCTCTGGAACTTGCAGGGTTTTAACATTGGGAAGAGACTTTTTTCTTTCTTTTCCTATATGTATATCTTTTTCCCATTTACAAAGATATGTACAATCTTTCAACTCATTCTCAACAAGTTTTCTACCGACTTCAAATAATTGAAGAATAAAAGGTAAGAACTGCACATAATACTCAAAGATGTTATATGTAATTTGTAAAATCTTTATAACAAGGGTTTTGGGCATATCTATAGGGTATGGTTCCAAGCATATTTGTAAATAAAACTTCCCATGAAGCATAATAAATAGCTCCAGGTGTTTCTCGAACTCTCCTATAGTTGTAGTTTACATAAACCCTATAGTTGTAGTTTACATAAACTCTTTGATACTTAAACTTGTAGAGTTGCTTTCCACATCTAGTTTAATAAGTATTCTCCAAAATAGTATTTAGCCTAAGGAAAACCATAAATTCTCATTATCAACCTTGCACGATCACTCAAGTGCATCCAACAAAGTAGGCCAACATTTAAATTCAATCTTCCTCCACTAACTAACTAAGGATGATAATGGATTAAATTCATCTTCTGATTTTTTTAACCTTGTAAATGGCCATTTTAATATTCACTACTAATTTCAGTGTCAATTTCATCTTTGACATGATAACTCTCTTTCCCAATTTCTTTCTTGTTGACTTCCTTAAAACTAATCTTCACTTCTGTGAATTTATAAGACATTCGATAGTCAGTCTCACTGCAATATTATTTTTCATCACTTTTCTCAGAATAGGAACAAGGGACGCAGGGCCCCGAGGAAGAGCAATTGAAAGTGACTTTGTCCCTTTTATTAAATATCTCCTCTGCTAATTCTCGTTTTTCAAAGATGGATTTTTTTTTTGTTGGTGGCCATATGTATGCTACGGAGCACAACATAATTGTCAAGAGCTTCAAAGTATCCACAATTTTTATCCTAAGATTGGTGATCCACTTATTCCAATGCAAATATAGATAACAAGGACCATAAAGATGAGAAATATCTTTTTGTATAATCACAGAGGTATTTTTTAGGACACCTTGTGTTTTTTAACTTGTTTCCATTAATAATATAAGCGTTCACCTTTTCTCCATTCCTTCTCATGGCTTGAATAGAATAAAGCAATCCCCAATGACTTAAAGGGTTCAAGAGTGGACTCAAATGATGCTAGGAGTATCCAAGGAACAATATCCTTCTCCGGAACCACATGATAAAAGAAAATTCCCAATCTCTCATAGTCTATTACTTGAGAAAGAAATAAGTCTCCCAACATAGAACAACTAAGTGTGATGAAGAAGAGAGAAATTTGGTTCAACCATTATATTATATAGATTTAACCTGATTATTTATGCATTTGCACTATAGTTCTTGGAGTGTTACTACTTTTGATTATCCTTGCAATGCATGAAACACCGAGGTGTTGGGTATGAAGGCTCGTAATCAAGATTATTACAATGATCATTTACATTTCCCCTTTCACTGAAACATTGCCATGAAGATAATGGAAAACCACCATTACACACTGCTCCACACCTAAATCTAGAGCATGCTAGTAAATATTTTTTTTAAATAAAATCGATATCACAATGATTCTACCATGGCAAATTCCTAGCATTGATTATAATGATGAAATTGAATAGTTATGGAATAATAGCACAAAATTATATATTAAATGGTAAATCCATGCCTCCCAATATAGCACCACTAAGAAACCTTTCCTGAGAAATCTTCATTACCAACAAGTAAGAACTCCTAGTCACCAAACTGAAATGTGTTCCATGGGGTTAATGGAATGACAAAAGAACATAAATCAAATGTGAATAAATTTAACTGAAATTATTTGCAAAATATGCCTCCAATTGTACATTTTATCCAATTGCAATAAGTCAAAGCTTTTAAATTTTGGATCTTGCAAAATCGTGCTACAACAATTTGTTCATTAAGTACTTAATTGTTGCATGATTGGTATGTACAAAGACCTAATAGCCAATAATTTAATCCCTAAATTTATTCAAATAATTTACAACATCTAAGAGTTATTTCTAAGTAACTATATAGTTGAACTTTGTGGAAAAATGCAAAATTTGTTTTTTTTCTTGATTAAATTGAGAAAATTTGAATTTCCACATCAGTAAATGACTTGGATGATGTTAAGTTATGTGACATGGCTTGTGTCACCCAGTCTACTCAGTAAATTCGAGTTTGAGGAGTTAGAGTTCAGATAAGAATGTGTGATTGCTAATTTGTAGTAATCAAGGTCATTTATCTAAGGTTGTTGATCTGGATTTATGCAGGAACACAATAAAATACATTAATAAACATAAACGCAGAAATGCAACATAAAATATACTTCATTTCACTAATATAAAATAAATGAAATAAGGTTACAAACATAATGGAAATAAACTAGCTCGGGCGATGGTAGCTTATCTCTGAGAAGAGATGTGGTGACTACATGCCTCTGAATTGTGTTACAATGAGGCTCAAGGGCCTTTTTATTATTGAACAACATGGAAAAAACCCTAAACATCAAAAAACCTAACCCTAAGATATGAAGCACCAAAACTATGGGCCCTGTTTGGGTAAACTGGTACATCAAATTTCCGGGGATGTAACTTTGGCATATGATTCTCGTTTGATGTGCACAATACCTGGTTAGAAATATCCATCTAAGGACTACAACTTTCGAGTGACCAACATCGATCTAAGATCCATGTTGGTCCTGATTTCCCCCCCAAAACTTCGTTTACGGCCTCAAAACGGCTCTAGAAGTTCAGGACCCGAAAAACTACCAAAAATAGTAAATTGTGCTACAATTAAGGAAACTGAAAAACTGAAAGAAACAATGGTTGGGTTCCAAATGAAATAGGAGGGTGGCCACCAATATCCACCTAGATTAGTTGTTTTCCTTTAAACTAGTTCTAACTATTGGAGGAACTAATGGAGGGTCAAGTTGTTCAGTGAGACTTCATTCAAACTCAGTGATCATCCAGTTAACTAATCAATCAACCCAAAATAGCTTGTGCATGCGGAGAATTCGATTTCCCCATTCTTGGTGGAGATTCCAAGGAAATGTAACATTGGTTGTAGACTAGTCCTAAGTGTACAAGTGTTGCATGTAGTCAGAGGATTATCTTAAGGGAATTGCGTAATAAATTTGAGGAATTTCCTAAATAATAGGGCCATAATTCCTCAAAGAACAACGCAAGGAAATTGGAGCTCAAGCAGAGGTCATAATTGATTAAGTATGGGTTAGAGCCTTTCAATGGGCATAGAGATAGGTTATGAAATTGTAGGTTGTTCTCAATTGAGCAAAGCAATTGTAATGCATCTCTATTCTTTTTATTTAATGCAAGCAAGCATTAAGGTTTTTAGCAGTTTTCTTTCCGGGCCCAAGAAAAATACTTGTTACACGAGTGTGATTTCTTATTACATGTCTAAAATTCTTGTTCTAAATTGTGATTTAATTTCCGCGAGAAATAGAGTAGGTTTGTGTCTTGTGATTTTTATCAAAACTTCATGAGAAGTTGCAAATCTACATCATAATTTCTAAATGATATCAGAGGAAGATTCACACTAGAGAAGTAATTCAAATTTGTTTCTTAGGAGGCTCAAATTTGGAGATCATTGTAGCAAGATTTCTTCAGAACTGAGAATATGGTGTTATAGGTCAATTTGGGCATCATCCTCCATGACCTGGTCAAACTAGACATCATCCCTAGAACCAATGAAATAGGGTCTATCATCCCCTTACATTTCAGTTGTTATATGCCCTAAGAGAAGAAAAAATCATTCATGGCTTCTATTGTGATATTTCCAAGGTTTGAAGTATATGTTAGATCACTTATGAGCTCACCAACGTTGTCTCTCAAGGGACTAACTGTGTTGCATATGAAGCTCCCTCCATTCAAGGGTGCACTGCAATGCACTTCCCAACATTCAAGGGTGCATTGGTCAAATGGGAGTGAAATTCTCATTGTTCCGGAATCTCCACATGGCCAGTGCCTTCTAGAAGAGTTCATATGTGTCAAACTTCGAATCCAAGTGTCCATCTAACACCTTTGAGCTTGGGAACATGTATTGCATATTATTAGAAAGTCATTCATTGAGAAACTACCATCAGTTGCCCTATAAATTGAGCACAGATCCTAGTGCTAGGAGAGGGAAGAATTTTGGTAAGGAAATGTTCTTGGATTCTTAATTGAGAGAGTGAAAGAAGTGTTATGTTGCTGGTGTGATGTTGGATGTGATGAGGTTAGGATGAAGCTGGAGCTGGTGACATCAAATCGATCATTGGTTGTAACCTCCCCCTTCTACTCTTTAATAAATATTGTTTTTCATTTTCCCATATATGTATCTATTTATGTTTATATTTATCATACAATGGATTCTTGAATGATACATATGTTTCATGTTTAATCAATAAGTGATTAAGATAAGTAGGTATTTGTATATTGCAATATGTTTGTTGTTCTCTATTTATACTTGCAGGAAGCAATCTGGTGATCTAAGTTGGATTGAAGGCTACAACAAAAGCAACAGAAGGAGAATAGGAAGCGCTTGGATCACAAGTAGGTTCCTCTATCATTCTATGTGTCTATTTATTCTTAGAGAAAGTGATATAAAAGTCTTTCATTTGCTGATCTAAGGGCCTAGCACCACACTTAGGGAATCTAATTTATCCATAGATCATAATTCTGCATAACAGATGGACTTCAATGGGCTAAGGCTAGAGTATGCCTTGGAAGGCACCTCAATTTTTTTTGCATGGAAGGATCACATGAAGGTGGTATTGGATGAAAATGGATTGCTAGAATACATCAAGACATATGTTTCACAACCACCATAATATGATTGTAGAAATTATATACAAGATGCATGTATATATCCAGATTCTCCTGATCTAACAATATTATCTTCTTGCTAAATACAGAATCCTTCCACTGTTAATCTTTTGCGGAAATTTAAAAACTCAATTGCAAACACATGAAGCAATAAAAACAATCACACATAACACAGTTGTTTAATGGGAAATCCTGAAGCTGAAAACCCCAACTATCATATATTATGTATCATGGAGATCATGTAACAATCTCATACAAAGCTTAGTACATCAAGCTCTCAGTACAATCAATCGTCACACACTAATCAAAAGAAATATGCAAATCCATGCACTGATTTCTTGCCACCTGATAGCTTGCCTCCACTGCGCAATCCCTGTTGAAGAAGACCCCTGAATGAATTCAAATATACCTTGATTTCACTGCACAATCCTCATGGGAAACTCCAATGTGTGTGTGGTGCAATCAATGCATCACTATAGTCACAACGGATAGTCCATCTTTCCATTTCACCTATCTCTCCACAGGGTCTCCACTGGAACTGACATGCACTATAGTTAACTTTTGTATTTTTTCAGTTGATTAATGAGTTATTATTTTTTAATTAATTAACTAATTAATTCACTCCACTCTCACTAGTGTATCATTCAATTAGACTAGATAAAACTAGCTCAACTGAGTTTAACTCCATTAAATGAGTTAAACTGAATAACAACTCCATGAACTACTCTTACAACTCTGTCATAACTTTGCCACTTCAATTCTAACTGAATCGTCCATGCATGAACCAGTAGTAAACCCCAGGAATTGCGTAATTCCTTCAGCCCACTGATATAACAAATCTGTACACTGAAATTAAGTGCTCCAAGAGAATAAGTTGATATTTAGAGTCTAATTATTATTAAGAGCTAATAATAATCGAAACTTATATTTTTAGATCGATGATCTATAAATAGACTTCACCCAATATTCTAAAAATAGAATTTCATCTATTTTTCCAACTTGACCAACCATCCACAAATAGCATCCTGCAACTTTTGAAATATGATCAACACGTCTAAAAATAGACATAGTCTAAAAATAGACTTACACCTAAAAATAGCCTACGGGCCTACTTAGTGAAGGTGACTGATTTTCACTAAGCTCATCATCTTGTTGAATCTCAACACTCGCTCTCAAAAAGATAGGGATTATCCTTCACCCCGATCCTGCCTCTATGGTATTCGAATTTGCTCCTGGTGAGCGCCTTCGTCAGAATATCTGCATCTTGATCTTCCGTAGGAATGTACTGAAGCAACATGATCTTCTGCTGCACACAATCTCTGATATGATGATACCAAATATCAATATGTTTATATCTATCATGAGACATGATTAATCGAGATTTTAATGCAACTCTGATTATCACAATGTATCACTGTAGGATCTAAATGTGAACCGAACAAACCGACCAGGATCTTCCTCATCCAGATAGCCTCACATGCACCTTGACTTGCTGCCATGTATTATGCTTCCATTGAATTGAGTGCCACAGATATTTTTTTCCTACTGTACCAAGAAACTGCTGTAGATCCGATACTGAAAACCCCTCCTGATGTGATCTTTCTGTCTTTTGGGTTGTCTGCCAAATCTACATCCGTGAAGCCATGCAACTTCAGTTCATCCGTCCATCTGTACCATAAGCCATACTTAGATATGCCCCTGAGATACCTCAGGACATGCTTGCCTGCCTTCCAAAAGAGCTTGGTAGGCTTAACCATCGCTTGTGAAAGTTGGTTCACCACATAGCATATGTCTGGTCTTGTATTAACTAAATACATGAGCGAACCCACCAATTATCGATAAACAGTGGAATCCACTACCTTTGCTGATGTAGCATCCTCTTTCCTCCAATTTCCTGGAAGAGGAGTGTCGATAGGATTGCAGCCTTGCATGTGAAACTTCTCAAGTATCTCCTGAGCATACTTGCCTTGAGACATAAACAGTTCACCTTCCTGCTGCCATATTTCCAATCCAAGGAAATAATGAAGGAGGCCCAAATCCTTCATCTCAAACTCCTTTGCAAGATCTGCCTTGCATGAGTGTATCAACTACTCATCACCAGTTAGTATTAAATAATCAACATCAAGAACAATGATTAAAAGATTACCCTCCACCATAATTTGGTATAATTTTGCATCCGCTTCACTCTTGGTGAAGCCAAGTCCAGTGAAATAGTTGTCGATCTGTGTGTACCAAGCACGAGGCGCTTGTTTCTGCCCATACAACGCTCTTTTGAGCCTGCACACATGCGACTCACTGCCGAAGATCTCAAATCCTTCAGGCTACTCAATGTACACCTCTTCCTCAATGATCCCATTAAGGAACGCATTATTCACATCCATCTAAGCCAACCCATCTTTGCTGAGAGAGAAAGGATGGTCCTTATGGAAGAATATTGTGCGACAGGTGCAAAGGTTTCTTCATAATCAATCCCCTCGATCTGTGAGAATCCCCAGGTAACAAATCTTGCCTTATACTTATCGACGCTCCCATCAACAACTTTCTTTACCTTGTAGATCCATCTTGATCCTAATAATGATTATCCCACTAGCGTTGGAACAATCTCCCAAGCACTGTTTCTGACAATGGAGTCATACTCCTCCACCATGGAATCTACCCATGTGGGCTCCTGCACTACTTCTTCAAAAGAATATGGCTCTGTCACGATACACTTGCTCATGAGAGCCATGTATCCAGTAAATCGGTCAGGTGACTATCTCTGTTTGTGCCGTGATGTAGGGACTCCTACATTTTGTGATGCATCAAGCTTCAGTCTCTCAACTTCTGTGGTATGCTTTCTAACTTGTCTGATGTTTGGTTCTGCATGAGTGGACTCCTCCACTCCATGAATCTCCTCCTATGGCTGATCCACATCTAGAGGCTCATCTTTGGGACCAAGAAGTTCCTCCTCTGCATGCAAGTGTAGCTCCCTCTCAAGCGAAAACTTCACGACTTTCACCTCATTGAATTTTATATCTCGTCGCACCACAGTCATCCGACTGTCTAGAAAATACACACGATAATTATGGGGTGTTTCTGTGTACCCCAAAAATATCCCAACTTCTGCAGTCGGCTCTAGCTTCTTCCTAGTGTCCTTTGTCACATGAATGTAAACATATGAGCCAAAAATCTTCAAATGAGAAATATCAGGCTTCTTACGAGTAAAAGCTTCTTCAGGTGTACTCATGCCAAGTACTCTATGAGGACAACGTTTTTGCACATAAACCACAGTGTTGCATGCTTCCGCCCACAACTAGTGCATCGGTAGGCCCTGGTCATGCAACGTCGCTCGTGCAACACCCATGATCGTTTTGTTCTTCCTCTTCGTGACCCCATTCTATTGTGGGTTATGAGGCGCTATGAGTTCTCTTCGAATTCCTTCTTTGCTACAAAAGTCTTTGAACTTTCTTGAGATGTATTCACCACCATTATCACTCTGTAGAACTTTCGCTTGCTTCCTCGACTCCTTCTCCACCAATGATTTAAACTTAGAGAAATTTTAGAATGTTTCACTCTTCTTCTGCATGAAGAAGATCCAACATCTATGAGAATAGTCATCAACAAATATAATATAATACCTGTGTTTTGCTATTGAAGAAATTGAGAAAGGTCCACACACGTCTGTGTGAATTCACTCCAGGATCACTGAAGCATGATTCTCCTTCTCATGAAAGGTGGTCTTCACAAACTTAACCATAGTACATCCCTTGCACTGATCTGACTACGCAAGAGTACCCTTAGGAAGTCCAGTAGAAATCTGCTGCAAAATATTCAAAGCGCCATGGTGAAGATGGCCCAATATCATGTGCCATAATTCACCCTCATCTCAGCTCGCCAGTTCTTCTCCTTTGCCCATCATTGCAGCACAACCATCTACCTCCAGCTTGTAGAGATTCTTAACTCCAATCCATATCCTCTTGGTTTGACCTGTTGTTTTATGTCGCAGGAAAGCTTTTCTATCGCTAAAAACAACGTCATAACCTCTATCTTCCAAAATTGCGACCAAGACCAAGTTCTTCTTCAGACCTGGAACATGTATAACATATTTCAATAAAAATGGATTACCTAACTTCCTCTCAAAGCTAATGGTCCCAATGTCGGTCGCACTGTATCGACCATTGTCACGCATCTCTATATGCATTTGAAGGTCCTTCTCCTCCAAATCACTAAATAACTCTTTGTCTCCCGTTAGATGGAAAGATGCACCACTATCAAGATACCACACCGATCCCATAGAGCTTGAAACTAAGCATGAGATCAAAGAGAAATAAAGTTCAAATTGTGAGGCTAAGGCCTCTCCAGTTGCAGCTCCAACAACCTTCTTGTCCTTCTTCTGTGAGCAGTTAGTGGTGAAATGCCCATGTTCGTGACAGTGAAAACACTTCACCTTGGACAAATCATGCTTCTTGCCTTTAGCTTTGGATTTTGAAGGAAATTTCGTCCCCTTCCCTTTCCTTGATTTGGCAGCTAAAGAAAAATTCTCTTCATCTTCATTCTTCGATAAAAATCCATCCCTGGTACTTCGCCTTATCTCCTCCTGCACAAGATTCGACCAAAGTTACTCCCATCCCAACAGTTTCTCCCGTCCATTGACAGAGCCTTCGTAGCTATGCCAACTCTTCGGAAGCCCAAGGAGAGCCAAGCTCACCAATTCTTCATCATCAACAGTAATCCCCACACTTCCCAGTTCATCCCTACAGTGGACAAACTTCGTGAGATATTTTGGAATATTGTCGCCCTTCTCCATTTTTATTTTTCTGAGCTTATCTTTCAACGCCAACTTCCTCTGGTCGCTGCTGCTTTGGAAAAAATCTGTCAAATCCTTCCACATTGAAAATGGAGTGGATTTCCCACGAAGGCTAGACACAATATGGTCCTTCACACCTTCCAACATAATTCTTCTTGTCTTTGCTACCTTCTTTTTCCATGCGTCAAGTAATGTAGCATCGCTAGATCCCGGCTTAGGAACATCGCAATCGATGAACTCCTTCAGTCCATTATCTTCTAGCACTACCTCCATCCTATCCTTCTAGGCTATGTAATTTGAGTTGCCATCAAGGGCATACTCCAATCACAACCCATTGAAAGACATTTCATTGTATACTCAATTGTCGCACCAAGAATTTTCTGCAGCAAATTCGAATTGTCCACCAGCACAAACTCAAAAATTCTTCACAATTGAAATCTTCAATAATTAACACTGCTCTGATACCATGTAGAAATTATATACAAGATGCATGTATATATCCATATTCTCCTAAACTAACAATATTTATCTTCTTGCTAAATACAGAATCCTTCCACTGTTAATCTTTTGGGGAAATTTAAAAACTCAATTGCAAACACATGAAGCAATAAAAACAATCACACATAACATAGTTGTTTAATGGGAAAGCCTGAAGTTGAAAACCCCAACTATAATATATTATGTATCATGGAGATCATGTGACAATCTCATACAAAGCTTAGTACATCAAGCTCTCAGTACAATCAATCGTCACACACTAATCAGAAGAAATCTGCAAATCCATGCGCTGATTTCTTGCCACCTGATAGCCTGCCTCCACTGCGCAATCCCTGTTGAAGAAGACCCCTGAATGAATTCAAATCTACCTTGCTTGCACTGCACAATCCTCATTGGCAACTCCAATGTGTGTGTGGTGCAATCAATGCATCACTATAGTCAAAACGGATAGTCCATCTTTCCCTTTCACCTATCTCTCCACTGGGTCTCCACTGGAACTGACATGCACCGTAGTTAACTGCTGTATTTGTTCAGTTGATTAATGAATTATTATTTGTGTATTAATTAACTAATTAATTCACTCCACTCTCACTAGTGTATCATTTAGTTAGAATAGATACAAATAGCTCAACTGAGTTTAAATCCATTAACTAAGTTAAACTGAATAACAACTGCATGAACTACTCTTCCAACTCTGTCATAACTTTGCCACTTCAGTTCTAACTGAGTCCTCCATGCATGAACCACTAGTAAACCCTAGGAATTGTGTAATTCCTTCAGCCCACTGATTTGACAAATTTGTACATTGAAATTATGTGCTCCAAGAGAATAAGTTGATATTTAGAGTTTGATTATTATTAAGAGCTAATAATAATCGACACTTCTATTTTTAGATCAACGATCTATAAATAGACTTCGCCCAATATTCTAAAAATAGAATTTCATCTCTTTTTCCAACTTGACCAACCATCCACAAATAGCATCCTACAACTTCTGAAATATGGTCACCATGTCTAAAAATAGACATAGTATAAAAATAGACTTACACCTAAAAATAGTCTGCGGGCCCACTTAGTGAAGGTGACTGATTTTCACTAAGCTCATCATCTTGTTCAATCTCAACAATGATTCCCATAATCGTGCTCAATGGAAGAAATATGTAGCTAAGGCAAGGTGAATAATATTGGAGGGAGTATGGGATCACATTGTCTCAAGTATACATGGAAAAGGAACTCCATTCGTGATGTGGAAAGAAATGACAGAATTTTTCAAGAATAATAGTGACCACAGTAATTTGGCACTCAAGGGTAAACTTTGAGTATCAAGATGTAGAAAAATGACATAATTCTGCAGTATCTGAGTAGGTTCACGCAATGTTGTGATGAACTTGGCGGGGTGGTGTTAATTTTCTTGAATAAGACTTGGTAAGCCTATCCCTTTTGGGCCTTCCCAAGAGCTAGAATAACTATCCAGATTCAGTGAATGGGAGGGAGAAACTGTCGAGCTGTTAGCGCTTATGGTAAGATTTGGTACAGGAGGAAATAAGGTAGAATACTAGAGATGGACTTCATCCAAGGGTGAGGATTAAGAAAATTTTTCATTGGATGGAAAGGAAAAGAAGGGGAAAGGGAATAAATATTAATCCAAACTAGAATCCAGTCAAGGTGGAAAGAAGAAATATTTTTCGACAATTAAATGCTTCCATTGTCATGAATTTTGGAAATATGCCACAAAGTGTCCACACAAGAAGGAAATAAAGAAGACCTTAGGAGGAGTAGCAGGTGAAGCCTTAGCTTCACAGTTTGAGTTTGAATTTATCCTCATTGCATGCATAACTAGCACACTTATGGGAAGCATGTGGTACTTGGACTTTGGTGCATCGTTCCACATGACTAGGTGTAGATACTTTTTCAGTGACCTGGAAGAAAAATATTTGCAAATGCACATCGAGATTGGGGACAATAGAAGGTATAACATGACCAGGGTTGGGACAGTCACCTTTTAGAGGGAGTCGGGCTCCCCTCAGGCTCAAGGATGTCATGTTCATTACGGGCCTAAAGAAAAATCTCATCTCTGTTGCAGTTTTGGAAGACTGTGGTTATGATGTGATATTCAACAAAGGAAAGGAATTCCTGAGACACATAGCCATGGGACAACTGAAGTAGATAGAGGTTTGTGTAAATAACTTGTATAACCTAGATGTGGAGGATTTTTTTTCATTAAGAAAAAAGGCAGAGAAGGTGCAGAGCCATGATGCTAGTGAAATTTGGCATAGAATACTTGGCCATTTGCACCATGGTGCCCTGAAGATCATGCAATAGATAACCACAGGGCTCCCCAAAGAAGAACTTGAGCAGTAGGATGTATGAAAATGATTTAATTTGCAGAAGTATAAAAAATCCACATTCCATGAGCGAGACAACAAGCACATGCATTTCTTGAAAGAATCCACTCTGATGTCTATGGACCTTTCTCGAAAACCTCCACTGCTAGGCACAAATATTTTGTCATTTTTATTGATGACTTCTCATGAAAGTGTTGAATATTATTCATGCGGAAGAAAGATGAGACATTCTCCAAGTTCGTAAAATTCAAGGCACTGGTGGAGAAAGAAACTGACAAGAAAGTGAAGGCTCTCAGGAGCGATAATGGAGGTGTGTACGTGTTAAATGAATTTAAAAATTTCTTTGAAAAAAAGGCATTCGACGAGAGTTGACAACACCCCACAACCCAAAGCAGAATAGGGTGGTTGAGAGAAATAATTGTAGCATTTTGGGAATAGCAAAGGCGATGTTACATGACCATGTATACCTATGCATTTGTGGGTCGAGGCATGCAACAAAATATTCTATTTTTAGAACCAAAGTCCTCATCAGATTTTGGGCATGATTACACCAGAGGAGGATTTCTCATGGAGGAAGCTAGATGTGTCACACTTCAGGATTTTTGGAGCCTCTGTCTACTACCATTTAACCAAAGAATCAAGGAAGAAGCTAGAGCCGACAATATAATTGGGGGTATTTATGGGATACACCAAAATTTTCCACAACCACCATTTGTACGTGTCATCCCTTATAATGAAAATTGTGTGAAGGGATGTAAAATTTTATGAAAGCGATGCAGTTCTCTATTGAGAGGCAACTTCAAATCCCACTAGAGGAGGATATTTTAGCTCCAAAGAAGAAACCTCAAGAAGTTTTGGAGAAACAAAAAATTGAGGAGAAAAGAGTGGAGACCACCACTCAAGAAGAATCATCCAGAGAGGGCAGGAAAAGAACCATGGAAGCTGAGATACTTGTGAAATATGCAAGGGAGAATGCGGGTGCTCCTTCAAATTTGTTCAGGCAAATACGATCACTAGATCAATATAATATCTACATGGATCTAATGACTAATATTACCGAAGTTTTAGCCATCCTCTTTCGAGGAATAAATAGAGAATCCTTTAATGGTTGATGCAACGGTGGAGGAGTACGAATCCATTGTAAGGAACAATGTTTGGGAAGTTGTCCCAAGACCAACAGATAGATTAGTTGTGGGTTCGTGATGGATCTTCAAGGTAAAGAAAGAAACATATGAAATCATATAAAAGTACAAGGCCAAATTTTTTTCCAAGGGGTAGTCTCAAGTTGAAGGTATTGATTACGAGAAGACCTTTTCTCCTGTATCGAGGTACTCATCCATTCGATCAATTCTTGCTCTAGTCGCGCATATGGGGTGGAAGATCCACAAGATGGATGTAAAAACAACATTCCTCAATGGATTTATTGATGAGGAGGTGTACATTGAGCAACTAGAAGGCTTCGATACTTTTATCGAGATTCTCATGTGTGTAGACTCGAGCGAGCATTGCACGGTCTCAAGCAAGCACCCCGTGCTTGGTACACCAGGATCGATAGTTATCTCACCGGTTTGGGATTCACTAAAAGTGAAGAATATTGAAACCTATATCATATCTTGGTAGAAGGTAAATTTTTGATTATTATCTTATATGTTAATGACTTGATTTTAATTGGTGATGAAAAA
Source organism: Pinus albicaulis (assembly GCA_034641835.2). Classification (NCBI taxonomy): domain Eukaryota; kingdom Viridiplantae; phylum Streptophyta; class Pinopsida; order Pinales; family Pinaceae; genus Pinus; species Pinus albicaulis. The sequence goes on from CM076584.1 coordinate 704,606,389, forward strand.
CTGATAATATCTTACAAGGAAGTCCTTGCAAGAGAATTTGAAATGAAGGACATAGGTCTCATGCACTACTTCCTTGGGTTGGAAGTGTGGAAAGGTGATGGGGAATTGTTTTTCTCTCAAGGAAAGCATGAAAATGAGATACTCAGAGGTTCCACATGGAGATTTGCAAACCCATGGAGACTCCTCTAGTGACCAACTGGAGGAAGGAGGTTGCCACTTCAGGTGAAGATGTGGATGCTACCATTTATCGGCAACTAGTGGTTTCACTGATGTACCTTGTGAACACATGATCATATATGTGCTATCCAGTCAACTAGATGAGCCATTCCATGGTTCGTTCGACCAAATTATTTTGGAGGGACAATAAGCATGTTCTACGACTCCTCAGAGGCACTACCTAGTTTGGACTATGGTACAGACAGACAAAGGGAGTGAATTTGTGTGGCTTCATAGATACAAATTGGGCAGGGAGTCCGTCAAACCGAAAGAGTACATCAAGTGTAATTTTTGATGATGGGTCCACAGTTGTTCCCTAGTAAAACATGAAGCAAATATTTGTGGCACTTAGCTTGATGGAAGCAGAATACATGGTTGCAAGTCAAGCAACATGTGAGGTGATTAGGATGAGAAAGATACTTGTTGGATTTTTTGGTCAAATGATGGATCCTATTGTAATCTACTGTGATAATCATAGTTGCATCAAGCTCTCTGATAATGCTAATTTTCATTGATCCAAGCATATAAATATCCAATATCACCATTTGCTGGATTGTGTGTAGAGGCAGATAATGTTGTTACAATAAATTCTGACAAAGGAAAAAGATGCTAACATTTTGAAAAAGTCCTTATCAAGAGGGAAGTTCAAGTTCCATAGGTGCAAGATAGGGGTGGTTGATAATCGCTTTATTTCTAAAAGGGAGTGTTGGAAAACGAAGCAATAAATTCTCAATTTTATTTTGTCTTGATTAAATTGAGAAAATTTGAATTTCCACATTAGCAGACAACTTGTATCATGTTAACTTGTGTGACATGGCTTGTGTCACCTAGTTTACTCAGTAAATTTGAGTTGGAGGAGTTATATTTTATTTAAGCATGTGTGACTGTTAATTTGTAGCAATCAAGGTCAGTTATCTAAGGTGCTTTCAGTTAAACTAGTTCTAACTGTTGGAGGAACTATAGGAGGGTCAAGTTGTGCAGTGGGACTTTAGTCAAACTCAGTGATCATCTAGTTAACTGATCAATCACCCCAAAATATATTGTGCATGTAGAGAATTTTGAGTCCCCCAAGCTTGGTGGAGATTCCAAGGCAGTGTAACATTAGGTTTAGACTAGCCTTGAGTGTACAGGTGTTGCATGCAGTTACATGATCAACCTAAAGTAATTGCGCAATCAATGTGAGTAATTTCCTAAATAATAGGGGTCTAATTCCTCAAGTAACAATGCAAGGAAATAGGAGCTCAAGTAGAGGCATAAATTGACTAATTCTGGGTTAGATCTTTTCAGTGAGTAGAGAGATAGTTTATGCACTTGTAGGTTGTTCTCAATTGAGAAAATAAATTGTAATACATATCTATTCTTTTAATTTAATGTATGCAGACATTGGGGTTTTTAGCAGTTTTATTTCCTCGGGAAAAATACTTGTGCATGTGTGTGATTTACTATTGAATGTATAAAATTCTTGTTCTAAGTTGTGAATTAATTTCGGCAAAGCAGTAGAGTAGGTTTGTGTCTTGTGATTTTGATTACAAATTCATGAGAAGTTGCAAATCCACATTATAATTTATACAATCTTAGCTTTGGATAGGTTCTTCTTAATGAAATAAATGGCATAAGGCTATTTACCTTCAAATTTCCCAAATGCTACCCCAACTAGTTTATCTAATGCATCTGTATGGATATGGAAGGGAAAACTCCAATTTGGACCTATAAGTACTGGTGTAGTCATACGTTTCTCTTTAATTTCATCAAATTCCTTATAACATAGATATTTCCAAAAAAACTATGAATCTTTTGTTAGTAAAGAAAATAAAGGTGAAGCATTTTTTCTAAAATCTTTGATGAATCTTCGGTAATATCCAAAAAGACCTAGAAAACTCCTAACATATTTTTATTTTTTAGGAACATGAAAATTTTTTATGATTGAAATTTCATTAGGATCTACCTAGATTAGTTTTTTCAGAGAGAAAGTTCCCTAAAACATTTTTTGCATTCATAACAAACATACACATTTCATGGTTTAGGGAGAGGCTTATTTCTTTACACCTCTAGAAAAATTTGCATAGGTTAGAGATAGCCTCTTGGAAAAAATCCTTGTAGAGTGTAAAAACATCCATGTATATTTCCACTGAATCATGCAAAATTTCATAGAAAATTATCAACACATCCCTATGTAAGGTAGTAGGGGCATTGCATAGACCAAATGGAAGAACCCGTAAGTAAAGGTTCCTCATGGGAACGTGAAAGTGGTATAATCCTAATATTATTGGATGATCTAGATTTGATTGTACCCATTGAATCCATCCAAAAATGAGAAGAAATGTTTCCCTGCAAGAACATCCAAAACTTGGTCAATTAAAGGCAAGGGAAAATTATCCTTTTTGGTGGCTTTGTTGAGTTCTCTGTAATCGGTACAACTTCTCCTTTTGCCATTATTTTTAGGGACAATGAAAAAGGGAGACACCCATTAACTATTTAACATAGGATTGTCTTTCAAATGGATTATTTTACTGTAGGTTTCATCTTCCTTTAAGGTTGACGAAACCCTTCATTTCCTTATAATCCCATGAAAATACATCAACATGTTGTCTCAAACATTGAGCAATTTATCCTCTTTTTCAACAGAAAGAAAGGGGTTTATTTTCAATGTTTTGGAAGGGTTTATTTCTATGGTTTTCATATTATTTTGTTTAAAATAAAAAATTATTATATATTCACATGAACTATCTTTAGAACAACTAGGTTTTCCTATAGATTCATCTTTGAAGCCATCAACATTCATGGAAGCAAGGTATTTATTTTGCAGAAATTTGTCAATCATATTATCCTCATCCATTTGTCTACTTTAAATGGTAGTTATAATGTACATTGGGGTAGGGTGATGATAGATAAATGTATTCTTATTATTATAACAATACATGAAAACCATGCTCAATGAGGGGTATACTAGGTGGATATAATACAAGTTTGTTTTTAGATTTCTGATTATTGATAGCCATATTTCCATCCCTACAATTGACATAGGAATTAACAGTGGCCAACCAAGGTGTTCCTAAGATAAGATGGTATTCATTAAATTTTATCTTTGGTTGTTATGCAACCAACTCACAAAACAAAACAAAAGATAGATCAACAACTTAAAATTTATCCTCTTCAAGGAATAAACCTCCTTTACATTAAATAAATGAGCAATGCTTGGATGATACAAATGTTACTACCTCCTTGGTAGATAATATAAGGGGTCACAATATAATAAGAGCCTACATAAAAATAACAATGTAAGGGTACAACAATAACAATAGTGGGATTCTATGGGGCACAACAATAACAATAGGGGGATACACTAACAATAACAATAAGGGGGATACACAAGTATTATAGGGACCTAACATGTCCTTCTCCTTCAAAAAAGTGTTTTCCTCAATGCTTGAGTAGTTCTAGATATTTATGTATAAAATTCTCATCCTCCCATGTGGAATCTTCAGTGGGTAACTTCTTCCACTTAATGAGATATACTTTAAAATTAATTGATTATATAGTTGTCAGGTTCTTGTTTCCATGACAACTTCAAGCTCAAATATGATTTTTCCTTCTTCGTCAAGTTCTAGAAACACTGTTTGAACTGTGAGATTGTCATTGCTAACCTTATTTGAGCATGAAACATGGAAAATTGGGTTTACTTGGGAAGATGCAAGCAAATCCAATTTGTATTCCATAGTACCAATCTTTTGCAACACCTTGTAAGGAACATAGTACTTGGGTGATAATTGTTATCCTTATTAGATTTCTTGAGGGAAATTTGTTTGTATGGTTTTAGCCGTAAAAATACCCAATCACCTACATAAAAACTCATTTCATTGTGATGTTGATCTGCCTGTTGTTCCATTTGATTTTGTGCTAGATGAGGTTATCCTTTAAGAGTTGAAGAACTTGTTGTTGATGCCCAATGTGATCTTACATTGCTTGAACCTTATAATTTTATCTTAAATATGATGTGATGTATGGTGTATGATATCCATAAAGTGCCATAAATGGTGTCATTTTCGCTGCAGTATGGAAGGAAGTGTTATACCATCATTCAAATAGAGGTAACCATTAATTGACCCGTTGTGTTTGTTTATTGATTACAAAGCAATGAAAATATCCTTCCAAACATGTGTTCACTATCTCATTTTTCCAGTCATATTGAGGATGATAAGATGAGCTATGAGCTAATTGAGCACCAAGAAAAGGAAATAATTATGTCCAAAAATTTCTAGTGAAAATGAGATCTCTATCACTTACAATAATCTTTGGGTTTCCATGTTGCTTTTAAATTGTTTCCATAAAAGTAGTAGCAATTGTACTGGCTTTAAAAGGATAAGAAAATGTACAAAAGTGTGCATACTTGGTAAGTCTATCAACTACCACCATGATGACACTCTTTCCTTCATACATGGGTAAACATGTGATAAAATCCATTAATACCTCCTCCCAACGTTGACTTTGAAAGGATAAAGGTTGCAACAAACTTGGGCTCTTAATTGTATCAAATTTATTTTGTTGGAAAACTAAACACTTTGCCACAAAATTCTTAATATCATATTTAAGGCCATCTCAAAAAATTTCCTTCTTGACCCTGTGGTAATTTAAAAAAAATCTTGAGTGCCCTCCTAAGGTGGAGGTGTGCAATTCCAATAGAATATTTTTCTTGAGTTGGGAATTATTACAAAGTTATAAGTGATCTTTGTACCATAATGAATCATTTTCCCTTCTAAATGAATCAGATGTACTGGGATATTGTTGCAAATTTTGAATGAGTGTCCACACATCTTCGACATTCTTCCATTCATCCCTTGCTTCGGTTATCAGTTTAGGTTGGATAATAGAAATTACACAAAGAAATGATTCCACATCCTTATCCTTTCTTGAGAGTGCAACTACAACAAAATTTTGCTTCCATTTTTTGTAGATGATTTCAAAATCATGACCAAACATATTTGTTACCTATTTTTGCTACTCTTCTGAAGATAATATTTGTTCCAAAACGTATTTAAGACTATCATGATCTAATTTTATTTAAAGTGTCTTCCCATTAGGTAAGGTCATCACTGCATTAGTGCATGTAGTATTGCCAACATTTCCTTCTCATAAATAGGTTTGTCTAAATAATTTCCTTTGAATGGACAACTTTCAAAAGAAATGGATATTCCTTCTTGCATTAAAATGATACCAATTCCATTTCTTAAGGCATCACATTCCACAATAAAGTTTTTTGTGAAGTTTGGTGTAGCTAAGACCGATGCTTGGAACATTGCCTCTTTAAAATGTTCAAATTCCTTATTTGCTTCTGGAATCTAAGAAATGCATCTTTATTTATAAATGTTGTTATAGGTGCTGATATTCTCCCATAATTCTTAACAAACTTGTGATAATACCCTTTCAACCCTAGAAATCCTTAAAGATGCTTTATGGTTGTGGGGATTTTATATTTGTTAATGACTTTAATTTTGTTAGGGTCTACCTTAACACCCTCATGAGATACCATATGACCCAAATATTCCACCTTTTGTACTCCAAAGAAACATTTGGAGGTTTTTTCATATAATTTCTCCAATATTTTGACCAACCTATCAACATTGTGAACATGATCCTTCCAAGACTTGTTGTAGATTAGTATATCATCAAAAAATATTAACACAAATTTTCTAAGGAAGGGTTTGAAAATGGAATTCATTAAACCTTGAAATGTGGAAGGTGCATTAGTAAGGCCAAAGGGCATGTCCAAACATTCATGGTGACCCTCATGACTTCTGAATGTTTTTTTATGAATGTATTCAGTCTTCATTCTAATTTAATGATATCCTGAATGAAGATCCAACATGGTGAAGTCAATTTATCCATGTAATTCATCCAACAATTCATCAATGACATGAATGGTAAATTTATCTTCAGTAATGAGCTTGTTGAGATCCCCATAATTCAGACACATACACCATGATTAATCCTTCTTGTGCGCCAATACTACTGGAGCAGAGAAATAACTTTGACTAGGTTGAATTATACTAACCTCTATCATTTTTGCAACCATATGTTCAATATCACTTTTTTGGAAATATGGATATTTTTAAGGCTTGATGTTTGGGGGAAAAATTCCGGGAATCAAATGAATAGCATGATCATGATCATAGGAGGGAGGCCTTTGGGAGTCTTAAATACCTTGGAATTATTTTCCAATACTGTTTTAATATCTGGAGATATAGATGATTTCGATGTTTGCACCTCTAGTGAGCATAATTGTGCAATTACACCCTATTTTTCTTTCTTCATAGGATTTGTCTTTCCATTTGAGATGATTATATTTCCTAGTTTCCCTACGATACCCCTTAATTAAACTTCCTTTCATTCCCAAAACAAATTCAATAAAAGTTCTTGAAAATCAAAAGTTATTGTCCCCAAAGATTGTAACCATTAGAATCCTATTACAACATCATCACCACCCATTGGAATGGAAAGCATTGGAATATTCAAAAAATATTCACCCATGGTTAGCTTGATATTATGGTACTTTCCAGAGAAATTTATAGTACCTCCATTTTCAACCATCACTTAACACTCTGGTACTCGATATAGGAAGCAATTCAATTCCTTGGCTATCTTACAATGAATAAAATTATGGGTACTACCTGAATCAATTATAACTATTTTTTCTTCTTGATATATCCTTCTATCTTGAGAGTTTGAGGAGTGGTAATTCTTTTCAATGCACTATAATACATGGTTGGATTCATTTCTTCTTTCTCTGGGTTGGTTCCTGGTGTATATCCTCCTATTTTGATGTTTCTTGTTCCTTTTCTTCCTCCTCTTCACAATATATGTAGAATAATTTCTTCTCAACACACTTATGACCTTTAGTGAATTTGCTATCACAACTGTAACAAATAATATTTTCTCTTTTTTCCTCCAATTTTTTTGGTGTAAACCTTGTAGGTTGTGGAAGGCTAGGAGCAACAACACTTCCATCTTTATAGTTGTGAGTGGTAAACTTCCTTGTTGTCATAATTTTTCTTTCAAATTTTTTTTCCACCCTGAATGCCTTATCTAATGAAGAAGGTTCCTAAAGGTGAACCTCATGTTGGATGTTATCCTTTAAAGTCACTATGAAAACATCAATGCTATACTCCTCTAGAATATCATTTAATTTGATATGAAATTTTTGGAATTCCTCAATGTGCTCCACCAATGAACCCTTTTGTTTGATATTTATCATTTGGATGTATCCTCATAATGTGCTTTCATTTCCTCCATAAAAATTGATGAAGTTACCATTGGTTTACGAGAAAATATCTATTGATACCATAAAAAATGATTGGTTTCTAAATATAAACATGAAATGCATACCTTTTGTGTGTGTTTCACATCATGGAAATCAAAATATTGCTCCATCTGTAGTATCATCGTTACTGGATCCTTGCCATCAAGCTTCCTCATATCGATATTTGGAATGTGGTGGTTCTTAAAATAAAAATTGGAGTCTCTCAGAATCATAATTCATATTCCTTTTTTCCTCATCATGATTTTCATGGACTACCTTGTCACCACTGGGAATCCTTTCTTCTAACAACTTTTCCAAACCTTCCTTCAACCCTTCTATCTTAAAATTCATCATTGCTTCCATGTATAATTTTAAGCCATCATTCAAAACTTATGTACCATTTTATACCATCTATATTAACATTCATCATGGCTTCCAATTCATTTTTTGTTAATTTTTGCGAGAGCAAACTTTGATGCACTTGGTCTCATAATTTTGATATATCATGTTGCATTTCTTCCTCTTCTTCACCTGTCATAGAAGATATTTCTATTTGATTACTATGTGTGTACATTTTTTTTTTTATTTCAAGGCACTTTTGAATCAAACAATGATATCTATGCTTGACCATGCCTTTTGAATCACTTCAAATTGTTTTCAAAAAAAAAGTTATGCAAAATTTTAAAAATACACACTTTTTTCTTGCTTTTTAGGAGCTTGGTATTGAAATTATTTTATATATGTAATTTTAGATCTCCAAGGTCTAAAATTCCATACGAGGGTATCCCTATGAGTCTTCTTTCCATCCACACAATTTAGACTGATATCGGATTCATCAAGAAATATTTATGTCCAATCTCCCACGATGACTTGATTATAGAATAGTTCAGTTGAGTTAACTTGTATGGAATTCCACATGTCACTGTTTCAACCTTCGACCCTAAAAATTATACAAACAATACATATTCCATGTAATTTCAGTATTTTTTTTACGAAATTCAAATCTGATTTTCAGAGAGAAAGTTATGTCAATTTTCCCTAGGTCGCATGTTTGAGATTGAATTCTGGAGTCTAATAAAACCCTGAATTCTTCGGACGATGTCTCAAAAAATATAGCGAACCAAGAACAAAATTTTTTACACGAAGTTCATCACGTTTTCTACTCCATGTGGTAAAAATTTAAGCTTCCAAAGCCTCGTAGAAAAAAAATTATAGCAAAAAATCCAATATGGCTTGTTTGAAGTAGCAAAACCCTAGAATCCAAAGATCTGATACCAAATGTTATGAAATCGACTCAAAAAACATAAGAAAAGATAGATCAACGACTTAAAATTCATCATATTCAAGGGGGAAACCTCCTTTATATTACATAAATGAAAAATTATTGGATGATACAAATGTTAAGACCTCCTCGGTATGTATAGGAGTCTAAGGGAACACAATGTAATAAGAGCCTACTTAAAAATATAATGTAAGGGTACAAAAATAATAATAGTGGGATTCTATGGGGAACAACAATAATGATATGGGGGATACATGGTCACAAAAATAAAAATTGGGGGCTACACTAACAATAAAAATAAGGGGATGCAATAGTATTATAGGGACCTAGCATTGGTTGAAGAAAAATGAAATCTATGGGAAATTCCCAAGAATCAATGGATACCATGACATATTCAGTAATGACTTTAGGTGCTACTGTGGATATATAAACAAGTTGTAGCACTGTGGTGGTCTTCCTTAGGGATTCTTGGAGATTGAGGTTAGGCATAGTCTCCTTAGTCATGAAATTTATTGTAGCTCCCAAGTCAATGAGAGTATTGGGAACTACAATATCATTAATGTGGAAATTTACTATCAGGAACCCAGGATCTAAATACTTGGGGATGATGAAATTCCTAAGAATAGGATTGACTAGCGGTCATATGGCATTTATAGTAGGGGCATATTTTTTCTCCTCCTTGACCTTCTAAGACATTCCTCTTTGATGAACGTATTGTATATAGGAACATCCTTGATGGCCTGAAGGAGAGGATTTTTGACACATATATTTTTAAATTATCCTATAATTTCAAGTTCTTTTGGGGTGTTAGCCTTGTTAATGGTCACCCTTTTAGATTAGGTAGGTTTGGTGGCTTGAGGTGCGCGATATTCCTTCTCTTCTTAAATATTATTTGTTGGAGAAGGTAGGTGAGAATCTGAAGGACCTTCCCCAACCTAAGGTTGATATATTAAATTTCTATAATATAAGTTGGATAAGTGGTTTCTCCATTTTAGCTTGGTTGAGCCTACTTGTTATTAATATTTTGGTTCAGGAAGGTAGCCATCCAAGGTTATTTTGGAGATAATTTTGGAGTACTTTTAGTTTAGGAGGAGGAGGAGACGTCAAGGTAGGTGGTTGGGATATTTGAGGCATCCATATATAATGTTTATTACCCCATTGAGAAGGTTGGTATTGATATGGTTGAAAAGGAGGAATGGCATTTTGGGGTGGATAAGGCCATGGAGTGGGTAGAAACCAGGGTGGAGTGGTAGGAGGACACTAAGGTCAAAAATGTGAATTGTAATTTGTATTGAAAGGAGAAGGATGTTTCATACCTTTTTGATACTACATGGGGCCTTGTGGCCTCTTTTGATTGACAAAGTAGAGTTGTTCAATTCTCCCTTCTATTCCTTGGTATACAACCTTCAATCCTAGAAAAGATGGAAATTTGCTAGTGGAGATTTTTTATTCACACACAAAGCATATCTCTATGAAAACTATAGGAAACTCATTACTAAGATGTATTTTAGTGCATCTAGGGAAAAATATAGCTAATTCCCTTTATTATTCTTCTTATTTTCTCTTGATCTATATAATTGTATCCATTTGCATAAAAAATGTGTGTGAGATATCAATTTTTAGGTCCTCTAGCATACCTCCCATCTCATTCTTGGTAATTGTAGAGGAGGACGAGGGTCTTACCAAACCTTTTTTCACCCCACCTCTTCTCCTAGTAGCTCTAGAATTATTTATGAATATCATTTTTATGTCATCATAGTTGAGATGATAAATGCCTCCATCTGCTAAAATGTTTAGTTTTCCCTTTAGTTATTAACTAACCCCCATAACAAGAATAACTTCAAGGATTTTGGGTTTAGGTTGCAGTTGTGTGCTCTTATTTGTGTTAATTGGAATATTTCCTCAATATATTCTAGAGATTCATCCACTCAAGATATTCTAACTCTCTCATCTCTGGTGTCTCTTGCTCTATGATTGTCCTGATACTTAGCATTGAAGGATTTTTAAATATGTCCCCATGAAGTGATGTTATACCCTTCTAGGCTCATGAACCAACGAAGGGATACATCCTTGAGAGTAAAAGGGAACAATTTGAGATTCTATTCATCTTTTGTGTAATCATATGTTCTGCAAACCAAAAAAAACTAAAACATATAAGTGTCAGGGTCCTCAGTAATAAAACCATAGAAGTGTGAGAGAGCATTTAGGATAATGTTTTTTATTTTTAATTCTCCATTTGTTTCCCTAATAGGAAACACTTCAGGTTTTCTATTCCAAACCATGTTATCGGTGGGTTGTGGTGGTATTTCTCCTTATGCAAGCTCAAAAATTCTCGCTTGCTCACCCAAAAATTCCTGAATATCCTCTGTGGATAGGGTAGGAGGCTCAGAATCAACAAAAGAAGGTTGGTTTCTTGTGGAAGTGGGGTTTTTTGATGAAATTTTTATGTGTTAACCCTGATTCTATGTGGAATAAAGAAAGCAATATTTTTCTATTTTTGTAATTTTTTGAATGAGAATACTAATGTAATGCAAAAATGCAATTTTCTAGTTTTGAAATAAATAATGCCTAATACAAATTTTGTTTGTTTTTGTAGAAAATGAATGAAAAGAACAAATCAACCAGGGAAGAATAAAATGGATACTTTAACACCTCCCTAATAATTGTTCCAAAAAGTGTTGTCTCTTAGTATTGTAGCAAGAATACTGCAACCCCAAAGGGTGTTGACTTTAATTGTCAACCTGGGGTTCATACAAACTTATGAGGGGTTGTCATTATTTGTGAAAAATGTATTATCTCCTTTTTTATCTAATTCCATGTAGGTGAAAACACTAAGATGATATTTAGTTACATAGAGACCACTCTATTGTTTATGCTACAAGTAAAATTTATAATTGCAAGAAGTAAAGGACAATAAGAAAATATACATTAATTTCAAGAAAAATAAAGAAAACCATTTTAACTATGATGGGATAAAAACATGTTTATTCTACTGTGCAGAGAAAGCAAACTCACAACTAAAATAAAGCATGTAACTATCAAACCCTAATTTTGCAGGAAAAAAGGTAGTTTTCTACAACAACTAGGTTAAGGAATCAACTTGGTCTCTTGGATTCCAAAATTCATCTTCAAGGTCTTGGAAACATTGTAACACATGAAATAAGACTAAGCTTGTGTTGGATTCAAGTTTGGATGAGTTTCAAATGCAAAATTCAAGTTGTTTTGCTACAGGAGATGGTCTAGTGAGTAGGAAAATGCACTAAGAAAGTGGTTTGAAGGTGGAATGAGAAAGGGGAAGGTTAAAAAATGATAAATAATGCATTTCCATGTACTCATGACAATGGTAGACAAGTCTATTTATTTAATGGTAGACTATATAGTCTCTTGTAGCTTTGCAAAACAAGAAATTGTATAATGGCAACACAGAAATGATGAAAAACAACTAAAAATCAGATACCAAAGTGAAATTAATACATGAAAGGAGGTGTTAACTAAAAAAAATAATTATTTATAGGATTACCATCAAGTGCTTCAAAGTACTAGGCAATAAAGGACTATAAACAAGCTAATTATCAGAAATGAAATTGGAGAAATAAATAAATGAATAAGTGCATGAAAAGATAATAGTACAAAATGTTCTTAAGAACTTGAGCTAGTATCTAACCCAAGGAGGCTCATATCCCTAGAGGAACAAAAATCTAAGAACCAAATATTCTGTTCATTAATCAAGAAAAGTATTGGTACATGAAAAGTTGCAGAATTGGAATTTCTAAGCTAATGTCTCTACTAACTCGACTATTGCCAGCTCATTATGACTTTCTACTTATTTTCAATAGGCTACTTGATCCCTATATTTGTATAATATGGATGAGGGGTATACTCCTTCACCGAAGGACTTCTTTCCATGCAAAATCCCTGAAAAATAGGATCATGCCCCTTGAGAGACCTTGCAGCTACAAGGAGGATTAATTAGTGCTTCAAGCGAAGCGAGTTTGATCATAATGTTGTATAGGTTCCATAAATTTCTTTGACTTGATATCCATGTGATTTGTGCCAAATATTCTCAATATCCTGCATCATAAACACATTAGGCACACAAAGTATGATAAATATACCTAACCTTCCTAGAAACTTATTTAAGCTAATAAAATGTTATTTAGTGTATAAGGAGAGGTCTAATGTTCCTAGGAAAGGTTAGATGGGCCTTACGTTATACCTAATTGGGAGGTCCATTAGTGGTTCCAAATACCAAGCGAGCAGTTCCAGAGTCATGTTCAAACAGGTGAGTGTTTCTGTCACTTTTAGTGAGATAAAATGAATCGGGGGTTAAATGAAGGGATTTTAAGTGATAACATATGGTAAAAATGGTGTATCACTTGTAAGATCCATCTCCAGTTCCATGGATGTGGACTATTTTTCCTGAGGTGATTCACCATAGGAAGTCATTACTACGCATACAATAGTTTTTTAGGAGAAGGTGTGGTTGGTGGGTCTCATGGGTAGGTAACAAGAAGTGTGTATTATTTAAAAATTATGGTCCCTACCTTTGTCAAGGAGGGGACATATTCTTGTTGGGATCTTATGAATGGTAAAACACTATTACATGAGGCGGGGGACCTCAACTCATAGTGTGTTAATTGGTCAACGGTTATGATCTTCCTATTATGGGGGAAACTCATGGTGTGGAAGACTAAATATATGACAACCTTAATGGTGTACATGTAACTTCTTCCAAACAAAATGTTGTAAGCCAACGGGGAATCGATGAATTAAATATTAATGATAACCATATTACCAATGAATTCAACTGGTAAGAGTACTAATAGCTGAAAAGAGTGACTATTGTATGCCCTAAATGTGATGGAGGAGGTTAAAAGTTTTGGGGATCCTATTTTATGCCAGATTATATTTGACATGATACATGTGGATGCCCCCTCATCAATGATGCATTGATGAATAATGATGTCATGTATGGTCACTAGTATTTGGAAAGTGAGTAACGATGGGAGTCATGGTTCCAACTTATTTAAATAAAAGGTGATTAGGAATGAATCAAAGGGGTTGATGGTACCTAATGTAGAAATTAAGGCTTTCCTATGAGTTAGACATGTTTGAAGCACTTCTAATGATGACATGGAAAAATGGGATTGTGCTAGGTTGTTGACAAAAATGTAACCATGCATTGCCTTCTCATTATGCGATATGCACTATAGTGGTCCTTTGTTCAACCTAGAAAAAATATCTATAGGAGGCCATGGGATCATTAAAGGTGGTCTAGTATTGGGGGGCATTGCATTTTTTGATGAGGTATTAGGTTTTGGAGGAGAACCATAGTTTCAACGCAAGTTTGTAGTAGTATGTATACCACGTTCATATAAAAGTCTTTGTTGGGGGGATCTCGAGGCATTTACCCCATATTTTTTTGGTATTATAGAGGTTTAGCTTCATGTTGAGTTACTATGGTCCCTTGATGTTGGAAGGGAGTTTTTAGCACGGCCAGTTATTGGTTACCTCTAGTTTGAGTATTATGGTTACCCATAGTCTCTCACTTGCATTTAAATTTTGGGATTTGAGGGAAATAATGGGTATAATGGCTATACTCACCACAAAGAGCATAATAATAGTTATTTCATCTGCCACTATTCTTTCCTTGTTTATGTGGGTTGTTCGTGCCTTGGTTTGAATTTTAGTTCCGGTTCGGGGGTTTTCTCACAATCTATGTGTTTTTTTTGTGAGTTCCCAACTTGCCCCTAGTTTCCCTTTTGATTATTCTTTCCTTTCTTCTTAGATGTATTAGATGGGTTGGTAGTATTCAGTTGCAAAACTTCTTTTTGTTGAGGGAAATAAGGCTTAACAAAGTTGAATCCTACATGTTGCTGAGGTGTAGGGTTAGTTTTTTGTTAATCTGAGAAAGGGAAATATGAATTTCCTTGAGGAGGATTTCCATAGGAAGGTTGGGATGTTGACACTCATTAAAACATACACATAGTGTATTTTCCCCCCTGCATGGGGTGTATAGGGGATTGTGTAGGTGCATTAGGATAATACCCTATTGTGGGTGATTATGGCATGAATGATGTACCACTTTATTTGGGAAATGATGAAGGAAGCCGATATGAATTCCATTGGAAGGGAATTTAATTCCCAATTTGTAATTTGGTGATGTTCCTAATTAATCCATCCACAACATCATATGCCCCTAGCTTATCTCAATTGAAATGCTGAGGACGTGGAGCATCATGGATTACTTGCAAAGGTGCTCTCATTGTGCATAAATAAGTTTGAATTATTGGGCCTTATTTATGGCTTCTTCCTCATCTTGTGGAATAGGTGTGGAAATGTCTTTTATTATAACAGGAAAAAATGATTTGAAAAGGAAGTATGAAGGAATTTTGATGGGAACCTCTATCTTGTAGATATTATAACATTTTCTCCACTTGTGGATATGGTCTGCTATGTGAGTGGAAGATGTTTGTTAAAATTCAGAAAATAATTCTAACCTCTTGTGATGATGAACATATTGGAAAAACGTGAGAAAATACTTGGATAGGGATTCAAATTTTTCCTGTGCTCTTGATTTCTCGTTTACGTGCCATTTAGTTGAAGATGTATTGGAAAAGCCTCAATTGAATTGATTCATTAATTATATTATTAGACGAACATCATAGGTGAATTTTTTTTCCAGTGAAGATGCATTGGAAAAGCCTCAGTTGAATTGATTCATCAATTATACTATTAGAGGAACATCATAGATGAATTTTTTTTCACATGGTTTGTAAGGTCTTCTAAGGTCTTCTACTAGTTTTCCTTCAAATTTTGGTATGTCTAAGGGAAATTTGGTTTGGGATATCTAACCAAGCAGCATTATGGGATATATAATTATTTGTAAGTTTTAAAAGATCAATAATATCCAATGAAGCTACAAATGGTGAGTGACATGTAGGGACAATCATACTAACATGACATGTATGTGATGAAGGTTTAATTTGAGAGGAAGAGGTTCCTAACAAAGTAGCTCCAGGAATAGAAGAACCTAACAAATCAATATCAAGAGGTGGTTTATTATGGTAAGGTCAAGTAGATGATGTTGCAAGACCTGGAACTCCTCCTACCAAAGGTGGTAGGCTTTGAAGGCATCTAGAGAGACTTGGTGTAAGATAGTCTCATATGGTGCCCAAATGAGTGTGTGAACTATGAGCGGGGATTTGAAAAAACCAAAGTTTATTTTCGTTTAAATGGTTTTTATTGTTTGAAACAATCTAAGTTTTTGTGTGAGGGTTTTGTGTATGATAATCCTAAAAAACATAATGTTCTTCCACCCACAAGGTCACTAGGCCTTCTGAAGAATTTACAACAATGGGGTCTCTAAATACTTGAATAAAACTAGCAATTGTATGAAGGGAGAGTTATAATGAGGGGTATTGGGGCCATGTCTTAAAGAAACTAGAAATGCTTCCAACAATTATTCAAAATCACCTCTAGGTGCAAGTGTCTTCACACCTTCTACCTTTGGTAACATGCCCTAAGTTTTTTTCACTAGGATACCTTCATCCAATTTGGGGGAGAGAATCTCAAATTCTAGGTATCAATTGTGGATACAAACCCCTAACAAGAGTTGAGAGACTTAAGAAGGCCCATGATAATCCTTGGTCTAGGCCTTCCCCAATTACGGGTTTCTTCTCACTACTAGCTTTGTGACACAAGTTTATGGAGAATTTTAAAGTTCTGTAAAAGACAATTTTCTATGTTTCAAATCAGAATGACCAAGGGTGATTATTTGGATTCTTGCCCCAGGGTCGTAAATTAGACTATAATTTATTTTGTGACCCCTTGATGAGGGAAATTAATGTGTTTAAGTCAGAGACTTAAGATTTTGGGACGATGGCCCAAAACTCTCTTTTACTTAGGATGTGAAAAAATGATGAATTTTGAATAGTCTAAACTTAAGGTTATGATTCCCCCAAATCACAAAAAGTGCAAGGGGAAGAGCATACTATTTAAGTGAAGATTAGATGAAAACCATGTGTGATATGTGGTGTGTGCAAAACTATTCATGTGAACGTCACAAGTGTTTGATGAAATTGACCAATGTGGATATCATGTGGTTTGTTACAGTTTTTCCATCCTATTAAACTATGTGAATTGGACCTTGCATGAAAGGAAAAATTATATGTCTCACGGGATGCTTAATTTCCCCCAATTAATCTATGTGATGATTCCTCCAATCCTAAAGGGAGATGGTAATGGTATTTTAAAATATGTTTCTAATTCCCCTAGTTTACTGAGTGCAAGGGGAAGACCTCACTCCACCATTTTACTCACACCATTCCTAGTCCCAATACTACAATTTTGGTTAGTAAAAAAATAAAGGGCATCCATATGGCAAAAGAATCTAAATTATTCTAATCCAATGGTTAATTAAAGAAAAAATAGCCTAAGTAATTGCTAAATTTTGCAAGAGTTGGTAAAGATTATCGAGGGCTATCACCCAACTCAGACTAGAAAAGGATATTACAATGATTAGTTGTCTTGTCTATTTGTGTGAGTTTTGCACTAATATTTGTAGGGGAGTCATTGCAAATGTGTATTTAAAATCGTGTAGACTGGCCTGAAAAATAAAAAAGGTTGAATTCTAGTATACACAGGCCTAAAGATGGCCTGAACTGAATGCACACATTTACAATATAACATTTAAAGTGAATAGGGATGAAGAGAGTATAAAAACAATAGAAAGAATGAGGAAAGAAGTAGCAGAGTCATCAATTTGTTGTTAGATTTTGATTTAAGGGTGGATCAAAAATATATCTATTACAAATGTGTTGATACATGCAAAGAGACAAAAAGTAGATGGTTAAAAGGGTAATACATAACAAACAATCAATGTAACTATTCCTATGAAAGAACATGAGATACAAAGCAAGAAAGAGTGGAAAACATAAAAGAAATGAACACAAGAATATGGGAAGCAAAATCCTCTTTATTGATTCATGTAAAGAAATACAAAATCATCCCAAAGACACTAAAGGGAGTAGATAGAGCAATGGGGATCTATGAATCCCCTAAAGGAAGGTCCCCTCTTCCCTATCCTTTGCAAGAAAAACTCTCTTCTTAAAGAAATTACAAGAGAGTAGTCGCTAGTGAACTCTCTCAATGCAAAGCAATGCTCATTGACTTGGCAATTTTGGCAGCATAACTTTACATAATATTCTCTCTCTTTTTGGTCCCAATTCAGCTGGTATATATAGGTTTAAGTACAGTCCTTGGCTCCCATTAACCCATTAATGAGATTTGATCTAGTAGTAGACAAGAGTAATCCTTTGGAGGATCCTTAATGCTAAATCAAAAGTGTAATGGATCGAGACTTAGCTACCGATAATTTTCCTTTCAATAGAAGATGGCTTATTCAATTTGAACTGGTCTGTGGACAATTGAGTTTTCACTTTTGCATATTTGTGCAACTATCAAAGAAACAACCACAGTGATCCTGCAAAAACTGTCGAACTTCTTTCGTGTGGTTAAATTTTTTAAATGAACCTTAAGAACCTTTGATTTTTCTAGTTCATGATGATTTTTAGTCTCACTAATACACTTGCACATGTCATTTTATTGTGTTGAGCATTTTTGGCAAGTGTAATTGGGTGTACAATTTTTTTGTGATAACACTAGAAACAAGAAAAATACAATTGTCTCAAGGGATCCACATGAGGGAACAAATTATGTTTATTTGTGGTAGGTTATAAAAGAGTATGGAAAATAATATTCATTTTCCATATCTTAGGTCAAAAAGAAATTTCCTTCCATAGAGAAAACTATTTAAAGATTTAGATGACTACATTAGTTCAAATAGCCAAAATATAAGTTCTTTATGTAATATTCCTTTTTTTTGGATATGGTCAAAATGGATGAAATCTACCCATGGTATTTACTGTGGTAATTTCACATGGTAGATGTCCTTGGTATTTTTCCAGAGAATAATAAAATAAGGCTTCTAGAGAATCCATCAAGCCTATAAAAGGGAATAGGAGTTAGGCATTGGATCATTCCAGGTTTATCTATCTTATTGTGTTTTCTTCCATGGAGACCGAAAATGTAGTGGGTGTGATTTTTCTCGAGGGGTCGGTGTTGTGATTCGGTGTTTTTTTCTCTTTTAATGGCGTAGGAACTCTTATATTTTTGTATGGGCATGTACTCGTTTCTTTAGTTAATAATATAAATAAAGGTTGCATTCTTAGATCTTGTTGTGTTTTGATTGCAAGTATTTTTAACTATAACATTAAAGTGTGCTAGATCTGTTGAAAATTTTAAGCTTTAAGATATTAGAATTAATTTTGAGAGAAATAGAAGATTATGGAAAAACTAGTTTTCCTTAATCCACCTTAATCACTTTAGCTAATAATCCATTAATTTCATGACTTATTCACATACACCCTAATTGATATTTGCAGAAAGATTGCTATATCCATCAATCATTTTATTTGTGGCTTAATGTAAGAAGATTTTGCAGGCTTACGAGGAAGGGTTGAAATATATTGATCGATAGTTAATATTTTCAACTAAGTAAAACCAAACACACCGGAGTGTTGATTGGAAGGACGACAGTCCAAGGAGGCAAAGAAGTCGCCTAATTATCATATCGTTGCTTATAAAAGGGTCTCAGCATATTGCATGGATGAATCATAGCCTGGATGACGGTTAATGCACAGATCTGGTAGCAGTGAAGTGATCATCGCCAACCGATTCGTGGGAAGAAGTTGGCAAATAGCCATCGAAAATCCGCCCCAGATCTCCATTGTATGAGAGCGCAGGATTACCGGAGCATAGGAAGAGAGGGAGTGTTGAAGACGGTTGAGGAGGCCGAGCGTGATCGATTGAGGTGTAGCTGACGGACCACCTCCATCATTGCCGACAAAGGGAGCCTCTATCACTCTAGACAGCCTCGGTGTCACGTGGAACGAAACCTCAAGATCATACTGATGCAATTCGTTGGATCGGACCGGCGTGTAGAACTGGTGATCTATCGGTGACGCAGGGTGATGGTGATCCTAAGTTTGACGGAGCATTTTTCTTGGTTGTTGATTATTGTAGTGGAGTTGCATGCTTGGGATATTCACAAAAGCACGCTAGACGAGATTGAATCAGGGCCGATCACATTCTTTCTAGAGCCGCGTAGATCATGGTTGTCACTGTTGCACCGGGCAAATCTTCTAATCCATACATAGTAGCCTCTATGTTCGCTGAGATGACACATTAATGAAGGTCAATTACACGGTTGTCATGGACCAGACCAACGCCGCTGTTTAAGGAGAAGAATAGTATGAGGGAAGCACTTTGGTAACATTGGGAGCTATAAGATTTTAATATAAAGGGGGAGTATGGAGAAATTTTCTGGGAGTCAAAAATAATTATTATGTTTTGGGAGGAATTTATTTCAGGCTTTAATTTCTACACCAGCTATTGCATTGGGTTATTATTTTTTCAGATATTAGTTGCAGATATTCAATTTTGGAGGCTGAAGATTTATCATAGATGATTTCTCATAAGGATGTTATGTAGCTTGAGCTAGTTGGACCCGGGTTTCCAATTGATATGCTCCTATTAGATTTGAGCGGTATCACCATATAGGAGATCCAGATCAAGGTCAAGGTTATTATTACATGAGAAAAAATTGTTATTATGTTTACAAGGGTTTATCATCTTTGTTCAAAGGAGGTAAATCAGTTTTATTAAAGAAATTCGAGGACAAGTCATCATTTTATTTTTGGAATCACCTATGGAACCGAGATGGTAATACATCAACGGGTCCTCTGGGCTACACTACCTCTGCAGATAAAAAATGGTAACAACTTACAAATGAGAAGCAAGCGCATAACAACAAGCCTTTCTCTCGGAAGGTCCATGTTATCCTTCAATAGTCAAAGGATATTTGGAAGGAAGATGTAAAAAGCAAGCGTCTCTTTGAACTTGGATCCAAATTACAGTATACGAAGTCTGAAGATGTACTCCTATGGTTGGACACATTCGATACGGCTTTGTCCCTGATAGAGAAATCAGATTGGAAAAGGTCAAGTTGGGCCTTGAAGCCATCAATGCTTTCCTTGATACAACCCAGGGTCTTAGAGCATTCTTGTGAAAGGGTTAGACTCACAATCGTCTCTTGTCTCAACAAGATCATAGATTTAACATAACCACTACCACCTTTCAACAATGATATCATGAAAGAGATATTACAGCAAATTGTAGAAACCCTTTAAGCGTTCAACAACATCATACTTCTTACCTTTCAAAAGCAACACAAAATTCTAGAACTGATGGCAAAATTTAGCTTTGGCACATTCATGCTGAATCTGGAATGTGACGAGTTGATCTTTCAGTTGCTCCAAAACTTTTACACGAGTATTACATTAGCTCATTCAGACCATGTCAAAGCATGCATGCAAAATATTGTGTCCCTGTTCTTAAAAGGAGATGGTGACATATGCAAGACACTGAGATACAAATTGATGACTATTTGGAGGAAGGAACCATAGGTATCACTAGCTGCCTACGATCTAGTCGAAAAGTTAGTTAGGAAAAAATAAAATTACTCAGAAGGGTGCTGACTAGGAAGGAGTCGAGAAGGATTGATGGAGGAAGCAAGAACAAAATCTGCAGCAATAATGAACTAAGGAGGAGAGGACTATGATCTATCTACAAGGGAACTTGGGCCCTTAACCATTCATGTCTAGGTGATAAGGAGGAAACAAGGGCAAATCATGAGGATTCATCCATAGTTGGGTTCATTGGTTTTTAGAAGAGAATCTATGAAGGATCCAAGCAGTCAAGTACATATGGTAAGTAGCAACACCATGTTTTTCAGAGAAACTTGTAGGACAAATCGATGTTAATCAGTCAGCTTGAAAAAATACAAGGGAAAGGAATGAGGAAATTCCTCTTGATGATGTGGTATTTGAGTCTATAGATATCCAGGAGAACATCCATAAAGAGTATGTGCAATCAGGTGTAGATAAAAGTACACCAGTTATCCATGTTTGAGAACCAGAGAGGATGTACAAATTATCCCCACATGTGGAGAAGACCAGGAAGAAGACATTCAAGGAGAAGAAAATGAGGAGCCAGTAGTAATAAACTGACATGATGAGTATGATCATGCGGGACAACATGAAAAATATAGTATGCACGATGATCCATTTTTGGAGGGTCAGTAAAAGGTTCAAGTTAAAGCTGTGGTTGTGGGGCATCTGGTGCTAACAGATATAAAGACATCCAACATGGCACTAGACTTTCCAGTAGAAGAATTTCGGGAAAGTATGAGGCATCTCAAGACAGATCTTATAATGTTCAAGCAAAGAGTCTGGACAGTTTGATGGCATTGTCATATAGGAGAATAGAAAATTGGAGGAGCTCATAGGGGTATGTGCCGAATCAAAAACCAAGTTGTCTAATCTTGAGGAATGACTCAAGTCCCTCACAAGGCAACAAGAGGAGTACAATTGGGAGTTCCAGAGCATCTCTCTATAGGAGTACATAGCTAATGCTTGAAACACTACCAACCCACCTTTATACACTGGGAATAGCAGGGCAGAGTTCTCCAAATGCATCATGTTGGGTGACCAAATGGAGTAGCATGAGTTAAGCATCGAGAAAAATCATTATCATTAGATTTGTAGGTATTCATCCTTCCCAAGGCATGGATTGGCAAGAGATTATGAGTTGGTAAGGGCATATTGTAGCTTGGGCCCTTTGGCACAGGGTCCCAGGACTTAGGTGGCATTGGGATCCAGAAGAATCCATTGGGAGTAGGATTTGTCAAAGGATTCTTTGGGATCCAGGTATCGAAGGATCCATTCAGGATCATTTAGCATGAAGGTATGGAATAACACACTAGGTTGTATGGGATCCTGGTATCGATGCTTTTTTTGTGGATAGCAGTGAATTGCTTGAGGGAAATAAATCTTTGGGCGGGAGGATTTGTAATATTCCTTTTTTTGGATATGGTCAAAATGGATGAAACCTATCCATGGTATTTACCGTGGTAATTTCCCATGGTATCTGCCCCTAGTATTTTTCCTTCGTTTTTCGAGGGAAATAATAAAATAAGGCTTCTAAAGAATACATGAAGCCTATAAAAGTGAATAGGAGCTAGGCATTTAATCATTCCAGTTTTATCTATATTATTGTGTTTCCTTGAGAACTTGGTGTGGCCATTTCTAGTTTGATCCCCAGTACGAATACCCCGCGGGTGCGATTTTTCTGGTGGATCCATCAAGGGTCCACAGTTGTGCTTTAGTGTTTTGTTTTCTCTTTTAATGAGTAGTCAGGCATTTCAATACACCAGCTCCGATATTTTTTCATGGGCATGTACTCATTTCTTTAGTTAATAATATAAATAAAGGTTGCATTCTCAGATCTCGTTGTGTTCTGTGTTTTGATTGCAAATTTTTTTAACTAGAACACTAAAGTGTGCTAGATCTGTCTAAATATTTAAGCTTTGGGATATTACACTAATTGAAATTAATAGAAAAACCCTCTTAAAATTCACTAAAGCTCCTACTAGAGACATAAAAATAATCAAAACTTTATTTCCTAAGAAGGAAAATTTTGAAAAAATCATTAGACAATGTATTACATCTTAAAAATATGCTTTGAGATAACATCATCTTCTCTATGCAGATTCATGAAATATAAGTTTTAAGGCATATACTTGATATGTAAAGAGATGAAGAAAATAAAGGGATGAAGATTCCTCAAGCCACATCAGGTAAATTTTTAGAGGAAGATATTTGAATAAACAAGAAGAGGATATGGATAGACAAAAAATTAGAATCCCATTTAGGAGAAAATGATAATTTTTCTAAGAAACCTGTTGTGACATTTACAAAAACTTCTCAACTTTTATGTAAATAAAAATAGGTACCCTATTAAAAAAATTTTTTTGACTAATTTATAGCTTTATTTTTTATTATTTTATTATGGGTAAAAATAAAGGTGGGTTACACTTTTGTGAGAAACACGGGTGGAAAATTTATTTTCCTAACAGTTTAGCGAAAATTTGGAAATTAGTTCGGCCGAAATAATTATGTTTTTTACCTTGACGGCGTATTGATGGCGTGGGTAAACAGATTTTTGGCCGGAGATGGGAAAACCTGAAACCAAAGTTCGGCCAAACTAATAGTCTAACCGAACTATTAGTTCGGTTGAAATTTTTCTTATAAATATACCGACCTGCAAACCTTAAGAGGTTTGAGGCTTGTTACCATTGTCGCATTTGTGTCATCTGTATCTGTGTTTGCTATTGCGATGTGTTTATGTTTGTTGCGTTGTGTTTGTGTTTGTTGTTGCAGGGGCTTGGTGTTGCAGGGGCGAGGAGGTGAGAAGGCTTGTTGTTGCTCTGGTTTATTTTGTTGTGGGTTTTATTTGTAATTTGTGTCCTCCGCAACGTCTTCAGCGATCTCCTGCCTCGTCACCTTGTTGCGGCCTCGTCTTCTTGTTGTCTCCGAATTTCCAGGTAGACGAAAAAAATCCTTTGCTTCCTTTGCTTCATTTCTTGTGCGGTCCCCAGATCTACGTGAACCATTAATGAAAGAAGGAAATTGAAAAAAAATTGTTTAATTCATTTTTTCCTTCACATTATACCACGTTTTTTATATATGGATACCAAAACAAATCTTGGCAGTCACAATACTATAGGTATAAATATAGTGACTTCATAGAGTATATCAAGCCTTATGCTTCAAGTGTAATATCCATTGTCTTAGTTTGAAGAAATACATACTCATTTATGGCTTTAACAAATAAAGTGTGCAAATATTCTGAATCTTTTAAAATTTTGAACCAACTTTCATTATGTTTCCTAATGTAAATAAAACCTTTGAAATAACCAATGCTGCAAGTTACCTTTATGAAACACACAAAAATGCACATATTGTAGTAACAACCATCTTATTGAACCAAAGTATTTTCGTTTTCAATTTTCTTAAGGTCTAACCTATGACCTTTGTTTTTAGCAAATGCTTACTTTCACTAGGATCTACCATCCAAACTTGTTTGGAGACCATGAGCAATTGATGGATATATGTGTTAAACAATGTGATCTATTAGAAGCCTCATGGCATTGGTCCAAGCTATAGATCTAGCTCTAGTACCTTTGCTATGCAATTTTCTTTTTAGAAATGTATTAGTACAAAAAAATTACCTACCCAAACAATGATATTTGATTGTTGTTAGCTGTATGCAATATCCTCAAATGTTTGCATAGATTAAACCTTCAAAATATACCCCAAATTCTGAAATAGTCCACCCTCCAATTGTTTCCAAGGAAATGTTTCTTAGCATTGTCTTTCGTGTTAAGAATAAAGGAAATCAATTGTGAATTTATATCTCATGTTGTACCTTGAGTACCTTCTTTCTTAATTATAGCTTTATCACTGGTCTCTGCTTCTTGTTGTAATATTTAAAATTTTCTTGCACCTTTCCTTCATGTTGTACCTTGAGTACCTTCTTTCTTAATTGTAGCTTTATCACTGGTCTCTGCTTCCTATTGTAATATTTAAAATTTTCTTGCACCTTTCCTTCATGTTGTACCTTGAGTACCTTCTTTATTAATTGTAGCTTTATCACTGGTCTCTGTTTCCTGTTGTAATATTTAAAATTTTCTTGTGCTTTTCCTTCTTAAAATGGTAGAAACAAAAACACTTGACTGCAAAAGTAGTTGGTATTTTCTAGTAATCCCTACATAAATGGTGGCATTATTTTCTCACCTCCATTGTGACAATATTAAAAAATGGTGCAACAGAGTTTGTTGTGTTGATATGAAGCTCACGCTGCCAACGATATTACTTGCAAATCTATGATCATCTTCATTATCTCTGCATTTCATAATATTCATTCTTGTTCTTGGCTTCGTAACAATCATCAAAAAATAACAAAGCTTCTTTACCATTCTTTGCAAATTTAGAGTGAGCTTCTCAATTGTTAAGTACATTATCTAAGGTGTCTATAATCATGGCACCATATTCTTGAATGCCCATTGCCTATTGTTCATTAGAAATCCTCAATCAACAATCCATATTTACATTTGTAAAATTGAAAGGGCAACTACAGCTGCGACCCGCACATCTACTCCAATAAAACTTAGAAGTTCAATCGATACTTTATATACACCTTAGGTGCAAAGGGAAGAATAAGTTGTTCATAATTAATCTTCCAACTGAGTCCATGGCACTATAGTGCCAAGATTTAACTAATGACTCTTGCATAGCAGAATACCCACATATATATCTACAACACAGTCAACATTGTAGTGATTTGCAAGATTTAACTAATGACTCTTACATAGGAGAAATTTTCTGCCGATGAGGGAATTAAGAAAATTTTACCAAACCTCCATATATCTAGAGTGGATATATGCATACTAGGGTTGGGTGAGATTTGTCTAGGATTCTGATTTTCTTATTTTTATTGATTTAAAATTTAATAAAATGTGTGAGATGTATATATCTTCACAACTTTATTTAATTTTATTTACCAATTTTTTGATAGTACAAAAAGAACATCAAATTAGTAATGGTGATAAGTTACATAAGTATTGGTAAGGTTGATCAAGCATGATACCTATCCAGCTTCATTAACTAGGTGCTTGTACTATGCTTCGTGATTACATTGATGAAATGAGCAATTGATATCATTCTTTCCATAATTGATCTTGATTGAGCTATGTTCTTGGCTGAATGCTTGTAAATCACCCAACTATATGCTTACTTATATAGTAGGAGTAAGCTAGCTTTCACTATGATATCTATATTTTCTTATACTCTATTAAACCATATGTTTATCCGTATAGAGCTTACATATACCCATATTCACTCGCATATGGGTAAATATAATGGTAATCACTCATTCCAATCACACTTAGTACTTTACATTATGTGGTTTCACTAAAGGGGCTTGTGTTTCCATAAGAGATACATGTTGTATTACATTGATACTTCAGAATCACTAGTACTAATCAGGTTAGTAAGAACCATCATAACTAGCTTATACTATCCATTATGTTCCAGCATCATTGATTACTAGTTAAGGTCATCTTACAGATTAGAGGTTATGTTTTAATAGTGGTAAGTGAAACATGACCCTTGTAACTATTAGTATAAGTACCATTGTATTCATTATTTAACCTTACTGCTTCTATTACACTTATATATTAGATCTCTTCTCATTAAGAGCTATAATCATATAGGTAACTACGAGTATGTATTAAGTAGATTATTGTTAATTAGGGTAGTACTAATGGTAAACAACATTGAAGGTATTTTGATCTACTGTTGTTGAAGTTGAGCTGCCACGGCCACAACATTGAAGCAACACCAAAGCCAACATCCCAAGCATGAGAAATACTGATTCTCTAAATCTCAACATCATCACCCTCATCTAATAGTCACGAGGTTCAAATTAATTTTTATCATAATAAATTGGTTAACAATTTAGATATAAGGTATTTAGTGTAATTATTTTATTTTTGGTTAATACAGTGAAATATTGTTTGAGAAATAGATTTAAGATTTTGAAAAATATTGTTTTAGAAATAGATTTAACATTTTGAAAATTTCCTGAATACTCCTTGCTAAGCTAAAACCTAAGCTTTTCTGTCGTATTCCTGAATTAAAGCTTCCTAATCTAGCTAGCTTTCTAATGCCTCAAAGAGTAGAGCTGTATGTGTGACTTTTGACATAACTTCATCAACCACTACCACTAGTTGTTTCTCATTTTATGCATTTGGAGGAATGATGTTAATATGAATGATTGATAGAAATGGTTTATTCGAGTAATGAAGACCCTTGGCTTCTTACCATAATACTACTATAGGTTTTCCACTGTATTCATATTTATGTTGATGCTAGAACTATTTTTTATTAATGTACCTAAATTTACACCTTCCATGATGTTTCCTCTCCTAGTGTTGTCATTTGCTTTTCTAATATTGTAAAATTTTAAAAGTGGAGTGTTTTATGATGTAATGGATATTACTGATCTAGATTATGTACAGTGATATGATGATAGTGTAGGTTGATGTTCAAGTTGTAAATTTTTTGTA
Organism: Pinus albicaulis; assembly: GCA_034641835.2. Taxonomy (NCBI): domain Eukaryota; kingdom Viridiplantae; phylum Streptophyta; class Pinopsida; order Pinales; family Pinaceae; genus Pinus; species Pinus albicaulis. The sequence continues at coordinate 704,634,271 of CM076584.1, forward strand.
CATATCAAGGATGAATGATAGTACAAGCCAAAAATGACATTATTATAAATTATTAGATAATCTGTTAGGTGCTAAATCATACTTCTTATTAAGGACATAACTAATTCAAGTTGAAAAATCTTTTTTAATGTTCTTAGCCTATTTATAGATGTCAAAGTAAAGGTTTCTAGATGTGATTTCTCCCATAAACTTTAAGGCAAACTAAAATTTAAGGCAAACCATGTACATGTCATTTATCCCACAAACTCATCAAGGTATGACTTTTGACATAACTTCATCAACCACTACCACTAGTTGTTTTAGTAAGTGCATAAAATAAGTTTGCAAACCATGTACATGTCGTTTCTCCCACAAACTCATCAAGGTGTGACTTTTGACATAACTTCATCAACCACTACCACTAGTTGTTTTAGTAAGTGCAAACCACTACCACTTTAAGGCAAACCATGTACATGTGTCATTTCTCGCATACAAGTGTTATTTCTCCCATAAACTTTAGGAAAAATTTAAGGCATGTCATTTCTATGTCATTTCTCCCATAAACTATAAGGCAAACCATGTACATGTCATTTCTCTCTTAAACTCTAGGCAAGGCATGCTATTTCTAGATGTGATTTCTCCCATAAAATTTAAGGAAAACTTTAAGGCAAACCATGCACGTCATTTCTCCCACAAACTCAAGGCTTTATCCCATTAATTCAAGGAAAAATTTAAGGCCTAAAAACTGAACCTAAGGTGGTTGAACTTCCATAGGATTTGAGTCTGTTTTTTGAGTGTTAACTTCTACAAGTTCTAAAGGCAAAGTCTGTAAAGGGCCAGGTAGCCTCTGGATCTCATCCTTTTTGAAAGGTGGCATATCCATTAAATGCCCCTACAGTCAATCTCTGGAACAGATTTAAATAGAAGTTCTTCATTGTAATATCTATTTATGTACATGCCATTTATCCCATAAAATTTAAGGCATTTGCTAGTGTTTTTGGAACCATGTACATGTCATTTCTATGTCATTTCTCCCATAAAATTTAAGGAAAACCATGTACATACATGTCATTTCTCCCATTTCTCCCATAAACTTGAAAGGAAAACTTTAAGGATAACCATGTACATGTCATTTCTCTGATAAAATTTAAGGCATTTGCTAATGTTTTTTGGAACCATGTACATGTCATTTCTATGTCATTTCTCCCATAAAATTTAAAGAAAACTTTAAGGCAAACCATGTACACATGTCATTTCTCCCATACATGTGTCAGTTTTCCCATAATCTTTAAGGTAAACCATGTACATGTGTTATTTCTCCCATACATGTGTCATTTCTTCCATAAACTTTAAGGAAAACCATGTACATGGAATTTCTCCCTTAAACTATGGGCAAGGAAAAATTTAAGGCATGTCATTTCTAGCTGTGATTTCTCCCATAAAATTTAAGGCAAACCATGCACATGTCATTTCTCTCACAAACTCAATGCTTTCTCCCATAAACTCAAGGAAAACTTTAAGGCCTAAAAACCTTGGTGAGAAACTAAAGTGGTTGAACTTCCATAGGATTTGAGTCTGTCTATCAAGAGTGTTAACTTCTACAAGTTCTAAAGGCAGAGTCTGTAAAGGGCCAAGTGGCCTCTGGATCTCATCATTTAACATGGTTACGGAGAAAAGAATAGAAAGATAATAACATAGACTGAAAGCCAATAGAAGGAAGAAAAGAATTACTGCATATATTAGATTTGCTGTTGAGAAATACAAGGGGAAGCCCTCTATTAATAGCAACCTTGATGGAGTCCAGCATTTAAGGATAGTTGGCAAGTATACTAACTATTTAATGATCTATCCAAGTTAACTTACAAGTTATAACTCTCTATAGAAGGTGAGTATTAAATATGTTGCCAAATATTAAGTTTTGAAGATAGAATAGAACATAATAGCATGAGTAAAATGTGAAAATTTTGAAACAAAATAGAATACAATATATATTCACTTAGATATACAAATCTAAAGGTGAAGAGATATATACATTTTTACAGCAGAAGTTTGTTGAAAGTAAATATCTAATCATAAATACATGATGATGCACGGCATCAACAGCACCAGTTGGTGTCTATAGTGACTCCACATTCAGAAATGAGTTCTTGCCATTCGGCTCGCATTTTCCGTTGTCTATCTCTTTCATTTATGTGGATTGTTTTCCTTAGAATTCTTCGAATCTTTTGTAATAGTTCAATAGTTCCACGCAAACGGTACAAAGGCAATGAATGGGGTGAAAGGAATCTGAGCTGTATATCATGTAGAGTTTGTTCATGCTGGTGAATCTCCTGGTAGCATTCATAGAGCATGTTTAAATCCCTTGCATCCATATCTGTTTAGCATGAAAGAAGGTAAAAAGTTATTGTTAGTGTTAAAAGATGGTAAAAGTAAACTAATTATAGAGTTAAAAAATAACTAAAGCAATCATAAAATTCTTTGAAACATTAGGAACATAATGAGTAGTAGAATAAATGTAAAAATAACTAATTCTATATTCAATTTCGATAAGGTGAGGGTTTGTTTACCTCTTGGTGAAGATGCAATGAAGAGTGTATTGTTGGATAGATTGTATTTGTCTATATAGATTTCAATGTGAGCAACGATTCTTCTTGCTTCCTGCGTTGTAGATATGGATTTTCTTTTATGCGTGAAATGCGTGAGAATGGGAATGCTGGATGGATTCGAAGGTCTGTTAGAGATCTAACTCTTGAAATGGCAGTGAATGTTAAACCTTGGCGTTCTTTGGGGCCAATGTCAACTGTTGCTTGATCTAACGTCATTCCTTGTGACTTGTGTATTGTTAAATCCCATGCCATTCGAAGTGGTATTTATCGACGTGTACCCCTTCTGATAGGAGAAATGGGCACATTTGTGGGGTGTGCAATGTCCCATGTTGTTCCTCTGTATTGTTTGAAATCAACGACCACAAAAGATGGCAATTCTGGAGGCTTTGAGTCAGGTGCATAGCATATTGAAATGACGGTGCCAAGTGCGCCATTTACAAGCCCTGCATGTACCCATAAATTGCAGGTTAGCATAACTTTTTGTCCATTGCATAACAGAAGCGTTCTGTCCAGTTATTCTTCTTCAGATGTAGTGAATGTGTGGTCCACATGTTTTTCTGTTGAGCACATAGCCACTGGCTTGTGTAATTTGTTCAACATTGATTTGTTATGCAAGGCAACTAAATTGTTTGTTTCATATAAATGCATGGAGTCCTCAAATATTTTTTTATCTTCATGCGTAATAGAGGAATCTGTTCTTGACATTAGTAGCTTCCAATCTTTGATTGTAGAGTTCCCATCCCTGAGATTTGTGAGAATCTTGCGGAAGGCAATCTGGGAAGAATCAGCACCTTGCTGGCGAAAAATAGTTGTGAGCGTAATGAATGTATCAAAGCTGCGCCAAAGTGCAGTACCACGTGATGTGCCAGCATACAGAGGAATGTCTTTTACAGGTGGTAGCTGGCCTAAATCCCCAACAAGGATAATGGATCGATTACCAAATGGTGTATTTCGATGGAGGGGAAAGGCCTCTCGTAAGCGATCATCAATACGGGAAAGCATTTTTGGCCCGATAAAACTCATTTCATCAATGAGTATGTATTGAATATGGCGGAGTTGTTCTTGGAGGTGGAGGAGTGGTTGTCCTTCAATAGGATGCATTGTTTGGATAGGGATGTGAAGGGCAGAATGAATTGTAAGTGCATCTATGTTGAAAGCTGCAACACTGGTAGGTGCAAGTACCAACAATGGGCTTATATTTGGTGAGGAGAGTTCGATGAATGCACGTTGTAGAGATTTTATTAGAGCAGATTTTCCCGTTCCGGCTGTCCCTTGTATAATGGTTCTAGTTGGGGGCTTTGGAAGAGGATTTTTGAAATGAGAAGTAATATGTGTGAAATATTTTTGTTGGGTAGGAGATAATATTTGATTTACGGGTAGGTTTGAAGAGGGAAGGTATTGATTTTGAATAGATGAGCGATTATATTCAATGAAATTGATGGCAGTTTCTTGTAAGTGGAGAGGTAGGGAAGTATGAGACCAAAGATGGTTGAGGTCAAAGTCACGATTGCCAATGATTTCAAGGGCATCAATTTCGATGTTATCGCTTGGGTGAAGGTGAGAGATGATTTCCCATTCATTCATTTGAACAGGGTCAAGGGGGATGTCAGGAGGGGAAGATACAGGAGTAGATTCATCTTCTAATTGTGGAGATTGTGGGTTTTCATTTTCACGGTGAACATGCCATGCTGTATATGTTCCTTTCTTTTGTTCCCAATGTGCAATGATGTCATCATTGCTGCATCCAATGTCATTGGGGAGTGTACGGAAGGGGAAATACAACATTAATTCAGCCCAGCAGAAGTTGGTGTAGTTTGGATCATTAGGGGAAGGGATTGTGGTGTATCGTGGCAAGATATGGAGAACTATTGGAGGAGAAATCTGTTTCCATTGGTTTTGTTTACGACGAGGAGAAAATGACCAAGAGCGTGCAGCTTCTATGAGGGGCAATTGATCTAATGAAGAAGGCCTATTCATGTATGCAATAATAAATGGTGGTGTTGAGGGTGGATTTTCAGAACCATCTAGAACACGTCTGAATACAGTTCTATTAACATTTAGAGATACAAATGTACGACTACAAAGTGTTAGAGGTAATTTTTGCAACATATGGCATATTTCCTGCGCTCCAATATCCCTTTCTGCTATGCTTTCTGTAAGGAGTTTCCGAACAACAATGGTAGTAGGTGCTTCTGGAGCGACGTTGTTCAAGAGGCGGAATAACATTTGGCTATAGCTTTCTGACTTTCTTTCTGCTTTGGCTGCATATTTAGATATATAAGCTAACACGGCATGGCGTGAAAGCACTGGTTGACAATCAACATTTTCTCTCCAGATGGAAAGTAGATCAGCATTATGAATGTTCAATCTATCATCGTTACGTGCAGGCTTGTAGATTTTCTGACCTTTGTTGTCCACCAGTAGTGAAGATGTGGGATTTAACTCCCATGGTACTCTGTAGCGACATGTGAGAACTTTGTTTTTTTTGCGAAGACAAGAAGATACATGGCACTTTGTATGGCGCTGGACACAATTGACAAGCTCTTCATAGTCATCTATCTGTGGTGATGCAAAGATTGATCGTGTGTTGAGAAGACATGGGTCCTGCTCTGCTGATTGGTGGAGTGAAGCTGCGCAATGTTGGAGTTGTCGTGGGTTCCAAGCAGTTACATAATGGTCAAAATATTTTTGAGCATTGAGAACTTCTATCTCATTGTTCCAATCGAGGGAATCCATATTTGGTGCATCTTTCAACCAAAGGAATCCATGTATGTGTGCAGATCCTCGATGTTGCCATTCGTATCTGTATGCAATTTCGAAAATATTATTCTTTAATTCTAATGAAGTGTAATATTTTGTTTTAAAAGTAATGGTAATGAAAAGCACCTGCACCAATAGTCGATTGCATGGAGACCTTTTTGTAAAACTTCCTCAAGGAAAATTGTAAATCTGCAATGCATGTATTGGGATGTTAAATGGGGATTGGTAATTATATTTTGAATTCTCCACCTGTAATGAGCATCTGTATTGGAGGGCACCTCGGCAGGCATAATATTGTGCAGGTCAGGCCATTTTGTATCAGCAGCACTTAGAGTGAAGAAAAACGTTGGGCTCCCAAGCTGTGTGATCATGTCAGTTAGCTCATTACGACGCTTGTTCCAAAAAGAGCGTGTACCTCGTAGGGATGAACCAAATTGCATGACCATTTCTGGAATTTTTGAATTTGGAAAGTTGTGAAGACATTGCTGCAAATCTGATATAGTTGTTGGCAAATTGTTTTCAATGTTTTTTTTATAAAAACATTGGCATTTGATTGGCTACGGTGGCGCATCAGCATGTTATATATGTAGTAACGAAATCTTGGATGTTGGCCGAAGCGATTATCGTGGTAGCGTAACAGGTTACAGGCATATTCGTGCAGCTCAACTTTTGTAATTCTTGGTTGTGCAATCATGGCAATTCCTGTTGGGAAAAGTGTGGGAAATGCCATAGAGAAGAGGCCCTCAGTAGTGTATTCATTGATAGGTGATACAGATATTGTAGGCCAATCAATTGAATTTGTTGATTTAGAATTTGTGGAGTGCAAGTAAGCATGAATGTGGTCAAGTTCATTACAGGAGTTTGGAAGAATTGGAACAAATGAAGAAGGTTGGATATCTAATGAAGGTAGAATGGCATGAAGATTATCAGTAGAGTCGACTATGTTTTCCTGGGGTATATATGAAGACGTGGTTACGTTATGAAGAAGATTAGAAATATCAGTAGGTTGATCCGGTAGAGCGGAAATTGCAGATGAGTTGAGTTCAACATCTTTGTAGTAGGGATCATGAGCGAGTCTGTATTCTAGTGCAGCTAGAACACGTGATTTAGAAATGATGAATTCATAAGATGATTGAGAAGGGTTTTGCCTTCTAACAATGAGGACGTCTAATTCAGAAACAAGGCGAGGTAGATATTTCGCAATGGTAGTAATGTCTTGAGGGAAGCTGATTGTATGGCCGCTATATTTGTATTGACCACCACGAGCATGCGTTACTTGTAGAATCGGATTTACACGTGCGATTAGCATTTCTTCAATTTGTGTTAAATTTTGAAGGACATATGGTTGTTCGCCAGGATCCATGTTGTTGGCATGAGAGAAACGGTTTGAATTTTTTGATGTTGCACATCGGGAGCAAGAGAGGGTACCATGCGAACATTTTTTCTTCATGCCTGGATATGATTCTTTGCATAGTGTGCAAACATGCAATGGAGAAAGGTTATCTATTTTTTGCCTAAAGCGACGGTGTTCTTCATTGAGGGGGGGGCTATATAGGTTTTGGGCAGAGGGAGTCTCTTTTCATTTTTTATAAAGAAGTCGTCGTCGTGCATTTATTGCTTCTTTGTTTTGAGCATAAAGAAGTCAATGGCGTGCATTTTTTTCTGCATCTTCATTGTTTGATGACATATCTAGCAAAGTACAAATAATTATATGTTAGGGATGAGGTGCGAGATTTACAAATTACAAATTGAGGTATGAATGCATATGAAATGTATGACATTGTGTTGAAAGTTGAAATTTCTAGATAACTATTAATAACTGATAGTAAGAGTTTTAAATCACTTTCAAATAGATGTTGGTATGAACCTTTTTTTGTAGTGCCAAGTAGAAGTATTTATATTGTTGAAATGTGAAATGGTAAATATACATACTTGTAGTCATTAAAAAAATGTTACTATAAAAGTAACTGTGCATTACAATGGGAGGGAGAAAGGAACTATACATGGAATTTATATTATTGAAATGTGAAATGGTAAATATACATACTTGTAGTCATTTAGAAAATGTTACTGTAAAAGTAACTTGTGCATTACAACAACATGGTTGTATGTTACAATGGTAGGGAGAAAGGAACTATACAGGGATGTTATTTTCTATTTAATGAAATAAAAGAGGTCTACATATAAGAACTGAGGTCAAAGACGACGAGCAACAGAGTGCTGTGAGATGCTAAGTGCGGCAATGTCTTTTAGAATTTCCGTGCATGAATCATCATATTGAATTTCTTCTAAACTTAGCAAAATAGGTTGGAGATGCTCAACACCATTGTAGTACTCTTTTTTAATGGAAAGTGATAGAGAGTAGTGATGCCCTGATATACGACTACATATTTTCTGAAGATCAGCTGGTTCAATGGAAAGGAGAAACAAGTCTTTAGCTGTGATGCCCATAAGCTCATTTCCCGCATCATTGAAAACAGTGACATTTTGAAGCTGGCCAGTGTGGTCATGCAATTCAATTTTCAGTCTGTAACGGTAGTCGCATTCTGGAAATTCACCGTTGCACTTTGTACAATGCCAGAGATTGTTAGAATGGTGGCTTACTTTTTTCATGCATTGTTTCCCATTGTAATCCAATGGACAAGCAAGAAAATAGAAATCATCCATGCGTAGACGAGTTATTGTGGCACGAACCGAAACCCATACTGCTTTCTCCAAGATTTCCATGCTAGATATTTCCTGAATGGTCTTTTGTGGTAAAGCTCGCTTGGAAGATAGAGCATAATTTCTGCTCAATGAAGGAGACGAAGAGCTGTAGCCTGTATCACGGAACCAAGTTTGGAGTTGTTTAGTTTCTTCAATGTCTGGATTTATAAGAAGAGTGGTAGTGGAAATTGTCCCAATAGTGATTCCATTAAATTCAGTTATCCGGCCGCCTTTCACACAAAGGATTGGTGGGTTGTTAGAAGAGTCGACTCCAGCACGGTCCTTTCCTATAGGGAGACATTGATCTCCCCATATTGTTAAATCAATGCTAAAACCTGACTTGTCCTTCAATGTTATTGTTTTTTTTAATATTTCAGTTCCATCTCTTCTTCTTATTGTAGAAGCAGGGGAGGTGGAGGTAACGACACCAAGAACATCGACAAGTGTATTTGGGTTTGTGGATTTCACTTCAACAATAGTCCTGAAATGAAATCTTTGGTAAGGAAAGCTTGGGTCATCTTCTAAACATGGTGTCACAGTTGATGTAGCAAGCAAGTAAATCTCCCATTTGTTGTTTAAATGGTTGTAGTTTGGGTTTTTTTGCTTTATTGTTCCATTGGAGACAATATATAGTTGCCCAACTTCAATGAGATTGTATAGAGATTCAGCTAGATCAGCAAATGCAGAAAGATGGATTTCATCTTTGTCACGACCAATGAGGTCAAAGCCAAAAACTTTTCCTGACCCACGTGCAGTGTTGTAGTTCTTCAAGGGTGTTTTTGATAATACTCTACCTTGAATCGACCAATACTTTCGGTATGGATGGAGTGACGTAAATGGTACAAGCGATGTTGTAGGTGTGCTTGTTGGAGTCGAAGTATTTGGAAGAATATTGTGTGCTGATGAAGAACTTGAATGAGATTCGCTTGCCTGTGCATGCAATAGCGATGAAAAGGCCTTAACCAAAGGGCTGCTACGGTAGACAACCTCAAGTTCTAGGATTCGAATGGATCTGAAATGGATGAAGAAATTATTTAAAATTAAAATGAATGTTCAACTCATTTTTATTCAGTAATAATCCAAAAAACTAAAGGGGAAAGTGTAAAACAAAGCCTAGTCTTACGTAGAGTTTTGGGACACTGTGCAAGTTGATTTTGTAAGTGAAATGATTGAACCGATTTTAATGTCTTCAGATGCAACTTGTGCGCCATAAGCAAATGGGAGCAAAGTCCTGTGTTGATATGTGCCATCAAAGAGAGTGATGTGGTAGTGGGGAGCACTGGTTTTTTACGAATAGACAGATCCGATATTCACTACTTGCAGTAGGGGTTGCATCTCAGTCGAACCATTTAGCATTTTGGGGATGGCATTCTCAGTCAAAATCGGCTCCATCACGGTAGTAAAGTGCAAATTTTTTATTTGCAATGGTAATACCTGCAATTTATTTTAATGCATTGGAAGAGATATTAATGCATTAAATAAATTGTATGAAAAGCATAAATTAGCATTTTTGTAATCGTTATCTAATAGATTTGTTCATAATGAACACTTAGATTTCTAATTAAATGCAATAATAATAAAAAAAACAAACAAAGTCTATTAATGCATCAAGGAGACTAATAAAGGAGACTACAATAAGGAGTTTACAATCCCATAGAACCCAATACAGAATGGGGTTGCTGAACACACCAACATATCTATCATTGAGACAGCAAAGGCCATGATTCACGACAATGGACATGAACTTGTCTAATGTATTTGGGTAGAAACATGTAATAATGTTGTCTACATCTTGAGTTGATGTCCACAGAGGATCCTCAAGGACAAAACATTAGAGGATGCTTTACTGGTGAGAAGCTATAGGTATCCCATTTCTGTGTATACAGTGAGAAGCTATAGGTATCCCATTTCTGCGTATACAGTAGTTCAGTATATATTCATGTTCTTGATGAGAAACATTCTAAATTTGAGCCCTCGAGTGTCAATGGGAACTTTGTTGGATATACTAAAACTTGCAAAGTGTGGTAGATCTACATTCCAGCTCAGTGGAAGACAGTGGTGAGCAGGGATGTGAAGTTTGACAAGAGTGGGCAATCCTCAAGGTTATAAGAGCCTCTCTTAAACAGAGATTACAGGAGCCATGATTCACGACAATGGACATGAACTTGTCTAATGTATTTGGGTAGAAACATGTAATAATGTTGTCTACATCTTGAGTTGATGTCCACAGAGGATCCTCAAGGACAAAACATTAGAGGATGCTTTACTAGTGAGAAGCTACAGGTATCCCATTTCTGTGTATACAGTGAGAAGCTATAGGTATCCCATTTCTGTGTATACAGTAGTTCAGTTTATATTCATGTTCTTGATGAGAAACATTCTAAATTTGAGCCCTCGAGTGTCAATGGGATCTTTGTTGGATATATTGAAACTTGCAAAGTGTAGTAGATCTACATTCCAGCTCAGTGGAAGACAGTGACACAGATTTTGAACTTTTCGGTTTTGTTTTGCAAATTGAGTATTTCTCAGATCCACACTCCATTGCTTGCCATATTGATCTGATATTTATCTTGGGCATCAAGGCTTGCCCAGCCAGTCAGCAACAATGTTGCTCAGCTTATCGTACATCTTCTTAAGCGGGCTTGGAAATTCATTATTGTTACTAAGTCTTTGGTGGACTAAAGGGAGAGGAACTTGGATTTTGTCATATTGGTATGCACAGGTCAAGAAGCAGGTCATGTAGGGAAGGAAATTAATAGGGAGATAATTAAAATTAGAACAGTGTCTGTTGTGTTGTTTTAATAGGAGTTGAAATGCTTGGGGACCAAAAATAGGCTTATGGTTTGATGATCTGCAATTTAGACCGACATATATATATTACCTAACATCTCAAGAGCATATAGATCTAGTTGTTTCAGCAAGGGAAATGGACTTATTGAAGGTCAGAATCATAAAAATTCCAGTTGAATAATTCGGGAGCTATTTATATTTGAAATCTGGAGGGAAGAATCCTTTTTAAGATTACGAGACAGAAATTTGCTCTCGATGTCTTTGCAGTGCTTATACTATCTACTTTGGTATTATGGTTTGGGATGAATCTATTTTCATCCACCAAACGTCATCTGTCCTGTTTTGTGAACTTGTTGCTACATTGCCGTTTAGGCTAGGTGAACTCTAAAGACTTTGGTAGTTTTATTTGACTGAACTATGAGTTTGATTAAACTCAATATGTCAATATGCAGCTTGAAGTGTGGCTTTATATATTATTGTATAGCTTTCAATGTTTCTAGTGCAGATATGCTAGCATGAATTAGAAAATTTAACAGTTCAAAGTGCTAAAGTTATGATCTCCCTCCCTAATACTAGACATCAGTCCTTTTACATGGGCAACAAAGAAGCTCTAAGTGCAAATAACTTCACAAAGACAACTTCAGGTATTGGAAATTTCACCAACATAACATTTCTTTCAAATAGCTACAAAGATGAGGGTTTACTACAGAGATTACAGATGCAGATGAAAGGCTAGAGGACTTAAATCTACATTTTAGGCAGTCATGCACAATGCTTGCCCAAAGGTATTACTCGTTGATGCCTGTGTTGACATAGATTTTGAACTTTCCGGTTTTGTTTTGCAGATTGAGTATTTCTAAGATCCACACTCCATTGCTTTCCATATTGATCTGAAATTATTGTATGTAATGTCTACACTTCTGATCTATACTCCTACACTTTTAGTTTTTAGAATTTTTAATTTTTTTATTGTTGTTTCTTCATATTTTCATTTTCAGATGTGGTAAAATCTGAGTGCAGATATGGAAACTTGCAAAGTGTAGTAGATCTACATTCCAGCTCAGTGGAAGACAGTGGTGAGCAGGGATGTGAAGTTTGACAAGAGTGGGCAGTCCTCAAGGTTACAAGAGCCTCTCATAAACAGAGATTACAGGATGCAGATGAAAAGGCTAGAGGACTTAAATCTACATTTTGGGTGAGTCATGCATCTAAGAAGTTTTCTATTTGTGTTGCATTAAAGACCTTTGTTCCAGTGACACAGATTTTTAACTTTTCGGTTTTGTTTTGCAGATTGAGTATTTCTCAGATCCACACTCCATTGCTTGCCAGATTGATCTGATATTTATCTTGGGCATCAAGGCTTGCCCAGCCAGTCAGCAACAATGTTGCTCAGCTTATGATACATATTCTTAAGCGGGCTTGGAAATTCATTGTTGTTACTAAGTCTTTGGTGGACTAAAGGGAGAGGAACTTGGATTTTGTCATATTGGTATGCACAGGTCAAGAAGCAGGTCATGTAGGGAAGGAAATTAACAGGGAGATAATTAAAATTAGAATAGTGTCTGTTGTGTTGTTTTAATAGGAGTTGAAATGCTTGGGGACCAAAAATAGGCTTATGGTTTGATGAGACATTATGTAGACTGAAATCTATCACTGAACATCTCTGGAGCATATAGATCTAGCTCTTTCAGCAAGGGAAATGGACTTATTGAAGGTCAGAATCATCAAAATTCCAATTGAGTAATTCGAGAGCTATTTATATTTGAAATCTGGAGGGATGAAGTGTAAAATCCTTTTTAAGATTACGAGAGAGACATTTTCTCTCGATGTACTTGCAGTGCTTATATTGTCTACTTTGGTATTATGGTTTGGGATGAATCTATTTTCATCCACCAAACGACATCTGTCCTGTTTTGTGAACTTGTTGCTACATTGTCGTTTAGGATGGGTGAACTCTAAAGATTTTGGTAGTTTTATTTGACTGAACTATGAGTTTGATAAAACTCAATATGTCAATATGCAGCTTGAAGTGTGGCTTTATATATTATTGTATAGCTTTCAATGTTTCTAGTGCAGATATGCTAGCATGAATTAGAAAATTTAACAGTTCAAAGTGCTAAAGTTATTATCTCCCTCCCTGATCCTAGACATCAGTCCTTTTACATGGGCAACAAAGAAGCTCTGAGTGCAAATAACTTCACAGAGACAACTTCAGCTATTGGAAATTTCACCAACATAACATTTCTTTCAGTTTAGCTACAAAGACAAGGGTTTACACAGAGATTACAGGATGCAGATGAAAAGGCTAGAGGACTTAAATCTACATTTTGGGTGAGTCATGCATCTAAGAAGTTTTCTATTTGTGTTGCATTAAAGACCTCTGTTCCAGTGACATATATTTTGAACTTTCCGGTTTTGTTTTGCAGATTGAGTATTTCTCAGATCCACACTCCATTGCTTGCCAGATTGATCTGAAATTCTTGTATGTAATGTCTACACTTTTGATCTATACTCCTACGCTTTTAGTTTTTAAAATTTTGAATTTTTTTATTGTTGTTTCTTCATATTTTCATTTTCAGATGTGGTAAAATCTGAGTGCAGATATGGTAGCATGAATTAGAAAATTTAACAATTCAAAGTGCTAAAGTTATGATCTCCCTCCCTGATCCTAGACATCAGTCCTTTTACATGGGCAACAAAGAAGCTCTGAGTGCAAATAACTTCACAGAGACAACTTCAGGTATTGGAAATTTCACCAACATAACATTATCAGGCCTTCTTTTTTTTTAGTTTCAGACCACATGATATTTGCTTTTGACTGCCTTAAAGCTTTGTGCCAAGGGCTTTGGATGAGTTTGTCTTTGCAGGCCTTTTGAACTTCAAGTGAGGGCTGTCGGTTTTTAGTGATTTAAGGCTTCATGTTGATGGCTTCAAATGAACTTCATACTCGGTAATTTGGTTCAGCTGAGTTCTACATTTGAGGGCCTTTTGGGCTTCATAATAAATTTTGCTTTGATTCATTTTGAGCTAAATATTAAGGGTTTTAGACACGCTTCATATAGAAGAACTGGGTTATGCGGGCTAGAGGCCCATTTTGAGCTTTACTAAGAAAGCGACTGAGTTTGAGAGCATTCCAGTTTTCTGCTAAAGGGCAGACAACACTTCCGAGAATTTGAGGATGAATTGAGCTGGATTCACAGGCAATTGGAAAAGATAAAGTTGCATATTTATTTAATGCTCTATTTGAATGACAATAAGGCAGCAAAATAGGACACTTTGCACAGTGTTAGTACTGTTTTTGTCTCAAGAATGGTTCTTCCTTATTTCAATGACACTACTCAGGCAACAAAACAGAACACTTTGCACAGGGGTAGTGGTGTTTTGCCTCAATAATGGATCTTCCTTATTTCAATGACACTCTTCAGGAAGCAAAACAGGGCACTTTGGACAAGATTAGTGATTTTTTTTCACAAGAATGATTACAACGCTGTCTAATGTCTATGTAATTTTGGAAGTTTTTTTCATAGTATTTATAGTTTAAGAAGCTTTCAGCATACAGAAACCTGATTTATTTTTTATCCAAAACTCTAATTTTTAACAAAACAATACAAATCTAGTTATAGTCATAGTCTTTTCTACAATGTAATCTGTTACATAAATTATCGGGTTACCATTTTAAAATGAGCGCATTATCTTAAACTTCTTTCTCAAATGTTTGGAATTAGAATAAATCTATGATGTCTCTCATCTGCAGTATACTTCTTACTACTAAATATGATGTCTCACCTACTACGTAAAATCACATACAACATAAACATTTTCACGAGTAAAAAGAGGAACTTGTGCAAAAAAGAAACATTTAATTACGAATAAGAAGGAGAGGATAGGAAAAAAATGTCTTTGGAAGCAAAATCGAGATTTTGAGGAAGAAGGCGAGTGAGGTGTTGAGAGGTGCGCAAAATCTCCAAAATCGTTAACGGTGGAATCGTTGAAGACGCCATTATTTGTATTTGTGAATACGTTTGTAGTGGAGTTAGTGGTGCGGGGAAAGACAATTAATTAACCTTCATCCTCTACGGGCACGCCATGGCCGGGTGCAAGGGAATTTGTCGGATAACAATTAATTAACCCATTACGATTCATTCAGGTCATAAGGATTGGAGAACAAGTGTCGAGCAAGAGTTCAAAATGTGAGGGAAACAAGTGTCGATCGAAACCTCGGTCCATGTTCATGTCGGAAAAAATAGTTTAAAGGGCGATTTTTGACCAAACAGAGCTTGAAGTATAGCGGATGCCCCCTGATGCTCGGATATCCTAAAGCACCGTGATAAACAATATCTTAGTTAAATGATAGGGTTCAAATACACAGAAATTTCCTCTACGATCAGGGGTTAGCTCACGATTTGTAAGCAAGAAACGAAATATACGAGCGCGGCTTATTCGCAGTTTATTTTTTGCCTCTGCAAAATTTTAATGCGTGACTAAAATTTGGGGGAAATAGGTGTAGGGAGCAGTGTCGACGACAGATTAAAAACTCTCAAGGAACAAGTGTCGGTGCACATTGAAAATGTAGACGATGAAAAACATGATCTCTTTCAAAAGAGAAAAGCCTATCGGCCTAATAATTATTTTAAATATAATAATTTGATTTTTTAAAACCTTTTTATAATGATACCACTAAAATTCCAATTTAATTATCATAATGAAAAAGAGGGGTTCGATGCCCATTAGGAATCATATAATCTCTATGAGCTTTTCCAAAGTCATTTATTTTTCCCTTTAGGTAAAATTGGTTTTATAATGATACCATTAAGATTCCCTTTTTAATCATATAATGAAATGAGGGATCCGATGACCATTAGGAATATATCCGTTCTATCATTTTTTCCAAAGTCCTTTATTTTCCCTTTCGGTAAAATTGATTCTTTTTATTTTTAAAGTCTAAAAATTCTTTGTTGGCCACCAAATTTTGCATGGCCAAAATTTATTCCTAGCAATTTTATATTTATTAAATATGGATATTTTTAGTTATTATTTGAAATATTGATATTAAATTTATGTGGATTATATTTATTTTGTTAAGGGTAAATAATTGATTATAATGGAAAGATTTAATAAAAAAGTATTTTACCATTTTATGTTTATTAATTAATTAAATTATAGTGATTTTAGGTTTTTTTCAATTTTTTTTATCACGAAATAAAATGGTGAAAAAAATTACAATTAAATTTTGTTTTTCCTAAGTTTTTGAGTAGACGTTAATTATTATTATCATCAATATTTATTTATGGTTATAATAATAGATTTGATATCTTAATATAATTTTTATTAAATTTCAATAAATAAATTATAATTTAAAAATATATCTACCAAATAATAAATTTAATGATATAATATATAATTTAATAAAATTTATTTATATTTAAATAAATAAATTTTAAATATTTGCAATAATATTATAATTTCTTTTTAAAAAATTAAATATTATCAATAATATATAAAATATTTTTTTTATAGTCAAGTTTCAACTACAATCTCATTTAGGGGTCGTTGTGTCTTGTGCTAGGAGAGGAGACACACTAAATAATCCGATCAACTAGAGAGTCTGGTATAGATGCGACTTGGGTGACTTTGACAACAAATGCTCCTAGTGGTGGTCTAGAGTCAAGCCTAATAGATCACTGAGATAACTTCACAAACAAACAAAATTATCTTTTTATAAAAATAAACAAAAAAATAAATCATTAATATAGATAATTTTATTTAATTAAAGTAGCAGATTACTCAATTAAAATCACCTCTAATATGCAATTGACTCTAATTTTCTATTTGTAATTTAAAAAATATATTTTGATGAATGATTTAACATCTCATTAGTCACCCAACTTCAAGCTCAAATATCAAAAAAAATATTAAATAGATGAATAAATAAATAAAAATTAAATAAATAAAAAAAATTAATTAAATTATGAATATCAAAATATGAATAATAATATAACAAAAATAGAGGGAACGCGTTTTTAGTTAATGATACAAACATTAATAATTGTAAATCGTAATATTGCTAATAAAGGTTATGTAATTAATGATAAGATAAGAGATGATTATAACCTTGGATGTAATAAGAAGATGGATAGCGATAATTCTAATAACATTATTAGTGAAAATAGTGAAAATATTAAAAATAGTAATATTAATGAACTTAATCATAATCATTACATTTCTATTAAGAATAATGTTAGTAATAATTGTAAATCTAAAAATAAATTTAATATTAAAAAATATTAATAATAACAATATGAATAGTATTGGTAGCTCTAATAATAATAATATGAATATTGATAATGGCTCTAACAATAAAGTTGTCAATCTCTCAGGTTTTTTCTTTTTGATCCCTCTCTGTTTTTAATCTTTTGGAGAAAGGCTTCAATTTTGCCTTTTGCAGAGAAAATCCCTATTCATGATATTATTTGTGACATAGAATTTGGTATTAGGGATTTCACAGGATTCCTCGAGGACATCATTAGACGGAGACTGCAGCGATGATCTTAAGGAGAGCAAACCCCCAAGAGTAACCTAAGTAAGCTCGAATTTGAAGCTTTAAAATCTTTAAATAGTAATAAGGATATTGTTGTTCTTAAAGGTGACAAAGGTAGTGCGAGCTATCATCCTCAATAAGGAGGATTACGGGAAGAAAATGTTAGATCATTTGGAGAATAGTGGGAGCTACAAGAAACTTGCCAAAAATCCCTTAAAAAAAAGGTCTCAAAGGCGATTCTTTGATACTATTAAATCAAATAGCATGGTGAGCTCCTTGAGTAGGAAGTTGATTGAAAGCAACCCCCTTACTCCAAGAATCTATGGTCTTCAAAAAAATCCATAAGGATGGTGCTCCTCTCAGGACCTATTGTTAATACAATTGGGGGGGTCAGGCTTACCTTCTCGCAAAGTTTTTAGCCCTTAAACTTAAGCCCCTCGTAGGTCGTACGAGAATCCTTTGTTAAGGATTCCTACTCTTTTTGTTAAGGATTTGAAGGAAGTTAAGTTAGATATTGATGATAGATTTGTTAGTTTTGATGTTGTTTCGCTTTACACCAATATCCCCATCATTGAGGCTATTGATGTTATTAATCGCATCTACTCGATCTGACACGGCCCTTTTAGTAAAAACTACGTTTTAACCTCCACTTTCTTTAGTTTTTTGAAGGTGAATTCTATGAGCAAACATGTGGTGTTGCCATGGGTTCTCCCCTTTCCCCGGGTTGTTGCGAATGCTATGTTTATGGAGGACTTTGAATCTAGGGCTCTTTCCCTCGGCTCTTTTCCGGTAGGAAGTTATGGAAAAGATTTGTTGATGATACTTGTGTTGTGCAGCCCCCATGGCAAAGATAAGTTAGATCAATTTTTCCTTCATCTTAATAGCCAATCTAGTTCCATAAAATTCACCATGGAACAAGAGGTGGATGGTAGCCTTCCTTTCCTTGATGTTCTTATCTCTAGAAATGATGATGGTTCTTTCTCCCATCAAGTTTTTCGAAAGAAAACTCATCTCGAGCAATATCTTCATGCTAGCTCCCACCATTTCCTGCTCGAGAAATTAGGCGTCCTTGGCACTCTAGCCACTAGGGCGTTGAGAATCTCACGATGAGTCTCATCTTGAGGGGGGAAAAAGACCCATCTGTTGAATGTCTTTGTATAATGGTTATAGTATGTCGTGAGGCCTCAAAAGCTTTTATCAAAGCGAGAGAAAGGTCCTGTTAATAATAAAAAATAAAAAAGAACCGAGTGAATGGTATGGGCGTGTCGACCTTCCATTCATCCCGGAGTACTAATCGATAAGATTGCTAAAATCCTTAAAAAAGCATAAGGTTTCCTCTTATTTCAAGCCCCCTTAATACAATTCGTAGTTCTCTTAAATCGGTTAAAGATCCGATTGACCCCGAGGATGGAAAAGGTGTCTACATCATTCCACTATTCTCGTGGGACTCCCTACATTGGTGAGACGGTCGGTCCCATTAATCAAAGGATGCTGTGAGCATGCGAGTGATATCAAACATAGAAGATCTCGCGCTCATCGCACTTGAGCCGAGCATGCGAGAAAAAGACTAACCATCATGTTTGCATAGAAGATGCTAAGGTCATCGCTAGATATCGACCACTTCCATCATCGTAAGTTGAGAGAGGCTATTAGAAATTGAAAAAAAGGCCCATTAATCTCAATAGAGATGATGGTTGGAATATCGATGAGATCTTTAGTTCACGCCTTATATTCTTGATTTTTATTATTATTATTAAGTATTTAGTTATTTTTTACTTTATTTATTTGATTATAAAAATAAAAAAAATAAAAAATAAAAAATAAAAAAATAAATAAATAAATAATAATAATAATAATAATAATAATAAATAAAATAAAATAAATTAAAATCAATAAAAATAATAATAATAATAATATTAATTATAAAATATTTTTTATTTTCATTATTTATTAGTTTATATTTTTGTTTTTTATTTATTAAATTATTAATATTATTATTAGTATTATTTATTTATTTATTTTTATTTATTTATTTTTTATTTTTTATAATTTTTTATTATTATTTTTTTTTATTTAGTTATTTTTTTCTATTTATTATTATTATTATTTTTTTTTATTTATTTTATATATATATATATATATATATATTATTGATTTATTTATTTATTTTATTTATTTATTTGACTCTTTGGTTGACTCTTTGTTTGACTATTTGATGATGGTTTGTTATAATTAAATCTTATGAATAGAATTAACTATATTTATTAATTAATAATAATAATTGATTATTATACAATTTAATAAAAAAAAATTACGTATATAGTCCACGATTTGTTAAATTACTTTCCATTATATAAATAATAATAATAAATAAAATTAATAAAAATAAAATAAATAAATAAATAATGGAATATTTATTTTTTCAAAGTCAAACTAGCCGTTGTCCTAACATTTGCTAGTTAGTCATTTCTACATCTATTTATACTTAATGTCTGGATCTGATCTCTCACATAGTCACGATGATGAACCATGCAGTTTGGTTCGAAACGCGTCGACCTCGTTCTTTTGCATGTGATTACTACCGAAAAATTTCTACAAAATTAACAAACAATGTGTTAAATAAATAAAAATAAATTAAATTATGAATATCAAAACATGAATAATAATACAACAAACAATGTATTAAAAAAATAAAAATAAATTAAATTATGAATATCAAAACATAAATAATAATATAACCAACAATGTGTTGAATAAATAAAAAGCAAATTAAAACTTAATAATGTTTCATATTATACATATGTTATATAATAAAAAAATGTAAGAGGAAACAGAAATAACTGATACCTTGTTTCCTCTTCATTTTTATATGTATATAGAGGAAACAGAAATAACTGATGCCTTGTTTCCTCTTCATTTTTATCTCATATATATAGAGAATTATAAGGCAGTTACAAGATTAAAATTTAATTACTAAAAGTAAAACTGATTCATATTGTTAATTGATTCATATTGTTAATCTGTTTTTGTATTTGGAGAAACTGTGTATTTAGATTGAAACTGTTTTGGATGCTTTATTAATCATCAATTATCCAAATTAACTGTGAAAATCTGCACACTTGAAAAAAAAACTTGGTTGGGTTTATGAGAAATACTGGTTGGGTTTATGAGAAATACATTTTATAATTTGATAATTGTAATGTAAAAGTAAATTGTGCCAACAAAAAAAATGGTTAATTATCAAGCTATCCTAAACAATAGAGCACTATAATTGCATATGGGACAATTGCAAGTGGGAATCAATTGAATTTTAGTTTCACAAACTACTGCTCCAACAAGGAGACAGAGTGCATCAATGCTTGTGGGGTTGCAGAAGTTGGCATCATGCTGAGATTCTTTGAGGGGCACATGACAAATCAGACAGGGTTTCACTTGGGGTAACTTTACTGGGGTTATGACCATCAAGACAGGGTTTCAGCTGGGGCACCCTGACTGGGCATATGACAATCAAGGCAGGGTTTCAGCTGGGGCACCCTGACTGGACACATGACAATCAAGAGAGGGTTTGACCTGTCTGCTACCATCAGGATTGCACATGGGGAGAGTAGCTTTTTCAACACTGAGGAGCCTGACCCTGACCCTGACTGAGCATCAGGAACTTATGTTTGCACATGGTAGTGAATGATATTACATTACTTAAATAATTTAGTTGAAAACCAATGGTGGGCAACAGTCTGTGAGTAGATTGTCTTTTTACCCATTTTTTTTTGAGTTAAATATATGCATTTGCTTAGTAGTGAAGAATCTAAAAATTTAAAAAAATGGGAAAAACGCTTTTCAAAATCGTGATATTATAGTATCTCCGCAATCACGGAAGTCCGTGCATCGCTAAATTTGGCGGGAGTTTTGGCGTCAATCCAGGGGGAATTAAAAAAGAAAAAAAAGAGGGAGGTGGCCATGATGGAAGTTTCGGATTCCTCTGGCAGCTCGGCTTTAATATGCCCCTTATTTTGGCGGAATAACTCACTTTGAGATTCATGTACAGAGGGAAAATGGGGTGCTCGCAGAGGATACTGGCAGTGATCTGTCTGGTGTGGTTTGCCTTTGCTGGGGGTTCGAACTGAGGACGCTTACAAGTACTTCACATGGACTGTCACATATGGAACTATTTATCCCATGGGTGTCCCTCAGCAGGTTGGTTGAAGGCCTTATTTATGTAGTCAGTGAGAAGCCATGATTGAATGCAGTAGTGTGCATTTGCGTTTTTGTTTATTTATTTGTGTTCTGTGCAGGGGATCTTGATCAATGGCCAGTTTCCCGGACCCCAACTCAATGTTGTGACGAACGATAATGTTCTTATCAATGTTTTTTAACTATCTGAACGAGCCCTTTTTGCTTTCATGGTGAGTGCCCAACTGTGATTTATGCATTTTTCAGATATGTTGAGCTTAGTGCCCAACTGTGATTTATGCATTTTCAGATATGTTGAGCTTAGTTGGGCTTTAATGGCGGGGCAGGGAATTTGAGTTTGAGTTTTTTTCTGTTCAGGAATGGAATCCAGCAACGAAGAAATTCGTGGCAAGATGGAGTGCTGGGAACCAATTGTCCAATACTTCCCCGCAGCAACTTCACTTACAAATTTCAAGTCAAGGATCAGATCGGCACCTACTTTTATTTTTCCTTCCACAGCTCTGCACAAAGCTGCTGGGGGGATTCGGAGGTTTGGCCATTGCTAGCAGGTCTGTAATCCCCATTCCGTACCCCACTCCTAGTGAGGGAATACACAACTTTGATCGGAGACTGGTACAAGATTAATCACGCGGTAAGCAGCCCATTACTCTGAAACTAATTTATTTTCAATAAATTAATTTTAAAAAATAAAATAAACATGTGATAAATCATAGTTACGAAATTTTTATTATGTAAAACTATATTGGAAAGATGGTTCGAATCTGTGTATTATTAATTATTTTTATACAAAATCTTTTTAACTTCAATTTCTAAGTTCTAACTATAAATCAGGGTCATGAAATTTGGATTCTGTTGAATTGTAGTTTAGAAAATTATGTATTTTTAATTATGTTTTTAGACGAGGTTTCTTCACCTCCCATTTCTTCCCTCATAATATTGTTTAGAGGATTAATTATAATATATATTTAGATTAGTTATAATGTATATTTAAATTAATTATAATACATATTTTTTTAAAAATATAGTTTAATTGTTTTATATTTTTGAAGAATTTTGTTTAATATATTGTTAAAAAATATTGGAATATTAAAATTAAATTATTAAATTTATATAAATTAAATGATTTGGATTATTAATTTACTTATATATTTTTAAATAATGAATAATAATTTTTTTTTCATTTAAGGAAATAAGTTAATAGTTTAAGATCTAAAAGTATTTGGTAGGAATGATGAGCTTGTTCTTTTAAGCCAATTATTCTAAGTGGCTTGGTTTTCCTTGAATTATAGTGATAAGTTAATCTGTATTAATGAATAGCAATCAGTGATAATTGTCCTTAGATTGGTTTGAAAACTAAATTATGATAAATTTCTCACCCTGTAAAAAAAATACTCTCATTAGTAGATTTCAAATAAAAATATATAAAACACTTACCTTTTCCTTATTAAAAATGGTATAAAACAAACTTTAATAATTTCTATAGCGAGTGAATAGGTTAGTGTCCTTAGTGTCCTTCACCTTCACACCGCTATCTGACAGGAAGTTTAGTATACCTGCAAGTTGGTCAAAGAATCATATACAAAGTTACACTAGACACATATGATCACATGCCCATCAATATACATTGAGAGCTGAGAGGTTGAGCTTTGATGTCCATCATACCCTTCAATGGTCTCTGAGGTTGAGTTTTGATGGCCATATTCAATGCACAAAGAGACAATAGGTAGAAGAGAGATAAATTAGTGTGTATATTCAATGAAATTATCCTTTCAAGTACATATATTTCATTAGGAAGTTGAGAAGTTTTATTGTATTCAGTGTATAGAAACTTACACTTACCTAGATTTATACCTGGCATTTCAGAGAGGTTGCCAAGCTCCACAATGGATTTAGTGCACGCTCACAGATTCTACACACCTGCAAGCACAGATTCATTTATTTAAATTAAATAAATTGTGGCTTTAGATGTTGGGAACTCTCAATGATCCAATGCACTAAGAGGAACACATGCTTGTCTGAAATTAGGGATGTGTAGCTTGAGCCTTGAACCTGAGTTAGTTGTGACAGATTCTTACTCACCTGCCTTGAGCTAGTTGTGGCAAACTTTTACCCACTTGACAGTAAACCCACTTTAACTGATTATGGAAATGGTAAACCTTTGCAAAGAACATAGAAATAAACTTGGGTCTATAATATGCAGAGACTAGTTATACTTCCAAGTGTCATAAAGTTCAATTCCTTGTTAAATCCTATTTCAAGATAGAAAAAACATGACTGGAAGAAAAAACAAAGAAATAAGGTGGATCACATAAAAAAATGTAGGTTTTAATATATGTGCATGTAGATTAGAACCTGTGTTATCTTTCAACCCCCTGGTTTTTTTATAACCATGGTGATTGGGAGAACATTTCCTATCCCTTGTCCACCTCGAAGAGCACTCTGCACAAAACAGGTGACAGGTGACACCATGAGGTATGATTTCTAATTTATTTATATTTAATATTATTATTATGGTTGATTATAAGATTTTGGATTAGATTTTCTTTTTAAAACATTTAGACACTTTTTAATGTGAAATTACCAGTTCAATTCCTCGAAAAATATAATCCTGCAAAACTTTTAAAAATATATCATTATTATCTTTTTAACCCAATTAAAAATTATAATTATTAATATATTGATAATTTAAAAAAAATATTATTATTACTAATAATATTGTGAAGTATTTAGCTCGTCCTTAAGATCATATCTCCCGACTGAAGATCACTAGTATCTCCTGACTGAATCACTGCTTGGACAAGTTTATCAAAAAAAAATTGTAAGCATGCAATATAAGAATAAGGTTTCTTCACTAAATTTCTATTTTAAAACAATTCAATACATTATTCGTTATTCATAAACAGTTTTAACAGAAATGTAAAACACCTTGAATGGAAATTGTAAATATCTTCCATTAAGTCCCAGAAAATACTGTGTGTGATATGGAAAATCTTCCTTAATAAATACAGGAATACCTGTTCACACTGTATCTGGTTGCATTATTTTGCCAGGTTCTTCGAAGATGGCTTGATAGTGGAAAAGCTCTCCGGCATGCCCAACGGCGTTCACATAAACGAGGCAGGGCAACGGGCTTTTCTACATTCAAGGTCGACCCAGGTAATTCAATAATCATCTCAAGTAAAATGTGAATAGGATAACGCTTCCTCATTACATGACTCAGGCAATTGAATACCTATTTTTAGTAAAAATGCAGAATATGCTTTTGATGATAATTATCTATTACATGATCCAGGTTATTTATATTTGAGCTTTTTAAAGAAAATGAGTATTTAGCTAAATTTTGGGCTTTAATCTCATATGGGGTTTAACCACTTTGGAGAAATGTGTAGTTTTTGTAATTTGAAAATATATCTTTCAGATTTTCGCACTTGAAATTCATGTTTTATGAAATTTTCTTTTGGGAGTGTGTATTTCGTTGGATCATAAATGGAGTCATTTTCTTTAATCTCAATTATTTGTACGAGAAGAAGTTATTTTTAATTATGAGATATATTGTTTTTCTATCTGGCTCTTGTATTGTGTCTTTTTTTTTAAGTTTCACAATACTTTCCCATCTTCTCAACAAAGACTTACTTTTCACAATATTCTTCCAACTTCTAGACAAATACTTAACTGAAAAAAGAATATCCCAAAAGCTAATTGCCAAAATATCTGCATACCTTTTTTTTACTATCTTGGAAAGCCTCACCAATACACAGTGTTATTTAGAAAAAAAATGACAAAACAAATATACTTAAACCTAAACCTAACTGAATTGAATTGCAGATTTTACAAAATTTTGAAACTCAAACGTGAATAAAATCAAATAATTTAACTCCATTCATGTTCGACAAATTTTTAGGACATTTAAAAATCTGTAATTAACATAAAAATGGCTTTAAAAAATTTGTGAGAATGTAATGCTTTCAGCTTCTAAACATAAGTGATATGCACCTCAAAAATTGCCATTCTCAACATACCAAATTATTCATGTTTTATATCGTGTTCATTTTCGGCAGGGAAAACTTACAGGCTCCGGATTTCGAATGTGGGACTGTCAACGTCGTTAAACTTCAGAATCCAGGGCCACAAGATGAAGCTGAGTGGAAGTTGAAGGATCCCACACAATTCAGAACCTCTATGACTCCCTGGATCTCCATGTGGGTCAGTCGTGTTCGGTGCTCATAACTGCAAACCAGGTTCCCAAAGACTACTACATAGTTGCATCCACACGCTTCACAACTCGTGTTAAATGGAGTGGCTCTTCTGCGCTACAGCAACTCCAGGGAACCGGCTTCTGGCCCCCTGCCTCCCGGTCCTACTATTCAGATCGACTGGTCTATCAACCAGGCGAAGATCCATCAGGTTTGGCTGGGCTAACTTAGTGCAACTTTTTGTTATCTATACATATAACCTCTGCAATATTAAATGAAATGCAAAATGTGAATGGTTTTGCATTAATGTCTGAAATGCAAAATGTGAATGGTTTATTAATGTTTATAAATTTGAAACTTATGAGGTGTAGGTAAGTTAGTTTATATGGTAGTTAGTTTGTAGGGCAGTTAGTCCAATTCCAGAATCCAGGTTTTATGAGAAGGGTTCCAGGGATAGAAATCATTTTAGGAACTAACTTCCAAAAAACAATTCAATAATAAGCATTCAAACCTAAGCTTAACATCCAAACTAAATTGCACAATTCAGTGATAAGGATAAATATTCCTACCCAATCTAATCCAAAAAAAACAAATTAAATTGCATTAAATTTGTAAATTTCATATTCACTGTATGGATTCCTGTTTAATGTGTATATACTTTGGCAGATGGAATTTGACATGTACAGCTCGCCCCAATCCACAGGGTTCCTATCATTACGGCCTCATAAAGCCTGCGAGAACTATCATCCTGGCCAATTCGGCTCCCATCATCAACGGAAAGCAGCGATACGCAGTCAATGGCGTCTCCTTCCTGCCTCCCGATACGCCCACTGAAACTAGCGGACTATTTCAATATCCAGGGAGTATACAATTTAGGTACCCTCCCTGATTACCCCCAAAGGAGGAGGTGCCTACCTCCAGACTGCAGTCATGTCAGGGCCAGTTCAGGTCATTTATTGAGATCGTGTTCCAGAACTACGAAAATACAATTCAGTCAATGCATGTAGATGGCTATTCCTTCTTCGTAGCGGGGGGTAAGCCTGGGGGGAGTTTCCAGTTGGATTTTTCTTATTAATGTTCAGAAGAGACTGTAGGATCTATAGGACTAATTGGTTGGTTTTTTTAAATGCATGAATATTTTCACAGCTGGGCATATTGTAATAGGTTTTTGGTCGATGTAAATTGTGTTGGTAGTATTTCAGTCCAAATACTGATATGTAGAATGCACAACTAAATCTTTATATGCAGAATGGAGGGGTGGACAATGGACTCCCGCTAGTAGGAAAAACTACAATCTGTTCGATGCGGTTTCTCGCTCCACTACACAGGTGAGTTACTGAGTTATTGTGGTCATTATTCCTATCATTTTCTCAAGATATACCGTCATCCATTTAATAGCATAGATATTGCCTTCACTTCCTCAAGTCTGATACATTGAGCTGTAATCAATGAAGGTCTTAAATGTTTTTGATATTTACTATTTGTATTAAATTTAATTTGTACTTATCCGATTATTTGTACTTATTTACTATTAATCTGAAAGATATTTATACAAATTTTAGATTACAAAAAATTTTAGATCTAATATTTATACTTATGTTTAAATTATAGATAACAAAAGTCTTAGATCTAATATTTATATGTTTAGTAGAATAAGAAAGAGCTATTTTAATGTCTATTAAGTTAAAGATCGTCTATGGGACAAATTGTTTTTTTATCTGGCTTTTTGTAAGCTAAAGATTGCCTATGGACAGATTGCTTCTTTATCTGGCTTTTGTATTGAGCTCTTTTCCTGTGAAGTTTCACAATGAATTCTCCCAACTTCTAGACAAACCTCTAACTGAATAGATTATCCCAAAAACTAGCTGCCAAAATATCTGTATAGCTTTCTCTAATGTCTTTGAGAGCCTCACATTCTAAAATGAAATACTTTTCTGTTTCTACTTTTCTGTATAGCTATCTTTATTGCTATTATAGAATTGGAAATCTGATAATTGATGAAAATATCTTCTTACATATAGTTAAATAGAATTTGTTATGTCTGGTATGGCTATCTTTTTGGGATTGTAAATTTCCCAACTTAATAGATAGGAATAAAGTCAAAGTTTTACTGTTTGTGCATCAGATTTAGCCATCTTAGAATTAGGTCAAAGTTTAACCCATTTTTATCTATCAGTTTCTGCAATATTTCAACTAAATCAAAGTTTAACCTTAGATTTCTCAATATCCCCAAAATCTATAATCAAATTAAATTCAATTGCTAGGCCTAAAATACAGTTTAAAGTCATGAATTCCAAAGCTTAAAACTGCATCCCTGAAATTTAAATTTTTAATTTGGAAATTTTGGTTTTGATTAACCATTTATATTTATATGAACTGAAAAAATGCCATGGTGTGCAGGTATATCCCAATTCTTGGACTGCAATTTTACTGATGCTGGACAATGCCGGGATGTGGAACATAAGGTCTGAGATATGGGCAAGGCAGTACTTGGGGGCAGCAGTTCTACATGAAAGTTGCAGGCGCTGAGATGCTAGACGAATACTCTGCTCCTCGAAACGCCCTTATGTGTGGGAGAGCCAGAGGCCACCACGCCCAGCCATAGATGCCTCAATCGGCCCGTTTATTGTTGTTCATCGTGACCCTCAGTGCTGTTGTTTTAATTCAATGCAAAGCTTTTTGGTCACCGATGGTGACTTTTGCTGGTTTTAACGAAGAATTTCTTGTTCTTCTTCATCGCTGTAATATCCCATTGCAGGTGTGCTGTGCTGTTAGTTTGAAATTCAGAGGTTTGTTCTGTAAAACCCAGCCTCCCTGGGATAAAGCAAATTAAATTTGATGGTTCAAACGGGAAGGAATTGGACATTGTGATATTGAAGGAGCTTGTTGAGTAATAAAATTATGATTTTTTTGAATAGAAGCAATCATCTTAATTTCATTTTACAAAAAAATATAAATGCATTTAAATTTAATTTAAATCAAAATTGCCATATCAAAAAAAATCATTAATTAAAGCTAATTGATCATTTTTATTTGGATTAAAAATTTTCATTAATTACAATGTATAATATTAATACTAATTGATTATTTTTATTGGGATAGCCTAATTGTTTATTTTTTATTTGGATTAAAAAATTTGGCAATGTTAGGATAATATCTAAATTCATATAGAATATAAGTTTTTATTAATTTGAAAAGAAAAAAGGAAAAATATTGAGTAAAGATTATTATTTTTTAATTAAGTTTATGTGATTCATATTATGATTGTTGAGAGATCTTTATTTAAAAAATCACATAAAAGAAATTTTAGTCAACGCTTTTTGGCAGGCCTTTAGAACCATTTAATGTGGTTTCTATTAAAAATTATTATTTTAATCAAAACCAAGGTCAATAATAATAAGATCAAACTTAATTATTCTAAACAATAAAACTGAAAATTAGTAATAAGAAAATGAAAACAAATAAAAATAATAAATTCAAATTTAACTATTGTAAGCCATAAAATTAAAAATAATAATAAGAAAATAGAAAAATAAAATAAATAAAATATTACTATAAATCAAGATAATATGGTGGAAAAAAATGAATTGTAAATAAATAAAAATAAAAGGATACTAGAACTTCTCATTAAAAATAATGATAATATTAATAATACTAATATTAATAAATATTATAAAAAACTTAGGAATACGAGGAAGAATCTAACATGTGCCCCCCAAAAAACTTAGGAATACAAGGTAGAATCCAACATGTGCCTCAATCTCTATTCAGATTGATAAACCTTCTTTCAAAGCCCTCCTTAAACTTAAGGTGATGAAAATGATCAATCCTTGTAATGACCCTCACTTCAATGCGGATGTGATGTTTTGTCTTTTCCACATGTTATGCCAAAGCGAAGGAGTGGGACCTTCCATGTTTGATGTCGGTTGTGTGCCCATGGATCCTTTGATTAGTTGAGCGGCTAGTTTCACCAATGTATGAAGTCCCACGAGAGTAAGGGATGACATAAACACCTTTCCCATTTTAGGGGTTCACGGGGTCGTTCATCGATCTTGGGGAGCTTTCGGATAGTGTTTAGGGGGCCTAAATGTCAAAGGAACCTTATGCTTCTTCAGGGATCTTAGCAATCTTGTCCTGTGGTTCCTTGGAAAAACAAAAGATGCACCCCCGAAAACCAATCTTTTTTAATCCTAGGACCTTTTTCGGGACTGAAGGAAGGCTCTAAGAACATTGGCGCTACCTATAACCATTCTTATTAAAAACACTAAGGAAGTGGGTTTTTTTCATCATTGAGAATGGTTTTTATCAAAAACTCATAATGCCCAAGTGGCTAAGGTGCTAAGAACACCTAGCTTTGAGCGGGGAAATGATGTGAATTCGCATGAAGATATTGTTCGGTATGAGTTTTCTTCCTAAAAACTTGGTGGGAGAAAAAAACCATCATCTCTCTTTGAAATAAGCACATCGAGGAAAGGAAGGTTGCCATCTATTTCACATTCCATAATAAACTTTATGGAACTAGATTGATTGTTAAGATGCTTTGGAAAAAGAGCTCCAACACTTTCTCGACTATGAGACCAGATGACACAAGTGTCATCCACAAACCTTTTCCAAAGCTTAAGCTAGAATAGAGCTAAGGACAAGGCCTTATATTCAAATTTTTCCATAAATAGATTAGTCACTACTAGGGAAAGGGGGAACCCATGGAAACTCCACAAGTTTGTTCATAAAATTCACCTTCAAAACTAAAAAAATTAGAAGTAAGATAGATTTCAACCAAATAAGTTGTATTTGGGTATGCAATGTGATTTATGACTTAAATGACCTTGTTAATGGGGATATTAGTGTACAAGGAGGCCACATCGAAACTCACCAAATTATCACCAGGGATCCGGCCTTATGCCCTTTAATTCGTTAACAAACGAAGACGAATCCTTGACAAAGGATTTAGTCCAGACTAACAAGCGGTTTTAGCTTATTGGCTAAAAACTTAGCAAGAAGATAGGTTGGCCCTCCAATGGTGTTTATAATGCGATGCAAGGGAGCCCCTTCCTTATGGATCTTTGGAAGACCATAAATTCTAGGGAGTGAGAGGGCTACTCTCAACCAACTTCGGCTAAGGGGAGCTAACAATGCTACTAGATTTTATGGCTAGAGCAATTGTTTTAGAAATATCCTTTAAGGGATTCTTATTAAGTTTTCTATAGCTCCCGCTATTACAAAGGTGATCTAACATTTTTCTATAGTAATCTTCCTTATCTAAGATATGAGAAACTCCCTCTTTGCCATCTTTAAGAACAACAATGTCCTCATTATTATTTAAAGCTTTGAGAGCCTCAAACTCAAGTTTGCTAAGGTTGTTCTTAGGGGGGCCTTAGCCTTTCTTAGGACAACCGCACAATCTTGTCTAATGATATCCTCGGTAGAGTTCGGTAAGTCCCTTATCCCGAAGTCAATGTCACGAAATAATCTATTCCACTTGGGATTGTTTTAGGAGCAAGGGAAAATTTTAAACCTTTCTTTAAAAAGACTATAAATAGGAGGAGCAAGGGAAAATTTTAAACCTTTCTTTAAAAATGACTATAAATAGGAGGATCAAAAGAAAAACAGGAAATATTAACAACTCTATTATTAAAAGGGAGTGAAAGAAATTGTATTTTAATTATTAATATTGTTGTTAGAATCAATTGAAAAAGATATTATTATTATTACCAATTTCTCTAGAACGAGTGGAATTTTGCAACGTTGGATAACTCTTGATGCTTCGGATGAATGGAAGAGAGAGGATGAACGAGAAGTAGAATATCATAATGAAAGGGAGCTATCGCACTCATCCCTTGAAGCAACTTTGGAATTGATTAAGTTATTTGGCTCCTAGAAAACCCCCGAAACCTTGTTATCGTTGCACTAGGAGTGTTCGGCTCAAAACTCTGGAAGAACATCGTTGTTAATCCAAGAACACAATGCAACGACTTGATTTTTTGTTAATCCTAATAACAGAAGAATAACCAGAAAAATAGGAAAAACGTTTATGGGAAGAGGATTTCTCCAAGAACTTGAGAAATTTATTGGAATTTTTTTTCCTTCCATATTTCTTCTATGCGCAGAAATTTTAATGTCAAACAAGCCTCAATCCTCGTCCAAAGAGTTGCGGAAATCACGATAGAGAGCTCCAAATGTAAAGAAAACAATTTTCAAGAAAGAATATCTAGGCTTTTTCTAACCCTGCAAATCTCAAAGCGAATCAGGGGCTAGACTAGCATTTAGATATACATGTTGGTTCCTGGAATTATTAAGTTGATATTTAATCTAACCGAATGATGGAACAATAGATGAATCTCTACATCTTTTTAGGAATGCCAGATATGATTTCATCTTAGAAATCTGCAAGCATGCGCGTTCAAAAAGATGAACTTCAGTTGCAATGGCCCTTCAGTATAGGGGTTGTAATATCTGAATTCAGACTTCTATGATAAATATTATGAATGTTGAGAGATCTTTCGGTAAAAATCACATAAAATAACTTTTAGTCTAAGTGTTTGGAACCATCTAGTATGGTTCATGGACAAGATGAAAGAACAAGATCATGGCATTATATTAAAGAGATGAAGATAGATGTTTTCTAGCCGATTAGAGTATAACAACTAGCTTTGACTAAAAAGTTATCATTAATTAATAAACAATTTTTAAATAAAATAAAGTAATGGATGGAAATTATTGTAAATAAATAATTAAATTAATTTTAGATAAATGTTTTCCGGATTAATCACATCATAATGATTTGGTGGGGACGTTTCAAACCAACTAATGTGGTTCATCCTCGGTACACGATGAAGAAAATAATTGATCTCAATGAATAAATAGTATGGATGCAACATCACTGGATATAGCCAATGGAAACTAGCCGTTATTAGTTAGTTAATTATTAAAAAATAAATTTTTATCATTAAGAAATATTTAGGGGGTAATGATAAAATTTTATTATAATAGGGTAATAAAAGAGCCACAGAATAAAAGAATATATATATATATATATATATATATATATATATATATATATATATATATATATATATATATTATTTTAAAAAGAGTTTTTAAGTAATTATAATTAAATAAAAAAGAAATACCAAGCACAAAGAAAAATATATATATACTAAAGAAGAAAAAAGGACATAAGTTAATAAAATGATTAAAATATTATTAATATTACAATAAGGTAAAAGGAATATAATCATAATTATTTATAAAAGGTTAAAAATATATATATATTGTGATATAAATATGAATAAAGACCAAGAACAAAGGAAAATTTTATACTAAATAAACAAAAAAAGAAGGTTAAAGGAAAAATAAATAAGCACAAAGAAGAGGGGAATAAAACCACAAAGAAATCAGCAAGACCACGGTGTTGGTGGTACAAAACAAGGGTGGGGAAATCACCTAAAGAGAGTCGGAGTCCGGTTCTTACTCAACTTCCACCCATCATCCCTATTTAGATTCTTGGGGGTGCCTCTCAATCTCAAAGAGCCTCCCTATGCTTCCTATGGTGGAAGTGATCAACCCCTAGCAATGACATTGGAGTCCTCTATGCATACATGGTGACATGGCCTTTCCACATGCTCACTTGAGCGCAGTGCAGGAACAATCATGCCTAATGTCAGCAACATGTTCCCGGATTCTTTGCCTAATGGATCTACTTTTGAGATTGCAACAAGATGATGAACTTAGTGAAAAGAGTCGCCTTCACCAAGTGGGCCCGCAGGCTATTTTTGGCGCAAAGTCTATTTTTAGACATATGGATCATGTTCTATGAGTTGCAGGATGCTATTTGTGGATGGTTGGTCAAGTCGGGAAAAATAGATGGACTTCTATTTTTAGACATATTGGGCGGAATCTATTTTTTAGATTGCCCCGATCTAAAAATAGATATGTCGAATATTATTAGCTCTTAATAATATTTGGACTATAAACATTATATTATTCTCTTGAAGCACTTCGATTAAGTGCACGAGATGTGGCACGGGACGACGACGGAAGGAATTACGCTATTCACGAGGGTTATGTGGAGCTATTGCATGGATACTTCGATTTAGAACTCATGTGAGAGAGTTTGGGTGGAGTTGATTGAGGAAGTTGATGGAGTTGTGTTTAGTTTAACTAATCTAAACATAGTTGAGCTATTTGTATCTAGTTTAAGCGATTGATACAATTAGTGAGAGTGGTGTGAATTAATTATTAATTAATTCACTAATTATAAACACATTAATCAACTAAAGAATACATCGGTTAACTTCGGTGCATGGAGCCGAGTTTCGAGTGGAGACCGGTGCGTGAAATAGGTGAAAGAAGCGAGGTTAACTATCGGTTGTGACTATACTATTGCATATTTGCAACTACCGATTGATTGGAGAAGCCCATGAGGATTGCGCAGAGTACAAGCCGGGTGGTTCAAGTTATTTAATGAGCCATCCTACGACATTGATTACGCAATAGAGGTGGCTATCGGGTGGCAAAGATTGGAGCATGTGTTTTGCTAGATCTAGCTTGATTAGTGTGTAGCAATTCGAGGTTGTATTGAGAGCTTGTGAGAGCTTTGTACAATGATTGTTACATGATCTCCATGAAATATAATATACGGATAGTTGGGGTTTTTCGACTTTAAGCTTTCATGCAAAATACTCTGTGTTCATATGTGTGATTATTTATGGTTTTAATGTGTGCATGCAATTGATTTTATTTCCGCATGTAATGATCAATGGTAGAAGAGATTATGTATTGTGCATGAAGATAAAATAGTGTGTGATCAGGAGAATCTCGATGAATAATATATCAGTTATTCAAATTTCTACATCTACCAGTTTTGCCAATATAATGAGTACCATAGGAACAAGGAACCATGTAAACACCCTTCATGCTATTAGGGTTGATAGGGTCCTTGACAGATCTGAGAGAATTTCTAAAAGTACTAAGAGGTTTGAAAGAAGAGGCGATATTATTCCTTCTAAGGACATGGGCAATTTTGTCTAAGGTGTTGAGATTGCAACAAGATGATGAGCTTAGTGGAAATAAGTCGCCTTCACTAAGTGGGCCCGCGGGCTATTTTTGGCGCAAAGTATATTTTTAGACTATGTCTATTTTTAGACATATGGATCATGTTCTATGAGTTGCAGGATGCACTATTTGTGGATGGTTGGTCAAGTTGGAAAAAAATAGATGGACTTCTATTTTTTAGACATACTGGGCGGAATCTATTTTTAGATTGCCGGTCTAAAAAATAGATATGTCAAATATTATTTGCTCTTAATAATATTTAGACTCTAAACATTATCTTATTCTCTTGGAGCACTTCGAGTTAAGTGCACGGATGTGGCACGGGAGGTCGTGACTGAAGGAATTACGCTATTCTCGAGGGTTATGTGGAGCTATTGCATGGATACTTCGAGTTAGAACTCATGTGACAGAGTTTGGTGGAGTTGATTGAGGAAGTTAGTGGAGTTGTATTCAGGTTTAACTAATCTAAACATAGTTGAGCTATTTGTATTCGATTTAATCTAATTGATACAATTAGTGAGAGTGAATTGTGAATTAATTATTAATTAATTCACTAATTATAAACTCATTAATCAACTAAAGAATGCATCGATTAACTTCGATGTATGGACGGTTAGGTGAAGACCCAGAGTGCGAGAGATAGGTGAAAGAAGCGAGGTTAACTATCGGTTGTGACTATACAATTGCTATTTTCAACACACGGATAGGTGGAGAAGCCCATGAGGATTGCGCGATTACAAGCCGGGTGGTTTATGTTATTTAATGAGCCATCCCATAGCATTGATTATGCAATAGAGTTCGGCTATCAAGTGGCAAAAGATTGGAGCATGTGTTTTTGTTAGATCTAGCTTGATAGTGTGTAGCAATTGGAGGTGGTCTTTGAGAGCTTGTGAAGAGCTTTGTACTATGATTGTTACATGATCTCCATGACATGTATAATATACAGATAGTTGGGGGTTTTCAGCTTTAAGCTTTCCCATGAAATACTGTGTTCATATGTGTGAATTTTTATGGCTTTATTGTGTGCATGCAATTGATTTTATTTCCGCATGTGATGATCAATGGTAGAAGAGATTCTGTATTATGCATGAAGCTAAAATAGTGTGTGATCAGGAGAATCTAGGTGAATAATATATCAGTTATTCAAATTTCTACATGGTATCAGAGCGATATTGATCATTGGAGCAATTGCAAAACATTGAAGCGGTTGAGTTTTGTGCTGGTGGAATTCGAATTTGCAGCAGTGTTTTTTCTTGGTGTCGAAGTTGAGATGTTTTCAACGGACCTGCAATTGGGAGGTATCACCCTTGAGGGCAGCTCGAATTATATTGCATGGAAGGACGGGATGGACGGTCTTTGGATGACAATGGAGTTGAAGAGGTTAGATCTAGAAATTCCAAACTACTTCAAGTGATGTTTCAACCCAGCATGGAAAAAGAAAACCGACAAAGTGTCGAAGGATTCTGTTGGAAGGTCTGAAGGATCACATAGTGTCCAGCCTTCATGGTAAAGCTTCTCCATTCTTGATGTGGAAAGCTTTGACAGATTTATTTCAAAGCAAGAGCGATCAGAGGAAGTTGGTGCTCAAGGATAAACTCAGGAACATAAAAATGGAGAAAGGCAACAGTATGCCCAAGTACCTCACGAAGTTCATCCAATGCAGGGATGAGCTGGGAAGTGTGGGGGTTACTGTTGATGATGAGGACTTGGTGAGCTTGGCTCTCCTTGGGCTTTTGAAGAGTTGGCATTCCTATTAGGACTCTGTCAATGGTCGAGAGAAATTGCCAGGATGGGAGCGACTTTGGTCGGATCTTGTGCAAGAGGAGATAAGGAGAAGTACCAGGGACGGATCTTCATCAAAGAACTCTGATGAAAGTGCCTTTGGAAGCCAAATCAAGAAGGGGGAAGAGCAAAGAAAGCTTCTCAATCCGGTCTGCAAGAAAAATAAGAAGCGGGACATGTCGAGGTGAGAGTGCTTTCTTTGTCACCAACACGGACATTATGCCAGCCCCAGTTGTCCACGGAAGGAGAAAAATAAAGCGGTTTCTTTGGGCTGCTGACTAGAAGACATAGCCTCACAGTTTGAGCTAGTTTTCATTGATGGCATGCTTAGTCTCTTAAGTCTTTGGCGGGTTGGTGTGGATTTTTTTTTTTTTTTTTTTCTTGGACAATGGTGCGTCTTTTCACATGACTGGAGATCGAGATCTGTTTTCAGATCTGGATGAGAAAGATCTTGGAGTGCACATCGAGATGGGCGATGATGGTAGATACAGTGCGACCGGTATCGGTACCATTTCCTTTGAGAGGGAGTCTGGTAAACCCTTTGTATTGAAGGAAGTGATGCATGTTCCAGGATTGAAGAAGAATCTTATCTCTGTGGCCATGTTAGAAGACAAGGGATATGATGTTGTCTTTAGTGAGGGAAAGGCTTTCCTGCGCAGTAAGGCAACTGGTGAGACCCGGAGGATAGGGGTTCGAGTTAAGAACCTTTATCAATTGCAGGTAGATGGATGTACAGCAATGGCAGGCAAGGCAGAAGGAGTGGTGAGCTGGGATGATGGCGAGTTGTGGCACTGGAGATTGGACCACCTTCACCATGGAGCTTTGAAGATACTGCAATAGATTTCTACTGGGCTTCTGTTGATGGGAAAATATGTCTGGCCAACAGTAGGGGATCTCCCCGGTAAAAAGTCCCAACTAGACCTTGAACCGTTTGGAATAGGGATCCCATCCGGGGTGTGGGTCCGGCTACCGCTTAAATCGCCTTCCCTTTTGGTCTCAAAAGAACCTGATTGAACCTGCGGACACACACTTATTCACATGATACAAAATACATGATTGATGCATTAAACAAGTATAAAACACTATGCGTAGCAAGATAATGAATAAATCATATACGCCGAAGGAGGTGTCGTTAGCAACACATCTTCAGGGTTATGCTTATAGGCTAATCTGACCACAAAAGAAACAATTCTTTATGGCGAGATCCCCCTTTATTTCTTGAAAGAGAAAATGAAATGCTAATAAACAAAGTCATTAACATCCATTAGGAAGGCAGTGAAAACTGAACATCATCAACACAAACACAGATAGCCATAATGCATAAATGATGCTATAAAGAGTGCAGCTTCATTAATCAAAAGATGTTTGAAACTGTATAAGAAAATACACATAGTGTTCGCATAGCAAAACACATCAAATCCATAGGGAGTTTTAACAAGTATCTGTATTCATATGCACAAGAGTATAATCTTTCAATACAATGCTATATAGCTTTTGAGTCTCCAAAAGAAAAAGCCCCCTTTACATTTTCCCCGGAGGGGGTTTTATAGAACAAAACTTGCCCTTTGGGCTTCCCGACTTTTCGCCTGCCTGCCTATTGAGTTGCCTTGCGACCTGGAGGAGACTGCGACCTGCGACCTGGATAGGCAGTGCGACTTGCGACCTGGATAGGTAGTGCGAACTGCGACTCGCCCGGGCGGTGCGACCTGCGACCTGCCTCTAACTGCTGCCAGTGACTTACTGCTACCGGGCTATGAAGATGAACGTGCAATCGTGAGGTCAGGGGTGTCAATCTGCTGTTCTTTGAGGAAACCTTGCCAGGTCTGGTACTCCTCTGCTATGGGGGAAACGAGAGGGACCTCCTCTTTCAACCGATGCATGCATTCCAAAGCATTTGGAACTAGAGTTTCCCTTTTTGTGAGATCTGGTTGGAAAGAGAGGCGAGTTTGGTATAAATTCGTACTGGCGTGGCTAGAAACTGACCCAGATTTTCTTGGGATGCTGCGAGCTCAGGGGCGGCAGCAGCTTGCTTGATGGGCTGCAGAAATGACTGGATTTCTTGATCTACTTGTTCCCAGGCTTTCTCTTCGTCCAATGCCCCTAGCGAAGGAATCTGGTGAAGGGTGTGCATCGAGTCGATGCCACTAATCAGGTGGTCGTATGAAGACATTACTTTGTCCAAATCTTTGGATAGCTTGTCTTTGGACTGCATTTTCATACGAAGTTGGAATTTGGCATCTTGTGTATGAATCCAATCCTTCTTGGGCAAATGCTTAGGAGCCTGAGGGTATCGCACTGTCCAGTCCATCATTGTGTCTAAGGCCTGTGAGGCCTCCTTGAGCTGGTCGTGCTTCTGCTTAGTTTTTTCCCGTGCACTTACCAATGGGGCGATTGTTTGTTTGATGGTGAACATTTCTCCATACACCTACCTCATGGTCGCCTCCAACAATCACACTCCTTTAGAATGGCGAGTGGGACTTCATTTACGGGGGGAGTCTTGTCTCGGAGTTGTTGAACTTCTGCTTTCAATGCTGACTTCTCCTGTTCTGCCCTCTTCTCTCGTTGCTCTGCTGCTTGTAATCTATTTTGTAGAGAAACAATTTCTCTACTCATCCTAGTTACATTTTCTTCCGTGGCCGCAGCGAAAGCCGTGCCTGCCGATGCTATCATCACGGGATTAGTCCTAGTGTCAAGGACTATGTCTTTTCCAGTTGCAACTGTGGATGTGGCGTAAGGACTCTGCGCCAGGGATCTTCTCCTCTCTTGCCGGATTTTGAAAGAGAATTGATCGAAGGTGAGCCTGGTGAGATGAAATACCTCCTCCTCCTGCCCCTGGGGGGAGATAACATCGGAGAGCTTGGTTCTGGTATCGCCTGGAGGTACCTCGAGGGGAGTTACCTCGATGTCTTCAATCATTTCATCCTCTTCTTCTTCCCTATTCTTTTCCTCCTCTTCCTTTCGCCTGCGTTCGGCTTCCGCCTTCTCATGTTCTTCCTTTCGCCTACGCTCTGCTTCCGCCGCTGCTTCTATTTCGGCTTTCCTCTTCCGCTCTGCTGCAGCAACTTGCTCTGCTTTCTTTTGGCATTCAGCTTCTGCTCTGTCTAGTTCTTCCTTGAGTGCCCGTTCTGCTGCGGCCTGTGCCTCCTTTTCCTCCTTTTCTTTTCTGGCCTCCTCGGCCTGCTTCTTCTTCTGTTCTGCCTTCAAAATCTTCTTGCGTTTTTCCTCGTCCTCTTTTATCTTCTTTTCTCTCTTTTGCTAGGCTTTTGCCTCTGCTTCTTTCTGTTGGGTAGATGTAGTAAGCCCTGTGCCGGTCTGAGACTTTTTTGCTAGAGAGAAAGAAGCACCTCCTAACTGACGGCTCCTATCTTCCAGGCTCTGATCATCCGGATCCTCTTGGCCAAAGTCTGCCCCTGGAGCAAGTTTTCTATCTGCGTTATACAGTTCCTTCTTTCTTCCTCTCCTGGGCGTTCTACATGCTGGTAGTTCCATTTGAATTTAGCTTTCTTGTAGTGTTCAGGAATTATTCTCTCCGGGTCATATGTTCGGTGATCTAGAGCCCCAAAGTGATAGCTTTTCATCTCTTCTCCCTCCGCTGCTACATCTTTGAAATCTTTAACTGTGTATGCGCCGATGGTGAGGGGTAGCGCGGGCCACGGCTTATTTTTACCTTTGGACAGGACACTGGAGAAGCCCGAGGACATTTGGAAACATACCTCCCACATGAGCACTCTGTATGTAACGAAGCGAGGCATAGCATGTGGTGCTCTATAAGACCCAAAGACTCGGATGAAAGTATATCCGGCGAAAGGAAACCAATGTGCCACTTGGCTTAGAGTCTCCCTGGCTCACCAAGACATGCAGGGGGTGTCTTGACCAAATAATTTTCTGTATAGAGCGGGGATAAATACTTGAGAGATTTTCTCTATATCCTGTTTATACCTGGATTCCCAAAAATCCTTGGTTTGTAGATGAATTGCACGGGTCTGCATGGAATCCTAGTTGTGTTCCCATCCCTCAAAGTGCAACCCCGCGCAGACAACATCCAGTAGATAAGAGGCCATATAGAATTCAGAAGGCATTCCGTCATCTGGGACCAATGCTGAGGACAATTTTGTATGCATTGAAGTCATCAATATGACAGCCCAGTTGAAACGGGTGCCATGCACCGTTACATATTCCATGATAGTAGCCCATGTGTTGTTGAAGGTGGTGGCATCAGGACGCCCGTACAATCTGCAAAGCATGGCGGCTACTAATTTATATACTTTCTTCAGGCCGGCCACCGGGTATTCTTGGTCTTTCTTAACTTTAAACTTCTCAGGCTCCTCCCACCATTGCTTGATGATGTCAACTGCAGGGACTGCATGAGCAAGAGCCCATTCTTCTGTAAAGTTCTCTTCTGGGCGAGGCAAAGAGTAATAGATGTGGGCATCTGAGCCTACGAGCGTTGCGAAAGCCTTGCCTTCGCTGTCTCGGATCACGAACTTCTTGTAATCCGTTCTCTGTATGATCCAGTCTATCATCTCTGGGCATGGAAATATGGCCAGATGAGCACCTGCGAGATGAAGCCTGGACCTTTTGACCTTTAAGTACACCTCCCGATCTGGGAGGTCTTCTGGGAATTCTGCTGGAGAAAATTCTTGGTACACTTGGTACCATCGCATGTTGTTCCCTTTTGCAAATGTACAAAGTGTATCCCTGTATATTGGGGGTGGAGACACCATGTCCAGCTCCACATCTTCTACTGCCAATTGCTTGTCCTTCTTCCGGGATACTGGGGGTCCCATGTCGCTGGAATCAGAGAGGACCGGTATACACTCCGCGTCTGCTTCAAGTTCACCTGTCATATTCATGAAAGAATCCCAAGATAAGAACGACATGATGATATAAAGCCAATTACAGTTTATCAATGATTTTAGCTGAGACACATGCAAAATTGAATAATTGGTTTACTGGGTCACGGGGTCGCAGATTGCAAGGAATGGCCCAGGTGCGACCTTGCAACCTTGCGACTGGGTCGCAGGGTCGCGGGGTCGCGGATCTCGAAAAAAGTAGGAAATGCGACCTTGCGACCTTGCGACCAGGTCGTTGGGTCGCAAATCTCTGGAAAAATAAGAGATGTGACCTTGCGACTAGGTCGCTGGGTCGCTGGGTCGCAAATCTACGAAACCGAGGACAATGCGACCTTGCAACTAGCATTAGGGGAATTTTGAGGTCTAAAATGGGCCTCCAAAGGAAATTATAAAATAATAGTGGAAAAAATCTATTAAGATTTGATGACATCATCAAATTTTAGAGGGAAAAATGAAAAAAACTACTTTTTCAATTCATATTTTCAACTTATCTCCCAAATTTTTTACTCAAATTTCGAGCGGGAGTACTCGTTGGATGCGAATTTAATTCCTCATCAAGGAGTACCATTTTACACTGCTAGTGCCTCCTACATGAAAAAGTAGAAATACATTAAAAAACTGATGACATGATTACAATCACGTAGTTTTTTATGTATTTCTCATTTTTAAATTGTGTGGTTGTTGAAAATATGCAACATGGAACACTCCTTGGATGAAATTAAATTCGCGTCAACAATCTCAATTTGATGAAAATTTGGGAGATAAGTTTAAAATACGAATTGAAAAAGTAGTTTTATTATTTTATTATTTTTTAATATTTTTACTTTTTTACTCCAATAATGGTGAATCATCCCTTATGGATTACATCATCATCTTGAATCCTATTGGTTGTTATAAAGTTTATTTTTGTTGTACATTTTTCTTAGGAGGCCCATTTTAGACCTCAAAATTCCCCTAATGGTCGCTGGGTCACGGGGTCGCAAATCTATGAAACCGAGGAGAATGCGACCTTGCGACCTAGCGACTAGGTCGCGGGGTCACAGGTCGCACTAGGGCTTGCCGGGGGGTTTTGGGCGCGTGCAGCGTGGAAGGGTTTTCCCTTTAACTTGAAAAATACAAGGCTAAAAGGGTCCAAATAGAGTTAAGGGATAGCTCCGGGACTAGGAAACAGGCCATGAGAAGTTGTACAGGAAACTGAGATGAGTTTGGGCAACGGTGGTGAAAACAGAATTAAAAGAACAACCCTAAACCAGAAAAGAAAACAATAGCTAAGGCAGGGGACAATTTAAAGGCCTAGGGATGCATGGGTTTGGCAAGAACAACCACAAAAGGAAACGGCAACTTACCCGGGAAAATCGCGCCAGTCGACCTGTCAGAGTCGTTTCTTTCTATTCGTTGAATGTGAAAAATGCGACCTAGCGACCTCCTTTATATAAAAGGGTCGCACATGTGGGCATTTAATGCAGGTCGCTGGGTCGCAATTCGTGTGATTGGAGAGATGTGCGACCTTGCGACCTTGCGACCTCGGGGTCGCGGGGTCGCGGTTTTCCCGATAAATAAGTTGTGCGACCTTGCGACCTTGCCTTCTGGACTCCTAACTTAGTTTTTCTTTAAGTTCAAAGGGGCTCCAAAAAAATTTAAAGTGGGGTTTTTTGGAGGGTGTTGTAGAGGCTACAACAAATGGCGATTCACTGGTCGAATTCAGAGTCTCTGTCGATGGTCAGCCTTGGAGGAGGGAGGGAGGGGTCTTCGCTAGCTGTTCCCTTACCTTAAGGTCCACACTGCCTAGCCTATCTCACCTTGCGGGGTCGCTTGGCCTTCTGGCTTGTTCGGGTGCTGCTTAACCATATTTCATTCTTTCAGGTCTCCGAACCGAAAAGGTTGGAGCACTCCAGGCGGCTACAGGGTCTAGTACGATTATTTTGTCCTCATTGTGTTGCTCCACTGCCAGCGAACCTCTCGGTCCCGGCGGAGTCACTACCTAGGAATCATGAACGTTGCTCCGCTGCCAGCGAGCCTGGTCAGTACCCCGGCGGAGTCGTCACATCACCTCTCTGCGCAGGAAGCCTCTCTCAATCCTTTACCCTTTATTAGTGTGCTATTGCACTTATTTTTAATGTTCCTGAGGCACTTATTTGGATGTGCCTGTGGCACTTATTTGAGATGGGCAATTTTTTGCCAGGGCGGATGAGGGATCCCGACTTATTTTACTTGCAGAGAGGTTGCTCCTGGTCTGGTATGAGGACTTTGGTTTTTCCCGGATGCCCTGACGTAGCA
This sequence comes from Pinus albicaulis, assembly GCA_034641835.2. Taxonomy (NCBI): domain Eukaryota; kingdom Viridiplantae; phylum Streptophyta; class Pinopsida; order Pinales; family Pinaceae; genus Pinus; species Pinus albicaulis. Next base: position 704,678,000 of record CM076584.1, read on the forward strand.
TGGAGTACCTCTGTTCCCTTCTGATCTAGTGACCATCGTATCACACTTTCTTTTGCAGACACCTTCTCAAACTTGCTAGGTGGGCTCCCCTGCTTGATGGCTTAAGCTAGGTCATGTGCTGCCTTTGGGTGCCGATAACAAGCAAGTTCTTACCGCCTCTATTTCATTTAGAAAGGGGCCTCCCATCAACATAGAACCTGTTACAGCGTGCCAAATGCGTGGCTCCGACAAGCCCTTCCGTTTCTTATAATTTTATTTTATTTTTTAATGCATAAAAGGCATGAAAACGGAACTATGGTACAAAGGTGAGATAGCCCTCTGAGGGCCGCTAAGTGAAGTAATGTTTGAGGTCATGCCCGTTTACCGGGAGGACCTCGACTTGTCCCTCAAGAGTTTGCAATCTAAACGTGTGGGATCCTAATTTCTCCTTAATTTGAAAAGGACCTGTCCATAGTGCTTGGAACTTGGAATGCTTTCCCTTTTCTTTGTGAGCCTTATCCCACTTTAGGACCAGGTCTCCTACCTCAAAAATTTTATTCCTTGTGGATTTTCTATCAAACCATCTCTTGATTCGGCTTTGGTGGATGGCGAACTTTTCCCGGGTTTTTTGCCTTTCTTCCTCCAACTTCAGCAGGGTGTCGATTCGAGTCTGCAAGGTGATAGGGTTGCAATGAGGGCTCATGAAGTGGCAGGGGATATGAAATAAAATGATGTGAGGATGAGAGAGTACGACGCAATTTAATAGGCGAGGCTCAAGATGCAATGCACGCCATGTGCGAGAACGATTAACCAGTTGTAGGTGGGAAAGGGGCACAATACAAGCAATGATTATTTATGCAGCAACAAGCAACTGAAAAGGAAATGAAAGAAAATACTTGTAACATGATGTTACCTAAGATATTAATCGTAAACAAGAATAGTAAACACACTTTTAAACTATGAAGAAAAATTTGGCAAGTAAACCTAATTAACTTTGAACTAAAATTTTATTAACAGGTCCTAGCTAGCCTACACCTAAACCCTAGTTTAACCAATGATGCGGTGGGGTTATGTAAAATCAGCTTTCCAGTGCAGCCACCGCATAAGTTCCTGACCTGCAAGAACAATAATTATCAGGATCAGAGCTAGTATCCAAGAAAGCGTAGAAGCAACAAAACTTACCTAAGGAGCAGGTGCAACGGCAAGATGATCATAGATACTTACCAAAGAACATGCCAGAATAGATTGTGCAAGCTGAATCCCACTCTCATCTTGATACATGGCAATATGTTCTTGAAGCTCAACATTTGTAAATGACACATAATCATTTATGCACAATCCTAGGTCTGATGGGTGCTGGGTAAGCCATTGCCTATTTGTAGGCAAATCCACCGAATAGGTTTGGTCGAGTTGACCGGCAATCTCATCAGGGTGTTGGGGACCATCAGTTTTATGGAATGGAAACAATAAGCAAGTGCCAGGCGAATTATAGATGCATGCGCATCCTAGCATAGAAACCCTAGTTCCGAAAACCTTAGCTCGGGGTTGCTCTTGGGTTTGGTCAAGGGTATGAGGATTCGAATCTGCTTTCAGTGTAGTTTGCAATTCCTCACCGCCTTGAACAAACTCTGGACCTTCGAGCGGGGGGCTTCCCAACTTTGATGGTTTGGCGAGATCAATAGGTGAATGGATGTGATCATGGATTGTGGTGAGTTGCAAAATGTCAGTGGGCTCTATATCAGTTCAGAGTAATGTTTGCTCGCTGACAGATTGATAATCCAATGTATCAGATTCTTTTGATTCGCCAGGAAGGGGTGGATTTACCGTAAGGTTTCCGGGCAGTTGAGGGATTTGGGAAAAATCACATGTTAGTGTCTGATTGCAAGTGGTACTGACTGGGCAACAACTTGAAAGATTAGAGACAATGGCTGGCGTTTTCTTGCCAATGGATAAATTTGGGTATATCGGTCGTTGCACACCAGCTGATGGGGGGCAGGAATATGTGCTCAGGGAAACCTCATGAGAATGAAAAATACACCCAGACGAAATGATATCCGACGTGGTTATGCTGGGAGAAGCATGATACTTGGGAGTCATTATTTCAGAAACCCTTACTTGAGAAACCCTGGTTGGAGTTGTTTGAGGGGCCTTGTCAGGATCAGAAGGACTATGGGTAACGGCCGGCATAAGCATAAGCGCCTTGATCCCCTGATGGGTACTCGAATCTTCCCAAATCGGATTATCGAATTCAGGTGTTTCCATATGGTCTGCAAAGAGATGCGAGTGGCAATCCTCAGCGGTATGATTGAACGTGTTTTTAGATAAGCAAGGATCGCTGTAACCATTGATTTGATCAAGTTGGGTACCTGGCATGTCGGACTCCCCGGGAGCTACCGACTGGGATGGATCAATAGAGGGGACATTTTGAGGTTGCGCAGACAAAAAATCGCTCTTATGGCTATCTAAAGATTCTGAGTGAGAAAGATCAGATCTAAAAGATTCATCAATTTTGAACTGTGATTGTGAAACACCATCTGCGTGCTTACGATTGTCGCCAATACCAGTATAAGGAAATTTTGAATGTCTCGAAGAAATTACTGGTGTGGCGGGATCGGGAAACCAACCGGGGAATAATGAACGAACAGATTGAGTCGCAGGGGCGTTAACCATACGAGGCTTTTCAACACGCGCATCTATGTCATTTAGAGAAAACAAAGATCTGGCAGGCCTTGTAGGAGTCAATTCATAATCCGAATGTGAACCAGATTTAGGACTAAGTCTAGGGAGACATCGAGTGGGCTCGGGGTAGGTTTCATGAACCAAAAGAGATAATGAGCCACTCGGGTGTTCAGATTCGACATGGTACGTGAAAGACTCAAAGTCAGAACAGTCGTTGACTTGCGGGTTGTCATAGGGAACACTAGGCTCAGG